>CM067367.1:73466222-74086222 GCA_034401795.1 Chaetoderma sp. LZ-2023a
AACGTATATAATGACGCCATACTCAATTACCGCATGGATGACTCAATTTAGTACGTCTTAAACGCTTAATAGTCTGACACGTTGCGGGAATTGTGCGTCTTTACTATTTACCATAGGCAGCACCAGCATCCAGTCAAATTAGTTTCAAAATATCGAGCAGCGTACCTGTATAGCTTTCTGAAAATTGATTGCCAGGGAGTTCAGCGAGCGATCCCAACACGAGTGGTGTGTGGGTGGAGCTTAGCTAGAGATGTGCGGGGCTTAGCAAAACCTGGAAAGGCCCATTATAGCGCGCCACACTTGATTCTCGTGTCCGTTGTAAATCAATAAATCGCATTCGGATAGCATCATTGTTACAGTGACGTACTGCTAATCCGTTACGTTCATCTGTGTTATAACAAACATCTCTATAATTAGGCCACGGACGCTTACATTTGCTGAATAATATATTGACTAGAGAACAATTTATCTTCGAAAATAGCTTCCTTATTTACTTAGGAACACATTATCGTTATTTATTTCGCTTTCAATCACGCCGTCAGAGAAATGTTCAGCTTTTCATTCACGAAATATCGATACAGTAAGCTCGGAAATAACTTAGAATGATTCCAATAAAAAAGCTGAAACGTGTTAGTCAGTGCGATTTCGAACACGATGCAAGATTTGCTATGTTGAATATGTTGAAACTATGTGGATTGGAAGGCATTGCACTGTATCCACATCCACTTATTTTCAATATATCCAACAGTAGGCCTAGGTTCTATTTTGTTTTCGAAACATATTACGTTATTTCCGCGCTGTGTTGTACATTGTTCCATTCTCTGCAGACACGTGCGATTTTTCTTCCAACCAATTTCCTGAACAAACAAGCACATACATATTGAGGCAAGGCATCTACATTACGTGACCCAACATTGCCATTAGTACATTGCAAATCAATTATCAAGTTGGTTTTTAGTAGTATTTGGCGATGAGCGAGAGAGAGGGGAGGAAGAGGGAGAGGTAGAGAGGGAGGGAGGGTGGAGGGTGTGGGATGGAGAGAGGGCGAAGGGAGGGAGGGGGAGATAGGGAGGGATGAGGGGAGGCAAGGATGGTAAGGGAGGGAGAGAGAGCGAGGGGGATGGGGAGAGAGGGAGGGGGTGGGGAGCGAGGGAGGTTGGGGTGACTGAGTGGAGGGGTGGAGGGAGAGAGAAAACTAAAATGGCAAATTCGCTATAAAGGTAAGCTGTTGGATATTTTGAAACTGCTTTGACATGAAGCTGTATCTACCATAGGCAGCAATAGCAACCGTTTCTACTTGAATTAGTCCGAAAATAATCAACAGGATATTTCTTAGTAACTCTTAAAGGATTGGAGTATATTCGTGCGTTGGCATTTCACGTTCAAATGGTTACGGGACGATTTCCTCAACGAGAATCAATATATTGACACATAGAACCTAGAACATTCACCTATCAACATCCACATAGATGCCAATGCTGACGTTGCTGTTAGTAGTAATGCAGCGCCGTGCGCGCGTGGTGATACTGTGAATAGGCATTCTACGCACGTCCCGGGCGGACATGAGCTTCCAGAATAGACCGTACCCAGTCAATAAAACAAGCCAAAATGCGTGTTAAGCTATTCTCGTAGTTAACACGGAGAAAATAATAGCTGAACAATGCCCTTAATATGGCTTTTCTGAACGAAAAATCAAGTGTACTATGTTTTAGTGGGTGCTCTCGGAAGGAAAGCCGAAAACCAATGAAGCGGGATATGTTCCGCAGTGTAGGTAAGCGCAGACAATGCAACGAAATATTCAACATTAATCAATTATCCTTTGGACGAAAGAACACTGTGGTACAATAGAGCGATCGATTTCTAGCTATGTGCCGCCAAATTCTACTTAAGTTCCACCTACCCTTTTGCTCGAGTGAAACCGATTTGAAACTTTGAAACCTGAATTTGCAGAAGTTATAATGGTAACGCCGTCTCTGCAGTATAGCTTTGCAGACCAAGAGTAGACTATTTTTTTACATTTACCACTGGAATGCCTGGCTCTCTAACCGAGCCAGTCATTCCAGTGGTACATTTTCAAAAAATAGTCTTCTCTTGACCTGCACAGCTATACTGCAGAGACGTCGTTACCATTAATAACGGCACGTTGACTGACACACGAGGAGATAATATGGGATTCATATCTTTATAATCAACTTTTATCTAGACAGCGCATAGTGCGCTAACTAAGCCACCAGATCCAGTGCCATTCTCAGGTACCTACGGACAAGAGGCGAACGCGTTTTTCGCATGAACAATTACAAGCTGAATACACTTTGACGCCAAGACCTTGTTCTCATACGGTCGCTATTTCGGTAAATACCGGGTTTATCTGCTAACGTTCTAATTGGACTGTATCTTGTCTCGGAATAATTACGGCACTTATTTCTGAAACTTAGGCCGTGTTCTCACTGGACGGTTACGTGGGAATAGCACCATACCTCAGCGTTGCGCTATGCCGGTTAAGCTTCAGGTGAGAACACGACCTTAATCCCACAAACTAGGGCTTTTTATCTTCCGATATATCGTTATAGCTGCCTTATGTGGACACAACCTATTCCTTCAAAATTTGGCAGGTAACGTTACCGCTGGCGTTCATCATTTTGTCTCACTCCTCGCCAGGTAGCGCTCCCGTGCAGTCCATGATTATCTTCCACTAGTGTGAATGCAAACCGATATATTGGCTATATATTAACCTACATAGTACACGAAATAGTTAAACATGATTAGGCAATGGGAAAGAGCCCTAAGTAAAATGTCAACTAAAAGTCCCACGAGTCCCCCTTAATGTGGTCAAGCAAACCGGTATTGCATATATTCGGTTAAACTTCAAATCAAACGCATAGCCAATAGCTGGACAGAACATGCAACTCGTTGTATGGCACTCTTGCTAGCTCAGGACACAACTTGCCAACACGGACTTTAGGGCACACTGAACAGCGTGGAAATACTATTATAGCGTGTGGTGCATACACACACTAAGGCCGTGTTATCACTAGAGAGTTAATCGGGAATAACGCCATACATCAGTATGGCGTTATTCCAGAATAGGTCTCTAGTGAGAACACAGCTGCCTTAGGCCGTGTTCTCACTGGGGAGTTACTCGGGAATAACGCCATACCTCAGTATGGCGTTACGCCGGTTAAGTCTCTAGAAAAAACATGGCTTTAGTAACCTATAGAAATTTGAATTGACTATTTCATATGTTATTGATAACCATGTATATAATTAAAAACTGGCAATCAATTGCATATAATAATGAATAAACAACAGATAATCAAACATTTGATATACCAGACTGTAGAGAACTTGATGGCCCCATTGCGCGTGAAGAAATCCTAAAGAAAATAAATAAATTACCGAACGAGAAACAGCGGGTCTGATCAAATCTATAACGAGTATATAAAGTCAACATCTAATACTATGCTACTAATCTATGAATGCTTATTCAATCTGATTTTCGATAGTGGAAAAGTTCCGGATGAATGGCTTATTGGAAAAGTTATACCAATATACAAAAAGAAGGCCGCTCATCTGATCCATCGCACTATCGCCATATAAACCTATTCAGCTGTTTAAGCAAACTGTTCACGCCTATTTTAACCGAAAGACTGAAAGATTCCGCAGAAAAACACGAAATAATATCAAAGGCACAAATTGTATTCAGGAAAAATAGGTCCACCCTTGACAGCACTATTTGTATATATCTAATTAAAGAACAACTCTTTGCGCAGGAGAACATTTTTTACTGCACGTTCATCGACTTTAAACAAGGTTTCGATAAGGTATGGAGGGCGGCTCTCTGGAAACGAATTATTAAAACAAAAAATAACTGGAAAATGTTGCAAGATTGTATACAATATGTATAAAGGTATACACTCTTATGTCAGCCACAACCAAACCGATTCGGAACTCATAACGAGCAACATTAGGTGTACGACAAGGTGAGAACAGATCCCTTTCTATTTTCTATTTTTCTCACCGATCTGGAAGAGTATCTATATGAGCAATCAATAACTGGTCTTAATTCTCTTAATGAACTGGCTGAAGAAAACTTAAACCTGTACCTCCGTCTTATAATACTATCGTACGCTGATGATACGGTCATAATGGCTGATTCGCCACGAGACATGCCGAATGCGTTAAATGCATTTCACGAATATTGCGTATACTGCCGTTTACAAATTAACGCTGCAAAAACTAAGGTGATGCATTTTTCTAAGCGTAAATTAAATAGTTCTCTAAGTTTTAATATAGGTGGGAGCGAACTTGAAATAGTTGATGAATATCTATATCTAGGCATTTATTTAAAATCAACTGGAACATTCGCAAACTGTAAAATAAGAAACTGTAAACAAGGAACGAAAGCTATATACTCATTGATAGGCAAAATAAACCAACATGACATCCCTATTGATTTACAAACAACAATAGTTGATACAATGAGTACACCTATATTACTTTATGGATCCGAAATCTGGCGTTTTGAGAACACTACACAAGTAGAACCATGTCAATTACAGTTTTTTAAACATACACTTCGTTTGAAGTAAAGTACACCTAATGCCATGATATACGGCGAGCTTGGGAACCTTCCACTTCACATCACAATACAATGTAACATGCTATGATGTTGGGCGTGTATAGTACATGGTTGGTATGGTAAACTATCGTCTATGCTCTACTTCTTATGTAAAGACTTTGCAACTAGACACAACATATAAATTAAACGGATTGCCACAATTAAAATTATTTTAGAAAGCGTTGATCAACAAAACCTATTTACAGAAGAGAACATACACGGCAAGCCGCTAGTCCAGCTAGCGAAGCGCTCATTAGAACAACAATTCATCAATGAGTGGACTAGAGAAATGAACCAACCAACACTATTAAAATTCTATAGCGAAATAAAAACAAAATTCCATTTCGAAAATTATTTAAAATGTCTGCCATACCGGGAAACATTAACGCTTTTGCATTTTCGAACACTCAACCACAGACCCGTCATAGAAACGCAAAGCTGGATAGGCATAGATAAACATGAACGGCTGTGCTCCAGATGTAATGAAGTTGAGGACAAGAATCACTTTCTGTTTAATTGTGAGCGATATAACATAGAACGAGAACCATATATTCCACTATTCTATTCAAGACAAAACAATGTAGATACAACCCGAGGACTACTTCCAATATGTAACAGGCCCGTACTCACCAATCTATGCAAGTTTCTATTACTGTCCAAGAAAAAGAAATACACATTATCACTGCAACTGTTACTACTACGACCTTCGGTCCTTTACGATACACATAGCATGGACGAATGATACTCACCAATACAACACCTAACACTACCACATCCTCTACCATTATTACAACAACAATAACAACAGCCATAGCAACGACTACTGCTAATTCACATAAAGGGAACTCTTACCATATGGCACGCCATCGGCGGCGGTCGTGGCGGCTGCGGCTGCTGCTACTGCTACTACTACTACTACTACTACTACTACTACTACTACTACTACTACTACTACTACTACTACTACTACTACTACTACTACTACTACTACTACTACTACTACTACTACTACTACTACTACTTGCTGCTTCTGCTGCTGCTGCTGCTGCTGCTGCTGCTGCTGCTACTGCTACTACTACTACTACTACTACTACTACTACTACTACTACTACTACTACTACTACTACTACTACTACTACTACTACTGCAGAGTAGACTGTATTTTAATATTGTATATTGTATGTATGCATATTTTATATCTCTACACAAACTACCGCAATAATGTATTAATTTAAAAAAATGTCCCTCATATGCCATCGCAAAGATGGACTGAGTGTAAAAAAAGAAAACTGAAACTGAAACTGCACTAAATCCATAAAGTGGAACAATACCGATGTAGGATTTACAATATGTTAATATGTATTCATAACTCATACGCCCCATTGGGCACATCATCGTGAATAATTCCAGAATTACGTCCGTTTTGCGCTGGCCTCTCCCGATATAATGGCGATCTGGATTCTGTGCAGGGATTGGTTAACCCTATTTGAATCAACCTTACGTATCCGTTTGTTTATGCGGATAGAGATAACTGAGATTATAATTGGGCTCACAAAGGCAAGGGCGCCGTGACCTCGCAACATAAATGGCATTTTAAATGTTACAGCTGCGGTTATCAACGTTCCTCAGCATATATCCAAGGTTTATTCCAGTTTATCAATCTGTGTTATATGACGTCATAATCAACTATGTGACGTGTACGATGGCGTCTTAATCAATTACATGTTGAATGACTCGATTTAGTTCGTCTTAAACGCTTAAATAGTCCGAGACGTTGAACGAATTGTATGTCGTTGCTATTTACTAAACATGTTGTTGAATATTTTGAAACTAATTTGACTGGGCACCGTTGCTGCTATAGGTAACAGCAATACCCCGTCAAATTAGTTTCACAATATTCAACATATTACCTGTAAATTTTTGTGGAAATTGATGGTCAGACAGTTCAGAGATTGATCTATCCCAACATGTATAGGTTGAGTTTAGCTAGAGATTGGCGGGGCATAGCTAACACGGGAAAGGTCCATTGAAACAAATATTAGATACATGGGTGTCTATAATGTTGAGGTCACAACGTTATAGGTCAAGGTTGCTCACTGGAACAAGTTCCTTGTCGTCTCAACATTGAGTCTTAGCGCTTAGTCACGCATCCATGCCTGCCATTCAGGATTGAGCTATGTTTAGGGAATTGACAGATTCGGTCTGCCACTCAAGTCTATGCCGTCATAATCAAATTACACCACAGCAGACTGAGGTCACAATACAACCGCGTAATGAATGCCGTATCTAAGTCAGTTATGAACATTGAGTAGTCCGTTAAGTGTACGAATTGGTTGTTTTTAATATTTAATAAAGAGTATGTTGAATATGTTTACAATACAGCACCCAGTCAAATTAGTTTCAAAATATTCAACAGCGTACCTGAATAGTTACCCTGATATTGGGATTCTGGGAAGTCAGTATTCGATCAAGCCGAACACTGGGAAAGTTGCGGCGTTGCTTAGCTAGAACTAGTCAGGGCATGGCTAGAAATTGATTCATCTATCTGTAGTCTGAGAGAGTGTTATCCACTGATTTTGATGTCGATGTCAACGGTCAAGGGTAATGTTGAATGTGGTACAAGAACTAGATTTTTATTCTTCACGCTATGGTACAGAGACCTGGCCACATAGATGCGCCCCTATGGGCTTTATTATCATGCTCGTCTATCCGTACTGGTGTATCTCCCCCGCATGTGTGATCATGACCGTGTCCCATACATTCTCGCTTTAACACCTCGTGTTGCCATTTTGAAGATGACTGGTGCTTTAGATTTTACGATCACGGTGAAATGGCAAATTCATGCTGGACTTCGTATTAAAAGCCACAGTGTTTTATTTGATATGAGAGCACCGCTATACCATATTACAAGAACCGTATCTCCATATATTTAACTGTCTGACTGATTTAAGCCACCCGACAATACATTCAATAACTCTGGACCTGCTGCATATTTTAAACAACTAAAACTCACAGGAGATTGACCATCTCCTTATGGGGAGCCGATTCGTGTTTCAAACTCTACAGACGCCAGTGGCTTGGTGTCTGTACGTAGTAGTCTAACTAGGCGTAGCTCATCTTCGTCGCAACTGGCTTGGCGTAAAACATCTTGGATCTTTGAGCTTTGTCGAAAGCCCGTAGACATGTTAATGCCCTTTATGTCGAAATCCCGGTGTTTGGACTACTGACGCAAGCATACGTTGAGCCCATACAGTGTCTGCACAGCTGCGTCCACGTTTGAAGCCATTTTGGCATGGCCCGGTGAAGTCATTGATCTTGTCTCGGATGCGGAAGTGAGTAACATTGGATAGGATTTTCAGTATGCTGTTGAGGTGCACAATGTCTCACGGATTGGCTAGCCTGAGGGGGGGGGGGGGAGTTCTTGACCGTGGACAGAGCGATACCGGTGCCTTGCCCTACAGCATCGACGGGAATGGGTTTAACAAATGCTGAATAACAGCTTATTGATGACGTGCATGATCGGTTTTGAGATAATGTCACTTGCATATTTAAATAGTTCATTGCTCATGTCATCAACTCCAGACGTGCGTCAATTTTTCAGGGCTTTAAGTGCCTTCTCAACTCTGCTGTTTTAATTGATGTTAGTAATGGTTTGGGGTCTCCTGAGAACGGATACAAGGGCTCATCATCGCGGGCAGTGAACTGCTCCTTGAAACATTCTCGAAGTGCCTCGACTTTCCCCTGATCAGTCCTGGTAAATTAGCAGTAACTTTCAGGGCTCGGTATGTCCGAAACATGTTGTGACAGTCATCCGTGGCAGTGAGTCCATCTGCTAGGGAGTCTGCTTGTTGAATAAGAAGCTATGTTAAGCTTTCGCTAATGCGGCGCAGAATGTTATAGCGTTCCAGGCGTAGTGTGGCGCCGTCTTTACGTTGGCCGCTTTGAGAGATGAGCAGCTGTAATGCTTTCTACCCTACTGATAGTGTTATTACAACGGGGTCGTCAGTATACCTAGTTCGGTTGTTTTTTAGAATTCATACGGCGCTGGTAACTGATGATTCCATAGATTTCAGTATTTTGGTTACGGATTCGTTTGGATCGGAGCTGACGTCGATGTTAGCTATCTGCTCCAAGAGAGCCTTTATATATGACACGTGAGTGTCCGTGCGCCTAATGGGCTTGGGTAGGATGTGGGTGCATCTACACTCTAGCCTGGTTGCCATAGTTCCGTATAACTCTCAGAGTATCAAAGGTTAAAGAGGCATTGGCTCCGAAATATAAATAAATTAGGAAATGTTCAACATTCTGTTGTAATATAATGGTCCTTGTGTATTATTACTATATACTAATTTCTATTCATAAATTCCGACCCAGTCACACATATTCGTTATTATTTATTAATCTTTTGGAAACTGGTGTGAGCGGAAGAGTTTCTCAATTTAGGGAAGCATTACTTTTACGAAACAATCTAATGTTAGGGAATTCAGAACATTTTTAATAAGTCTAGACAGTGCGCCGACGGCAGACAAATTACAAGCGCCACGGCGATTGGGGGATCGAAAATATCAAAGAGCTCCCCGCTGGCAGGACACACATAGCAAACAAATATGTTACATAATGGCGAACGCAGTGAGCGTATATAGATAACATGTACGTACGTGTAATGAGCACAAATCAACAGAAAAAATGAAAGGGAACCAGGCTAAAATACACATAACATGCGACTGAGAAAGCTTCGTTTCCGGTCTCGAGCTTTATTTTGGTTCCGGTTACGGCTTATGATATAGCGTTTGTGGTTTCTCCATGGGCCCCCGTTGCATTATGGGATATGGTTCTTCATTATGCGTGTGTTCCCCTAGTTATTTTAGGGCAACCTACTGTGCATTTCAATGTCCAAAATGTGTGTGATATTGTTATCACGAAATAGCGTACATTTACAAACGGTTGAATCGTCTGATGCAGACCAGATACACGCTTTATTTATTCCTATTTATGCTTCTGTAAATGTTTGGTTGACTGTCTCGTATTATTTTTACCACTCATGGCCGTGGACAGTAGTTGTTGTCAATGTGGTATGTATTTAGCGCTGACGGCAGGACATTTAACGCCGGGCACCACGCGATTCGCACTCGGATGGACTGTACATTCATGTATTTAATCGCAGAAATGCATTAATTCCCATTTTTTGTAGCTTATGTCTGGATAAACGGGATCCAAAAATTCTAGCGGACGACATTTCGTTATGACGTCATAGTTACTATGAACTTGTTTGTATTTCCCCAAATAGCGAGGAGCACCGCGATACGTCGGTACACATTTTCTAACATTATTCAGAGAATCGCGATGACGTCATCACAATGCAATTTCCCATAATACCCTGGGAGAGACGCCATTTTCGGAGGGGCTAATTTAACATTACCGGCAATGGGTCGTAAAAACTGTAATTACATTTTCTTTAATGTCTTGCAAAATTCACTCATGATTTGATGTTTTCTGATACCTGGCGGGGTTATTACAGATTCTCAGTGACAGGATTTAATGGTTTGAACTTCATGGAAAATGTAAACAATGCGTTTGTATGGGCAGTCCTCTTTAGCATGTAGTAAGTTTGCCTCAACTTTAATGGCAGCAGATCTCAAGATGCCCGGATGTGCGCAACTATGAATTGGACAGGTGCAACTATTTAATGGTGTAGGCCCCGGTAAAAGATGCAATAATGCTGGCGGATATCACTGACAATGGGCAGACGCATTGCTGTGCATATCGTGGACTGGATTTACCAGAATACCTTCCACGCATGATTAAAAATTAGCTTCAAACGTATTATACATGGGCATACGTATTTAGGACATTTCGACCATATACAAATTCGTCCTATTTATTTAAGCAATAAATGGTGTCTACGTTCGCGTATAGGCAACGTCTATTTTCATATTGCTATGATGTGTTTATACAGGTCCACCGATGACTCGCAACCGACCGCTTAGTACCAAGTACGGTGGCTTCTCCGTGAAACGGGCTTCTCTGTGAAACGGAGATAAAGTGGACGGTTAGATTTGTGTTTATTATGTTTGTGTACTTTATAATTAGCATATTCTTGGATATTGTGTAGTCGTATACATACGAATTTATGTTTAAATAATAGTATTCACCCACCGGAAGCGTTTTCTGGACATGGTACCGCATAGCTCTATCAACGATATCTTCGTTAACACTTTCCTGACGAATCCGGCCAAATCCGGCCTCTGCAGTGGTTTTGAGGCATGTCACTTTTCAGGCCAAGAGAAGACTATCTTTGAAAATTCATTTCAGTGGTTAATTTTCAAAGATAGTCATTCCAGTGGTAAATGAAAAAAAATTGGCCTACAATGAACATTCAATATGCACATATTTTAGTTTTCTTGACCAAAATTAGCCATTAAAGGGGAACAAGCCATGGAAAATGCAGTCTGCAAAAGATTCAGCAGGCAGATAGTCAAACGAATGAATTTGATCTGAGCTCTGATGTCACTCCATAACGAGGGGGACGGTCGAGATATTTAATTTCGCAGAATTCTTACTGGACCGTATGTATCAAAATAAGAATTACTATGCCAAACAACAAGAAAACGAATGGCGGAGATGTCTTGCTGTATGGATGTATTTTATGAATCATAACATTCTAGCCGAGGTATTCTAAGCTTAATAATTAGTTCTCATTTGAAATACAATTTGCAAAACGCCTTTGATCATAATTTGTCAACCATAGACGTTTTGACAAGGAACATACTAAAATATTCTAATTATAAATAAGAGGCCCAAGGGGCCTGTATCGCTCACCTGGACAATAGGCATTTCAACTAGAATGCTCTGTATCAACAAGATGGCCAACAAACAATTTATCCGACAGGAACGAAAATTGCAAATTTGATCTCAGAATACCCAAAACACATATACAAACAATTTCGACCTCAAAATGCATCAAATAAAAAAATCCAATATCCACCAAACATGCTATATTTTGATTGGTCCACGGCGGCCATGTTTTTTGACGGATCAACTTCACTTAAACAAACTTTAATGGCCCTTAGGCCCTAATCATATCTGCCAAATTTCGGCCCGCTCTCTTCAGCGCTTCTGGAGAATAAGTCACTTTCACTACAACTAGGTCAACCAAGATGGCTGCAGAACCATTTGACCAATCAAGTTCCTTTGCCATAAATCATATTTCATGAGGTGTGCATCGATCCCCCAAGCCGTTTCGGGAAAGATTGTTAAAGACGTTTCCTAAAATCGGCCTAAATCCAAGATGGCCGCCAGACAAATTGGCCGATCGGGTTCATTTGAACAAACTTAGATCTCTATGCCCTATGAATGCTTCCTCCCAAATATAATTGAAATCGGCCCAGTGGTTCTTGAGAAGAAGTCGTTTAAAGCATAAAAGCAAGGCAAGATTCCCAACATGTATTCGGTGACTGGTGGATATTGTATATATCTGTATTGCATTGTTTACCTCTGCTTAGCTTAATTGAAATCCGAGGATATATCGGCGAATAATAATGCCATTTAAAGGTGCATATTCACACCAGAATGCTTGAAAATAAAATTGTTAAAATTGTATTCTTTTATAGGCTTAAATTATGAGTTTATATGTAATAAAACGAAATAAATCTTCACATATGATGATTTCATTCCATATAAATTAATATAATGTTTTAAGTTGCGAAATTGAAATAGAGGCACTACCACTATTTTCTGTAATTTTGCTGTGAATATGCACCTTTAAAATGGTGAACTACAGTATTAGCGACCACATGTTTACGCTCTCGACGTCTCAGCTACTCGAAATGTATGAAAAATCCATAAGATCTATCCTACAAAAGATGGAGATTGCATCACTGCATTGCATAGAACATATCTAAAGATTCTCATAGCTTTTTATTTAAATTCGAACAGGCGTTGTTAAATAATAAGGCAACTGTAAAATTGTGATCCACATACTGATAAGACGCCAACACTGCCACTCCCTGGGCGCTGCCGCAATATGCACACGCCAATGAAGACTATACAATGACAACCTCGTTATATTGAATCATTATTATCCAATAGCAAGAGTATCTAAGGTCAGGATCTCACTAGAGATGTAGTCAGGAATAGCGCCGTACTAACGTATGGCGTTATTCCCGATTAACTCTCTAGTGAGAACACGGCCTTAGTGTGCGGGGCATTTCACAACTTTTTTTAAAACTATGCAACTTTCTCAACGAAGACCAGCATAATGTGTTCGATTGTAAAACATAACTTCTTTCAAGCACACAAAACAGGGATGCACATCAGTTAATCACAGGGTTAAGTATGCACATGCACTCTAGGCTTGCGCGATTACTGCTTTGGGTAATCACGATCGCGTATTTACGAATAATCGCGATTACTCGATTAATATGCTTGGGTACACATTACTAAGACATAGCACCAGCACCGTATCAATGACGGAAGCCGCAATAGTGTTTAGAATGTCCATTGGTAGGCCAAGAGAAGGCTATTCTTGAAGATGTTTCCCAGGAATGCTTGGCTCGATTCTCGAGCAAGTCGTTCTAGTGACACATTTTCAAAAATAGTACTCTCTTAGCCTGCAAATGGGCATGCATTAACTAAGCAAAATGTAGAATTTAATGACCAATAGCATTAAAAAGTAGTTACACTGTAGGAGTTGTCATTTTTTATACAGTAGAAATTATTTGCGATTATTCGATTAACCGATATAGTTTTGAAGCATATAAATTCACAAGTTGAAGAAATGATTGTAATTTTCGATTTAATCACGTACTCGCACGGGCCTAGTCCATGAAAACGTGACCTTGTAGAAGAGAAGAAACACACGATTTGCTATGGAATTAAACCCTGTTCTTTGCATTAGTGTGCCATCGTTTGTTACTGCGTTCCACAGAAAACGAAGAATGCATCAGCTGGTTTAGCGCTTTAATGGATACATTTCGTCAAGAAAATCAATGTATTTGCTTATTGAATGTCCATTTGCAAGCCTGGCGAATACTATTTCTGAAATTGTACCAGTCCAATGCAATGGCTGGCTCGTTTATTGCTTCTACACTTCATTCCAGACGCATTATGGATGAATTTCCAGTTCCAAAGGATCTAGTGCGTATGCTGACTATGTTGTTACAATGAATTACACTAGAAGATGAAGACGAATACGACAATGACGACAACTACGACGACAGCAACAACAACAACAACAGCAACAGCAACAACAACAACAACAGCAGCAACAACATCAACAACAGCCGCAGCAGCAGCAACATCACTAGCAGCAGCAGCAACAACAACAGCAATAACAATAACAACAGCAACACCACCAACACCACCAACACCAACACCACCAATGCCAACAACAACCACCACCGCCACCATTACCATCACCACCGCCACCACCACCTCCACTGCCGCCGCCGCCACCGCCACCGCCAACACCGCAGCAGAAACATCAACAACAACGGCAACCGGCAACACCTTTTTGCAGATTGGCATTATTATTCTTCCTATAAAGACATCGCATCACCGGATTTGACTACTGCTTTAAAAAAGCTTACCTGAGATTAGCTGAAATATTACTTCGAAATCCTAACGCTTTAAAATACGACTATTTCTCCTGCTTGCCAAAAAATATGTTGGAATACGACACACTACATGCTTAAAGAGAACACATAAACCCTGTCATCGACATCCGTGTAAAAGTCATGTCTGGCTTTGCTGTTACTTGGAGTAATGTGTGTGGTGTTTTATTGGCAATCGTCATTCTGCATAGGTCGTTCACGGAAAGTAGATTTCCGACTAGAGCACAAGGCTAGCAATTCCTGTCGCTATGGCCGATGGTTTGCTCCCAGTCAATTAACATCACACAATTTGCCTAAACGCGCTATAATAATGTAATAAAGCGACTGTATATCTTTATATTATGTTGGACTTGAAATTATAGGAAGTGCTTTCTTGAAAGAATGATGTCTCAGACAACGTAAAATCCAAATCGAGAATAGGTCGTGTTCTCACTAGAGAGTTAATCTGGAACAACGCCAAACTTGAGTATGGCGTTATTCCCGATTAAGTCTCTGGTAGGAACACTGCCTAACTAAGGGAATGCATGCTAGTTGAGAAATCATTTTAATACAACTGAGAAATATCCCGTACATGGCGGATTGGAGGCGTCTTCAGAATTAATAATATGTCTAATTAAAGAGTGTGTTGCTAATATCGGTTCTTGCCTGAGAATCAAACATCAGGTTGTAACATTCCAGACAAGTAATGTAAAACGCCATCGAGTGTTCCATATACAGGAAGCTTATCAATGGACAATACGTGAAGAGATGTGTACATTGTGTGCATGTGCGTTAGTGGGTGGGTGGGTGGGTGGGTGGGTGGGTGGGTGGGTAGGTGGTGGGCGAGTGAGTGCCTGCGTGTGTGCCTGCGCGTGCGTGCGTGCGTGCGTGCGTGCGTGCGTGCGTGCGTGCGTGCGTGCGTGCGTGCGTGCGTGCGTGCGTGCGTGCGTGCGTGCGTGCGTGCGTGCGTGCGTGCGTGCGTGCGTGCGTGCGTGCGTGCGTGCGTGCGTGCGTGCGTGCGTGCGTGCGTGCGTGCGTGCGTGCGTGCGTGCGTGCGTGCGTGCGTGCGTGCGTGCGTGCGTGCGTGCGTGCGTGCGTGCGTGCGTGCGTGCGTGCGTGCGTGCGTGCGTGCGTGCGTGCGTGTCGACGTGCGTGTGTAAGTGCTGGTGTGCGTAAGTTCGCGCGTACGTACCTGAGCGCGTGCGCACATGCGTGGGAGTGTGCGAGCGAGCATGCGTGCGAGCGTGCGGGATATCCTTCAGAAAGATAAGAGGATACTTACTGTGATGTCCCTTTAGCAATTCTTCACGATGGCTTGATATATTGTCTAGTTCCTCAATGCATGTATGTGTACTCGTTCTCCAGATTCAGCCTCACCAGTGTTCATTAATTTCGTTAGCGTGCCGTTACTGTAAGATAGGTGCTCTCAGAGAAAGTAGCGCATTTCAGAAATACTCGTGTATGCCACAGCGCTAAGCCCTGGCATTTCCGGAGAAAAGATTGATCTGTTCAGTTCTGGCATTGGCCTAATATTGCTGGCTTTGGAAAAGAGTAATGCTAGTAGCTGACACATGTGACCACTATTTCCTCGCATGGATAAGCCAGTGTGTTAAAAGAAGACCATGATACATCGGGATATATACACCAAAACACGTCAGTCTGAGCAGGTACTGAGCAGATATGGACTTCCAGACGAGACCTCAATCAGCCATTAGACAAAGCCAACATCAGTCACGCTAACCTCATAGTTTACTGGCAGAATATTACCGGAGAACATTTAATATGGTTTTATGAAAAATTAATCCAAGGGTATATGGTTTCATTGCGTGCTCTCGCATTCTCGTTGTCACAAGGGACAATATCTGGAATCCAATGAAACAAAGCTAAACAAGATGCACTTTATAGCGCGGTCGAACGCAGACAATGCGGCGACGGATTGTACTTTAATCAATTAACCTTTAGACGAGGCGACAATGTAGGACACCTGCTGATATTTTGTCATAGTGCCAGTACGCGAAAACCTAAACAGAGAGATACGCTCTAGTAGGACATGTTTCTACAGGCCAGCCTTTGCACCATCTGTATCTCCCTAAATAGTATACAGACAAATACACCTAACATGTATCAACGTTTCAATATACAAATATTGACATCATTATGAATAAATTTAAAAGGATGAAATGAATGCCGTGTCGCGTGCATAGATTGCAGATCTAGTCATACCTATTGCTCCCACAAATGTATGTACGCCTCCCCATCATCTCCATCACCAGTTTACAACTACTACTGTCACACCCTTTTATGTATATAAGTGTTATATGAATAGAAACCTCACACAGCAACAACTTTCATCCAAACTGTTCAAGAAACCTTCAGCACTAAATTGACTATTAGATTATAGGAGCAGGGATTGTACTAGCAATCAGGAGGAAATGTGACATTGCACAACACCATTGCAATATCATTTACTAATCGCTATTACTCTCTAATTAACTCTTACATTTGTTCAAGAATATTTCAATTTTCTCATGGAAAATCTCAATCAGGAGACTGATGTGCTTTTGAGAATTTACCACCAGAATGATTGGCTCGGCTATCGCGCCACTCATTCTGGTGAGAACGTTGCATAATTGTTCACAATCGCCTCTTGTTCTGCAGATGGGTATTGCTAAACCAACTGGAGAAAGTGTTTTTGGTTCGATTGAGGGATAACGAGTGAACCAGCTAACTTGGAGATAATGCTGTCTAAACCAACAACAGACTCCAGCCACGTTATTTATTACTGTGATCAATACACCTCTGGCTATTAGTTGATTAACACTTGTCCACACACTGGACCACAACCAGTACACCTTGCTAGGGTGTGGGTGGGGGTGGAGGGGGTGGGGTGGCTGTTGAAGAAACCGGTCATTGAAATGCAAAAACCTCATACAAGATATAAGTATGTATATAACATATATAACCTCAATTATAGGTAGATATATTTCGTGCACTTCTGAAGAAGTTACCGACTGTCACTGAAGACAGGTTGCAGGTTAAAATAGTATAGTGTAACGTATGTAAGCAAGAGACGCAGTTTTCATATATATACTTGGTCATCCAAGAAAGATATTTGATGTTTTAATGTGACATTTCAATATTTTCTTCAGGATTACCGAAGCTGCCATTTCATGCCATTTTACCCAATATCCAAGATGTCATCCTTGCTCAGGTGTAAACGCAAGCTAGTAAATTATATTCCCGTAGTAGAGATACAGCCATACAATATAATGAAAATGAAAAGAATCACTCGTTTATGTGATAAATAGAAAATGAAACCCGTCACAATATCATATCCAATTCATCACACTCGTTTACTAAGCAGGACAGAAGTTAAGGCAGTGGAACACGTGCATTTCCAAACGGCACCCACGTTCCAAGTGTTCCCTAAATGTGACACACAATTCCTTCTTGTCATAATGCTTTGGCTTCAAGATACACGAATAGATGCCGCACCTTTAGTACATCGCATAAATAAGTTATAAATAAGTCAGAAATTTCCCAAAAGAAAACAGTTTTGAACACGTTGTAAAAAGGATTCTGTTGAATGTTTTGAGCATAATTGGACTGAAAGTCATTGCTGCCTTAAGCATCAATGTCTTCCAATCCATTTATGTTCGAAATATCCAACAGTATTTGGTTATTTTGAGTTTGAAACATGTTAAATTATTGAGGCGCTTTTTTATATATAAGACTGATCTTGCCAAATCCCACAGCCCTCTGACCTCAGTGCCCCCCCCGGCAGTTTTGAGGGCCCCCGGGTAAGAATTTTAGTAACTCGGCACAGGGTCCCCGGAGTCCTCAGCTCGGCCATGCTAGTACGATCTCATTTGGAACTCTCTAAAGCTCGATCACACTGAGATCTTATAGCATGCGCCCTTGTAAATTTGAGGGTTACATTTTTGTTAATGTTTGAGATCCTCTATTAATCAACTGTTATCAAGATCGTACATACTGGGTTGTTTGAATAAGCAAGTAAATCCAGTACTATTTTCTAGTACAAGTAGTCCAGACAAAGACGCTTTTTTGCATGAACAATGTAAGCTGAATAAACAAACTCGCTAAATAAATATGCCACGACTATAAATATGTCCACGAATACAACTATGTGGCTGCTCAAGCAGGTGCTGAACAGATTGCCATAGAATTCGGACCGAACGCATTATCAATGAAAAGGTAGAACTTGGAAAATACTTGACCCTTTTTGAAAGAAGTGAAATGCGCCTGGACGTTGTTTGTTTCTCGCGAGACATAGACCTTCGATCAAATTGTTTTAAATTGCCAGCGGAGAAATAGGATTAACATATGAACAACATATATGTGACTTGAACAAATTGGAATGGCACATATCGTTGCTTTTTCATAGCAATGTATATATTTAAAACTGAAATCACAAAGAGCCCACGACGATAGCACCATTTTACCCAAGTACCAATGCAATCCGGCCTTTGGGTAAGAAGTAATATAGCGCTAACGGAATATCTGGACAAATCTCGGACAATCCAAGATGAAGAGATTAACCAATACGAATTCGGAATAGAAGCTCAGGGTTCTAAGACCATATGATAATGTCAGTTACGTGTGATTATTCTCCGCCAGTTGACTTATGACGAGACACGATTACATGGTTCTCTAAAATCTTCAGATATTCCTAGAGAGCCGCCACATAAATCAATACATTAGCATTCAGGATTGAAATTATCGAGCATAGAGCAATATGCTCTTTCCACAGAAAGATTGTGTTTGGAGACAATACACTTGGAAGTAATAGAGATTTTCAGGCTTACCGGAAGATCCAATGTGTTCTCCGAAAAATTAACCATTTAAAATGCGCAATAGCAGTGTTGCCGCTTAGGATCGTTTCACACAGGATTTGTTGAAATCTGGCCAGGGATTAAGGAAGAGTTGGATTTTATCAATCTTCCTCAAATCTTCGGAAACTCCAAGATGGCAAGCGGAAAAATCGACCAATAAAAATTATTAATATAAATACTGGTAGCTACGACCATATGAGCCATCCAACCGAATTTGCATACACTCTATCAAATTATGGAAAATGGAGGCAGATCGGTCAGTCAAGTAAATGTGCGGTACTCAAATGCGCCACTTGTAAGCTGACGTAATATTTAAAATGGAATAGGTTCGTGACGAAAGTGGGAAAGCACACCCCCCCCCCCCCTCCACGAATGTGCCTGAATGGACCCTACCAGATTTCAATATGCTCATTCCATCGATAGCTAAACTCCACCACACATCGCTCGTATTTGGGATCGACCGATCCCTGAAAGGCCAAGACAATTAATTTCCAGTCAAATTCGTTTCAAAATATTCGACAAAATGATTATTCAATAGCAAAGACATACAATTCGTGCAATGCGTCGGACTATTAGGCGTTTAAGACGGACTAAATCGAGGCATTAATGGCGTCATGATTATGACTTAATCATAAACGTGATGTAGTTGAGTATGACATCGTATGACGGCAAAAGATGGATTGATAAACTGGAAAGGGCAATTCTATGTCATTGACAAATGTACAATGTAATAACCATGCTGTTGAATATTATGAAACTAATTTGACCGGAAGTGTTTGCTGGGATATTTATTACTCCAAAAAACAGATTTACTTTTGCTTAGCTGTAATATTAAATCGGTGTCTTATCCATTGTATGGCTAAATTTGATCAAGAAAATCTAAATATTTGCTTTTTGAATGTCCATCTGCATGCTAAGATAAGATTATGTTTGAAAGATTACCACTAGAACGACTGGCTCGATTAGCTCGATTAACTGTCTTCTCTTGTCCTGCAAAAGGGCATTCCTAAAGCCCACTGCTGAGATAGGTGTTGGCCTGGCTCTGCAGAAAGGCGTGACAGTTCAAAACAAGAATATGTCTTTAACCTAATAAAGCAATATGTTTGAATATGGAGCAATATACAGTTAAATGTGAATCATAAAACGCATTCACCGACTTTCTCGAAAATGACATGTCTGTGTGTGCTGTTATTTGGAGTAATGCGTGTGGTGTTTTATTGTTAATCGCTATTCTGAGCAGGTCCTTCACGGAAATTGGATTCCAGACTAGAGCGCAAATAGCCTTTAGACAATAGCAATTCAGTCTCTATTGCTAATAGCTTGCTGACAGACGAGTAATGCTCCACAATAGGCTGATAGCAGCTTTTATTCTCGACTAACACAATTGTATATTCTCATAGCCAATATACTGCTCGTACGAATTAAGATACAGCACGTTTTCTAACTTGTATTAGAATGTTAATAACTTAACGGCTGGTTATCTTCTCAGCCCCACCATGAGGTAAATCGACACTAGGGTCCGTACTGATGTCGTGGGTGACGCATGAAACACCGTTTTCAAGTTTTATCAAGATACATTCATCAATAAGTTCAACAATAATGAGAGAGTAGCGATTTTAACATTTAGCGATGGATCACCCGTCTAAACCCCACCACGGGAGTGAATAGAAAATTGGCTTCGATGTTGATGTCTTGACGGACACATAGAACACCATTCCCAAGTTTTATAAGTTATGTTAATCAAGTACTGACTAGAAGCGATTTTAGAATATACGGGTAAGGCACGCTACTAAAAACGCAGCTTGTCAGCGATTTGAAAATCGGTCTGCTTGCAGATGTTAACCCGTCTTGTGTAAACAGCGCATTAAAGCGCTCAAAATGCTATGTATTTCAATTAGCCATTGCATTGCTAATACATTTCAAGGAAATTTTGATCTTTGCAGCCAAAAAGAGTATTTTTGTAAATTTATAACGAAATTTACAAAAAAAATTGATTTCTGCTATCCTTCAAATTGACATTCATCAAAAGTGTAATGGTCAAGAAAATTCAAATGACTGCGTAGCCAGTCTTCAATTGCAAACCAAACATAGTATTTTTGACAATTTACCACTGGAATAACTGGCTCGGTTACAGAGCCAGTCATTCCAGTAGTAAATTTGTAAAAATATTATTCTCTTAGCCTGCAAATAGACATTTCTCAAGATCACTCCAGAGGCTGTTTGTTTACAAAAGTTAGCATTAAAGGGTTAAGTTGACACAAATGGGTTTAAGAGTTACCTATAGAATATCCCTCCCAAGTATTATCGAGATTCCGTTCATCAACAACGGATAGTGCTATTACAATTTAAGGGTCGAGCGGCATTCTAAATCCCATCGCGAAATGAATCGAAACTTGGGCCCCTTTACTGAGGTCGAGAGTGACCCCTAGAATAGCACTCTCATGTTGCATCACGTTCCGGTCATCAATAATCGAGTAGCGACTTTACGTGTTAAGCCTGGGCGCCTTGCAGCGAATTGAAAATCGGGCTTCTTAGTGATATTACGTTTAACATGTTTCTGTTTTGTAGATGGTAACACTCTTATTATCACGGTTTCTGTCTGGCAAGCACACTACTGCAGCAGCGACGTAACACGGCAAAATAGCACATGTTCGAGCACATGAACCAGAGCAATACAAGTGTGATATAATTATATCACCGACAGGATGTATGTTTAGATAACTGCATAAATAGTCAGGGGTATTATATAGACGACCGACCAATAATATTAATCCCTCTTAAGTCCATGTCCCTATACCTATATAATAATAACTTTTTAAAAATAATATGTTATGTACAGCTACAATTCTACAACTATCTCATCTAAGCCGACACATTACTTGCTTATTAATTATTCATCTGAGAATATTGCAGATCATGATGCATCAGAGAAAATCTCATCTAGGTGTAGCCTTCTGATTAAACATTTAATAGTAAACATCTCAAACATAATCTTCATCGAAATTATCTCTATAGCATATCCATTGAATTGTAGGGGCTGTTGTGATATATGTATATACACATGATGATCATGGTCCTTATCGCTCACCAGGCATTGCTGACCTTAGCGGAATGAAGGAACAAGAATTACATGCAAAATACTTGAATTACCAGTATATATGTATTGGACAGGAATGCAATATGTTTATTTATGTAACAATGGTATTGAAGACTACACTTCAAGAGAGGGTCTATAGGGTCTGGCTTTCACCTTTGAATTTCTGATCTCTAGACTCAATAGGGTCTCCTTGAACCACCACACGAGAAAGCCATGTCAAATTTGGGAAAGATCAGGAGAGCATAGACTATTTTTGAAAACAAGATGTACTTAATTGGATAAATGACCTCGATCCTTGAACTGTTGCTCCTAATAAGTAATGAGCTGGGTTTCAGAAGTGGGGACAAGAATGGGTCTTAATCTATAGAAATTCGATCAGCGAGTCATGAATTCGGAACCCAAAAACTACCCACGCAATTAGAATGGACGTCTAGACACGCCGTTCGTGAGTTTTTATATGATTTCCTGAACGGTTTGGAGATACTAAATATCAGGTTGGTGCAGGAACAATTGACCAATCACAACTATGAATACAAGTCCAGATCCCTACAGCCTTATAGTCTGTCAAGCAAAGTTGCATTGAAATTGCACAAGCAGTGCTCGTCAACAAGGATGGAATGTCCAGAAGTAATACAAATCCATGATTGCTACTGGACAAGGAATCAATCAAAATGTGAGTATTGAAGCTCATAACTCTGCATCATTAGAATCGTGCAACCTAAGTGTAGTTGAAATACAGCAAAGAAGTTAATGAGTAGTAGTCTTATTCAAGATGGCCTCCGTGATAATGGATCCTTCCAAATTTTGCATACACGCGGTGATGCCAACCAACATTGCAAAACATGGTTGAAATTCGTTTGCAACGGAAATTATACAAAATCCAAGAGAACCATTGGAAAAATTGACCTCTCAAAATTGTGAATAGAAGTTGTGGAGTCAATCAGCCAATTACCGTTGAGATCCACCAGGCTGTTCATGGGATGCCATTTAATATTGTTTAAAACAGTTGAGCAATTGATTAAAAATGAGGAACGTTATAAAGAATTACCATTAACTCATTGGACCATTGAAAAGTATCACCCAACAAGCTAACAAGACAAAATTCTGTGATGCTCACGAGCTTTCAATCATAGAACCCTTCCTGCTAAAATGTGTCAAAAACAAACCAGCGGTTAAGGAGGAGATGCGTTTGAACAATATCCGGTACATTTTAGAGATCATTTTCAACAAAAAATCGACAAATGAAAATTCTGAATAAAATATCTGGGGGTTACCGGCATAAGATCATTCCAGCTAAATTTGGTTGCAACCAGTCAAACTGTTAAGGAGAAGGTCCAATTTGATATACAGACAGCGGATGGATGACGGGTGGATGGTAGACGACGGATCATGGACGGACGATTGATTACTCCATGGCATAAGTTTCAGGCCAGGTGATCTAAAAAGCCAAGGTAGATAGGGTAATGATTCCTGCGTTCATGGTCGGCATGAAACATAAGATCTCTCCTAATCTACCACTTTAAGTGGAACAAAATATCAAGGAATGACATCTTAATATAGTTGGATCTTCACTCATCTATCCTAATAACCACCTAGCCCCACCGCGGTCTTTTGTCATAACAGTTATGTAGTCATCTCACAAGCCAGCCCAGTTCGTTGTATTTGAATGGCAAATCCACATTACATCTTCTTTAATTGTCAGACACAGAATGCTCAATGTGCTGTGTGTAAATACACGGCCATTCAGTCTGTCTGTTGGTCAGTCAGTCAGTTGGTCGGCCGTTTTTTATATTTGGTCGGTCGGTCAGTAAGCGTGTGTGCGTGCGTGCGTACGTGCGCGCGTGTGTGAGTAGCTGTGTGAGTGTGTGATTGCGTGCGTGCGTGCGCGCGTGCGTGCGTGCGTGTGTGTGTGTGTCCGGAGCTGAATGCTGCACAACTACATATCCGATTTGGATCACATTTTAACACAGTAGATATACTTCACTGCAATAGGTTTTCTGATGTTGATCCGGATAAAATAACCCAGCCATAGCTCAGATCTATGAATATCTTTATGGAAATTATTTGTCCGATTTCGATCAAAGTTCAACAGTAAAATTGGGTGTACATATATTTGGGTGTCATCCGAATAATCCGGAAAATCTAAACCATTCGAAAAATCTGAAATGTCACTACAATGTGACAAACGGGAGAATGGTAGTTTGTAATCTGTAAGTGCTCTTGTGATGATTGAAAATAGTTGTTCTGTCATTCAAATGTCGAGTGTCTACATCCATCATATGACGTCATACACAACTGCAAGACGTGTAGGATGATGTCATAATCACTAACAGCATGAATAAATCGATTTAGTCCGTCTTAAAAGCTCCATAGTCCGGCACGTACGCATTCTATATCTTTACCATTTAATAGACATTCTGTCAACGATTGTGAAACTAATTTGACTGGATGCTGTTGTTACCATAGGCAGCAACAGCACCCAGTCAAATTAGTTTCAAAATATTCAACAGCTTACCTGTATAGTTTTCTGGAAATTGATGGTCAAGAAGTTAATGGATCAATCGATCGCAACACATACGAAGTGTGGGTGGAACTTAGCTAACACTGGAGCGGTCCACTAACTGAAGGTACCTGCTAGAATCATGCATACAAGGGCTGTCAAAATGCCAAATCACAATGACACGAATCGTGCGGGACAGGGCTGCATTGTACTCTGAATAAATAGGTCGTCGGCAATGCATATACACATTTGTATTCGTATACCGATGGTGTAACACAGCAAACCAGAACGTATCAATTGCTGGGATTGAAATGAACAGCATGCGTACCTTTACGCTACCATACGAGTATACATCCTTGTACGATGCTCAGAGGCCCCAATTCTTCGATAATATATTCCAAACAGTTATTCAGCCAGATAGCAACGATTTAGATGTTGATAAATACCTATAAAGCCATAAAGTGCAGGATCTGTTCATTTATGTAATTAGACTACGTAATCACCGAAGCTCGTTCACGACCAAACGCTGGCTGTTATCGAATTGCTTTTCGATATCCATATGGTGCCATTAAATTATATAAATATGCCCTTTCATGTTGGGAGAACGTGGCTTTTAAGAGCAGCACATAAGCTTTTAAACATGATCAGATTAAAGGATCAGACATGAAATCTGGTCCGGGACATGTAAAAGTACTTAATATATCTAGGATAGAATCCTGATATAACTAAGCAGTACTACACCCGTTAGGTTATTCGATTAAAACTAATTTGAAATCGACAGGTAACTCGGCGTTTTCTTCCCTAAACTGTGTTCACCCAATGCATACTGTAACCTTCCATCACATTACGGGGTCTCATTGAATATGTCCGAGAAATTGAACATAGGTCTTCTTGTTAACATTTCTTATCGTCTAAGTGCTAACCCACACCCACGCACACGCACACGTGCATACACATTCGCACAGCTCATTCTGGCATTGCGAAATGAAACGCCATCATTCACCCAATGCATACTGTAACCTTCCATCACATTACGGGGTCTCATTGAATATGTCCGAGAAATTGAACATAGGTCTTCTTGTTAACATTTCTTATCTTCTAAGTGCTAACCCACACCCACGCGCACGCACACGTGCATACATATTAGCACAGCTCATTCTGGCATTGCGAAATGAAACGTCATCATGGATGGGAAGCAAAATCCACTTTCCAAGTGAGTAGAATACGCAAATCTCCTAACGGCACTGTGATTTAATGGTGGTGCATGCCCATATTGGAAAACATGCTACTGCAAAGCATTAATGTTACTGTTAGCATTAGCCTAATGCGACGAAAAACAGGACCTACTAATGGAGGTGTCCGAACTGCCAATCAGATATCTGACGTTATAATCAAATACATCACTAGTTACCAGTCGCCATGCTATAAATGACATAGCTCCGTCACCATATTCGAAAAGTTCATCACAAACGTGTACGAATTGGTATTTCCCGTGTTAGCTATGCCCCGCCCATCTCTAGCTAAGCTCCAACTACACTTCACCTGTGATGGGATCGATCGGTTCCTGAACTCCCTAATTAGCAATTTCCAGAAAACTATACAGGTAGGTTATGGAATATTTTAAAACTAATTTGACTGCGTGTTGTTACCGCCTATGGCAGCAACAGCACCCAGTCAAATTAGTTTCAAAATATTCGACCAGAAAGTGTATTAAATAGTAAAGACATACACTTCGTACAGCGTGTCGGACTATTACGCGTTTAAGACGGACTAACTCTATTAATTCATGCCGTCACGAGTAAGACGTCATTCTACACATCACGTAGCTGAATATGACGACATATGACGTGATGACATCATATGATGGATGGATACATTTGACAGGTTCATTGGATGAATTTGATAAATGTCCATGTTCATAAACCATTCTGCTGAATATTTCGAATGAACTTGCCTGAGGGCGCGTGCTGCTACAGGCAGCGACATCTCCAAGCCAACCTAATTTGAAAAATGGTGCAACAGCTTACCTGTACAATTGACATGAGATTGGGATTCTGAGAATTCATGGTTATAATGTATAACTCGAGTCAAATGCGTGTACAACGTAGACGCCGCTTAGCGGGAGAATAGCCAACGTGGAATACTCTATTAACACGCCCTCATTGTTTAACAGGGAGCAGGTTAGATCATTGGAATTAACCATGTATACCAGATAATACGATAATGGACATTTATGGTGGAGGAAACGGCATAGATTACCTTTCTCACAGTCATCCGGTGTTTCGTGCGAAGGTAAAACGTCTCTTAGTACCCAATGCACCTAGGTGTTGACGAATGCTGCTATGCTTCGTAGGAAGTCGATGCCAATAATACCTTGATATAATGCATGTATGCAAACCTTGACTGGCGATTGTCAGCAGCGTTGATGGCATTTGTAAGGATGGGTGTTTATTGAAAGTCATGAAACGTGTCCTGATTGTATCAGCGACCAATCAAGATATACATTATAGAGCTAAACCTCTCTATAATAGACATCTGTTGTGGGAGACAGAAGATGATACTGTTTAGCCCTTTAACGCTTGCCATTCCTGTGTCTCACGACACATATTTAGGACAGCTGCTGACTATTTTGAAACTAATTTGACATGAAGGTGCTGCAACAGCTCACAGGCACATTACTTTCACAATATTCAATATAATTTCCATAACATTCTGCATTACACACTTCGCCTTTCACAACAAGGACCTCTTCTAGCAGCTTCTGCTAATACTAGCATTCGCCACAGTCACCTTCCATACAGTTTTAGTAACATTGATAAGCCCCTGCAAAACAGCAGGTCCCACGCCAACAACGTCCTATGTTGATAGCCGTGACACCCACATCTTAGTTGTTTTCTTAAGGCTTAGGGTACGTTTGTATTTGGCTGCCATTTGGATATTACGGCGCAATGTAAAGCATTAAGCAAAACGGCGTATCAGGACAAACGTTAAAATAAAATCGCCTGGTCAGTATAAATAAACAGTAGACTGCCATAATGGATATATGTGTGCGTGTGCATGTGCGTGTGCTTGTGCGTGTGTGTGTGTGTGTGTGAGTGGGTGAGGGTGGGTGGGGGCGGGAGGGTGCGTGCGGGCGGGCGGGCGGGCGTGCGTGCGTGCGTGCGTGCGTGCGTGCGTGCGTGCGTGCGTGCGTGCGTGCGTGCGTGCGTGCGTGCGTGCGTGCGTGCGTGCGTGCGTGCGTGCGTGCGTGCGTGCGTGCGTGCGTGCGTGCGTGCGTGCGTGCGTGCGTGCGTGCGTGCGTGCGTGCGTGCGTGCGTGCGTGCGTGCGTGCGTGCGTGCGTGCGTGCGTGCGTGCGTGCGTGCGTGCGTGCGTGCGTGCGTGCGTGCGTGCGTGCGTGCGTGCGTGCGTGCGTGCGTGCGTGCGTGCGTGCGTGCGTGCGTGCGTGCGTGCGTGCGTGCGTGTGGACAGAACACTAAGCCAAGTTTTAACCAACATTACCAACACGCAAAAAGCTAACACTCATACATTAGTGTCCCCTTGGCGTATGGTTCACTAACCCTTTATAGGACCACGCGCAAGGAGCTAAACACCAATAAATTAGTGCCCCCCTTTGGAACGTGTGATCCACTGACAAATATCCGGCTATATTAACAGCCGTAGATCCGTCAGTCTACTGGCGTAGCGTAAAATCGTCAAAGCTCTGAACTAACACGCTGGTTAACTAACAAAAGATTTGACTGCCAACGCGCCAACTATAAAAGCTCCCCAGGGGAAAGCATTGCTACTATTATGAACAGTCAAATTGGACAACATAGACGGGCCCAATCTGGCCAAGAGAAAAAGAGAAACGATTAGACTCAGTGGTCAGCAAAAATGGCTAACCTCAGAGGCGATTTCAGATTTGAATCTGAAAATACCAGTCACGATTGCGACCTTCTACATCCAAAGTATACTGACAACAAATAATGAAACTATATGCAATTGGGAAACCAACTGAACAAAATATATATATAGATACTAGAATCTACTACTACTACTGCTGCTGCTGCTGCTGCTGCTGCTGCTGCTGCTGCTGCTGCTGTTGCTGCTGCTGCTGCTGCTGTTGCTGCTGCTGCTGCTGCTGCTGCTGCTACTACTACAACTACTACTACGGCGACGACGACGACGGCGGCCGCGGCGGCGGCGGCTGCTGCTGCTGCTGCTGCGGCTGCTGCTGCTGCTGCTGCTGCT
The DNA here is from genome assembly GCA_034401795.1 of Chaetoderma sp. LZ-2023a. Taxonomy (NCBI): domain Eukaryota; kingdom Metazoa; phylum Mollusca; class Caudofoveata; order Chaetodermatida; family Chaetodermatidae; genus Chaetoderma; species Chaetoderma sp. LZ-2023a. Next base: position 73,495,112 of record CM067367.1, read on the forward strand.
GCGGCTGCTGCTACTACTACTACTACTACTACTACTACTACTACTGCTGCTGCTGCTGCTGCTGCTGCTGATGATGCTGCTGCTGCTGCTGCTGCTGGTGCTGCTGCTGCTGCCGCTGCCGCTACTACTACTACGACGACGACCGCGGCGGCGGCGGCGGCTGCTGCTGCTGCTGCTACTGCGGCGGCGGCTGCTGCTACTACTACTACTACTACTACTACTACTACTACTACTACTACTACTACTACTACTACTACTACTACTACTACTACTACTACTACTACTACTACTACTACTACCCCCAAATATCACAACCACTGTGATTACAGTTTCCATGTATAAAATGTGATAATTGTTCTAGAATTGAGGGCGGCTTTGGCTGAGGTGAGGTGGAGTGGAGGTGGTAGGTGGGGGAGGGGGGGTCCCAGTTAGTTAGCTGCTTTCTTAATCCGGTTCTGATTACAGTTATTAGCTTCATGAATTACAGCTTTTAACATCAAGCTAGTGTTGCCCTCCCGTCGTTAAATTTAGACTTTTACTGCTCATGTGCTGAGAGTTGAGAATACGCCAATATAGTGACAAAGTGATGCCCAGATGCATTTGTGTCCATTATCTCGTAATTCCCAGTTCCCCTTCAATTTCAAATTATTATTTTGCATTTTATGCCCTCTTGATGTGCAAAACTGCTCAAAACCGTATACATATTTATGAAACCGTGTTGACTTCTCCGCCCTTGAAACAACATTATACATCGTTCTGTAATGGATGTAGACACTTTTAGCTATCTCCCGCCCATCTCTAGCTAAGCCCCGCCCATGATTTGCGCGGATTGGGGTCGATTTATATACTTTGAGCCCTGATTTCCCAGAATTCCACTTTCAATATAAGTATACTTGTAAGCTGTTGCATAATTTGAAACTAACATGACTGGGTATGTCCCTGCTTATGGAAGTTTCAAATTATTCATCCGAATGTTTATTAAATTGTAAAAACACACAATTCGTAGAACCAACGGGCATATACAAGGTCACGACGGAATTAGCTACGTCATTCAGTATGCATTTTGGTTGTGACGTCAGCCTACACCTGCCGTAATTCATTATGGCGTCACATATTTTTGCGACAGACTGGTTTCATCAATTAGAAATATTGCTAGAATGCAATAGCTACATACAGTTTTGATACATCTATACGATGCTACATGTGTCCTAATAATGCTAATAGATCTTTGACATCTGGGCCGCTTGAAAAATCTTCTTGGACAGACTCAATGAGTATCATCGAAACTGATTGTGAGCCGTCACGAATCGCCGCTCCTCTTGCATCCATGTCTCAGCGCTGTACACACGACCCAATATGGTTTCGCCATCTGTGAGAGTAGCGCAACAGTGATAGCCAATGCGTGGACATGTTCTTCGAATGCCAGATAATAAAGTCGCTCAAAACGCATTGCGATGGTCAGTATCGAATGCTAGCACAGGACACAATGACACCAAATTGTTAAATGTTTTCCGATCAGATCCTAACAAACATATTCGAAAACCACTCAATGAGAAAACGAATCTAGACGAGCTTAGGAGCATGCTCCCAAAGGACAGAACACAGTGGAGAGGTTTGAAAAGACGTGATTACCATAAAACACTCATTTATCATCATTATTGCGTTGTCTAACTGCTGTTCAGTATGGCAATGGTATCAAAGAACATCTCCCACTTGAGGCAGATAAAATAGCATGAATACATACTAAGATATACAGTATATACCACGGTATGCCAGATAGTGTTGTCTCTGTGCAACAAGGCATGTATACCCCGATATAATTTAATGTTGCGCATGCTCAGGTCCATACATATGTGAAATCATATTCCTGCATTGCGTATAAGAAGATAAACACGTGTCAACATACTTATGTTTTCAAACAAAGAAGGATATACCTTATTCCTGCTCGCTATGTAATAGTACATTTTAAAGCCAGCAGCGTATATATGCCTCACGTGGCCACGTTCGAGGGAGAATCTGTTGATACTCCTGCATATTTTAATAAGGCATGCTTATGTCAACATAATTTAGTGTGCCATAGAATGACTCCGACATCGGAGACACGTTAATCGCTCTCAGTGCACTCACACAGGGACTCATGCAAAATAGAAACATATGATATGCAAAGTGCCTTTACAGGTTTACACTAACTAGAATGTCTGTATGCAGGGTCGCTTTAATATGCTGGACTTCTTTCAAAATGTATCCAATAGCTAACACTATCTTGATCAGTAGATCAGTTTAGAAATTTGGAGGCATTTTGGACATATTTTCACTTAATCCACCTACGCATTACGTTTTAGTCGGTTTCAATGAAGCACAATAGATGCAAATATGGGTGCCATCAACTATGTTATGCGAAGGGCTGTTTAAAGACGACTTAAAAAGTTAGCACCAACATTTTTCTCGATCAGTATCCTTTTCTGATTCTATCGCATCAGATTTTCAAAAAATCCCACATACCTGGGAATGCATGCATATGCCTCAGAACTAAAAGAATAGTGCCAAATGATTTCTATATAGCGTTTAGATTCCACGTTGGCGATTAAGCAGCTGAAGTTTTATGATTGATAGGCAATTCTGAACAGATCCTTGACGGAAATGAGTTTCCGGCTAGAATGTAACCAGCTATTAGTCAATCGGCATGCCACTAGCCCTTGAATATTGCATTCCCAGGATCCGAATTTTAAGTTAGATATCGAGGTAAGAAAGCTTTTGTTGGGTATTTTGAAAACAAATTGATATGAACCTGTTGGGGCCATAAGCAAAAGCAGCTTCCACTAATAGTACAGAATAGTTAATAAATTGTACATATGTTTACTAATTCAGCCTTTCGGTTCAAAGGATTAACGTAACACACTGTGCTCACATATGTGTTATTGCCACAGAATAGTCCAACTGTGTATGGGTGTACTGTGCATATGGCCGCTGACAAAATGAATTAAGAATGCTATTACTCGTACTGGCAATGACAAATTCCAATAGCTAATTATAGGATCGACTATGCTAAGACGTGGACAGATAGTTGCTCTCAGGGTTATAGCGCACAGTACCTGTAAGACAGATGTTACCTAGAGAATGATATATTCAAATGTGCTATTGACGAAGCATATGAGTCAATACATTCAACCATAAGACGCATGCTGTAATAGGCGTTGCGTTCTTTTGCACAGCCTTTGTATAGAGGCCCCGTGTGACGCCTGCGAGATGGCGTTAAAGGGAAGCAGTGTAAGGCAATTATAAATTCGCCTATATAGGACGGCCTTGTTTACTTTAGAGTTTGCATTGCTACTTGGTAGTCAGCTATGCGGGATATCATTGACGGTACGTGTGGCCAGTGTTTAAGAAAAACTGATTAGACATTGTGCATCACGTAAATTTCGATCAGTGGCTTCATCAGCAAAAGTGTTAGGAGAATTGCAGTGATCAAAGGAAACGTATATTTATATTTTAGTTCCAGGTCGTATTTGTTAAGGGCAGTACGCGACGTGAGCATGTTAATTAGCAATAGAGGAATACATGTCTACCTAGTCCACGCCTCTATATAGCTAAGCTCCATTCACCGTGTATTCGTGTTGAAATCAACTGTGCCCCTTTAAATCTGAATTAGGTAACGGTGCTATACAGGAAAACTAATGACTAATTTGAAACTAATTTCAGCATAATATTTATGAAGTTGTAATTCATCAAATACATTCGTACATTGTTCTGGCCGGCATATCAATTCACCTTTCCAGAATAGTCATCGAGGAGTTGACGTAATATGACGTCACAATCAGCTAAGCGCCGTGTAGGAAGACGCCATCATCATTACGTCATAAATGATTCGATTGGGCCTTTCTCCAACTCTTAATAGTCCGACACGTTGTAAGAATTGTATGTCTCTACTATTTAATAAACATGCTGTTGAATATTTTGAAACTAATTTGACTGGGCGTCAGATATGTGAGTGAGAGAGTGGATCCGTCTATTGGCTTTGCAGGACATAATTTCCACATTTCATTGCCCCTCCCAAGGTATGGCGGTAAGACGGAACATCCTGAACCTTATATCGTATGGTCATTCTTGTAGGTTTAGGCAAGGACTGGTCAGCATCATCGGGAAATGGACCGTCAACCAGTGGGATATATCCGACCTTTATGTCTCAAGCATTACATATAGCTAGGGATGGAGTAAATTATTGTTGAGCATTATACATTATTCACATGCATGTGGGTAATGGCGCGATTAACGAATGCCTCCAATGTGGCGTTCACAACAGACAATTAAGGATTAATTTCCGATGTGAGACAAAGTGCTATATCTAAAACAATATTTCTATAGAATATTCCAATCAATGATGGGTTTTATTTCCAAACACAAACAAATATAATATCATTGTGCTTGGTTGATGAAGGGTGAATTATAATGTCACGTATTCTCCGAGGAATATTAGTCTGTATTGATACGATCTGGATTGTAATCTCTAATCAAACGGCGGAAACACGAATATACTGCCTTCTAGGATAGCACAATGGATAGATAGATGCAATGTATCATTTATGTCCCGGTTACTGCTGCTTCTGCGGTTGCTGCTTTTGCTGCTGCTGCTGCAGCTACCGCCGCTGCCGCCGCCGCCGCCGCCGCCGCTACTACTACTACTACTACTACTACTACTACTACTACTACTACTACTACTACTACTACTACTACTACTACTACTACTACTACGACTGTTACTGCTGTTGATAGTACTGCTACTACTGCTACTACTGCTACTCCTGCTACTACTGCTACTACTGCTACTACTGCTACTACTACTACTACTACTACTACTACTACTACTACTACTACTACTACTACTACTACCACTACTACTACTACTAGCAGATAGTTTCATCTTGACTAGAATTTGCAGTAGTAAGTACGTACATGGACCAGGCGTGCAAAGGACGCTAGAACAAGTGCTTTGCATTCATAGCATTTGTTCCACTATCATATGACTTGGCTCTAAAATTCCCATGAAAGTCAAGCCAGGTTGGCAATTTCTCTGGAAATGCTAATATTCCCAAGATCAGTGGGAAATCCTGTGAAATACAGTAAAATACTGGGAAATATTGGGAAATACTGGGAAATACTCAGACATTGCAACTTTAACTATTTAAACTCGTGTTTGTGTATCGTGCTTAGAAAACAGTAACTGTCATTAGTAAATATGAGCAACACAACTGAATGACACATTTTAACAGCTGTAGTGCCAGTTTGCGCTGGTCGACAAATAAAACACCGCACGTGACATGTGCATACGTTGCGAAAGAGCCTTCTAACCACTAAGGAAGGACTACACAGGACAAAACCTAGCACCCACTGCAATGCCATTGCAATTTTAATGAGGTATGACTAGATAGTTTACAATAAATCACTTATCTATTTAAGTCAGTCGGCCCAATTGCCTACACAACAATAATTCTGCAGAATTAATTGTCTCACATGTCTCCTCTTTGGCATAGTGAGCTTGACATTTGACCTTCTGACCCCGGCTGCTGTCATGCTGCTTCCTAACATGATACTCAGCCATGTCTTCAAGCTTAGTACCAATACGATTGACCAATTCTGAAATCTAAATGATTTGCTGAATGGAAAATCTTAATGTTGAAAAAGGCAGAGATCAAATAACTCGTTGACCTCACTATCATCATGCTGCCTCGGCATGGTATTTGACAACATGTGTCAAAGCTGTGTTCCAGTGGGATTAAGCCATCCTAATATATAGGCAAACACAAACAAATTCTGACTGGAAATGCAGACACGACAGGGATCAAATAACAAGGCTACGACGACCTTTATCTTTGACCTAGTGATGCAACTATCAGAACACCGCCTCCTTATTTTATATTGAACTACGTGTCCGAGATTAGTTCTGGAAATCTTAAGCATTTCTGATATGGTTCCCTAAACGGAAACACTTAAAGTTGAAACAGGAAAGGTCAAATAACAACACAGACATTGACAAATAATATAGTGGCCTCCATGCCGCCATCCTGCACCATCTTGTTATAAGCAACGATTTACCTACGTTGTTTTCCATTAGGCTAAAGCAATCCCGATATATAAGCGATACGTTTGGCTAAACGTAAACACTTAATGTTAAAATATATCCAAGTTTTGTAGACATCACGGTGAGCGTTCCCTTTGATATTGTGACGTGGATGTCACCATGCTGCTTCCTAACATTATGGATGCCCATATATCCAAGTTTAGTTCCAATATGATCAAACAATCCTAAAAAATAAGCTGCAAGATATCGGTAAGCGCAACCACTTAACATTGAAAGAAATTGCGTATCAAGGTCACAGTGAACATACACTTTGATCTTCTGATCTCATTGTTATCACGCTGCTTCCTAGTCATATAGGCAACCACGTGCAAGCCACGTTTAGTTTCAATAGGATTATCTAATCCTGGAAGATACGCTGGGAAGTTTTGCTAAACACAAATGCTTAATATTGTTGACATTGTCGACTCCACCCTTGGCGCCGTCGTCGTCGTTGCCGCCGTCGCCATCGGAAAAGTGATACATTTGTCTCGCTCGCTGCTTCGCAGATGATTGTGTACACAGCCTTTGATATCTGCCAAAATATGCGATGTCAACTGAGCTCTTTAACCACCATTGCTCTGTACTTGTTCAAATAACTGACTATAGTGAGTAAATGTATTAACTGGGATGTCATGAATGCCTGAACACTTTCATTCCAAAGGCACAAAAAGATGAGTTGAATTGCTATTTAGTTCTCAAATCTGCAGACTATTTGGAAAATAAATTGAAAGTTATCCTTTTCCATCAGTCATATTGTTGCATGCACTACTATAAATATTACATACCAATAGTATAAAATAGTATATAATAGAGTCAGAAATGTTGGCCATCTCAGTCATTTTATTCCCCAAGTAGACACCGTTCTGCATTTCCGTTGTAAGAGACAGCTCACACCTTATATGAGCTGAGTGTGGGAGACACTGCAATAGCTAAGCCGAACATAAAGCTAAGCATAGCACGTTGCTACCTACAAGCAGACTCTGTTATGTTAAGCCTAGATCGCTATGTAAATCAATGTCCTGCTAGAGTGAACAAGGCAGTATAGATGGATTTGTCTCAATGCACACACACACACGCACGCACACACGTACGCCCGAACGCACGCGCGCGCGTGCGCGCACGCCCGCCCGCACACACACACACACACACACACAAACACCCACACCCACACCCACACACACACACACACACACACACACACACACACACACACACACACACACACACACACACACACACACACAAACACTCTACCTCTCTGTTATTATTGGGAATAGCCATTCTGAGCAGAACCGGGGTGGATATGTCCCACGGATATATGCTTTCAGACTAGACCACAAGCAATCGTTAGACAATTACAATTCTAGTCACGCTAACCCCGTAGTTGACTCACAGCAAATCACTATAGGACCATACATTTAATATGGCTCTGTGAACGAATAAGTGTATATTTTGTGCATGTTCTCCTGTTTTCGGTGTTACAAGGGAGAATAGCTGGCTTTCAATGAAGTAGAAGATGCCCAACACAGACTGGTAACGCAGACAGTGACACGACCCTTTCTACGCTAATCTGTTAACCTTTGGTTGAGGCATCATTGTAGCGCAATTTAGAACGGCAATGTGCAACGGTAGTATGTGAAATTTAATAGGAAAATGGATTCTAGTAACACCTGCCTCTATGCCACGGCTTCCGGACTATCAGTGGCCACTAAATATCTGTGTTCAATTGCAACGCACCATTGGCAATGGACCTTTTCAAGTGTATCCATCGATCATATGACGTCATAATCAACTACGTGGCATAAACACTGATACCATAAGAAATGACGCCATTGTGAGGTAATTAATGATGTACATAAGTACGTCACAAACGCATAGTTGAAGACGGACTATGCTTTTTGTACGCTTTGTATGTCTTTACCATTTAATACATATTCTGATCTAAAACTAATTTGACTGGGCGCTGTTGCTGCCATAGGCAGCAACAGCGCCCAGTCAAATTAGGTACAAATTACGCAAAAGCTTATCTGCATCGTTTCAGGACATTTATAGATAGGGCAGTCTGAGATCGATCAATCACAACACGGCGAAGTGTGGTTGGAGCTTAGGTAGAGGTGGGCGGGGCATAGCTAAAGATGGAAATGTCCATTGGTAGATAAGTGTTGGAGATAAATGCCTCTGGTTGTTCAATATGGCTTTTCTCGGCAGTCGTGTGTGAAGATGAATGAATTTAAGGAAACACAGTCATATTGGTCCTTAAAGCAAATGATCGCTCTCGTCTAAGCGAATCGCCATTTTAATCAATAAAACATTAGATGAATGACCAGTCAGAGGATATGAAAGCTTATATGTGCTTTTTCGATGTGTAGCTGTGATAATTATTCTTACTACTTACATTATGTGTCTCCGCACGTGAATGCGGTTACCTATATCATTGATTAATATTATATATACAGCCGTATCTGAGGCATATATTTGCACGGACAACGGAAACGCCTTTCTGATTAGTTGAAATTAAAGTATGGTGAGGGAATGAAATCAAAGATAATGACAACGACCATGATCACATCCTTTATTCAGAGTTATTACTTTAAAACATAATGATGACAGCGGGTCGTGAGTGGGTGCATGTGAGTATCATAGCGTGAGCCTTACACATTCAAAATTATATGATAAGTGGCATATAAAAATCGTTGTTATATCATATTCCTCACACTTGTTTAGCAAAATCTCATATGGAACATTCTAAAGCTCGGTCCATCTGCGATCTTACTAAACGTGTGTGATAAATTGGATGGAGATGTGTTAGATCCTTTAGTAGGCTAATCACTTCTTATCAAGATCGCACACACTGCTTTGTGTGAACAAGCAAACCCAGTGTCAGTTTCAAGTACACATGGGTCATACGACTGGGTTATTGTGCATGAACAATGTAAGCTGACTAAATGCAATCACTCAGTAAATATGTCATGATGATAATTATTGTCAGTCCGGTCCTTCTGGGAATATCCAGTGTGCCTTCATATCCATAGTATGCATCCCTACGTACGTACCCTATAGTTGTTGGCTTGGAAAGGTTACCGTGACTGGCATACTGTTTTTGCACTGAGAGGGCGTGCATCTGTATGCTGATAACCTGCATGCCATCAGTGCAGAAATACAATATGTGTGTATAAATCTCGTTTCATTAATAGTATACCGCTAGTAGACATGTTTGTATTTTCCTGGAACAAACGTGGCAGGGCTTAACTAATCTGAAATCCGTTTCGAAATCGACTCAGTATTAACTGAGTTATCCATGCGTTAACATTCGACAATTATGCATCCAGTGAATGTTCTTCCCTTATAGGATATAGATTACGTGGCCAACTTCCTGCACCAGCCCTCGTATGTTGATTGACTCTCTCATCTCTAGAGTAGCACCTTTATGAGAAACTTCGATACAGTTTTCGATAATGGTAGGTCAGGCGAACCGTTAGCATTTCTGAGTTAAATGTATTAATTCGTTCTCGGGACAGATGGTTGATCTATTCGATCGATCCCAACTCAGGCTAATGTTGGATAGAGCTTAGCTAACACTATTATTTAATTTATATACATGGGTACCACATGTGTGCATATGGGCATGCAGGTGTGCGTAAGTCACTTGTAGTCTGGCGTTACATTCAAATAAATTAATAAAATGACGTATCTAGCTCCTTCATGAACAATGAACACGTCCCTGCCAAATGTATGAATAGTTCTTTACATTTTAAGGTCGTGTTCACGCTGGAGTCAATCCGGAATAACGCCATACATCAGTATGGCGTTATTCATAATTGAGTATCCAGTAAGAACACGGCCTAAGCTGGCATACGCAACAACAGCAGTCCGGACAAATTTGTTTCAAAATATTGGACATCTTAGCTGTAAAACTGCCTAGGAGAAAGAATGCGTTTGAGGTAAAGTGGCTGTCTACATGTCTGCCCGTTGTGTATGCGTGTGCACATTCATGCTCGCGTAATTGTGTGCGCAAGTGTCTGTGTGTAAGTTCGTAAATGTGTGCGTTAATGTGTGTCTATATGCGTGTAGGTGCGCAAGTTATAGGTAGGCAATCATAATAATGCTATTCTTCGTCTTATTATTAATCGTGCAGCAATTTGTGTAGTTTGTATTTTTCGATATTTGTACACACATTCAGTGTATATTATATAATATTGTGCATATTGTATATATGTTTGAGGGTCTCGTTAGCGTCAGGCAACTGAAGATTTACACACGCAAAATAAAGAATATTATTATTATTATTATTATTATTATTATTATTATTATTATTATTATCTTTGCTAGCTCTCTGCATTGTACACCCTTCCCATTAGAGATTCAAAAACTAGATTATCATCATTTTTCAATTGCTATTTCGAGAACACAAATTCTTCCCCAGATCCGCAGCAGCTATAAAGGAACATGCAGAGATGCCTATGCCAGTTGCCTAGTTGTGTGCCTGTTAAATTCATCTACGGTATCGGTTTTCTACCGCAGTGGGTCCAACTGACCATCCAGACTGTCTTCACCATTGAAAGAATACCATATAATACTCCAGTTTACGTCATCAGTGAACCTACATTCCCATGCAACTTGTAATTTCCACCACTGTACTGTTAGCAGGCCCTCTTTAGATGGAGAAATTGGTTTACTGTATCCGCAAGACTTATGCAGTACCTTCGAAACAGAAATATGGACTACATTTACAAATACTCACTGAGAACATGTATGTGATTGAACAATATTCTATAACACAGTGTTCAGATATAATGTAATAGAATTATTATTATAGGATAGTTTGATAGGATTATTATTATTATTATTATTATTATTATTATTATTATTATTATTATTATTATTAGTATTATTATCACGTAATACCTACGTTATTAACCTTCTATAAGTAAGTTATAATATGTTGTAATACGGGGATCTTTACGTCAACGCTACTATTTTTATGGTAACCACATTTGTAACAATTCTATAGTTATACACATGTACTAGTACTTGTTCAGCAATTGCTTACATTTATATATGAGTCGTGTATCCTCATTTCTGAACATATTTCCTCTTCTCTTCGCCACCAGTGTAGAGTTTTCCGCTAGCCCTGGTCAAGAACGGTCATGTTCTTTATGTAGCGTCAATGTATTATTCCACAGCACCATTAGGAAGTCTATTGGACTCTTCCAACTGTGTTGGCTTGTTCAACAGATAGATGTTCTTACTCTATGCACTAGTGAGTGCACTGACGGGCAGTCCCCACAGATCTATACCCGAACTGGACTCCGACTGATGAGATCCGATCTAATGGAATCGATAGAAAATGTTTCAGGTATTCAGATTTAGCCATAATTTCGTCAACGAAATGCTTACGTTGACTTCTTCATTGTATTGGTACCACAAGCAGAATGATTTGAGATCAGGTAATGCTCTTATATTAGGCCACACTCACGTAGGAAATCTTTCTATTGCACTAACGTGAAATTACTGTGTGGAACTCGTTAGATAGTCGTGCCAAGGTCCTACTCCTCAGCCTCGCTATACGTGAATGAACAAGGTTGGATAATACTTGTCGTGACTGTCAGCACCCGTCGGACATCGTTTGGACTGTGCACGGGATGGAGTGAGTCGCCACAGATCTGTGTCTTCCTGTGCTACCTGTACCCCATAGTGGCCCTTTCTAGAATCGACCCGTGGTGGACTTGGCATATCACATCACGCAAGAATTTTGACTATTGTACTGTTTTGTACGTTTAGTTGCTCAAGTATCTTTAACGAAATGTGTTACCCACGTATATCAGTTTGTCAAGTACCATTTAGCAAGTTAGATGAAGCACTTTGTGCTACGTGTCATCTTCCCGTCTCTGCGGAATTGCGTAATTAAGTAGTTTAGCGATATAAATAGCCGTTACACAATAAGCGAATGCCCACACAGAAACCTATGAAAATCAATTTCCCAATGTGTTATAACACAGATAGCCAGCATAGTCTCAGACATCACCACGTATATAAACCCTACCTGAACGAAGTCATGTCATCGACTATCTACACCGTTCCCGAAATATGTTTGTAGCTGAACCGATTGTGCCACCTTATGCCCCAAGACCTCTGCGCAGCTTGCGGATGAGGCATGAAGCAGACGAGTCATCGTCATCGGAGGATGATGATGAGGCCGGACCACGTGGCTGCCGTTAAGCGAGAGTAGAGCCGACGCGGGGCCGATGGCCCACATTATGTTCACGAATTCGCCAGCATGACTGCGGGTATTGAAAACATTTCCAAAGAATTCAAACCAAACGTATTATCAAGGACTAGGTTGACTTTCAGTTATTTGCTGTATGAGAAGAAATGTGACTGGGTATTGTTGATGTCTCAGACAGCATCTCATGAATGTTATTCAGCTGAATCTCTCGGCGTTTTCATTCTGGTTGAAAGGGACAATGAATCGGATGTGCATGTCTCTTGGCAAAGTTATTCAGAGGTGTATCCTACCCATGCCCGTGCATCGCATTACAACGATGATCTCAGTAATATGCTTGCTCCATCCACATCCACCAGTTCCCAGGCGACTGCTGTTTGGTTTGGCAATGGTGTTTCTACGAGCCGCTGTTGGCGACGAATATAGCGGCATACGCTAGTAAAACCGAAGATTAACCGAAGATTAACATAATAATCCACACACAAATTCAACCACATTCCGGACAATGGATGGACACATTATGGGCAATGCATGGACGCACTGGATAAAGAATGCATCCGAAGCTACCACCAATGTAGCTGACGTCATAAGCAAATACGTCACTTGCTACATGATGCCATGATCATAATGAGGTGGGTTTATTAAGAACGTAGCAATGGTCCAGCAGGAATGAATTGTATACCTTTGGTGAATGTATAGCTTAATTAAAAAATGAATTTAAATTTTAACACAAATTTGACAGGGAAATGTTGCTCCATATTGCATCAACAACAAACTGTCACATTGAGTTCATCATATTCAACAGTTTGCCTAAATTGCTACATTGAAATTGAGATTCTGGAGATTCAGGGTTCTATCTGCTAATATCGATACAATTGCTATAATTGGCGAGAAATGGAATCATATTTTGCCTACTGCCATGAAAAGATGTGTCTATTTTGGTTTACCCGCAATAGTAAGTCGAAATCCTAACTTTTCAGAACACGCCAATTTCATCACTTTGCCAAATTAATATGTTGGAACATGGACGCAATAAAAGGCTGTCACATATTTCCAGCTAAATGACGTGTCTGTGTGAGCTGCTATTAGATTGTTAATGTCCATTCTGAGCAGGTCCTTCACGGAAATTGGATTCCAGACTGGAGTGCAAATAGACTTTAGACAATAGCAATTCGAGTCTCTAATACTGTGCTGACAGAGGAATAACATCACACGATATGTTTAGCAGAGCTATTATTGTCGACTAGCACACTAGAGGATTCCAGAATATCCGTCATTCGTGTGACGTCATAATCAACTACGTGACGTGTAGGCTGACGCCATAATCAATTGCATCACGAAAGGCGTGGCTAAGATATATACGAACATATAATCGATGACAGACTAAGCGTTGTTGTACGAATTATATGTCTTTAATTTTTAACAAACACGCTGTCTAATATTTTGAAACTAACTTGACTAGGCGCTGCTGCTGCTGCCATACCCAGTCAAATTAGTTCCAAATTATTCAGCAGCTTACCTGTCTAGCGTTGTGGAAATTAACATTCAGGGAGTACAGTGGTCGTTTGATTCAAAACGGACAACGTGCTTTTGGAGCTGAGCTAGAGATTGGCTAAAACTGAATTCTTCTATTGCATATTCTCATAGTCAAAATATTGATTAACTATGTTCGATTTGAAATCCCACAAATAAGAATGCTTTCTTGAATTTGAATGTGAACGACACCAGTGACATAATATTAATACGGCGAAACAGTGTTGGATTCTAGCACATTCACTTGACCAATTATAGCACAGATAGATACAATTGTGATTTACCATCGACCACCGGTAGGATTAGATAGCCAGCTATATAGCCGGGGATGTAACATAAACGTTTGGCTGCTAGAATTAATGCCACTTCATCACAATTTCTACATCCCGACAATACATATATGATAATTTCCTTAACAACTGTACAATAATTTCACCTAAGATGTTTCATTACTAGTTTCTCAATTGCTCATCTAAGTATGTTACATTTCCTTACTCATCGGACAAAAGTACCCTAATTGTCTACTTCTTATCATAGATTCCCTTAAAACATCAAACAGTTAAGACATAATATTCACTGGGATTAGATCTGGACCATGTCCCGTGCATGGTAGCAGATTGCGGCATATGTGTAAGAAGGTCCATGTAGCTTCATACTTCCTATGTACATTGTCGTAATGAAACACAAGATTACGCTTTCCAGGCCAGCCTCCCCTAATATCCCACGTTAGGCGGAACAAAATAGCAAGGAACGATGTCGTAATTTCTGATATAATCACGGCTTTCAGGCCGTGTAACACTTGCCGATAGGAGCACATGTGTAATATTCAAGGAATACTTTTCATTGGTTAGATAACATGTTACATATATTTTCATTGGTCTGGTAACGCATAATAATCTCATATGCATAATAATCTCACATGCCCTCACATGCCCGGTGACTTCGTACATGATTCAGAGCAACTACGACTGCGAAAGTAACAGCACGACATGATATGTTATGTTGTGGATTTCAATTACGTTACATATATTGATTTCATTCCATCTAAAGTAATATATTGGTTTACACGGAGAATATTGGATTAAAGAAGTAGAGGAGCGACGAGCTGGTCGCCCTTTTCACACCTTTTTCCTCTGTTCTTTCCTTTGTTCTCTCATTTGTTATTTTGACACCTGTTTTCCTTTGATCTCACTGCCTTTTGAAAAGGTGTGGAAAAGGCGACCAGCTCTTCACTGTTTTGAGTGGATGTTAGATGTAGACGATGCCCATAAGCACCCCAACCCCTCATTAAATCACACGACTCCTGTCATCCAATGAGGTGAGCTTAAGGATAATTAACTTAATGATTGACACGGGGTAATGAGGGTAATTAAGGATGATTGACAGGTTACATGTCTGGCCTCGTCTTTTCCTGAATCAGTGAACTCGATCATGCGTGAAGTCCCCCCCCCCCCTTGTTAAATCACATGCTTCCTGGCATCCAATGAGGTCAGATTACGGTTAATTAGCAAAATGATTGACACAGGTTAATGCATAGCATAAGCATGATTGACAGGCTACATATCTGGACTCATCTTTTCCTGGGAACTTATTCAATCACGAAGCCCCTCCCTCTCGTTAAATCATGTGCCTCCAGACATCCAATGGCGTGGGCTTAGGGATAATTAGCATAATGATTGACACGAGTTAATGCATAGCCTAAGGATTATTGGCAGGCTACATGTCTGGACGCTCGTTCGATCATGGGAGATTAATTCTAAATGGTCGAGCTATAGAGTAAGGACAATTGTGAAAGGCGATTCTGTTAGTCTATTGGCTTGATCATTAAACTTCTGCACCTCAGCGTTTTTTTGTCATGACAATGTACACGGGTCGATCTAAGACGTAAGGACAATGGGATAGTTATTAGTCCAACATATTAAAATTAACAAGTCAAGCTTTAAATCAACTCCGACCATGTGTAACGAGCATCAGAGTCATACACAGTACAACGAATTAATTTTCAATAATGTTAGATTAAGAACAACAACATAATACATTTTAAAGGGCCTTGGCCAGGCAATATCGGGGAACAAATTTCAGTCTAACTTGACTCAGGGTTTGGATCGGTTATAGATGAGGATTATTTCTGTTTTCAACGTATTATATGTGTATGCATATGGAAGACTGCATTATAAGCCACATATCTTATTGTGCTTCCATTAGAACAAAAATAAAATGTGTTTAAACCAA
The DNA here is from genome assembly GCA_034401795.1 of Chaetoderma sp. LZ-2023a. Classification (NCBI taxonomy): domain Eukaryota; kingdom Metazoa; phylum Mollusca; class Caudofoveata; order Chaetodermatida; family Chaetodermatidae; genus Chaetoderma; species Chaetoderma sp. LZ-2023a. Next base: position 73,511,215 of record CM067367.1, read on the forward strand.
TACCAATGAGCTACCAGTCAAATTAATTTCAAAATATTCAATAGCGTACACATATAACTTTCGGGAAATTGCTAGTAAATTGCTAGCTCATTAAATCCCGTGCCTCCTGGCATCCAATGAGGTGAGATTAAGGTTAATTAGCAAAATGATTGACACTGGTTAATGCATAGCATAAGCATGATTGACAGGCTACATATCTGGACTCATCTTTTCCTGGGAACTTATTCAATCACGAAGCTCCTCCCCCTCATTAAAACATGTACCTCCAGACATCCAATGATGTGAGCTTAAGGGTAATTAGTGTAATGATTGACAAGAGTTAATGCATAGCCTAAGGATTATTGGCAGGCTACATGTCTGGAGGCACATTTTTCCCATTCTGACATTCAGACATTGATCAATCCCAACCCATTCGATGTGTGGGTGGAGCTTAGCTCGAGATGGGGTGGGTATAGTTAAAGTGTGCCGGTTCAGGTCTATTCCAAACAGTACATGATTTGCTCTCCCTGTGCACTCATGTGCACACCTGCGTACACATGCCTGCACACCATCTCTCAGTCAGCAATCGCAACACAATCGAGGTGTGGGTGGAGCTTAGCTAGTTATGGAAGGGGCAAGGCTAAAAATGAAAAGATACATTAGCGCACTGAAGGTAATTGGATATTCTGCTATATTCGCTTAATAGACCGCCAATTTGCACAAATTGTATGTCTTTAATATTTAATAAAAATCATGTAGAATAACTTCGCCCACAGCAATATTCGCAATGGCTGGGCTAGTAGAACTACCCATTTCCCTATTTGCTAACGACCCACCACAACCCACCCACCCGCTCACCCCACCACAACCAATCGCCCCAACCTGCCACAAACCACCCATCCCACCCACCATTGTTATGAATTGGATTTAATTCTGGTTAGGTAATCAGACATCTGCATCATCGGTTAATTCATTATTTCCTCATAACATTGCATGTATACAGTGTGGCTCAGGGGCAAGATAACATGTCTGTAAACGTCAACAGAAAGTATTTTAGTAAGAACTGCTTTCGTCTGTATTTTGGGTGTAATTTGATTTGAAGACACTTGCTGGCTTAGGCTGCAATGTCTTTCAATCCAGTTACATTCAAAACATTCAACACTACTTTGCTTTGTACAAGTGTTAGCTTATTTCTGTGCTGGACTGTACTCTAAATTTATGCCTAAGTCAGAGACAAAGCGAACGTTATCGAGTTTTCTTATAGAGTTTTAAGTTTGATCATTAGCCACGTGGGTTGTGTGTACCACTCGAGGCTACACCAATTCAATTCAAGTGTATTTGGATAACTTCTTTGAAGTACACGAAATATATAAATTAATGTATGAATGGTAAACCTACTGAGCTAGAGATATGCATAGTATTATAATTGAATTGAATAGTAGTTATATATAGGGTGTTTCAAAACAGAACGTGGTGTGAGCTGCTGATCCGTGATCCGCGGCTACAGGAGGGAAGGTGCATTGTCAAAACAGGTCAGAACAGAGGCAGTCACAGACCACTGTCTTCGCTGGTCTCTCTTGGCTGCTGCTTATCCTGCAGACAGTAATTCCCATGTACATCAGAGTATTTAGGGCACTGGGACACCTTTGACATCAGCGGTGTAGACTCTCCAACCCCTCTCCACCAGCTTAAGCATGTTGAGTGCAGAATGACCTGGCCATTACTGTTTCGGGCATGACAATGGTATCTACCCACTGCAGCTGGGTGAGACTGACCCAGGCATTCCGAGTGCAAATCTGCTGCTTATTGAGAAGGGTGCCAAGCAACACTATACCTGGATTAAGAACCTGAATCATCTGTTCCGTGACCAGAGTCGGCACAAACACTTTTGTGAACGTTGCCTACATTGCTATTCTCACGAAGACCGTCTCATCAAGCACAAACCTGTGGTATCAGTGACAGCCCAATGTGTATAATAACGCTTACAGAGGACATGAAGATGCTACAGTTCACCAACTACCACAAGTAACTCAACATGCCATTCACTATGTATGCCCCCTTTGAAGCCCTAACACACCAGATTGAGGGACCAGAGGTGACTCCGGCTCAGAGCAGCACACAGAAAACGCAACACCATGAGATCTGTGTGTTCTCGTACATTGTAATCTGCTGTGACGGTGTTAGTGAACCACCAGTGCTGTATCGAGGAGAAGATGCAGCTAAGCACTTCCTGGATCGATTGGCATGGGAAGAGGAGAAGATAACGACTGTGCTCGCCCATCCTAAGCTGCTGGAGATGACTAGAGAGGACTGGCGAGCTCATAAAACCACAGTCAGATGCCATGTGTGTGACAGACCATTAGCTCATGACGGAATCATAGATAGTGTCAGAGATCACTGCCACATCGCTGGTCTCTACCGGGGAGCAGCACAAAATATGTATAATCCAAAGCTGCACCTCAACTCGTCAGGACGGCAAGCCACCACCATCCCAGTCCTGTTCCACAACCTGCGTTGGTATGATTCTCACCTCATAATGCAGGTCATCTACCAAATAGAGGGACAGATCAACTGCATCCCCAACACTATGGAGAAGTACATTTCCTTCTGCCTCTGTCAGCTGCGGTTCAGCGACTCGGCTCCATTCCTCTCCGTATCATGTGACAAGCTGGTAGCTAGTTCCACAGCATTCCCACTTACAAAATAGTATGAACGTAGCACTGCCAAGCATGATCTCCTGCTCCGCGAAGGTGTATACACCTATGAGTACATGGATGGTGACACCATTTCAATGAGCCCTCTCCCCACCTCAAGCTGCTTTCTACAGTAAACTCGCTGTCGAGGGAATATCTGACAGCGACTACAACCAAGCACATGCTGTCTGAGCCCAGTTCGGCTGCCAGACCATGGGAGACTATCATGACCTCTATCTGTGGTCTGACACTGCTCATTGCAGATGTCTTTGAGAACTTCTGCATCATATACCTCCAGCAGTATCGTCTGGACCCAGCACACTATTACATGAGCCCAGGGTTGAGCTGGATGCACTTCTAAGGAAGACAGGTGTGGAGCTGGAGCTCCTCGCTGACTATGACATGCATCTCTTCATAGAGAAACGACTCAGGGGTGGTGTATCAATGGTCAGCAAATGCTATGCTAAGGCAAACAACCCATTGCCCTGCGGCTTAGCTGGCTATAATCCACAACAGCCGACAAGCCACATGATGTATCTGGATGCTAACAATCTATATCCTTGGGCAATGAGCCAACATTTGCCAACCGGTGGATTGGGGTGGGTCGTTCCTAGAAACCAGGACATTGATTATGTATTGCTAGCAATACAGATTACACCGCATCCCGATGATGATGAAAAGGGCTACATCCTAGAGGTTGACCTTGAGTACCCACAAGAGCTGCATGACATGCACAATGCCTACACGCTGGCGCTTGCATGCATGGCGGTGAAGGGAGAGTGGCTCTCAGAGTATCAGTGTGCATTGGGCGAGTCGATAGCAGAGACAACAGCAGAAAAACTGGTGCCTAACCTGAGAGACAAAGAGCACTATGTCCTGCACTACCGCAACCTAAAGCTCTACCTCAGCCTGGGAATGGGGTGAAGAAAATACACAGGGTTCTACGCTTCAATCAGTCACCATATATAACGTTAAACACAGAGGTCCGTAAGAAGGCCAACAGTGACTTTGAGATGGATCTCTACACGCTGATGAATAACGCTGTCTCTGGTAAGACCATGGAGAACTTGCGCAAGCAAGTGGATGTCAAGCTAGTGCGGTCATTCGAGGAGGACAAACTGCGCCACCTAATAGCCAAGCCTAGCTTCTCCCGGGCAAACGTGCTCAATGATGATCTAGCTGCTCTCCACATGTACAAGACGAGCCTGCTGCTGAACTGAAGTTCTGTATACTGACACTGATAGTCTTTTTTTGGAAATTCGGACAGAAGATATATATATATAGTGTGTTGGTCTGTGCCCGAGGATGTACTCCATCAAGCGGTTGGATGAGTAGGAAATCAAGATGGCAAAGTATGTGCGCAGGCCTGTGGTTTGACAGATTTGCCTTGAGCAGTACAAGGAATGCCTCTTCGAGTGAAAAGTCTTCCATCATAGTATGAACATGCTGCAAAGTGAGGGTCACCACGTCTACAGGGTCTACCAAAAACAAGACAAGCCTCATCCCCTCAGACACAAATTGATGGATCGCTCCCGATGGTATTTACACCCTGGCGTATGGTCACGAGGATGACATCACTCTAATGGAATGCTCAAGAGCTGCTGGTAATGTATGAGTATCATGTGACATCAACCAACAGTCCCGGTGGGGGTAGCTGGGTGTCTGTAGGGATAAGCTGGAGCTCCTCTCGCACAAACGGCTACCTAGGACTGCTCCACACTCCATGCTGATGTGCCAAGCAGTACAGCATAGGCTGTCCAGCCGTATCCACATACCTGTCAATCTTGTGTACATCTATCGACCAGTTGGGGTCAGTCGCCCGCCTACGTCCACCCTCTAACTCGCCAGGCTCATACAAATACTGAACCAGGGAATCGGACAGAAGTCTGTCATCAGAGCATAGTCATTCTGACGGTTGCGCCACAGAGGATCACTGACTGTCATTGACAGGCTTCTGTCCTATCAGCCTAGTAATCTCAGCATTGGATCTCTCCACCACAATGGGCAACCCTCTCACCCATATCCTGGAATGAACACCAGTCGGGTCGACGACAGCCATCTTCTGAGCATACTGATGTGGGAACAGCCTCCCTGCCAGTGTCCGGTTCCACCGCTCAGCAATAGCCTGGGCATGGCGATGTCTCACCTCGCCACACCTAATTGCCACACCATGTTTCCGCATGAGGGCCGCAGTTTCACCTCTAAACTCCTTACCCTCATCCACTTGCAGCAACTCTGGCCACTGGAGGGGATTTTGCAGGTCCTCATAGATATTCTGGAACCTGGCAGCCATCTGACCCGCGGACTTGTCCGTGACAGGCACTGCTGCCGTGTATCTCTTGGCGACATCGACGATGGTGAGGGTGTACTTGTAGGTCTTGCATGTTCCTCTGGAACAAACCCGATCATGTGGAAGGAACAGCACACCAACCTGATGGACTCTGTTCAGGACAGGTTCATCGAAGTGTGCATACCGAATGTGCCGTGGAAGAGGTCTGTAGATCTTCCACATCGCCTGCCTGGTAAGCCAATGGCTAACCATCTCCAAGGTGAATCCTTGACCTTTGTGACGTGCAGACTCGAGCAGCTGTTGAGACTCGTGATAATAGCCACCGGGCCCATAATAGAGATCTTCAAGACAGGCAGTCAGGATGACTGAGACTGCGGGTGAACTCTCGGACTTCATCTCTGATGTCGACACCTGTCCTCTCCTGTACAGCTCGGGCATACTCTAGACATACGAACAGATGACCGTCATTCATCCGACAATCGATGAACACCTCTTCGAATATCTGTGAACACTGCTGTCTAATCTCTGAAGTGCTAGCGCCGTCACTGAAGGGTAGCTTATCGACAAAGCCTTGCCAGTTAAGGAACTTGACCAGGCCATACAAAGAAGCCATCCTATATAGCATGTTTGGCAGCCCAGATGACTGCAAGTGCTATCACAACATATGGGATCCATGGACCAGCAACGCCAAAGAATGCGCCTACCCCCGAGGCAATGGCTGGAATATTGTCAGAGATCTTCTCAACTCCACGGAGAGCATTATTGGCGATTTTGCGGACCGTCTCACCAGATTTCACCGTGAACAGAGCAATCACGGATCCAACTGCCATTAGTGGGTCAAGAGAGCCCTTCATGTAGGTACGATAAATTCCCTTGGCTCGGTGGATTAGTCGGCAGGATTCTGGCTCTACATCATCATCATCATAGGTATCATCATCATAGGCATCCTCAACATAGGCATTCTCATCATGGCCTCGTCTTCATCATAGTCATCCTTATCATAGTCCTCATCATAGTACTCAACTGGATCCTCGAAAGCTTCCGGTTCATACATTGCGTGTAGTTCCTGCTGACTATATGGTGAATTTAAACTTACTATATATAGTGCTATAGATATGGCATCGGCAATCTTGAATGCAGGCGTGTTTGCCTTGGTGAACCGGGGTCTATAAGGCGGCAGAGGTAGAGAAAATATCATAACCAGTCGATGGAGAAGCTGTCTAGGGAGAAGTTTGAGTACAGCAAGGCACTCGAGCATATGCACCAAAGGGAGGCACATCGAAGGCAACAAAGGGCTCAGGCCACCCAGAACATCCATGATGCTGATGTGAGTGTCAGTGAGTACTACGAGGTGGTAAAGCTCTCCGAGCCGACGCTCGAGTATAGGGCATCAGGAGATCAGAAGATGGCGGAGGCCATGGTAGTAGTGTCTTCCGTGGCAGTTTTGGTGGCTGGTGGAGTTATGCCATATGCACGTTCAAGCTGAATACCAGTGGTGTGTGCTACACTATACTTTGCATATCCAAAGTACAGCACCATTACTCCGAACCGGTTCCAAATATCAAAGCTGAGCTGGTTGCCATAGTTAGGCAGGATGCCCCTTCCTCCAAAGTGGTACTGCCCTTCGAGCACCGACTCTAGATCCCCGTGGCCTCAGATCAGGCAGAGTCAAGCATACAAATTCGTTTTCTGTCGATGGAGACAGCAATTGGCCAGGTCGCACACCTCACCGAGAACCCAGCCACCACCAGTTTGAAGTCGTCTAACTCCCCCACCTCCTGGACCACCCACCCCTTCTGAACCAAGACTGCTACAGCTATGCAATCCAAGGCACCTCGTTGCAATGCCAACTCTAGACGCTGGTTAGGCGTGGCCTGGAGATGTGGATGCTCTGGCTCCACATGGAGGATTAGTTGTCTAAAGCCCACACGTTTTAGTTCCTGGTCGTTCTCATCATGCCGGACCTGAAGTCGTGGAGAGGTCATCGTTACATCCAGAAGATGTGCAGTGTACACGCGAGGGAACAGCTTGTCCTGCATCAAGGCCGGGTTCACGTGTGTGTTCTTGAGGAGGGAAAAGAGTGGCACCGTGACATGTATTTCTATGTGTGGTTGTAAGTCGAATTCTCTGAAGTCTTCATTACGTCCGACGGCATAATACCCTTTCTCCTTCATGTAATAGGAAGGTCCACGAGCCAGTGGAACCAGAACCCGGTATTCATCCTTCACATAGGTGGTCTCCATGGTGTTGTTCCTCTGCATAAACTCCCACCTACTCACCAACTTCGGGAGCTCTACCTCATTCACCACTGTGCTCTAGAGCTTGAACTTGAGAGTCATGCTCCTAATCTCATGGATCTGTCCCGAGGGGGCGAAGTCAATGAACTTCCCCGCTGTGGATAACGGGTTCGCATCATGGATACTAGGTCGAATGGCTGTCAGACAGTCCTTCCGAGGATCAGTGTGGTGTGAGGTCACAGGTTCAACTGCCCCATCTGGACGTTGTGCATCCTGCTGCATATTTAACGTCTGCATATACTGGTTTTAAAATAGCGATGTTTGGTAAAGTTCTCCATCAGATCGTCTTTGGAGGGCAGACGAAACTAGTTGGTGGCCACACCACCTCCAATAAGAAACCAGATGGTGGCCACACCCCGCTCCTAAAGCATGTGCCAATTGACAGTGTCCGACGACTACTTCGTGACTTCAACATTATCCATGAGCGAGCCAAGGTCCTACCGCCGTCTGATGCAGAGATACTGACTGGCATAGAGGAGACCACACCGGCCCGTATTATACAGGAATGATTGGCACCGATGCTCTACCGGAAGTTTGACAGTGTCTAGGGCAGGTCACTAGATCTCCCCAGGACACCCACTAAGGGACCTATAATGCTAGCTCTCCAGAAGGTTAGGGTTGATCCTAAAGATCTCCTAACGGTAGGGAAGAAGCTGGCGTATTCGAAATGCACACTAATGATGAATACTGGCTGTTGGATGATATACAGGCCGGGGCCATAAATTACTTCCGAGAGGAGATTGGTACATGTGTGACTGAAGGCCGTGAGGCTGGGCATGTCACTGGTCACACCGAAGGTAGGGAGGAGGGGTTGGCTGTCAGCCATATGGAGGCGGTTGAGCACATCTTCAAGGCAAGAGGGCACGAGCGGTTAGAGAGTAATCTGGAGGAATTTCTAAAGTTCCCCGAGGCAAACTATCAGGAATACCCCATCAAAAAAATACCTCACGGTAAATCTTAAGAAGGCATGGGCGAAGTGGATCTTCCGCGAGAAGTCTCAGAAGAATAGAATCATAGCATCTGATCCTCAGTGGATATAGTTTCTGAAACACCTACCCAAACCCTCTGGGGCACCGGAGTCTAGAGACGAAGCAGCGGAGACCACGCACGAAGTTCCTCAAGCCTGAAAAAAACATCCTGGCTGACATCCGCGCAGCTGTGCATGTCGACCCGACTGATATGTAAGCTTCCTGGCGGAATTCAAATTGTAGCTGAAGTTCTGAGCCTTCTCCAGTGAGGGCTTGAAATGTGCGAGCTCCTCTGTCTCCTTGTTGCTGAAGATGAAGGGGTATAGATCTGCGACCTTCTGCATGCCTGCGATGACGTCTTGCTTGGTCTCCGTGTGGGTCAGGCTGCCGGAGCTTGTCTCAAGCAAGGCACGACCACTCTTCGATCTAAAGTACAGGAGCCTCACATTGTGCCAGATACCTGGCGATATCTCATGGGTATACTTTTGAAAGAGGATGAAGACAGCGATCTTGGTATGTCAAATGCGTCTGGTAATGTTGCTAAGGTATGTGACTGTCTTCTGGTCCATCACGTGGTCGTCGATAACTAGAACAAGTGGCTCAGTTAGACAAGCCATGAGCAGCTTCTCCACCAGCACTTGCAGGTCATGCGTCCTGGTGATTGGACCATTGTACCACTGATCGTTATTGTCGACCACCTCGGTGGCGGAGTCAGACACCAGGAGGATGTATCAAGACTGAAGATGTTCGGCCAGCAGGGCCCGCAGCAAGATGTTTTCCCCGTGTCCTGATGGGGCAATGATCAGCACCACCTGACCCGGCATCATTTGGTCTATTACTGTATGGCACTGACATGCTGCATGTGCGCGTGACGGATAGCGAGCAACTATCTGCCTGTAGCCTCGTCTATATCTCGGCGACTAAATGGCAGTACTTCCTGTACCAGCTCTTCTGCCTGTTGTGTGGGTAGCGTTGTACTGGCGGTGTATATGAAGGGTGCGATAGAGGTGTCAAGCATGAAATTCCAACAACAGCTGAGAAGGTAATGCAGAGAGCCTGTGCCAGTACCCGCAGTGTCTAGCACCTCGAATATCCGTACGATGCAAGGTCGAGCAGCCATGCTTATTATGTGATCTTAAGCAGTAGGCTAAAGAATCACGACTTCTTTACCTCGGGTAGTTGGAGCTTTGCTGTTGCATTCGCTTGCCCATCCACCATGCTATGGCTCAGGCCGATGGTGCCTACCTTGAGATTCTCCCCATCTTGTTGGAATGAGCTCCGTGGTTTAAGAAGCTCCTTAACCAGGTCCTGGGCGACATGAATGGCCTTGGGCTTAGCCTCTGTCAGTAGCTTCTGGGTCTTGCTTTTGAGCATCTTCTCCACATTCAGGAGACTCACCTGGCTCTCCGATTTTACAATATGTACCGTTGACGTAATTGTTTAAGCCTTGAGTATACAGGTATACACCAATATATCTTCCCACGCCTATGCTTACCTCACATGTTAAAATCCTCATCCATTAATCATTCTCAATACACGGGAGGAACGGTGTTAACATGACCCATTCCAGAGTATCAACCTGTCACCTGGCAGCATATGACATCATAATCAGCTAAATGGCGTATAGGATGACCTCATCACCATTACGTCATAATTGATTCTATTTTGCTCGTCTTTAACGCTTAATAGTCCGGCACGTTGTACGAATAGTATGTCTCTACTAAGTAATAAACATGCTGTTGATACTAATTTGACTGGACGCTGTTGCTTCAATAGGCAACAACAACGTCCAGTCAAATTACTTACAAAATATGCAATAGGTTGCCTGTTTAGTTTTCTGGAAATTGATAGTTAGGGGGTTCAGAGATCGATCGATCCCAGCACACACGAGGTGTAGGTGGAACGTAGGTAGATACGGACGTGGTATAGCTAGAAACGGAAAGTTCCATTGAAATCTAACTCTAGAACAAATACCCGCCAGGCCAAGCCAATTTCATCTGTATAGACAATGGTGACATATTTCTCTCAACCTTTGATAATTCACACGTGACATGAGTCACGAGTCGAATCACTAGAGTCAACATATATCTATACGCAAGACAATAAATACACATCAGCCAGATACATGTATTGGCAATCGATGACTACCTATAGAGAGATAGAATTCTTATTGGACAGTGGCATGGCTAGGGTAATCATATTCTAGATTTAACTCTTAAACGTGCCCTGTAATGACGGCTGGTGTGGGGCTAAACCTGTCTATACGGGACGCCTTAACGTATATGTGAGAAAATAATATATCTTTAACACTTTACCCCCGAAATTCATGTATTTTTAGATAGATACACAGGAAACATGTTGGATATTTCTTAAATAGTTGCTGCAAAAACAGCTCCCAGTCAAAATAGGTTCCAAATATGCAACGTAATAGTTATGCCGGCATACAGAATCTGTTAGTTGGTTTGACCATATACCGTTCTGGTATATTAGGCAGGTCTTGGTGTGAATATGGCGTATGCTTATGACGCACATGGTTATAACCATAGAACCGTTTCTGTTGTTACAATACGCGAGCTCACCAACATATTACCAACTTACCACCAACATGCTATCGCCGTTGCTAATGCATCTTAACTTTAATCCTGAGATCTTTGCGACATTGAAAGATACATTTATACTCGCGATCTGACAACGCCTCTTTAGCCAAGGCAAGTCAAGGCAAGGAATTTGTATTCTCTCAGGCTACAATTGTAGCATGTGAGGTGCGCTTTACATGTATACACGTGCCGGTAGAGATAGATGCACATTATTATACTTGGTATCAATATGGACAATACGTTAGTATAACCAGTATTTTATCAACAATGTATCATCATCCTCATCGTTATTATCATCAGCAGCATCAGGCAATAGAGACACAATTTCCCGCACTCTAAAACAAGTAACATAGCGATAGTTTTACTAGTAGTTATAGGTGGTGGTAGCAGTAGTAGTAGCAATATAATTAGTAGTAGTCACGGTAGCAGAAGTAGCAGCAGCGGTAGAATTGTTAGTAACCCTGTTATCTGTAAGATTATGGGCCATCTGGAAGCATCTGTCCTCTCAGAGGCCAGGGACAAAACAGGAAACCACCACCAACGAGCAATGCAAGCTATGGGGCGATCCTTGCTGATTAGCAGCATTCGTTGTGACTATTACAGGATAGTGGAACATGGAAAAGAAACTAAATTTAAAGATGTATGACGCAAACCGGCCTAGTATCAATTGAATATGGGTATCTAATATATCCGAGGCAGAACTTGTATAAGCTAGCACACTCGCCGCTTGTTGTATCATAATATATGTTATTTTAATTAAATTTAATTTAATTGTTTTCATTTGCAAATCTTAATGCCTTAGACGACGCTAATCTTGACGAATATCCTAAGCACGTGAATATTGGGAATCGGTATATTTAAATATCAAATGAGCACCGGGTTAATGTGTTGGAGGTGATCTGCATTTCGAGTTCATTAGGTTAACGGACCATGGTATCTTACATATATACAATTAACATCCTGTTGTAAATATTTACTGTAGGTGTATTTGATACAGGGTAATTTGAAAAAAATACAATGAAGTAAATTTAGAAAGTGAATTCAAGCGCCAGATATGTGGTCATAGTTTGTATACTTGCGCTTGTGCATTCCACCACATAAAGACTACTACGTCGGCCGGCCATTTAAGAGTCGGCTAACTGGCGTCAATGGATGGCTTTTTGTTACTTATTGACGAGTCGCCTCGCCACTTGATGACGAGCTGCCATTTGGGCCTACTACTACACGATGCACTACATTAAACTACATATGGTCTAGTTAGCCTGCCGGCCATGAATCTGCTCAATAGCGTCAATGACTAGAAGCAACTTACTGCTGATTATTAATGATTAAATTAACCACTTGTTGGTTAACTATGCTCGTCACTTGGGCGTAGCACTACACGGTGTACAAATAGTAATGACTTGACGTATGTTATGTTACCAGGTCTGCGTTAGGTTTGTTATCTATTTAGTTATGCCATGTTTGTGGTATATGGTACTAGATTATTTTTTACATGTTAGTTTGTATTGTTATTCATACATTATTTAATCAAGCCTGATATTTCACCCGAATTTTTTTGGTTGGGTGGGCCTTGGGGGAGGGTAGAGTGGGGGGGTTGTTGGCGGGGGTGTTGCAAGCCTTTATTAAGTACCAGTAGTAGTAGTAGTAGTAGTAGTAGTAGTAGTAGTAGTAGTAGTAGTAGCAGTAGTAGTAGCAGTAGTAGGTGTTGTAGTAGTAGTAGTAGTAGTAGTAGTAGTAGTAGTAGTAGTAGTAGTAGTAGTAGTAGTAGTAGTAGTAGTAGTAGTAGTAGTAGTAGTAGTCAAAGTCAGATTGAAGATTTTGGATCTCCGGGTATGACTTGGTGATTTGTTTACGTGACGATTCCACTCCGCCAACGGTAAGATATATTATGTTAGCGGTTGCTGCGACAACCTCTTACCGATGATGAAGCTGGATACTGACAGTCGGCTCGCCTCGTCGTGAAGATGATTATGACGATTTTTATTAAATTATTAAAGACTGTCGGGCCTATCTGACTATGAAGATCTAATGGTTCGGATTGGATGTTTCTTCCAACTCTGGAGTCTAAAGCTAACGATGATTTCTACTTTGAATATACTACCCAAACCAGTGTCTTACTTTTGTAAGAGGATAAATGTTATTGAAGATAAAACTAACTATGCAAAACTGATAAAGATATTTGTAATTTGGAGCATAAATCGCTCAAAGACAATTGGTACCTTGCTGGTACAAATCAAGTAAAGGCTAATCTATTCTACTTTACACCTAACCACGAACGTAACACCAGCCGTGTGTTACGTGAACCACGATGTTGGATTGATTAATTTCTCTAACTGAAATTGCATCTTATATACTATTTAGAATCTCCAAATCTGAAGTTCTATACATATCTAAATATTTAGATTCTACCCGAATCTGTTCTGATGATTCTTCTAGGTATGGTATAAGCACAGCTTGATTGGCCCGGACAATCAGTCCACCAATCAACTTCTGCTTATTCCTTCCTGGAAGTTTCTACCTAATAAATGTTGGTCGTTCTGACCAATCACTGATCCCTATATTTCGATTCCAACTCCAACACCTATTCTGTTTAATTCTCTGCTACAGAGTTTGATCGACGGTCATTGATCGTGACATCATTCTGACCAATCAAACTCTGTGATATTCTTCCATGGCGATGATGCCACACATAGACAAAGCGGTGGTAGCTGGTTCTGATTTGATGCGATCTGTCAGCTAACTAACAACATTACGGAATGTGTTGTTGTTGCATGACATTGTATGAGTGACATATAGTTGATACACACATTTTGATTGTGTTATTACTTCCTACAGGACGCTACAATGTCCATGTCCTGTCTATTGCCTATTGATGGATAAGCATGTAGGATGCTAGCGTTAATAGGCACATGAGCTGTATGATCTCATTGCCAGCTAATGTTGTTCTATTCTCGTGTGCGAATCAGAATGCCTAAAGTCATCAACTACGTCCCTTTGTCACGTCCGATTCCAGTGATTCTTATATATTAATTAGTTTCTAAACTATCGATCCAAACGACTGCTGAATACTATAAAAGTGTATGCCGACTGAACAGCAACAACTTTCATCTAAACTATTTCCAGATACACATCAACTCAGAACCGTGGGACTTATTCCAATCAATTCGACTATTTCAATTTTGATGATAAAACTGTATCCAACAATCCTGATCGCGCTATATTCACACATCATCCATTTCGCAGAAACTGTATATCATCAGCACTGCTGATGTAAATAATAATAAGTTAAATATTAAGTATAACGTCAACCGGCCCATTAGCTCACCTGGTATTTTCAAATCATAAATTTCACTTAGGACTTACTAGCAAATATAAGACATCCAGCGGGGTCATGACTTCCCACAAGACAATCCCATATCTACAAGATGTACTACTTTTGTCTCCGCTAATTATGACGAATAATTTCGCCACTACTGCTCATATTCCCTTAATTTTTGTTTTGTTCGCTGCATAAACCCTTTTGGTCGAGTTTGGTGTTTTCTGTTTGCGTTCTATTCGTCGTCGTTTGTCGTATTTTGTGACTCTGGTTTTCTGTTTTCGAAAACTAGAGTCGCCAAGTAAACTGCCATTGAATTTAATTGTTACATATTGCACATAAGTTTAGGTGGCTTTTTGCCCACTATATCTCCGTTATTGATAAGCGCATTTGTACTTGGCGGGCTGAGCTTTCTGTTCAGGCTTATCTCGCATGCCTCTCTAGAGAGCGCGCTTCATACGCTCATGCATATTCACTGCAGTAGACAGGCGTAATCTAGGTCAATGTAAATGCTCGCTAGTAACATGTCAAGTCGCTATAAACAGACTATTAGCTATAGGCTTACCACTGCTGGGTTGAATGCTGGCGCTAGTGACGTCTATCATGGAATAAAAGACACTATAGGGGTTGGGACAACTGTCTTAAAGGGGATAATTAATATAAGCAAAAATGTCTGGAATCTTACAGTCAGTTCACAAACAGTGAAAGAAAGGTTTTAGGACGCGGGCCTGATTGTCAATGGACAAATATGTAAGATCGAAGAGGTTGATTCGGATAAATCGATTGTAAAAGTGAAGGCCCCTCTTGAAATTCTGAATGGAAGTATTACGGCCGAGATGGGAAAATATGGGCGAGTGATAAACATTGAAAGGGAGACGTGGGATAAGTTGGGTGTGCCTGTAAAAACATTGACAAACCAATTCCAGGCAGATTGTATATTGATGGGAGTTTCTCACCCCCCCTCCCCCCCCCCTCCCCACGGATTGTGCATTCGTGGCTTTATGACACCAGTGAAATTAGCACTCTATTCCGATGATACTACCATTTTTTGTTGGCTAAAACAGTGATTTTAAGAGCTTACATCTTATTTCCAAAAAAAGCGTCAGGGCTCAAAATTAATAAAGAAACCTCAGTAGGTTTGTGTTTGGGTTCATGGACAGATCGAACTAATCAGCCGTTATGTATCAATTGGTCCACTGACATACTACGGATTTTAGGCATTCATGTCAGTCAAGCAAACCATGATTCAATTAATTGGACAAGCTTGCGTTCCAAAATGAACAAGAAAATGATCCAGTGGAAACATCGATGTCTGACTATTTTTGGCCGGGTGATAGTGATCAATAATTTGATATTGTCACATCTTTGGTATGTTGCTGCAGTTGTTAACATGCCCAAACATGTTGAACAGGAAAGTACCAAGATGATATTTAATTATTTGCGGCAAGGTAAAACACACCGATTCTCACAACGTGTCTGTACTAAGAATACGATTGATGGTGGGCTTGCCATCTCAGACCTAAGAATTAAATGCGTCTCGTTGAGGCTGAAATTAGTAGATGATTTACTTAATTCAGATAGTCAGTGGGCACATGTGTCTAGATGCCTTATAGAAAAGTATAATGAGCTATTTTCAGCTAAATCCCTTTTCTGGTCTTCTAAACCTCCACCGAATTACACACGGATTCCATGGGTATTTTTGGACATTAAAGCTGCTTTAGCTCAGTTTGTTCGCAAAGAAGGCTCAACTCTTTTCTGGGAGCATGTCTCCAGCCAGTACCTGTGGGTGAATGATCATATTCTATATGAAGTCAGAGATGTTTATTACACTTCGTCTGCTAAACATGGTATCCAAAATGTGTGTGATATTGTAGATGTGAAAACTCGAAAATGGAAAACACTATATGACATATCACGAGTAACATCTTTACGCCCAATTGACGTGCAGCGCCTCCTGAAACGGTTATAGGAAGCGATTCCAATGGAATGGTTTCTTCTCCCTAATGGGTCGGTGAATGATGCATACCTCAAGTTAATCCTGGAAAGTACTGATGGACGTTTTTCATATACATTAAGGAATAATGGGTGGCATACTGTTTTAATGCTGGAGAATATTACTATTCCAAAGGCTGTAGCCGCATGGAGAAGGACTGAAGATTCTCCCCTGAGTTGGGATGTCGTTTGGAAAATATCCATTCACGCACATACCTAATCGAGCAAGGGATGTTGTCTGGCGATTGTTCATAGAAATCTATGAGTGGGGACCCTCTTCAAGAAAGTGGGCATAGCAAATAATGGCCACTGTCTATTCTGTACAGACACTGAGGAAATCATTATCCATTTGTTTACAGAGTGTTTGCCCGTCTCCCAATTGTGGGTGTGCATTGAACAGATATTTCGGAAAATTGTTACAGTTGATGTCAACATAATCCAAGATGCAATTCTATTTCATGAATTAGACGCTTATAGTCTGATTAATACTGCAAAGAAGATCTTGTTATTTTGCTTGAGTGTGGCGGTCTGGGCCATTTGGAAGCATCGTTGTACGATAGTCAATGAATCATATACAGGGCTTAACTCCAGCCGTTTTGAAAAATTGAAGTGCGCTTTTCCTGCCGTGTTTTCGTATTACGTTAAATGTGGATTTCATGATACACTGACTAAAACTAGACTTCACTCTTTTGAAGTTATTTGGTGCTGTAATTGGCCTCTGAAAGGATTTATTAAATAATACACATGCATTTGTGCGCGTGGGGATGTGATTTTGTTTCAAAATACTTTGTTTTGATGTTTTCTATATTTATATGCTAATTATATATGGTTAATTATCATTTTTAATGCACATGCAACATTGGTGGTTTTGGAGTGTGCGTGTGTTCGTGTGTTGCATTTACTTCACGCAGCAACATCTCCAAAACGCATATGCGCTCTAAAACTCTTTGCTAATCAGATTGAGAGGAAAATTGGGAGCGTTGGCTCTGAAAGTGTTAAACCATGCCCCTAAATGTAGGTGGTCGTTTGAACAGGTTAACCCATATTGTTTTGGCAAGTAAATAAACAATCCAACATTATTTTAATAAATAATTTTTGCCCCGGGGGAAAATTTAGAATCTGATATAGATTGAAATTCAATTTTACAAAAATAGATTTAACATTGAATCGACGCCGCATCCTGTTAGACTGTAAATATTTAGCCTGTATATATATATATAATCGTGTTCGTACCGGAATAGTTATGGAATTTGACAAGCGTAGTAAACTGAAATGTTATACATTGTTTGTGCGGGTTCAAACCACTTCGACTATGTAGGATGCATTATCGCTCCACTAAGCACATTATACTATCTTGGCGATTCACTTTTTATAACTTATCCTGCGGCACGTTAATTATTAATTAATTTGCACCCGGTTGACTGTGCGTTTTAAATACGGCTGCTCGCTATGTTTGTTTCTCAGCCCACGCTCGCCTGAGCTTTTTGTGATTTTAATAGTATGCTGTTGAGCTGTTTGCCTGTGCTTTTTTAAGGAAAACGTCATGCTGTTTTGAATTTTTAGATTAATCGTGTGTCGTCATATATGTAATGCTTTTTTATGCACATGACTGATATAATTGTTTGTTCTCTTGATTTATTCTATGTTCAATGTTCTTTTCAGTCAGTATATTTTTTGCATACGATGGATTTCTACACGATCCATTGATTGTGAGTAGTGATGGCCGGGATGGTCGCTATTGTTCTAGAACACAAGAATTCCGTCTAAACAATGGCGATCAGCAGCCCAGGGTTCGAGAACAATGGCGACCAGCGGCGCAGGGTTCGAGAACAATCGCGAACAGCAGCCCAGGATGTGGAACAATGGCGACCAGTGGCACAGGATTTGGAACAATGGCGACCAGCGGCCAAGGATTCGGAACAATGGCGACCAGCGGGCCAGGATTTGTTACAATCTCTCCAGTTGGTCTAAGCGATGACTTACCAACTTGAGAATCTATTTTTTGACGTTTCTATGAGAACTATGGCGTCCATATCGTAGAATAAAATTATACAAATTTATTAGAAGGAATGTTTTGAACAATTTAACCCCTAAAAGTTGGGTATTCTATGTTTTAACTTAGCGGCGCCCCCCCCCCCCCCTCCGTGGTATGGTGGTAAAACTAATAGGAAAGGTGGGAGGTGGAATTTTGATTGGTTGCTGAATATTTTGATAATTTGATTGGTTGCTCAATATTTTGATAATGTGTTGCCGAATATTTTGATAATTTGATGCTGAATATTTTGATAATTTAAGTGGTTGCTGAATATTTTACTATTTTTGGGTGTTGCTGAATATTTTGATAATTAGAGTGGTTGCTGAATTTTTTGATAATTCGAGTGTTGCTGAATCTTTTGATAAATTGAGTGGTTGCTGAACATTTTGATAATGTGAGTGTTGCTGAATATTTTGATAATTTGAATGTTGTTGAATATTTTGATAATTTGAATGGTTGCTGAATCTTTTGATAATTTGAATGGTTGCTGAATATTTTGATAATTTAAGTGGTTGCTGAATATTTTACTATTTTTGGGTGTTGCTGAATAATTTGATAATTTGAGTGGTTGCTGAATATTTTGATGATGTGAGTGTTGCTGAATATTTTGATAATGTGCTTGTTGCTGAATAGTTTGATAATTTGAATGGTTGCTGAATCTTTTGATAATTAGAGTGGTTGCTGAATATTTTGATAATTTGAGTGTTGCGGAATATTTTGATAATTTGAATGTTGCTGAATATTTTGATAATTTGAATGGTTGCTGAATCTTTTGATAATTTGAATGGTTGCTGAATATTTTGATAATTTGAGTGTTGCTGAATATGTTGATAAGTTGAGTTGTTGCTGAATATTTTAATAATTTGAGTGTTGCTGAATATTTTGATAATTTAAGTGGTTGCTGAATATTTTGATAATTTGAGTCGTGCTGAATATATTGATAATTTGAGTGTTGCTGAATATGTTGATAATTTGAGTGGCTGCTGCATATTTTGATAATTTGAATGTTGCTGACTATTTTGATAATTTGAGAGGTTGCTGAATATTTTGATAATTTGGGTGTTGCTAAATATATTGATAATTTGATTGGTTGCTGAATATTTTGATAATTTGATTGGCTGCTGAATGTTTTGATGATGTGTTGCTGAATATGTTGATAATTTGATGCTGAATATTTTGATAAGTTGATGCTTAATATTTTGATAATTTGTTGCTGAATATTTTGATAATTGTATCTGTTGCAGAATATTTTGATAATTTGATTGGTTGCTGAATATTTTGATAATTTGAGTGTTGCTGAATATTTTGATAATTTGATTGGTTGCTGAACATTTTGATAATTTGAGCGTTGCTGAATAATTTGATAATTTGAGTGTTGCTGAATATGGTGATAATTTGAGTGTTGCTGAATATTTTGATAATTTGAGTGTTGCTAAATATTTTGATAATTTGATTTGTTGCTGAATATTTTGATAATTTGATTGGCTGCTGAATATTTTGATGCTGTGTTGCTGAATATGTTGACAATTTGATGCTGAATATATTGATAAGTTGATGCTTAATATTTTGATAATTTGTTACTTAATATTTTGATAATTTTATCTGTTGCTGAATATTTTTATAATGTGGGTGTTACTGAATATTTTGATAATTTGAGTGTTGCTGAATATTTTGATAATTTGTGTGTTGCTGAATATTTTGATAATTTGAGTGTTGCTGAATATGGTGATAATTTGAGTGGCTGCTGCATATTTTGATAATTTGAGTGTTGCTGAATATTTTGATAATTTGAGTGTTGCTAAATATTTTGATAATTTGATTTGTTGCTGAATATTTTGATAATTTGATTGGCTGCTGAATATTTTGATGCTGTGTTGCTGAATATGTTGATAATTTGATGCTGAATATTTTGATAAGTTGATGCATAATATTTTGATAATTTGTTGCTGAATATTTTGATAATTTTATCTGTTACTGAATATTTTGATAATTTGAGTGTTGCTGAATATTTCGATAATTTGTGTGTTGCTGAATATTTTGATAAGACGTATGGTGCAAAACTGGCCTAGTATCAATTGAATACGGTTATCTTAAAATAACTTGTAATAGCTAGCACACTCGATGCTTGCTGTATATTGATAAATGCTATTTTAATTTAATTTAATTGCCTTTATTAAAAAATTGTAATGCCTTAGGAGTCTCTAATCTTGACGAATATCCTAATCTTGGGAAACAGTATATTTAAATATCAAATGAGCATTATGTCAATATTCTGGAGGTGATCCGATTTTCAAATTAACAGAGTGTGATATCTTACAATTAGCTTCATGTTGTAAATGTGTACTGTAGGTGTATTTGTTCCAGGGTAATTTGCAAAAACTTACAATGAAGTAAATTTAGAATGTGAACCCAAAGCGCCATTATGTAGTCATAGTTTGTATACTTTTGCTTTGTGCATTATATTACATAAAGGCTACTATGTCCGTCGGGCATTTAAGAATCGGCTAACTGGCGTCAATGAGTGACTTTTTGTTACTTATTGACGAGTCACCTCGCCACTTGTTGGCGAGCTGCACTCGCCATTTGGCCCTACTACTATACGGCGTGCTACGTTAAACTAGATGTGATCTACTTACCCTGCCGGTCATGAATCGGCTCAATGGCGTCAATGAGTAGCAGTAGCTTACTGCTAATTATTGATGAGTTGCTTTGCCACTTGTTGGTTAGCTATGCTCGCCATTTGGGCCTACCACTAAAACGGTGTGCAAATAGTAATGGCTTTGTTGAATTATGTTATGTTATCAGCTCTTTATTAATTATGTTTTCTATGTAGTTATGCCACGGTTGTGGTATATGATAATAGAGTATTTTAGCTTGCATTGTTTTGATATGTTAGGTTTGTATTGTTATTCTATTAATAAAGCCTGCTATTTCATGCGATTTTTATGGGGGTTTGCAAGCCCTTCTTAAAGGAGTTCTTCAGTGAAGTGTGTCCGACCGCACCAGCGTCGGATTTTCAAAGGAGAAAAAAGTAGTAGTAGTAGTAGTAGTAGTAGTAGTAGTAGTAGTAGTAGTAGTAGTAGTAGTAGTAGTAGTAGTAGTAATAGTAGTAGTAGTAGTAGTAGTAGTAGTAGTAGTAGTAGTAGTAGTAGTAGTAGTAATAGTAATAGTAATAGTAATAGTAATAGTAGTAGTAGTACTAGTAATAGTAGTAATAGTAGTAGTAGTAGTAGTAGTAGTAGTAGTAGTAGTAGTAGTAGTAGTAGTAGTAGTAGTAGTAGTAGTAGTAGTAGTAGTAGTAGTAGTAGTAGTAGTAGTAGTAGTAGTAGTGCAATACAAATGTCGGCATCAAAATAGTAGGAAATGTAGAAAAATCATTGCGAACATGGGAATTACGGACAGTGATCTGAAATTATTTAATGCTAAGAACAATTTCCAACTTTGCTCGAGTGCCAGTTATGACTGAATCCCCAATCCATTGGTGGCATGACTCGACACTATATTGAACGTGAAACCATTAACTGTACTAAGGCTTTAGTTGTCAGCCGTCGTAATACAAGCGTAGTCTAGCGATTGTGAATGAATGACACACTAATTCATGTGTTGGCTATGAGCTTATCCTATCTCGAGTACCCCAGAATCACTGTGTAGCGCGGATCCACAGTTCAGGTACGAACCATCCCTGTTCATCTGGGTATGGAACGACTGGAGCTAGGCCGTTCCAAGCTCGCCCCCTCCCCCTGGGTAGAACGATGAGCGTAAATAGCCATTTATGAGAGGATCACAATAGCAGACCGTGAGATGGCTCATTGCGCATGCGCGGCCATAAGAGATAGCCTACATACGCACGTCAGCACGTGGAGAGAGTGACATCTTATGAATATTCCCGGCCTGTGTCTGTAATTTTTTAGATACCGGCCACCCTCGCCTTTCTTGGTTAGAATCGTTACCAGAATCGAACGAGGTTTCCAAAATTGTTTACAGATTCAAAATCGGTTCAGATATGACTAAGATTTCAGAGAATATTCATCCATTATTTTGAGCTCCCAACTAAAATATACATCGCCATAGCGCAGGTGCTCGGTAGGGTGAAGGCCAGCAGATCACGTGGCCAGCACCCATACCTTGTATATGACGCACGCTCTGATTGGTCGAGACGTCGTGGCGTGACATCACAATTTAGTATAAAAGGAGTTCCAGAATCCCAATCGACAGACAGTTGGTGAAGTTTCTGCCAGAGATAAAGACGTGTATTACTGCATATTGTTAGCCCCGCTGGTCCATAACCTGCAACAGTCCACTCGGTTTTGAGCTCACGTCTCTGGCAAGTTAAGTTTGTGCGCTCAGCAGATAGCACTGGGAGGGGGGGGGCTGCATCCCCATATCAAACACACTTCAGAGAGACCTACTCTGCAGTGCGGCCCTTTGCCCGTTATGAAACATCTCAGCCAGTATATAGAACGTGTGGTGTGTAATGATATCTCGCCAGATCTACCGTACCAATCTGAAAATGTGATAGGACACAGTTTGCACTTGTCTAGTGCTGATAATTACCGTCCTAAACCGCAGTACGGATAAGGTCATCGCTGTATGCACTGCACGAGCTATGCGGTGCATATCGTCTTGTGCCTCAAGCGAAGTATCATATTGTCAATCTAACTTTTATCTTCAGAAATAGAAAGTGAATCTTTAATCCGCAATAATATGAAACATTTCACTACCGCTTAATTCTAACTTTATATTCAGTACGTAACTATCTACTAGCCATCCAACGTGAGTTTTTCTTCACCGTTCATGAGTATGAGCAGCATCGGTCAGATCGTCTGCGGCTAACCACCGAGCAGCGACTACGGAACTGTGCCAGCTCGCGCCAAGCACATGTGACGTTTCGACAACAGTGACGTTTTAGGACATTTTGTATCGATGTATTTTACTATATTGTATACTTATGTAATATGGCAGTAGACATCCAAGTTAACCTTATGTTTAGTTAGTTATTTATATTCTATAACAATACTTGGGCCGCCCTTCGCGTCGGTTACCCTATGCACCACCAACAAATACAAAACCGTGTTTCTCCCCTACAGTAGCAATCCTTCACTAAGGTCGCTGTTCATGTTTTCACTAGTGAACGTGACACACGGCCACTAAACCTAACTATGCTAGATCGGGAGGATAGGTTGACAGTAGCTAGGGACGTTTACTCCAAAGGAGGCTTGTCTGTATAAAGCCTCGTTTCCGAGTTCTGAGGCACCGTTATACTCTGCGCACAGGCAAGTTTGTATACATTTGGCATCTACCTCAGGGCGTCCTAAATTCTATATATTGTGTAGTTGTCTCTTCCTACGATTATCCGGCCATCTGGCATATTAATTGTCTGGATTCCCTCAGTCACGTTGGTTAGGACTGATTTAAGAAACTATTTGGATTTCTTGGCTCTCAGAATCAACGTGTCGGTAAGCGCGTACAACCCGCTCTGTATCTTCAGATACCTGTTAGCTAAGCCTTTTTGTCAAAGTAGGATTCACTGCGAAAATAAAATTATTTTAGGTTTTACCCGGCACTGCATTAGTTTGGGCAACTTCATCAATCCTAAAGCAGATCAATGTTAGCACCAGTGACCGGATCTCATATGGTCCTCTCTCAAAACGCTATAGGTGACGGATAAAGACACATCTCGCCATCTAATTCAACATCGACTGGGTGCACCCTTCAAGCCCTCCCGGCCTTCACAGAAAGGCAATGAGCACCGAGCATGCTCGCCAGGCAGACCCTCCTGTTAAAGATAAGAAAACACCGAGCCACTTGCGGCCTGGACTCGGAGCTCTTAGGACTAAAAACAAGCTGTTAGATTAAGATATATTAAAAGGTCCGCAAAAATAAAGCGGCATCTACTAATCAGTATCTTTAACTCACATAAGGTGACGTAGTTGAATTCTACGGAAATCATCCGCCCCACCTTCACGTAAACCAGCGTGCATCCCGACGACTTATAATTACACGAGGTTGATTCATTTTCTCTCTATTAGCGTTGCTTGAATGGGAGAGCGGCCCTTGTTGCCGCATCTCCTCCTCCATGTCGCTGTTGTAGGCATTTTTACCCACGTGAGGCACTTTTCTCTCGCAGTCAACACAAAGCTTGTTTGGCCGGCCTGAAATTACTATAGTTTCTATTAAACCTGCTAAAGTAGCTCCGCTGGGACCCTCCTTTACGGGATTCCTCACAGATTATACAGATCATAGATCGGTGAGGTACCTTTGGCGAGGATCAAAATAAGACAACACCATATAGATTTTACATACCTAACTAAATTTATGTCTCGAGTATAAATTTGTAATAATGAACCAACATACCAGTGACACCGACAGTAGGGATGAGACGGCGTGGTTCAACTTCCGCGGCAAGGGTGGCACGACCCCAGTGGAACGTGATCGTTCCACCGACTCTAGATGTCGGTCGTTGTGGAGTCCATTGAAATGCGGCTATGCTTCCGTATCCCCGAGGCTAGCTAACCAGCAGAATCGGACTGACTCACCGTGTTCCTGCAGTGCCGAGGTACAGGATGATTACCAGGAGCAACGCGTACCCCTGGATGCTACAATCGACAATGTAGGTAGCAAAGCGCATAAGGGTTAGTCCTCAGGCAACAACCTGCACACTTTTTCTTATACTTGGACTGTATTCTTAATACTATTTCATCCGATTTCTTAATAAGTTACTGCATATTTGAAACGCGATCCCTTTCTCACTTAGCATACTAGTATTTAAATCATGCTGTGAACCAATGTACTGGAAAATGGAAAGAATAAAAAACCCGGCTATTTTCTATATAACGTGTAGATTTCATGTTGGTCATTAATTGGAAACACCGTGTGACGTTTTATTGTCGACTGACAATTATGAATAGTTTCTCGACGGAAATGTGTTTCCCGCTAGACTGTACCCAACTATTAACCCTTAAGTTTTAAATTGTTCAAGAAAATCTCAATTTTCTCATAGAAATGTCCATTTGCAGACCAAAAGAAGACACTTTTTGAAAATTTACCATTGAAATGACTGGCTCGCTTATCGAGCCACTCATTCCAGTGGTACAATTTCAAAAATAGTCTTCTTTTGGTCTGCAAATGAACATTTCCCAAGACTACCACAGAATTGTTTTTGGCCGGTTTGAGTGTTAAATGGTTAACCAGTCGGCGTGCAAGTAACCCTTTAAAACCTGAATTTCAAGTTAGCTATAGCGGTAAGTTGTCGCATATTTTGAAACAAATTTGACAGGATGGTGTTGCTGTCATAGGAAGCAACAGCTTCCACTTAAATTAGTTTGAAAATAGAATATTTATTATATTATAAATAAGTTTACTAATTCATGCTTTCGGGTTCATATGGTAACGTAAGCCAATGTGCATATCACTGGCTATTCTCACAGAATAATCCAATTGTGCATGGCTTTATGGTCTAGGCCCTTTTCCGTAGAGTAAATGTACAAATTCAGTGGCCAAATGTGCTCTATGCAAATGTACTAGTCGAATGAAAAACACCATATCAGTATGGAAGGGGCAGAAACACGATATCGCCTAAATTCTACAATTTTGAAAATAAAATCCACCTTTCAGCGGTATTTTCAGTCATAGTGCACGGTGAATAATAATAATAGAATTCAGGTCACTAAGTCCCATGTTTTCATATTTTTCATCACGTGATCTACTTCACGAAACATGTCGCACGGTTTGGCTCCGGCTGGTTTCGTGCTCTATTTTTCTACCAGGAAATACCTGTCCAATAAATCATATTGTCTATGGCGCCAATGTGCTCTAACTTTTCGCCCAGTCGAAAACGGCCAATGTGTATTAGGAATCTTTTGCACATCCTTGACCGAGACGTGCCATACGACGCTGGTGAGGTGACTTTAACGGACATAAATTTATTAATGGCATCCAATTCTGATACAATTGTGACGGACTGTTCGATTTTCGTGACGGAGCTACATCCTAATTAGTCTGAAATCGCAAAGCATTTAAATATTTGGTTGTGATTTTTTTGTCATCATCATCATTCATCATCCTCATCATCATAATCATCATCATTTTGTGATAGGGAAACGGGAAGGACTAGCCAACACAAAACTGGTAATCCGCTCTCCTGAACTCATTCTCATCGTTTTGGGGACGCCTGTACCTAAAATACGCACGATGGTGAAAACGTCTAATACACGATTTCCCTTCTTTGCGCTTTCACCGATCCACTGGGAGTACTACCGTAATAGACAGGGATTTCTTTCTAATGGGGTTCATGAATGAGAGGACAATTTTAGCTTGTATATACGATCTTTGCACGAGTTCTTCCTCGCGTAATGACCATGATCTCAAGAGTTTCCAAGGATGTTTGATTCCTTTGGACAGCTTGGAATTTCTGCTTCTTTATCACGAAAATAGCGGCTCAAAACGGACAAAAAGGCGACCCCTAAATAAAGAATAATCAGACATTCCCTGTGAGAAAATAAATTGAAATGCAACTCGCCATTAAACTCACTGACTACAGCTAAAAGCTCTACGGAGATTAGCGCGACTATAAGAACGACCCCGATTGACTGTTGTTCACCAATGCAGATTTTAAATCTTCAAGAAGATAATGAGATGCAGAGCCTGAGAGTATAAAAGCCAATCATTTTCCGTGATAACAGAGTTGCATGGTGGTTGTCCTAGGGCTGCCTCGATAACGACTCGGTCGACTGTTGGTCCCTCAGCTCCCCAGTTCAGAAATGATGGGGAAACATCTCTAAGTATTTTTGGCCAACTCTGACCGCTCAGTGCTGGCCGACATTTACACACGCAAGGGGCTGCCTAATTTTTTTATAAAAGCTGCCAACAAAAAGCGGCCTAATTTATGAAATCATAAGTACAGCTACACATGCGTCCACTTCCCGATATCTCCGCTGCGATGTTGACCGCTTCAGAAGACTCTGCTGACTTGAAGATTGTGCGCGCACTAATCTAATTTTTTTCTCTACAGAGGTTAGATTTTACTGTCCTAAGTGCCTTGACGTTCCTTCGCTGTTAAGCAGCAGTTCCTTCTTTGGTTTTAGATCAGGAACGATCTGAAAAAGGGACCGTCAATCCTAGCCATTCTCTGTGGACTGCGCTCCTTCACTCCATTCGGCTTGAAACTAAGTTAAATAGCACTGTAGTGGTGTCACTCCATTCGTTGAAAGCAAAGCACCTAGCGAGACAAGACGCTTGCCTCTTTCGCTGCTTCTTAGGAAGCGGGTGGCATCCCCACATGCTTCAGGCTCGAGTACCCCTTCTGAAAGGCAGCTTCTCTCCGTAACGCATTAGGCCCCTCGCATTTCCACTTAGACCACCCTTTAAGTAAGATATTGTCGCTGGTGGAATACTAATGCCTTTCCCCATAGCGTTCCTTCTTTCAAAGTTGCCGCACTTGTTGCGAGCGTGGAATCTCCCCGATCTGCGCTGCTTCAAACTAAACTTCGCGTATGACAATTATCAGTTAGGACTAGGAAAGCTGAGATCCTAGTTCGCCCCACCTCTCAGTTTGCCTTCGTCCACTCGCAAAAGAACTCATAACCACTCCTGCTACCGCTGGCTGTGTATGACTTCGATGTCCCGATACTGATTCATGCTAGATAAGGCTGTTTCCCATGGATAGATCACACTTTAGAAGCTATGACTAGCCTCCGCCATCCTTTCAGCCACCCAACGATTCTTGCGACCCATTTTCTAAAGGTATATTTTTGGAGGGAGCTCTGCCACTTTAAACTTTCACACTACCGCACTAAGGCACTTAAAACGCACCCCCCCCCCCCGCCCCCTTGGCCAAACCCTTCAACATGAGCGGGGACACCTCTCCTAGTCAGAGATAAGTGTTCTCCTTTTATTCTTAGGCTGCTTGGCTGGTTGACAGTATACACTTTTAAGGTAATTACTTTGTCCACCGGTTAGGACTGCCTCCGAGCGAGTGAGCCTGATAATTGCTACATTGGCGGAATCATTTCCAAGCCTGAAACATTTTTAGTGCCCAGAGTCGGTGGAGGTTCCACTAAATGCTTTCCTCAACTCTGCTAAATGCTTTTCCTCAACTGAGAAGCGCCGCTTGTTGTGCGACATCAAGGACATTTTGACGTCATGCAGGGCGATCTAGGTTCTGCTTGGAATGCTCGCCTTACCTTGCGAGGATAGATGTTCTCACATAACCTAACCAATCACGTCCTCTTGCCGACTAAGGGTTTAAACCACATGTATCTAATAGCTAACTCAAAACACAGCCTCGTGTGGATCCTTTCTAAAGATAAGCCTAGAGTTAGGCACACGCATAATGACCACCTCGGAACGCCCGCGGAGATCATCAGATAAACTACGCAGCAACTACTAATTTTCATACCCCCTCTCCTTTCTCCCCCCCCCCCACCTCAAACCCCATACGAACACTAAAGTAGGACCTGCTTTATGTAGAAACTAAACTTTTGGAAAGCCCACTCTCCTGGGGTTTGGTTCTCTCTCTCCCACCCGTTCACCTCCTCAAGACACTTGCGCCCAAGCGAGCCACTGCCTAAATGCGGGGCACGCATTTCATCTGCACTCACTCCCCGCTTCCTGTAGAATTAATGCGACTGGATCCCTCTTCCTAAAAGGACTCCCTCACTTCGGCCTGAGACGAATTTTCGGCCACACACTCCAGGGAGATTTGCCTCCCTCGTTGCCACACGAAAACAGGAGCGAGAACTGGAACGCCCTGCATCCGAAACTCCCACAACGGAAATCAACACCACCACCAACACTGTAACTCCCGCCAAAGCAACTACCTCCACCACCACCTTCACTAGCACCATCGGTGCGGAGAACACCGCCACCGAAAACTTCACCACAACCGACACCTCATCAACTCGGAGTGGATGTTTATCGACAGACAACTCTTTCCCGCTCAGATTAGGATCCTCGACGCTAGAGACATAGTGAGTGATGATGCCCGCGTAATGACGACCGCTAAAGGATGAAGCACGGAACGAGACCCCCCCCCCACGCTCCGCCCTGCGCCCTACCACCTCCCCGTTGGCTGGGGCTCATATCCGGTTACAGGTTTTAAGCCATGCTCGGGATGCCCAGCCAGACTCGCACGTCTCCAAGGAGATGGCTGATCACTTCAGTCAGCAAAGATTTGTGGAAGGCCCCCTCCCCCCCCCCACACACACCCCAACCAGCGCGCCGCCCCTGCGCAAAGGGCGTACTGCCGCTAGCCCCGAGACCCGCCGCACCAAGACCAGCAGTACGACCTGAAGGACGTTAAGAAGAGTCTCGCCTGAGTCATCATCGCTTGACTGGCACTACATGCTGGGGCCCGAGGAGGGAGATCACAAGGGGCGGGGCGGCAGTTGTGGTGGCCGACTGCCTGGCGATCGTCGAGAGAATGCGTGCATGTGGGACGGGGGCCTTTCGGCCACGATGCTATCATTTTACTTATTGTCATCATCATCATTATTACCCATTATTAGCACTATCATTATTTTGGTGAGATATTGGGGTCATTTTGAGCACCAGTTTTCACTTTGAGTTGCTCCTCTATGGTATCCCAGTACACAAAATGGTTGGCGAAGCATCGGTGACTATGGCCGAGGGCCCTTATCCAGTAACAGTTGTAGGATACGACCTCCTATTCCTATTCCCTCATGTAGCCATGCATTCTTGAATGAAGGGGGCACAAGGGGGTACCTAAAACGTTTAGCGAAGGATACAAAATCGCCCTGATACGGCATCATGCGGACATGGACGGTTACACAACCGGAATATGTTCGCACTTTATCTCTTAAATATGACATATAACGAAACATGGAGTAAATGGGTGAAACCACCTTTAGTTATGTCACACCAATCTTTAGCTACGCAGCCCCACCCACGCTGTGCCCGTGTTAGGGTCGATCACACCTTGAATTCCCGA
This sequence comes from Chaetoderma sp. LZ-2023a, assembly GCA_034401795.1. Taxonomy (NCBI): domain Eukaryota; kingdom Metazoa; phylum Mollusca; class Caudofoveata; order Chaetodermatida; family Chaetodermatidae; genus Chaetoderma; species Chaetoderma sp. LZ-2023a. The sequence goes on from CM067367.1 coordinate 73,541,332, forward strand.
GACAGAAACCCAATATACAAGTGTATACAGGTAAGCTGTTGCGTATTTTGAAAACAATTTGACCGTCTGGGTACTGTAGCTGCGTATGGAAGCAACAGCGCTCAGTCAAATTACCGTCAAAATAATCAACATAATGTTCATTAAATTGTAAATCCATCAAAGATATACAATTCGTAGTCTTGATGGCCTCTTCTAGGTCCATGTCGGAGGATTTCCGTCAATCACGATTGTGAGGTCAGCCTACGTGTGAAGTAATTGATAATGATGGCAATACGGCAGTAACAGATAGGATGCATCCATTATTGTTCAACATTATGCGTATGGATAATGAGGCGACTAATGAATGGATTTAATCTGGCGTCCACAGCAAGTGTATATAATAATTAATTTCCAACGAGAAATACGGAGAAATACTGCGATATATCTCAACAAACAGCATCCATATAGAACGTTCTAATCAGTGATACGTTTGAGTTCCAAACGCAAACCAATATAACTGTATTGCGCAAACCAACATAAAAGTATTGTGCTTGGTTAATGAATGTTGGATGATAATGCCAATATGTACACGGTTCGATAGTGCATTGTAGAAAGATAAATGCAATGTAATATTTGGCTAAGCCAGTTGCTACTACTACCACTACTACTGCTGCTGCTGCTGCTGCTGCTGCTGCTGCTGCTGCTACTACTTACTATGATGACGACGACTGCTGCTGTTACAAAATCGCAAACTTACCTGAACCAATTCTCTATTGCGTGCAGCCGCCCCACGTGATCATATGAAAAGCTTTGTTGATACGAGCTGATACGGCTTAATTAGAATATTATCACATTTCAGCAAAATAGTTTTTTACTCATCCGACCAATTAATGCAAATATCAATCATACTTGTATATGCACCTTTAAAATAACAGATTCTCTAATATACATGTAAGCCATATTATACTAACAATACTTTGTTATCAAGCTTTCTGAAATTGTATCCATGAACAAGTGTACACGAACTGAACCTAATCCGACACTGCGCTCTGATACTACGCAGAGCTCATAAATCAATGGGAGTAAAACCGCCAATGTAGACTAGATATATTCGTTAACTCTCTAATACACATAGACGAGAATCGATCAATTCTCATGATGGATCAGATACTCTGTTGAATATGTTGATCCTCATTTGACGGAAAGCTGTTGCTGCCATAGGCAGCAACAGTTTCCATCTGAATTACTTTCAAAATAATCAATAGTTTCAATGTATACCTTGTTAAAGTTGAATTTCAATGGTTATGGGGTTAAATGAAAAGAAAAAAGAGAGCACGTATATAAATAGTATATAAATATGAACCTTTTTCTCAAAAATTAATTCTTAAAGAACAAGATTTCAGACGAGCCATCTATACGGCCAAAGCCAATTCCATCAACATTCTGGCGAGCAGCCTGGTCTCAGTTTGGCGGAACTTGAACACTGGCGGACATTGATCTAAGTCGCCAAGCACATACTACTGCCAAACTAATTATACATGTGTGTTAATAAAGGCGTTTCCACATCAATTTCAGTATTTTTAGAATGGCATGCAATACGATGTGTGTTAATGTAAAGATATCGCACAGCTTCTGAACGCTTTCATTTCGTAATTTCTTAAAGGAACGGAAAAGGGAAATAACAAATGATGTTTATTGGCACTACAATATCATACAATATTACATAAACTACCATCAGTAAAAATGGAAATGAATTGGGATTATTCTAGGCAAGCGGCGATTCGAAAAAGGCCTCTAGATTTTGAGTTTAATGCACCCGAGAGCCACACACCTACATCATATGTCCTTTCAAAAGCGTATTCTATGTAAAAAAAACTGACGTTGAGATGGCAGGTGGTGCAGTTTCTGTGAAAACGCGTGTACTTAGGGTGGAGGGGGGCCAGTTGACATACATAATAATTTTAGGGGGCCGTAATAACATGATCACCAATGGCCGAATTAGTTGCCTCTTATTTCTATCTTCCCATGGAGATTTAAATATATATTTTAGTCATGCATTCAGCAAGAGCAGTGGAGAAAAGCATCACCTATATTCCGCCATTTTAAACATCAATTTTAAAATGTTACATGCATATTAACAGATAATATGCATTTGTTCTATCGTGTTATTTGAGATTTACAGTGCTGATTGTAATTTTGCGTTATACTTGTCCCTTTCGCATGTCAAGCCAACGTGTCAGGGGTCTGTTTCAATCGCAAACGCATTGTGTACGGGGCGTATGTATGTATACATGTCTGTGTACTTCCAGCATAGATTCTACTGAATAAATCTTTGCTAGTGCTTGGCGGAATTTTGGTATTGTGGTTCCGAGAGTTACTTGCATTTTTGGTCAAAAGGTGGAAGGTCAAATTCACGGTCATCAAAAGGCGAAATCGCTCTTGTCGCAATAACTCAGTTTCTACTAAAGCGATATCATGAACCTTGGGTGTGAAGTTCGCCATTGGGACTTGACTCTTGAATAACTCTCTTGATATTGGATTCGAATGGTCAGATTGTCAAGACTATAAACGATTAACCTAAAGCATATCACGCTTGTTTAAATTAGTTTATTGAATGTATATAGATGTAGAGGTTCCTTAGCATACTTTTCTCTCTCTCTGTCCAGGTAATTAACTAAAATAGATGAATCAAGTGACGGTGAAACTAACATTGGTGATGGTGTAAGCCCACCAAAAATCGGTCTGAAGAACAAAAACTTAAAACTACCAAGTCACGTAGATAATTGTGTGGTTTTTCAACGGTTTAAATCAAATGAAATGCTCAGTACAGCTACAGAGGTCGGTGTTGCTAGCTTATAAAAGGTTGGAGAAATTCGAAAAGATAGCACACATTTAAGACTCATATTAGATAATGCCACTATGTACTATCACCGAAAGTGTTATCAAGTATATACTAGCAAGAGCGACCTATCATATGTAAAACGCACATCGTCAGAATACTTCCCTACAACATACCCACACACTAGTACGTCCACATGGGATTGCGCCACATCAACCTCTACTAATGTCAGTCGGGCATTGCCACTGCAGTTTGACTTTTTAGGGTATATTGTTTGTTAATGAAATTGCACAAAAAAGATAAAAAGACTGCAACAAATTGAATCCAATGATAGAGAAGCAAACCTAAAGAGACTGCAGAAAGGCGCAATGATGAATACATGCTGATGCTGGTCAGAAGTTAACATTTGATAGGCAATGATACTCGTTCTCACTCAGATTGCCTTTCTACATACATATACACTTCACGAGACACAGACCAAGGTATCAGAGAGCCAATAGACCATGATCACACATTCCAAAAATGCATTCATCTAATGAAAAATAAGTGTTTCTATTATCAAAACTACTTGAATTATATCTGTAATTCCTCCCAATGAATGTTAGTGAATGCTACACGAGCTACACACCTCAGTGTAAGTTAGAGGAATACTAGTGTGGCAAATGTCGAATTAGATAGTATTCAGAACGGTGTATACGTGCTAACTGGTACCATCTCGGTAGATATGGGCGGGCACCTGGTGCGAGAAGGTGTAGATAATGTTGACATTAACACAGAAACAATAGATGACACAGACGCATTCCACTCCGTGGCACGGGTTGCCCTTTAACAGCAATCTCTTGGAACAGAGCACACATTTGCTGTTCCCACTAATCGTAGACAGTCGACACTTACTGAAAGAGACAGACTCACTAATGGAGGTATTGCAATTTAACAAACCTACCATGCGACCAGAACCATCTTGTAAGGAACGTGCTAAAAAGCAAATAACTGCACTACAACCCACCAGTATGAATAACATCTTTGTCGCAGTACGGCCTCTGTTGCGATTACTCGTGAAGTGCTTATTCATCCTGGTGGCACTGGCTACATTGAATATAGTAGAACACAGGAGATCCCATTCTGAAGAGGTTTTCCTAGCATGTTGTCCAAAGCCGAACAGACGTATACTGCTATTGCCTATGAACCTATCATAGACGCTACACCGACTGATAAGAACACGGTATACACTACAATGAACGAATGTAAGGATATAATTAATTCTGTTCAAACCTTGGACCTGCAACTGTATGCTGTTGCGCACCAGGTAAAGTGGACCGCACATGATGAATTCCACGCACGCACGCACTCACGCACGCACGCACGCACGCACGCACGCACGCACGCACGCACGCACGCACGCACGCACGCACGCACGCACATAATATGCTTGAGTGGCTTTCATGCTCTCTTCGCCTACATAGCAGCAATTGGCAAATTAAGAGACTTATTAGCCGATTCAGACGTCTATGCTGGATGTACAGTGGATCAGATGCTACAATTCAACCGTGCTGTTCGTGGACTAACACTAGCCTATGACGATTTATCAGAGCTATGGCTATGCTGTTTCTTCAAATGGTGTGAAAAGAACGACATTCTCAAACCCATCCCCTTATCAATTTGGCAGATGCTGGTAGATACACAGACTGTAATCAGGGTACATAAGGAAAATGTAAGAGAAATGAACATAGGCTTGAATCATTCATTACTAGAGCACTTTATAGAACACTTTGAAATGCATCGGCAATCGGGGTGTTCAAAGTCACTAATAGCGAGAGTAATATCTTCCCATACTATTTTGCAGCAAACTGCATTCGAGTCAGAACAGTTTGCTTTTCGCCAAAAGCCTGAACGCTTCAATGGTAGTTAGTTTGAGATGGGGACTGATAAGGCGATCATTAAACATTCCAAAGGCCGAGGTGGAATCGTGGGCATCACGCACAAGAAATATGCATTATTTACGTGGTCTGTGACGAGGCATTTGTGAATATGCTTGCATCATGAGAGCGCCTGCAGGTTAATGCAGGAAGATAATGAATATATATATATATATATATATATATATATATATATATATATATATATATATATATATATATATATATATATATATATATATATATATATATATATATATATATATATATATATATATATATATATATATATATATATATATATATATATATATATAAGAGAAAATGCTACCCGCTACTGACACATGATGAACACCCTGTGTACAAGCTTAACATCACATCTGAGAGAAAGAATGGCAAGTCTGTTTAATGTAGACACACATCCAGATGAACAGATCAACATATCTACGAGTGTACTTGCAACCTCTGACGTTCAGGAATGCTTGCTGTCAGCTACTGCTACAAGCCAAAGTAAGATGGAAATGTTTTTTTGGCAGAGCCTTGACAGTGGGTAAAATTGGCAGTTTATACTCTACAATCGCAAAATCAAATCTGAAGACATTTGCCAACATAACAGCAAAGACCAAAATTAGGATTAATCGTGACAAACGCGTAGCCTGCATTAGTCTTTCACCGTGCATTAATCTTGACAAGGTATCGTGATGATGTAACTGTAGATGGTGTACTTTCGCATCACATTGGCCCTTTACTAGCAGCTCACGTGCATGATGATGGAGCGACGAAGAACACGAATAAAGCTGAACTAGGTCACAAGCTCGAGGAGATAACTACAAAACAGCATGAACGTCAACTATTTGATACAGATCGGGCAGTGTATAATTAAGAGACGCAATGGCTGCCATTCAACCTCTTGATGAACATACATATTGCTCATTTACTACTCTTACTGAGAGCTACATGAAAGGCATAATGTGTGGGTTTAAGAATGGGTTTACCTTCATATAAGTGTTTGATAAATATGACAATTCATTGTCAGTTAAGAGTGGAAAGCGAGACCATCGAGAAAACAATAGTAGCCGTAGCTTAGATCCATTGGACTATGAAGTAATTGCTGGTCTGTCAGTTCTTCAGTGGAAACAAGTTGTTGAATATCCAATCAAACACACAGAAGTAGATTAGGTTTCAATGTGACTTTGTGATTAAGAATTCGCCCCAATAAATTGCATCTAATCCAAAGTACAAGCTATACTTGGCTGGTGGTTTTGATGATTCCCAATATTTCAAATTAGTTCATGCACCGGGAACAGAAGAAGCTCAGGCAGTATACAGTAATCATGAAAAAACAGATACACGAATGCTGTTTCATGCAATACATGCTGACGCAAAATTATAATCAGAACATAGAAAAGGCAGGAGTGTGATCAAATCACCAGACACAAACGTTTTAGTTCTCGTGGTTCACCATTTCCCTAGGATGAATAATACGAACGTATTCTAGATTCAGATCGGGACTATGACTATTTATATGGATCTGCGATGTTACATTCATGTACATTCAATTTGCGCAACCGTGTCAACATTTGTTGTCAGATATTGCCTGCTGCACATGCTATAACTCGTTGCAATAGTACATCTGCATTGTTCAGCATCAGCAAGAAATCGGTATCTAAGTTTCGTTATGATAGGGCTGATGGCTTTAACGATCTTACAGCTCTGCCAGGTCAGGATGGTGATTTGATTGCCGCTACTAGAAAACTGATAGCTGTACTGTATGTTTCCCGAGAAGAGAAACGGTTAAAGTGGCTCATAATAACCTTGGCGATCTATGTGTCAGGTAAGAATACCAGAAGTAGGTTAGTCTCATGAAGATGCGCCCTTCTGCAACTAGATTGGTAGAGCAAGTAAAACGAGTATCGTGACAAATTAAAATCTGGTTGAACTCCCATATCGCCACGCGAAACCTCAGGATTCCATTTGATCACAGTTGGAAACAGGACACGCAGATTCGGTATTTTACACACTTAAGATTATATAGTTTCTCAAAGTGCTAGAGGATCTCTTCTGTGCATGTGGATGAAGAAGTGTGTGTGGAATAAACTATACGTGTATTCGACAACACTTACCATGCACCTGCAATAGAAGTGAGGATTGCAGAAATAAGCACACACATTTTAGTGGCATTGCGAATGATGATGATTAGTAAAATGTCGGTAGATATTATGGTATATGGAATCATGACCATCAAATACTATTTATATGGTTATCATGACATGCTTCCTTGTAAGTCATAACCAAATTACGGTTATGCCTTACAAGGAAGAATGTAATGAGCGCCATACCAATGTAATGCTGAATTCATATTTCGGTGAAGGTGAATTCAAAATGACAGTGACTCGATGTCCATCGGTTGCATAGTGCCACAATACAGTCAAATGTGATTATAATAGACAGAGGTAATCACAATAGTCTCTATGACAGGTAGTCACATACATCGACGCATGTGCTATGGTAAATAGTGTTGAGTTCTCAATAATTGTAGTTCTTTAAGATGGATGGTCTCAACAACTGCCATATTAAAAACTGCCATCATTGGAAGTAAAGGCACATATCTGGTGTAGAAAGAATTGGCTGCTGGTTAAATGAAGTTAGCGTAACGATTTTACCAAGGCATTACTCTGTATACCAACTTCAGGGCAACTACATGCATAGAGGAAAACCGTTAAACATTTTTAAAAGAATTTGAATGGAAGGTATTACTGACTTAGGCAAATGTATTTCATAATATTCAACCTTCAATTTCTTACAGCATAAATAAGTTATCATATCAGGTTTGACTTGTCGAAATAGTTAACTAAATGGCCTCGAGAAAGGTACTTCCCATTTCTGCACATAGGTATTATGAAGGAGTGTGCCAAATGAGGCAATTCTACTTTCTTGTATTCTGGATATATAGCCAAAACATGCTATCCGCTGAGTGATACCGTGGCCTAGAACTTTGCCTTTTTTTACCTCAAACTAACTATTTCTGGGAGCTTTGTACCAACTGTGGTGATACTACCGTCTCGTCAGGAATTATTATGCATACAACCATATAAACAGACAGACAGACATGCTATTATGGACTTCATTAGGGGCTTGGATTCTATTTTACCCAGAGTAATGAGTTGACTGTTAGCACTGAGACACTTCCAAACATATCTGGTATTATTTTCCCAATAATCTATAACGTATAGCGAGCAAAAATTGGTTTTAGGGTCTCCTTGGTGTCCCTCATTTCGTCGGAGATTGCACCACACCAGCACTCCACATCAGGTGTATTTTTAAAGTGGAGATTCAGGCCGTTCCAATGATGTATGATGTGGGTGTGTGGCTGATGAGTGCATTACATTCCAAAGGTCCAGCCCCCCCCCCCCCCGCCCCCCCCCCGCCGCTCGCCTAATCGCGGAAAAGCATTTACTAAATCTAGGAGCGCTTAACTCGGAGCAAATTCGTGACATGGCCGGCGCTTCTCAATCGCCGTGTGGCAACAGCGTGTGCAGGTATACCGCATAGCCCTACCTGGATATAACGAAAGCACGCGAATATAGATGTGTAAGAGGTGTGAATAGTATTCTCTATTCTCTATAGTATTCTTTAGGCGCTGATGTAGAGCGAGTAACCCTCTACTGCTAATTCATTACCGATCGTTATATTTGAAAGTCACTTATTCTGAAGGAAGCAACAAGTTTCCGCCAAAATGATTTCATAATACACTGCTGGTTTCCGAGGTCGCAATATGAAGCCTACGGATTAGTGTGGCATTCGTGTGACGGAATGTAGACCCTTTCTCTGGAAACAACGGCTTTCAGTCAAATTGTTTTAAAACAATGCAATGTTATACCTGTAGCAGTGGATACTCAGCTTAGAGCGAATATAACTGAGCTTATATGACCGGCTATAGCGGGTATTATGTATTCGCTCACCATACACCAGATAGCATGCGTCCAACATCGTCACTAATTGGTTCCCGTCAGAATGCTATAAATGGTATTTAGCTGTTTTTTTCTAATTATTCTGATTTATTTCTGTTTTTCACTGGTGGGTATAGGTTGAGTATTATATACATCTGTCATTCAAGAGCATACGTTAGTTCCCTGATCCTTTCCTTTAACATGTTATAAGATAGCATGAAGGTAATTGACCTTTCCAGTGTTAGCTATGCCCCGCCCATCTCTAGCTAAGCTCCACCCACACCTCGCCTGTGTTGGGATCGATCGATCTCTGAACATGTTGACCATCAATTTCCAAAAAAACTACACAGGTAAGCTGTTGAATATTTTGAAACACATTTGACTAGGTGCTGGTGCTGCCTAAGGCAGCAACAGCGCCCAGGCAAACTAGTTTCAAAATATTCAACAGCATGTTTATTAAATAACAAAGAATTACAAAGACATACAATTCATACAACGTGTTGGACTATTTGAGATTTTACGACGTTATATATGGAACCATTTGTGACGTAATGATTGTGACGCATCATACACGCGCTGAGCTGATTATGACGTCATACGTGGTCAGATGATGGAACATACTATGGAAAGTTTGATTAACAACTTACACGTAAACATGAGATCGCTTTACACATGAGATGGTTGTGTTTCGACAATGCGCATATTTACGCGCGTAAGCATTGCTTGACTGAACCTGATGCATATTTATGCAGTCAATAGTATCGCCGAGATGATCACAAAATGTAAACCTCAAAAGTGTATGACCACGAAGAACACTTCTGTGTACCTCTTATACAAAGGATGCTTTTCTATTAGTATACATTTCTTACCACGTGTTTTGTATTCCGATGGTCACGCATACATGCGCCTCATTTACTCTCGCGCGTCATACATGATGAGGTCACACTTGTGAAAAAAGTAATATCTTATCAACACATAACTGCGGAGTGATGATCCCGTTGCTCTGATCTGTTTACGCTTGTGAAAGACTGAATCTGCAAAGGTCGTACACGAATTGAGGAATCCAGTCTATCCATCACACATATTACGTCATAATCAACTGCTTCACATGTAGGCTGATGTCATAATCAATTGCACCATAAATGCCGCAGGTTTAGTCCGTTCTAAACGCTTAATAGTCTGTCAATGTGTACGAATTGTCTGTTTTTACCATTTAATAAACACTATGTTGAATATTTTAAAACTTTTTTGACTGGGTGCTTTTGCTGCCTATCAGCAACAGCACACATTCAAATTAGTTTCACAATAGTTAACAGCTTACGTGTACAGTTTTCTCGAAATTGAAATTCAGAGAGTGCATGGATCGATTAATCTCAACACGGCCAAAGCATGGGTGGAGCTTAGCTAGATATTGGCGGGGTATAGCTTTGTATAACACACACCATTGTAATAGTAATGGCAGCAACGATTCATACGCTTAAGAATAAACCGGATTTCCAGAGTGAACACAGAGCTTTTGATTGAAGTAAAATGGCACCTCAACCACGCTCTAGCATGTGTTTGTAATATTTAATTGTGTATAGGATGGTCCACGAAGGGAAGTCACCGTGTCTCCACCATATAGCATTTGTGCATTTTAGGAATACCAACATCCCACCGCATCCCACACCGACATCGAGGGCTCGGCAGCTACGGGCACTGGGGTTGGGTGGGGGTGTCTTCAAACGTACGTATTGTGCTAAACACGTTTAAATTTGCCACGCAATCTGCAATCATAGCAAAGGCGGACTAAATCCGGATAAGCTAGTTAATATGTTGAACACATTTTGACTGGGAGATGTTGCCAGTCAAATTAATTTCAAAATATTCAACATAACTTTAGATAATTTGTAAATCCACCAAATACATACAACCCATGCTCTTCCCGATGACCTGTCGCCACCATCGCAACCTACTTACGTCATTTTAATTGTGACGTTAGTTAACAAGTGAAAGATCAGATCCATCCACTATCCGATTGTAATGCTTAGTATCTATTCTCTTTAATATTTTGAAACTAACTTGACTGGGGGCTGTTGCTGCCTATGGCTGTAACCATTTCAGAAATTGAGATTCATGGAATCCAGGGTTCACAGTTTTAACTGATTTCCCCTGTACCCATACAATTTCACGCTAACTAATTTCGTGAAAGAAAGGTGATGACAGCTGAGCGTAGCACATCACATCCGGGGTGGGGCGTCTGGGTTGGGTGGTGTTGGCGGTGTGGTGTGTTGGTGTGTGTGCGTTGTCCATTATGACTTTAGATATTGATTTCAATTGAAGACCTGTCATTTCGGTCGACTTGTCACTGGAAACATGGACTATTGGCAGCCAACTCGTGTTAATCAGTATTGGCCTATATTACATCTATCTTGGTATGACTTGAAGTCTCTGATGTCAGTAGTGTAACGTATGCACGCTTGTACTGTATCAGACATGAAATAAGAATTGCGTAATGGAATATAGACATAGAATATAGTTATCTAAACGATTCTAAACGATTCTACACAGACGCGTAGTCTGTGGTGAGGCGGTGCTGGGTGTCAGTTTCGCCTGAGATTTCAGTCCTGCGCCAAGTACATCATTCTACAATCATGCACTAACTCTCATGTCAACCCCAGCCGTGTACACTGAACATGTGAACGCACGCCCACCGATGGCTTGTCATATTTTGAAGAGATTTCGGATTTCCCGTATTTTTTCGAATTAGTTGAATTTGTTTCGGATTTTCCTGATTTTTTCTGATTTTCCTGATTTTTCGGATACACCCCAACCGTGTGTCATCCCAGTGTATGATCACCAATTTTCGATGTTAACATCTGAGCCAAATCAGAGCACGAATTTCCGAGATATCAACAGATCCAGAATTTGATCCGATTCGGACCCCGGTACATTTATCCGGATCACGGCCAACGTCTGGAAATCCACTTGCCCCGTTGTGTATCAAGTTGAGCTAACCCAGCGCAGTAGTCTTTTAGATATAGCTCTAGAGACACTGAGAGACAGACACGCAGACAGTATACTCTTCCCCTTAGAAGACGAACGTAATAATTGCCCGTTAACGCTATATACACAGGAAAATAGTTGTCTGGGCATGATTGGGTCCAGACATATATTCTTGTTTTACAAAGAGAGAAACTGCATAGCAGGATATGGTAAAACTCAGTTGTGTTAGGTTCTGCATTATGCAATAGCAACGTAGTAGAATATTAAAAATAGTAGCGCAGAAGCATCTCGTTAGCAGGGCGTGGCCAATCGCATCTCCCACAGCCCAAAGGAGAACGCGGCTCAGACCGCGTTCACACGCTCACATCAGCAATAGCGTCCGATTAATAGCAATAGCTGTTCTACTCCACTAGGGACCCCACCCACCCTCACATAGGCCGGCTCCGCCCAGCTCTATCGGTTCGGGTCAGATCGGATCAAAGGTCAGGGTGAGCCAAAATATAAAACTCTTTTAAGGACAACGTATCACTCCCCGGAATTTCTGGACATGAGGAAAGCCCACGCTCGTGACTGAAGCATAGTAACCTCGCAATTCCAGAGATGACCGGGAAGGTCAGACAGGTGTGCCACCCGTGATTTCGGGAAACGGAGAAGGGCAACCGTCATCGGGTCCATTTGGGGCCGTCCACAATAAGAACAAGATGCTCCGACGGGCGGGATGCGATACATTAACCCCCGCATGTGGGCTTTCTCCATGTCCAGATTGTTCGTGAATATACCTATGGTGCTGCACCGTCACCGCCATGACAGGGGTAGTGGCACACATCGTGTGCCAGAAGAAAAACTGGACTGCTATAAATTGAGCAGACAGATATGGTGTGGCACTGAGTGTCTTAAAGTCCATTTAGAGACAACCATTCATAGTGATAGCTCTATGGCAATTCTCACCAGATAGAATGCTAAAGTCCCTAGTGTCTGCTCCATGACAGACGCTGGTGTATTCACATGTAACACAGATAATCTGATGTTGAGATGGTGTATCCTGCAGACAGCGCCACTGTATCCTCTGCACACCATAGAAATGGCAGACGGACTTAATGTCTACATAGAGGTGAACGTGATCGTATATATTTTTCAGCAGACGATCACGATTGGGGACGGGTGCTAAATGTTTCATTTTACCTACACTGCGCAGTTCTAGCACGATGTGGAAGCTGTTGCTTCCTATGACAGCAACAGTTTCCTGTCACATTTGTTTCAAAATATGCGACAACTTACCGCTATAGCTAACTTGAAATTCGGATACTGAGAATTCAGGTTTCAAAGGGTTACTTGCACGCCGACTGGTTAACCCTTTAACACTCAAACCAGCCAAAACATGTTTTGTAGTAGTCTTGGGAAATGTCCATTTGCAGACCAAAAGAAGACTATTGGTCTGCAAATGGAAATTTCTATGAGGAAATTGAGATTTTCTTGAACAAATTTAAGACTTAAGGGTTAATAGATGGGTACAGTCTAGCGGGAAACACATTTCCGTCAAGATACTATTCAGAATTGTCTGTTGACAATAAAACGTCACACGGTATCTCCAAGTAATGACCAACATGAAATCTACACGTTATGTAGAAAATAGCCGGGTTTTTATTCTTTCCATTTTCCAATATATTGGTTCACAGAATGATTTAAATACTAGTATGCTAAGTGATAAAGTGATCGTGTTTCAAAGATGCAGTAACCTATTAAGAATTCGGATGAAATAGTAAATGTATGCTTTGCTCCTGGTAATCACCCTGTACCTCGGCACTGCAGGAGCATGGCGAGTCTATCAGCAAAGATCTCGCGAATTCGACAGGTTTGTGATGAAGAGCAAGACCACGATTTGAAGCCGTGCGGGTATGGTGGCCATCACAACCATTGCTACATGGTTTGGTGCCATAGTGGCTATCCTGGATGGTGGAGTGACCCTGCCTACATCTGTTCTGACCACAGTTGGCGTCAGGTCACCAGGAAGATCTAGATGCATGCGCAGTATGTGCCACTAGCACAGATCGCAATACAGGCTATCGACGAGTCAGTCAGCAAAGCATAAATTGGCGTTTTGCGGTGCTAAATTGTTGACAATGAAATAGAAAATGGGTTTAGCCTTTGACAATATTGCTATTACATTCTTTACACAGGCGTTCTGCTCTGTCAACTACATTCCCTCGTTTTGATTTTATACCTAGTTGGTGATTATAATGTCCGAAAGTGGCATATACTAATGGCCTCTCAGTATGACAGGACAGTGAGATATGCTTCTAGTTTGATATTATACTTTATATTTTTGTAATAGTTTAAAGGAAATGTCACCTTATCTTATGCTCACCATTCTTGAGATAACATTTGCCACTCATAATCCATCCATGACATTTTAACTTGTTATCATGCCCACAACGAAAAACATTCAGGCTTGGGTAACTAAATGTGAACACGTTTCTACAGTCTATGATGGCTGTCATGATTTACTTTTCAACCAACCGTGTGGGCCTCTGCATATACGCGCAGGCGTAGAGGTGTCAGCAGCTATAGGTTGGCAACGTGGTATGAAAGCAATCATACGGGTAAGCTGATGCATATTGTGAAACTAATTTGACTGGAGGTTTTTGCTGCTATAGGCAACAGCAACTTTCATTTAAATTAGTGTCAACGTATTCAACGGGATGAGTATTACATAATAAAATATGTAATGCATTGACACGTACATGACATTACCCACTATAATTTGAAGAGACAAAATGGTGTCGATCGCCTTTCAAGATGTACGCTATATTACAAAGCAAATGATTGTAATACAAATACGGAGATGTGACAGGATATGAATGATATGGAATCTATAAACCATAATCTATCGGGGCAATGCAACATTTCAGATGAGATTAACATCCTTTTAACCTACTTGATGTGTCTATTTCATGTCTCTAAATTGACTGGGTTAACCCTCCTTTATGTGTCACACTGCCTGTGTTTTTTGTTAATACGGTCTGCTTCAAAGCTGTGAGCGTTCCCTGAAGGGGCTAGCATATTCCTCATGCGCCCATATCACGTGATTCTTAAGTTGTGTCTAGTGGTCAAAGTTAGAGTAATACTGTATAGATGATGGCAGTTTGCTGTAACCAGCGTATACTATGTCTATCCAGAACCTAACCGTGTTGCATTTTATTGATATGTGTAATGGGTATGCCCAGGTTTCACAGTATAGCATTGCGTTTGGTGTAACTTCTTTCAGTTGTTAAATAGTTTATAGAATTTTATATGGCAGCTTTCTAGCCGTTTTTTTTAAGTGATGCATACTGCACAACTGGGCACACAGGTAAGTTGTTGAATCGTACTGGGGCAGCATCATAATGAATAACCTACATTGCTCGTATGTCCTGATTTAGGGTCTTCTTCCGACAACATAAAAGTTAGATTTTTACTCGAAGGGAACACCTAGGAAAATGTATTTATCGGTGATATCAATTCTATGTTCAACAATGTGAACTTCTGGTTTTCTGCGTAGTATTTCTTTTTTAAAAATTACGTTCAATATCCAGCCTATGCAGTAACTATGAAAAACATCTGGGTTCCTTTCAAATGATTCTGCAGAATCTGCCGTTATAATAATGTCATCTGCGTGTAAAATGACAGCGAGGTATAGAGATAGATTCAGATACTCCAACACTCGCACAAGGTGGGTGGAGCTTAGCGGAAAATAGGTGGGTCATTGCTAGAAATGTATCCTATTCCCAAGTTCTCGTGGGCAAGAGAAACAAGCAAACGCACAGCACTGCAGCATGCGGCGTTGGCAGTTGAGTAAAGAAACCGCCTAATCAATGCGTTCTGGTGTGGAGAATAATGCCGCCCCCACCCCCGAGTTCTGCAAGGTTATTAATTATGCACTTATTGAACCTTTTATTTCTGACATCAAATACAAAGATGATGCCAGTCATCTGCGTTATATACCCCACCTGCTGAGCATATGTGTAGCGAGTAAGTGAGCAATGGCACTGAATATTGTTGCTGCTGGTTTCAGTCAAATTACTTTCAAAATATTAAATGAGTAGGTAGCTTTATATCATGGTATAATTCTGATTGGCATATACTGAATAAAACATGCTATGTCGCACCTGGTTGGATACGAATGACTATTTAACAAGTTGAGCAATTAGATGTAGTGTTCTGATATCTTATAAATGCAGATAATTTGAGATGTATTCATAGCCGGTATTTAAATGTATCGGGAATAAACAAATAACGCGCATGCCATAATGCTGATAAGCAGTTATTAGTTAGCCTATCTCAAGTGCAAGTCCAATCATACGTCCGTGTGTGGGCGTGCGTGCGTGCGTGCGTGCGTGCGTGCGTGCGTGCGTGCGTGCGTGCGTGCGTGCGTGCGTGCGTGCGTGCGTGCGTGCGTGCGTGCGTGCGTGCGTGCGTGCGTGCGTGCGTGCGTGCGTGCGTGAATGTGTGTGCGTATGTGGTGTGCTTGTGTGCGTGCGTGGGTGCGTGCATGCGCGCGCACGTGCGTGCGTGCTTGCACGCGTGCGCATGCCCGTGTAGATGGGCGCATGCACTCGCGTGCGTGTGTGTGCACCCCGTCAAATAATAACAGAAGCATGGACATTGAACAAGGTACGTCATTATGACAGAAAACCGGTCACTTCGTATGCAGGTTAGAATCAATTTGAAACTTCGAAAGCTGACTTCTCAGCTTGTAAATCTCAAGGTCCAGTAGTAGTAGTATACAGGAAATTCGTTGGCAGCAACATCTCAAAATATACAACATAACAGAATGTTTATTAAATTGTAAATGTATCAAAGAAATACAAGTCGTACAATTTTGTTATGTACTTTTTCGATTTTCGTGACGGGGCTACGCCATTATTATCGTGATGGCTAGATTATGATGGCAGATACGTGAGTGACAGATCAGATCCCTCTTTACTGAGGCTCATCAATTAGGAACACCAATTACACTTATGATGATAAATTTAACAATGTGTGTGCGTGCGTGCGCCCATGAAGTGCGTGTGTGGGCATGAGTATGTGCATGTTCGTGAGTGCGTGCGTGTTGTTGAGCGATTGTGCGCGGTGTGCTCGTATGTTCTTATATGTGGATGAGTGTGTATTGTAATTGCGGGATTGAGGCCAGGTCTAGCAGTGCTAGGGTTCCAAGGCCCCGTAACAGGGGACCAAAGTTAATAACAATTGTCGTATTTTACCAGTTTGAACCTGTAATCCTGATATCTGACTTTTAGAGTCATGACATACGTAATTTGTTGAATATATTGAAACTAATTCGACTGGCAGGGAGTAGTAGTAGTAGTAGTAGTAGTAGTAGTAGTAGTAGTAGCAGTAGTAGTAGTAGTAGTAGTAGTAGTAGTAGTAATAGTAGTAGTAGTAGGAGTAGTAGTAGTAGTTGTAGTAGTAGTAGTAGTAGTAGTAGTAGTAGTAGTAGTAGTAATAGTAATAGTAGTAGTAGTAGTAGTAGTAGTAGTAGTAGGAGTAGTAGTAGTAGTAGTAGTAGTAGTAGTAGTAGTAGTAGTAGTAGTAGTAGTAGTAGTAGTAGTAGCAGTAGTAGCAGTAGTTCGTAGTTTTTAACGCAAAGGCAACGTGATGAGTTCAATGTCCATGCTAACCCCGCTTACGCAGTGCACCCCTTAGTGTACTTTGTTGATCATCATTTCCTCCGTCGGGGATCGAACTGACATACTGCAACTCCGCATAGCATCAGCAATCAGCCATCTTTCCACTGGAGCGAGCGCAAAGAAGAATTATGGTTTAGTGGGCCAGGTTTCACACGTCGGATACACGGGCGAATTCATATAAGACTATCTTTTGGATGCACACTGTCTGGTGTGTATGCTATGCCGTCACCTGGTCTCGATGGTGGCAATGGCAGTAGTATTTTTTCTTAGTTTTTTAATGCACTGGCAAGGCGATGACTTCAATTTCCGTGCTAACTCCGCCTGCAGAGTGCACCCAGCAGTTTACTTTGTTGATCATCATTTCCCCAGTCGGGGATCGAACCGCCATCCTGCAATGCCGGATAGCATCAGCAACCAGACATCTTTCAACTGGACCACCGCACCAAGCAAAATGTTAGTTTAGTGGACCAGCTTTCACATGTCTGATATACCGATACACTGGCGAATTCATATCAGACTATCTTTTGTATGCACACCGTCTGGTGTGTATACTATGCCCTCACATCGTCTCAACTGTGGCACTGGCAGTAGAGTTGTTTTTCTTAGTTGTTTAACGACATGGCAAGGCGATGACATCAATTTCCATGCTAAGTCTGCCCACGGAGTACACCCCATAGTTTGCTTTGTTGATCATCATTTCCCAGTCCCAGATCGAACTGCCATACTGCAATTCCACATGGCATCAGCAACCATACCTCTTTTCCCTGGACCACCGCGCCAAGAAGAATCCTGATCTAGTGGACCCGCTTTCACATGTTGGATATACTGATGCACTGGCGAATTCATATGAGACTATCCTTTGGATGCACGCCGTCGGGTGTGTATACTATGCCGTCACCTCGTCTACATTGCGGCACTGGAAGTAGTAGTTTTTCTTAGTCGTTAGCGCACTGGCAACATGATGACTTCAATGCCCACGCTAATCCCACCTGCGGAGTGCACCCATTAGTTTACTTTGTTGATCATCATTTCCCCAGTCGGGGATCGAACTGCCATCCTGCAATGTCGGATAGCATCAGCAACCAGACATCTTTCAACTGGACCACCGCGCCAAGAAAAATGTTGGTTTAGTGGACCAGCTTCCACATGTCGGATATACTGATACCCTGGCGAATTCATATGAGACTATCTTTTGGATGCACACCGTCTGGTGTGTATTCTATGCCCTCACATCGTCTCAACTGTGGCACTGGCAGTAGTAGTAGTTTTTCTTAGTTTTTTAACGACATGGCAAGGTGGTGACTTCAATTTCCATGCTAACCCCGCCTAAGGAGTACACCCCTTAGTTTACTGTGTTGATCATCATTTCCCAGTCTGTGATCGAACTGCCATACTGCAATTCCACATAGCATCAGCAACCACACATCTTTTCCCTGGACCACCGCGCCAAGAAGAATCCTGATCTAGTGGATCAGCTTTCACATGTTGGATATACTGATGCACTGGCGAATTCATATGAGACTATCCGTTGGATGCAAACCGTCTAGTGTGTATACTATGCCGTCACCTCGTCTACATTGCGGACTGGAAGTAGTAGTTTTTCTTAGTCTTTAGCGCACTGGCAACATGATGACTTCAATGTCCATTGTAATGTCCATGCTAATCCGACCTGCGGAGTGCACCCCTTAGTTTAATTTGTTGATCATCGTTTCCTCGGTCGGAGATCGAACCGACATCCTGCAATTCCGCATAGCATCAGCGACCAGACATCTTTTCACTGGACCACTGCGCAAAGAAGAATCTTGTTTTGGTGGATCGGCTTTCAGATGTCTGATACACTGATACACTGGCGAATTCATATGAGACCATATGTTGGATGCACACCAACTGGTGTGTATTCTGTGGCCTAACCTGCTCTCTATTGTGGCACTGGCAGTAGTAGTTTTTCTTAGTTTTTTAATGCACTGGCAAGGCGAGAACTTCAATTTCCATGATAACCCCGCCTGCGGAGTGCATCCCTACTTTACTTTGTCGATTATCATTTCCCCGGTCGGGGATCGAACCGCCATTGTGCAATTCCGCACAGTATCAGCAACCAGACATTTTTACACTGGACCACCGCGTCAGGAAGAATCTTGATTTAGTGAACCAGCTTTCACATGTTGGGTATACTGATACACTAGCGAATTCATATGAGACTATCCTTTGGATGCACACTGTCTGGCGTGTATACTATGCCGTCACCTCGTCTACATTGCCGCACTGGAAGTAGTAGTTTTTCTTGGTGCAGGGATCAAACCACCATCCTGCAAGTCTGCATAGCATCAGCAACCAGACATCTTTCCACTGGACCACCGTGCCAAGTAGAATCTTGGTTTAATGGACCAGATTGCACATGTTGGATATACAGATACACTGGCAAATACATATGAGACTATCTTTTGGCTGCACACCATCTAGTGTTTATGTTATGCCCTCACCTGGTCTCCATTGCGGCACTGGAAGTAGTAGTTTTTCTTAGTTTTTAACGCACTGGGAACGTGATGACTTCAAATTCCATGCTAATCCTGCCTGCGTAGTGCACCCCTTAGTTTACTTTCTTGATCATCATTTCCCTGGTCGGTGATCGAACTGCCATCATGCAATTCCACATAGCATCGGCAACCAGACATCTTTCCACTGGACCACAGCGGTGAGACAAATCTTGATTGGTGGGCCAGCTTTCACAATTTGGATATGCTGATACACTGGCGAATTCATATGAGCCTTTCTTTCGTATGCACACCATCTGGTGTGTCTGCTATGTCCTCATCTGGGCTCCATTGTGCCACTGGCAGTAGTAGTTTTTCTTAGTTAATAACGCACTGGCAACACACCGACTTCAATTTGTATGCTAACCCCACCTGCGGAGTGCAAACATTAGTTTACTGTGTTGATCATCATTTCCCTGGTCAGGGATCGAACCGCAATCCGGCAATTCCACATCACATCGGCAACCAGAGATCTTTCCACTTGACCATCGCGCCAAGCAGAATCTTGGTTTGGTGGACCGGCTTTTACATGTTGGATATACTGATACACTGGCGAATTCATATGAGACTATCTTCTGGATATACATCGTCTGGTGTGTATGCTATGCCCTCACCTGGTCTCCATTGCGGCACTGGCAGTAGTAGTTTTTCTTAGTTTTTTTAGTGCACTGGCAAGGCTATGACTTCAATTTCCGTGCTAACACCGCCTGCAGACTATACCCCTTAGTGTACTTTGTTGATCATCATTTCCCCAGTCGGGGATCGAACCGCCATCCTGCAATTCCGCATAGCATCAGCAACCAGACATCTTTCCACTGGACCACCGTGCCAAGAAGAATCTTGGTGTAGTGGACCAGCTTTCACATGTTGGATGTACTGATACACTGGCGAATTCATATGAGACTGTCTCTTGAAAGCACACCGGCTGGTGTGTATGCTATTCCCTCACCCGGGCATCCATACCGGCACCGGCAGTACTAGTTGTTCTTAAATTTTAATGCACCGGCCACGTGATGACTTCAATTTCTGTTCTAACCCCGCCTGCGGAGTGCACCCCTTAGTTTACTTTGTTGATCATCATTTCCCCAGTCGGGGATCAAACAGCCATCCTGAAATTCTGCATAGCATCAGCAACCAGACATTTCTCCACTGGACCACCACGCCAAGAAGAATCTTGGTTTAGTGGACCAGCGTTCACATGTTGGATATACTGATACACTGGCGAATTCATATGAGACTATCTTTTTGATGCACACGTCTGGTGTGTAGGCTATGCCCTCACCTGGTCTCCATTGCCGCACTGGCAGTAGTAGTTTTTCTTAGATTTTAATTCACTGGCAATGTGGTGACTTCAATTGCTGTGTTAATCCTATCTGCACAGTGCACCCCCTAGTTTAATTTGTTGATCATCATTTCTCCAGTCGGGTATCGAACCCCCCTCCTGCAATTCCGTATAGCATCAGCAACCAGACATCATTCTCCTGGACCACTGCACCAAGAAGAATCTTGATTTAGTGGACCACATTTCACATGTTGGATATACTGATACACTGGCGAATTCATATTTCTTTTGGATGCACACCAGCTGGTGTGTATGCTATGTCCTCACCTGTTCTCGATTGCGGCACTGGCAGTAGTAGTTTTTCTTAGTTTCTGATGCACTGGCAAGGCTATGACTTCAATTTCCGTGCTAACACCGCCTGCAGACTATACCCCTTAGTGTACTTTGTTGATCATCATTTCCCCAGTCGGGGATCGAACCGCCATCCTGCAATTCCGCATAGCATCAGCAACCAGACATCTTTCCACTGGACCACCGTGCCAAGAAGAATCTTGGTGTAGTGGACCAGCTTTCACATGTTGGATGTACTGATACACTGGCGAATTCATATGAGACTGTCTCTTGAAAGCACACCGGCTGGTGTGTATGCTATTCCCTCACCCGGGCATCCATACCGGCACCGGCAGTACTAGTTGTTCTTAAATTTTAATGCACCGGCCACGTGATGACTTCAATTTCTGTTCTAACCCCGCCTGCGGAGTGCACCCCTTAGTTTACTTTGTTGATCATCATTTCCCCAGTCGGGGATCAAACAGCCATCCTGAAATTCTGCATAGCATCAGCAACCAGACATTTCTCCACTGGACCACCACGCCAAGAAGAATCTTGGTTTAGTGGACCAGCGTTCACATGTTGGATATACTGATACACTGGCGAATTCATATGAGACTATCTTTTTGATGCACACGTCTGGTGTGTAGGCTATGCCCTCACCTGGTCTCCATTGCCGCACTGGCAGTAGTAGTTTTTCTTAGATTTTAATTCACTGGCAATGTGGTGACTTCAATTGCTGTGTTAATCCTATCTGCACAGTGCACCCCCTAGTTTAATTTGTTGATCATCATTTCTCCAGTCGGGTATCGAACCCCCCTCCTGCAATTCCGTATAGCATCAGCAACCAGACATCATTCTCCTGGACCACTGCACCAAGAAGAATCTTGATTTAGTGGACCACATTTCACATGTTGGATATACTGATACACTGGCGAATTCATATTTCTTTTGGATGCACACCAGCTGGTGTGTATGCTATGTCCTCACCTGTTCTCGATTGCGGCACTGGCAGTAGTAGTTTTTCTTAGTTTCTGATGCACTGGCAATGCGATGACTGCAATTTCCCTGCCAACCCCGCCTACGCAGTGCACCGCTTAGTTCACTTTGATTATCATCATTTCCCCAGTCGGGGATCGAACCGCCATTCTGCAATTACGCATAGAGTCAGCAACCCGTTTGAACCTGTACTCCGAATATCTCACTTTTAAAGTCATGACATACGTAATTTGTTCAATATATCGAAACCAATTCGACTGCCAGGGAGTAGTAGTAGTAGTAGTAGTAGTAGTAGTAGTAGTAGTAGTAGCAGCAGCAGCAGCAGCAGCAGCATCATCATCAGCAGCCGCGGCAGCAGTAGCAGCAGCAGCAGCAGCAGCAGCAGCAGCAACAGCAGTAGTAGCAGAAACAACAACAACAATGCGCTTAACGAAATAGATTATCTTTCAATCCAAAATTCTTCACAGTGAACATTTTCTTCATGCGCTGGACCCAGCAGTCTCCCCATCATTTCGCGACCAAAGAAGTATTGCTTGCAGCTATCACTTCTCCGGCGTGGTCTACAAATGGTTTATTTTGAAAATACACAGCATATCATCTGTAGCCGAGCTATTTTCAAGATGGAGAACCCTCACGCCGTACATCACATGCACGATATACGCGAACAGTACCATGTTGTACCCTAAACGAACATACACGAAACGTCCTTGCAAGCTAGAAATATTATGTTGAGTATTTTGAGACTAATTAAACAGGGAGCTGGTAGGTTTCTGTCAGCTTGGGATTGGAAACTACAACATCTTACCTGTATTACTGTCGATTGAGATTTCCTTTTACTTCCGGCTTCAAAGGTGTACAAGCGTCGCTCTATTTTATTCACGAAACATTATTTAACTATAATGTCAATGTTAGAACTAGAAGTTAATTGGAATTAAATAATACGTCTACAGTCTACTTCTTGCAATTACCAAAACGCATGTAGCGGCAAGACGGCGGCAAACAACCCGTTCAGTGATTTTCACACGAATGTCAAAATGCAGCTAAAAAATAACTCTAACTATTTACAAAGCAAAATAAAACGTGTTGTTGAATATTTTGAACATAATTGTACTGGAAGACATTGCTGCGGCAGCAATGTCTTCCAATCCAATTATACTCAATTCAACAGCACATTTCTGACTAATTAATATGTTTCTGTATCCATTTGGGAAGCGTGTTAGGTTATTTCTGAGCAGTACTTTATGAGTTTGCATTTATTCGCGCACTCTCCGCGACACCGTATTGTCAGTTAACTCTTTCACGACGAAGCCGGCCAAACCCGGCCTCTGTAATGATCTTGGGGGAAGGTCCATTTGCAGGCAAAGATAAGAGTATGTTTGAGAATGGACCACTGGAATGACTGCTTCGATAACCGCATGTTAAATTTTCAAAAATCGCCTTCTCTTGGCCTGTACATTGACATTTAATAAGTACATAGTTTAATTTTTTTGAACAAATTTAGTCATTAAAGGGTTAATTTTCACTCCTGCATTCTGATCATGTCCTTATCGGGTATGAGATTCCACAATCCAGACTACATCAAAGCAGGCATGAGACAATGCAAGTTCCAGTCCCGCTAACACATAGCTGTTCTAAGGAACGATACAGTAAGACCTTGCGTTGAATACGCGTATTGTCAAGGAAAGATCGATTGGGCGTTGTTTGATTGTGTATTGTGCTGTTGAAATTGGCTAGATTTAAAATCTGACAAAGAAGGATCGTTTCTACAGCGCGCATTGTTACCTCAGACAATGCTCTGCCTGAGTGGTGGGCAACGGGATCAATGTCTAGCCATGCCCCGCCCCTTTATAGCCAAGCAACACCCACTCAATTACGCGTGTTTGAGCCGATTTGAAATTCTGACACTCGAATTAGCTGACTCTAATTTCCATAGTAACATCGCGGGTAAGCTGTAGAATATATTGAAACTAAGTTGACGGAAAATGTTGCTGTAAATTAGTTCCGGAATATTTAACAGAATCTATATTAAATTATAAATTCCTCTGGCTGATGCAATGAATTTCCGGTTTTATCCATGCCCCGCCGCTCTCTCGATAGCTCCCGCCACATGTGTTGAGATCGATCGATCCCTAGACTCCATGCCTATCAATCTGGTGGACACCTGCTTCCTTGCAGGAAGGGAATCGAGCCCATTGATATTGAGTTCATGAGATTCAAACGTAAAGGTGCGTTTGTATAAAACTCTTTTCTTTATGTTTTTGGTTTAGCTCAATATGTCGTAGTATATATCAGCATGTGTGCACCACATCGTGCCTAAACGTTGTGGCATGCTTCCTAGTATCAAGAAGATGAGGCACACCGATATAGAGATCAAAGGGCAAGGTTTTTGTAACAGTAGACTTGTATAAAATATAGACTAACAGTTACCGGTTGATACTGCAGTTTGCCTGTATTTCAGACATTGCTAACATTTTGGAACTAATTATTGTCATGCAGTTACCTCAAGCAGTCGGAATAGCACACACACATTAAGACTTCTGTGGTCCTGATACAAATCCAGATGTGCATTTTGAATTATCCCGTCAGTGTAACACCGAAATCTTGTTAACTATGCACGTGTCTCCAAGTCGTTGCGAGAAACGTGCCCTTATACTTAACTAAATTCGGGATTTTAAATTAATTTGACTGCCTCTCATATTAAAGGGCCTTTCCCGTGTTAGCTATTCCCCACCCATATCTAGCTAAGCTCCACCCACAACTGGCCTATGTTTGGATCGATCTATCCCTGAACTGCCTGACCATAAATGTATTCATGAATTACGCTCAAATCAAAGTTAGAAGCGTTGACGTGTAGCGTACAGACTGTAATAACATTTCCATTGTATTCTAAAACATGCGCGTATTACTACCGGGTTTTGAACATTCATATACAAATATTCAAATATATCACCGATATTCTCTTCGCCAGATATACTATTTACTTATTCCTGTATTTACTCAGCTTGGATTGTTCATAATAAGATGTTCCATACAGAAATGTGCTCCTGCTGATACCAATTTATAGGTAATTCGTTGAATACTATGTAACTATGTGGATGGGAGGGGGGGGGGTGTTGGCGGGGGTGTTGCTGCCAATGACAGCACCAGTTTCCTGTCAAATTAGTTTCAAAATGTTCAACACAATGTTTATTAAATTGTAACATCTTGATTGACGTACAATCCGTGCACGTTTATGATAGATTTTTCGATTTTTGTGACGTCAGCTAGCATCATTAAACTATGACGTAAAATACCTGAGTGATAAATCTGATCAATCTATCAGGCCATGCACAACGTATCGTGATGGTGTGTACTCGCTGTGGATTATGTGCATTCAACTGTTATATCATCATTGGAAGAATCCAGTTTCGCAGCCACTCATATAACGTCCTAATCAATTACGGCGCGAATGACTATATTTAGTCCGTCTTAAAAGCCTACTAGTCCGTCAGGTTTGGTCGAATTGTATGTCGTCACTATTTAATATACATTATGTTCAATATTTTGAAACTAATTTGAATTGGCGTTGTTGCTGTCATTTCCAGAAACAGTACCAGTCAAATTAGTTTCACAATGTTCAACAGCTTACCTGTATAGTTTTCTGGAAATTGAGATTCAGAGAGTGCAGTGATCGATCCCAACACGGGAATCGTGTGAGTAGAGCTTAGCTAGAGATGGGCGTGGCATAGCTAAAACCGGATTCCTCCATTATGCATTGTCAGTCGGAAATTTCAGGTAACATCCAGTGGTTCTTTAAGAAAGGTGGTTGTAAGAGCAGGCGTCTAAATGAACTACAATCTATTGGTCCCAAAATGTATATCATAGAGCATTCGAATTTTTTTTAAACAGAGTTTATTTCGTTCAATGGGAGCACAGTAAGACATAAGTCTTATACACGTGTCTCCCATACAGACAAATACAATACATTAATCAATACATCAAGATGGGGTTTAATAAAACATAATTAAATAGTAACGTATGTATAACTAGTTAATTGATAATCTATATCAACCACTGATTACACTTTTCTAGGTAGTTCGCACGCTTACCTATGTGTACGTGAATAAGTGCGTGCGTGCGTGCGTACGCATTGGCGTGCGTGTGTGCATGAGGAGAGAGAGAGAGAGAGAGAGAGAGAGAGAGAGGTGGGGAGAGGGGGGGGGGGGGGTTGGGAGGGAGGGAAGTAGAGAGAGAGAGACAAAAGAGAGGAGAGGGTAATATGAGAAACAGGGTATAAACTAAGAATTTGACAAGAGTGAGAAAGGTAAGGTGAGGAGCTCTTAATGCTGCATTCACCATGCTTGTATATGTTGGGCTGTTTGCATTTCGCTCTTATAGTTGCGAATTTAACAAATAGGAAGTTACTTAAAGCGGTTGGTATTGACTATATATTGGCATACGGCGTTACATATTGTAATATTCTTTTCCAAGTCGACATTGCTAATGCCGTATAGAAGTTGATTAGCTGTCAGTGTGGCAAGAGAGATATTCTTTAGGACGAGCTGATTTTGCAGAGAGACTCTTTGGTCGTTAACAAGAGGGCAGTGGAGTAGATAGTGATTTGTAGATTAATCTGTGTATCCACATGGGCAGCTGGCTGAGTCTGACACACTTTTCAAATAGATGCCGATTTAAATTACTACAGCCATTACGAAGCCTACATAGGATTACATTAGCTAATCTTTGGCCGACATAATACCAGGGAGGAGGCGGTCGTATAGGCGCCAAGGCTTTAAGTTTGCTTTTGAATTCCGTGAGAGTAACGGAACACATGACCCGTGCTGGGAGAGTATTCCATGCGCGGACTGTTGCTGGAAAAAAGGATCCACGAAAGAGCTCAATGCGGCAACGAAATGGAGTGAATAGGTTTGCGTGACGAATGTTGTAGGGGTTTCGTGCCTGGGATAATGAGGGAAGGTGGTTATTTAGAATTTCACACGTCATCCCGTTGATAATTTTATATAGCATAACTAGTCTGTGAGATTCTCGTCCATGTGAAAACGTTTCTATTCCTGTTTCGGTGTGCACGTCTTCCGTACGAGCACTACGTGCCATTCCACATACTGTTCTGAGTGCGTCTTTTTGGATATCCTCCAGTCGTGTTACAAGATACTGTGGTATGTTATCCCAGACAACGTCTGCGTATTTTAGAGATGGCCTAATACATCTTTTGTACATAATTTTAAGACATTTCCGGTCTAGGATATATTTTAGGCCCTTGAGTAAAGAAAGTGTGTGTTGAGCATTTGTTATTAAGTTTTTCACGTGAGTAAGCCAAGTGCATTTGTTATTGAAGGTGATGCCACGATGTTTATGGTTGTTTGACGGGAGTATTTCAGAATTTTTGAATTTAACTGGAAAGACAGTGGGCCTATTACGCAGAGAAAGAAACAGACTAGTAGTTTTGGAGGCATTAAATTCGATAAGCCATGTGTTAGCCCATTGCGTCGTGATCCGAATAGCATGGTCTATTGTTGCAACGTCTGCTTCTAAGTTAACAGACATTACATATAGGCAGGTATCATCAGCAAACATTCTAATATTGTTTAAAATATCGCTGGCATGTCATTAATAAAGACTAAAAATAGCAAGGGACCAAGGATTGAACCTTGTGGCACTCCAGCGTGCAAGCGAAGTAAGGTAGATTCATTGCCGTTTATAACTACTAGCTGATAACGGTTTTCGAGATAGCTTTCAAACCATGCCAGTAAATTTCCACAGATACCGAAATTTCTCAATTTTTGTAGAAGACCACGATGCCATACTCGATCGAATGCTTTAGAAATTTCAGCGAACAAGAACAGTATTTCCTTTTGATCGTCGAGAGCCTGAGCGATATCAGTGTAGATGTCTAATGTGATGCGGCAACAGTTGGTTTACTGTAGAATTTGACGGAAGAAATCCGGATTGGTATGGAGTTATCTCGTGTCTAATGTAGTTGTAAATATGTTTAAAAACAGTTCTATCCATAACTGTGCTTAAGCAGCTCAAGACAGATATTGGTCGGTAATTTGAACATAGGTTCTTTTCACGTTTTTAAAAAATAGGAGTTACATTAGCAATTTTCCATGGGGTCGGAAAATGTGCGCTAATAATGGAATGATTAAAGAACTGCGCTAGTATTGGTACCAACAGCGCCTTACTCTCATATAACAGGTTCGGGCTTAATCTGTCTGGGCCAACGGCTTTAGAAGTGTCCAGATTAGATAGTACATCTGAGACATCGAAATTTGTTATTGTGATTGAGTTTAAAGTGTTCTCCGTATACAGAGATAGAGGAGGTATGTGTGTCGTCAATTGTGGCGATATTAGAAAAGTAAAGGTTAAGTAGATCTGCCTTTTCAGAAAAATCGTAAGTAAATGAGCCATTTTCACGTTTTAAAGGGGGCAGTTCATTACACTTAGAGTTAGTATCAGCTAAGAAGGACTTACATATTTTCCACCACTGTCTGGATCCTGTGCGTCCGTTTTTAGTTTTGTCAGCTAACTTATCATTACAGTTTTGTTTAGCTGTCCGAACTAGTGTGTTGACCAGGTTTCTCTATTTCTTAAAGTTGGCCACATCTTGCTCTTGTTTGGTTTTCCTTGATTTCCTAAATAGCTTTTCTCTAATTCGCATCTCGTGTTTTATTTTATTGGACATCCATGCTTTATCATTGGGATTTATAGTAATAGTTTTATTGGGAATACTAGCATTAGCAGCATCAATAATATTTGTGGTGATTGTCTGGCACCAGATGTCAACACCATTAACATCGGAAATGTTATTCCAGGGTGCGTTGGATAGCTGATCCCTGAATAAGTCCCAATCAGCGTTTGCATAGTCCCATATACGGCGTTTGTAGGATGTACGCTTAGGTATGGAAGATGTTACAACCATATATACAGGAGTGTGATCACTACAAAATGGTGCTCGTATTCCACTGTGTTTTAGTACTCTAGCATTGTTGATAATAATTGGATCGAGTAATGTGTTTGCAACAGGCCGAGTCGGTTCTGTTATTAACTGGTGGAAGCCTAGTGTAAAAATAAAATCTTGTAAATGGTGCTTGGATGTATTGAGCAGATCATCATTAAGATCCCCAAGTAGGACAAGAGTTGTATTTGGATTTAAGTCGCGAACATTCTCTATATTATCAGAAAGAGTTTGCCATTTATCGACATTCGTATTGGTGGACGATAAATGGCACACATTAGCAATTCAGGCCGGTCGTGAATCTCTATCCATACCATCTCAATGCTAGGACATTCGTATTCAAAACAATCGGAGGTAGCAGGGTGTTCAGATATGTAGACACATACTCCTCCCGACGCCTGCTGACGTTCCCTCCGATACGGCTCCTGGAAGCCTGGCAGTTTAATGGTATCAGTGTTGATATTTGACGTGAGGTGACTTTCAGTAACCGCAATAATATCAAACTGGGACAGATTAGCTGCAATAACATGGATTTTATCTTTAAGGCCACATACATTGAGGTGAGCGATCGAAATATCACTACTGTTGGTGGGGCCTGGATTAGTTTCTACATCACCGGCCTGAGAAAGGAGCATGTAGATTATTAACACGGCCGATACATTATTTTGATAGTTGATATGAAAGTGCGGTAGCTGGGCTGTGTAGAGTCCTCGAAAGTTCCTAAATATTTCACAGAAGGATGGGGATGTGCCTATGTAACCTGTGAATTTAGTAGAGTAGCAATGAAACAGCCCAATAGCCGCACGGTAACTAATTATATCATTATCCATTGTCAATTAGAGAAATCACAGACGGCCATGTACACGTGCGGTGGTATCGTAGATACATACGTGAACGACAAACAGATAGAGCTCCTAAAGTAACAGTAAGAAGGTCGCAAGGGTGAGAGCCAGAAGAGAAAAAGAGAAGAACAGGAGACAGAAAAAATAAAGATAAACAAAGCATTAAAATGTTCGTGTGAAATAGCTTGGCGTTTTGGGTATTAAATAAGAACAGTTTGTCGCTAACATCCAGAATTCTGAGGTAGCATGCTGTGAACTAAGGTGGATGTTGGGCGGTGGCCTAACCTAGGCCCAGAATAATATAATTTCAAGGAAACCATACAGGTAAGGTGTTAAACATTCTGAAACGAATTTGACGGGGCCCCGGGGCTGCCATAAGAAGCAACAGGTTCCAGTCAAATCAGTTCCAAAATATCCAGCTTGAAGCATTTTGGGCGGTGTTTAAAGAAGCAAATTGCTAACATACATGAATATAATTCAGGACAAGATGAGTTGAAATCAGTGCGGTTCTAAGCCCTAACAACATTAGCATAGCAGCAGCTCGTGAATGAATACATTAGTGATTCCTTATGTGACATTGTAAGAAATAATAACAGATTGTAGGTGGCATTCACAATTCTGAATTGGTGTACTGTAAACTATGGTGGTGTTGGCTCGCTAAGACCGGCGGGTGAAGGGAAAAGATTCCGACAGTATTATTTATATCAGCTTTCAAGGTAGTCGCTCGGGAAGAGCTTGATCATATTATTTAAATTAGCACGAGCATAACACTACAGTACAGCTCATAGATAAGTCAATACGTCTACAAAGCAAGAGTAGAGATCTGTTAGTAAGAAATGTTCTGTTGTTCGAATTTATCTTGGTGACAACCTATGTATGGTGACTAATTGGAAGACAGGGGCTTGAGACAGGTTTTACGAGAAAGGGGTCACCTCGATAACTTACGTATATGGTGTCATAATTAAACAGTCTGTTGAATATTTTGAAACGCCTTTCACTACCAGAAACAACATACAGTTAAATTAATTTCAAAATACTCAACAGATTACTTACATATTTACTTTCAAAGTTAGATTCTGGAAAAACACGTTTCAAAGTTTCACATCTATTCAAACTTGCCTAAAAAGTGGACGGGAATTAGTTATACATTGATGTGCCATATCTTGAAATGGATGTGACGTAAGTAGACATCGGTGCGGCATAGCTAGAAATGGCTATGATATTGCTAGAAATCGGTGCGGCATAGTTAGGAATCGGTGTGACATAGCTAAAGATTGAGTGGCATAGATACAAATTGTTGTGACATAGCTAGAAATTCGTATGGCATATCTAGTAATATCTATAACATATCGCGACATAACTATGAACGGGCGTCACATAACTATGCATGGGCGTGGCATAACTATGAATGGGCTTGACATAACTAGAACTGGGCGTAGCATAGGTAGAAAGAGGCGTTACATAACTATGAATGGGTGTGGCATAGCTAGAAATGGACGTGGCACACCTAGATATAGGCGTGACATAACAGGAAACGGTGTGACATATATATTAATGGATCCATCTAGTGTGAGACACCATAATGGACGAAGTTTGTCCATCCATCATATGACATCATAATCAACGTTACGTATAGGATGACGTATACTCACGATGTCATGACTGATTCGAAAGAGTCTGTCTTTAACGATTAATAGAGACGTTGTTGTATGTCTTTCTCATTTAATAAACATTCTGTTGAATATTTGGAAACTAATTTGAATGGACGCGGTTGCTGCCATAAGGCAGCAACAGCATGGCAGCAACAGAGTCCAGTCAAATTAGTCTCAATTTATTTAACGGCTTACCAGTATACGTTTATGAAAATTGATAGTCAGCGAGTTCAGGGATCCCAACACGAGAGAGGTGTGGGTGGAGCTTAGCTAATGATGGGCGGGACTTAGCTAAAACTGGAAAAATCCAATGATTTATTATTTAAAAACTACATTACCCTGGTAATTTAGTAACCATGGAAAGTAAAGTGTTCATCTGAGTTACATTGTATATAACCCCGCTGTAATGACTGGGAGTATAGCATTTCCATATATGCATACATACACATAACAATAAGTGTATTAACCAGAAACTAAGTTATGCGAAATTGTAAACCATTTCCCTCTTTTTTCTACTGCGTTGACTCGATCACCGCGAGTCACCACCCATGAGATGAATGCGTTGCAATGACTATGTACATCGGCTTAGATACAAGTCAATAATATGAACTAAAACTCTCAAATATTATTATTATTATTATTATTATTATTATTATTATTTTTATTATTATTATTATTATTATTATTATTATTATTAGACTATAATATGCAGACGTCGTCGTTGTTGTCATATTCGTCATCGGTGGGTGCGATTGCAGTGGTGGGAATGCTGCTGGTGTTGATGTTAATGTTGTTGTTGTTGTTGTTGTTGTTGCCGTTGTTGTTGTTGTTGTTGATGATGTTGATGTTGATGTTGATGGTGATGCTGATGCTGATAGTGATACTGATGTTGATGTTGATGCTGATGCCGATGTTGATGCTGTTGTTGTTGTTGTTGTTGTTGTTGTTATTGTTGTTGTTGTTGCTGCTTCTGGCTGTCTTTGTTTCCGGTTACTATGCACGCGTAACTGCCCTGCGTCTCTGCGTGCGTGCGTGTGCGCGTGCGTGCGCGCGTGTTCATTGTGCAGTCGCGTCTCGTGTCTTCTCTCCTCGTTTCCAAAACCGAAACAGAAACGAAAGAGAAACGATGAGCGAGACCGGTTTGCCGCAATTGAGATAGTAAGGCAAAGACTATGACCATAACCCTTTAACACTCATATCATCCCAAAACGGCATCTGCATTTACAGACCATGAGAAGACTATTCCGGAAAACCTACCACTGAAACGGCTGGCTCGATAACAGAGCCAGTCAATCCAGTGGCAAATCATCAAGAACAGTCATCTCCTGGTCTGAACATTTACCGTTTCTATGGTAAATTCAAGAATTCAAGGGTTAAAGGGTTAGTCAGGATGTACACTCATATGTAGTACGTGGTACGGTTCATCTTGCTTGAACTTGTTTAGCGGTGATTCAAATAAAGGCACATCATTTCCTGAGGAATTTTCGATTTTTCGTTGAGAATAAAGAAGCAAATTTGAAATAGTTTGGGCGAATTTGATAGTATCTTGGTAAGTAGATTTTCCTTTCAGTAGAAACATTATCGCATACGAAGACGTAGTGGAATGCATCCCCTATGCCATTCTTGGCGCACAAGTTGCAGGCTCGTTCTTCCCTTGGGATTCCTTCCCATCGGCCTTTTTCGATAGGTAGGTAATGGTTGCCTGTTCACAATTTTTTAAGAGCGATTTTGTCTTTGTCTGAGAGATTTTCTAGGTGTGTTTCCATTTCCATGTTTTGTTTAAATGATTTATACGTTTTCCCATTCCAAGCTTCTGTCATTTCCCCTATCCAGTTTTGTCTAGGTTTAATACGATCGGCATTCAAGTTGACGATTACGGATACATCAGAGTAAAGCAAGATCTTTCGAGTTTTGCAATAAAACACCGAAGCTCATATTTTAATCGTTTTTGTTTGTTAGACATATAGCGTCCATATTCGTTAACAACCCGAACATGCTCACACTGCATATGGACGGGTGACATTAACTGCGCAAGTTTGCTGTATACAGGAAACATGCTTACACGATATGCAAAGAAGTCCTCCCTGCCGGCAAGTGCATATAACGATCGTAAGGCTACATCAAACGTGTCTCCATATATTATAACAAGCTACGTTTAATGCAGTCAGCCACTGAGAATACTGTTCACACGTCCAGGCAGTGTACATACCAATGCGCATAGAACTGTAAGGATTCTAGTTTGGCCAAATTCATTGGTAACTGACAATGGGATGGAGATCATCTCTGCTGGGATTAGCTAATCAATACATATGAGGTCTTTGTTTGGGGATGGGGCGCTATTGAATGAATGCATGAATGCATGAATGAATGAATGAATGAATGAATGAATGAATGAATGAATGAATGAATGAATGAATGAATGAATGAATGAATGAATGAATGCATGAATGATTGAAGGAATGAATGAATGAATGAATGAATAAATGAATGAATTCGTTCATTCATTCATTCATTCATTCATTCATTCATTCATTCATTCATTCATTCATTCAGGCATTCATTCATTCATTCATTCATTAGATACATATGTAACATATATCTTGAACGGGCACATTTTCACTTTTACTACAAATTCAATTCGCGCTATACACCACACCGATGAACATATCATAAAAAATACTGTTATATTGAAAAGCAAATCTGTACGTAGAGTGTGGTTCTTGAAAGTGTTATGCTTCGCGATAGCGTCAAAGAATGGCATTGCCTATAATAGCAATTTATATTTAGCTTTCAGTTTCCAAATAGGATGTTATTCCTCATTGATGAAGATGCTAGCATAATGCTCGATGTTAAAGCCAGCTTGCGTTTGATTAACATTTTGAGAATTACAGATGACCACTGTCAGTACCTTTAGAAATGACTCTGCAAAATGTTTTTAGACGGACAAATGTCGAATATGAGTATGCCGCTTAAATTATCTACGCATACACATATTTAGTGATATGATAACTATATCTGATCCTCCACTCAAGTATCTGATGTCAAACTCGAATACGTTACATGTTAGCCGACGTCACAATGGCCCTTTCCCGTGTTAGATATGCCCCGCCAATCTCCAGCTAAGCTCCACGCACACCCACACTCGTGTTGTGATCGATCGATCGCTGAACTCTCTGACTATCAATTTCCAGAAAACTGTACAGCTGTGGTGCCGAGCCATAATGCGCTATCGGTTTATGGCCAGGCAATTGAGTCCGCGAAGACAGACGGTATATGAATGTCTGAGTGAACGGCCGTGTTCTACAAAGCTGTGACCGAGGCCAAGGTATGCCCCCCACCCCCACCCCCACCCCACCCCACCCATTACGATATATTGCGATAGACTTAAACGTGGTGAAAAAGCACTACACAGCTAAGCTGTTGACTACTTTGAAACTAATTTTACTGGGTGCTGTAGCAGCCAATGGCATCGCCCAGTCAAATTAGTTTCAACATATTCAACATCATGTTTATTAAATAGCAAATGCTTACAATTCATACAATGTGTTGGACTATAAAGAGTTTAAGACGGACTAAATAGAGTCATTAATTACAGCATCCTACACGCCGCGTAGCTGATTATGACATCATATGACGCCGTATGTCGGATGGATAACAAGGATAGGGCGATTAGATAAAAAAAATACAACAGTCTACCTATAAAAATTAACATGAAATTAAGATTTTGAAGGAATTCATAGCTCAAAGTGCTAAAAACAGTTTCAACGGTATTTACGAAGTGGGCGAGGTTCAGCTAGAACTGACCGGTGCATAACATTGCACACCGTTGATGCACACACCGATTCTCACTGTTAAATTCAGGCAACCGCACCCATATTCAGTCAAATTCATTTCGCATCAGGTCAGTTTAGTTGTTACTTGACTCAAAATCGGGTGCGTGTATGCTGAACAATGCTGCTGAAATATTATGGATGTAGCATGATACGCGCAGCCAGATAAAGAGATGCCACTCTATTGTACGATTCCAATTATATTAGCTATTTGAACCTACCAAGTTAAATAAGACATCGTGTGCTATTTAACGTGTTAGGTTCAGATAGCTAATGCAATTGTAATCTCAAAATGGAGTGGCATGGTCATAAAAGAAATATTTTGGAAACTGTTTTCAAAAAGATACCTTACGAGAAGGAAACTCAATAACACCTTTAATTATATATTAACTATGCAAGTCCTAATGTTCACGGGTTAACCCTTTACGCCGAATAGACCAGAAAGAGTACCTCTTTCTGAGGTAAGAAATATTTTTTCCACATTTTAAAATTAGTTTGACTTGGACCGGTTGCTGTCAATGGTAACAAAAGGTTTCACTCAAATTGGGTTTAATATATTTAACAACCATTTTTATTCATCGGTATCTTGAAAATGAGAAACTCAAATTGCAAGGCTTACAATTTAAACAATACTTGTATAGATTTGAATGTTTTGAAACTACTCTCTGTGGTCACTTTTGATACAAAATCTCTTACGCTGTAATTAATGTTCATGTTTGGGTTTTTGTAGACAAGGTGTTAATGCATAGTACACATGCAGTCGTGCTGGCTGAATTACGGATTTTATTCAATTTGCAAAGTATGTGACGTCATCCGTAGCAAAAACTAACACTAGTTTAGAGTATAAAAAACTATGACGCAACGATATGTGGCCAGTATGTGATTAAAATATGTCTTTTTATGCAAGGATCGCGTGGCATCTTAGACGTAAAAATAATCAGCGCAATTGCTCAGTCAGATAATACGGACCAGGACATACAGAACACAAGAATACCTGTCTACACCGGATACTGCGTGGTCCATGACATGTGTTCATTAACCATTTAAACCGTACACACCAGAAACGACAAACGCATTATGAGTTTAGGGGTGTTTTGCTGAATATTTTGAAATATCTCCAACAAATTAGTTTCACAATATTCAGAAGCTTTTCTTCATAGTACAAACCATCGTGGATGAATCCAGTTTTAGCTTTGCCACACCCATCGTCAACCAAGCTCCACCCACACTTCAGCCGTGTTGGAATAGATCCCTGAATTCCCTGACTATCAATTTCCAGAAAACTATACGGGCAAGATATTGAGGATTTTGAAACTAATTGGACTGGGTGTTGTTTGTGCCCATGCCAGCAAAAGCGCCCAGTCAAATCAGTTTCAGAACAGCATGTTCAACAAAATGTTTATTAAATAGTAAAGACATACAATTCGTACATTGATTATGAGATGGTAACAAACTTAGCTACGCCATTCATGGCATACTTGCTTATGACATCATCATACACGTCATGTATTTGATTATGACGTCATGTGATTGATGGATAAACTGGAACTCCAATCTGTATTATCGTCTACCTTGGAATTTAGATTCTAGGAATTCAGGTTTCAGTTTCAAATTAAGTCCACCACGCGAAAAATGTGGGCGAAGCTTAGCTAAAATGGGCTGGTCATATCTAATAATGGAACCCTCTGTTTCACACACTATGAGTACCTATTCGGAGGTCGAGGTCATGATTCAATTACACACACTCTCTCTCTCTCTCTCTCTCTCTCTCTCTCTCTCTCTCTCTCTCTCTCTCTCTCTCTCTCTCTCTCTTCATCGTGGCCACTAATATACCTTTCCAGTTTTAGCTATGCCCCGCCCATCTCTAGCTAAGTTCCAACCACACCACGCTCGTGTTGGGATCGATCGATCTCTGAACTCCCTGACTAACAATTTCCAGAAAACTATATAGATAAACTGTTGGATATTTTGAAACTAATTTGCCTGGGCGTAGGCAGTAACAGCGGCCAGTCAAATTAGTTTCAAAATATATGACATATAATTCGTACAACGGGTCGCACTTTTATGCGTTTAAGATGGAGTAAATCTAGCCATTCATGAATTCATGAATATGACGTCATCCTACGCGTTACGTAGTTGATTATGGCGTGGTATGACG
This sequence comes from Chaetoderma sp. LZ-2023a, assembly GCA_034401795.1. Lineage (NCBI taxonomy): Eukaryota > Metazoa > Mollusca > Caudofoveata > Chaetodermatida > Chaetodermatidae > Chaetoderma > Chaetoderma sp. LZ-2023a. The sequence goes on from CM067367.1 coordinate 73,579,246, forward strand.
TCAGATGATGTATGGATAAAGTGGAAAGGTCCATTATAAATCGCAGTCTCATGATCTCAGTGTAAACACATTGGTAATCAAAGCCTATGTTTGTCTAGTGAAAAGATGACAAGGCATCGCTAGATAACATATGACTGCTAGATAGTGTAGATCTATCAACGTTATTTCCTGTTTGGTTCAAAACATCGTACGAACATGCCTGATGTCAATGCATTGGACCTTTCCAGTTTATCCACCCATCATATGACGTCATAATCAATTAGCTGACGCGTAGTATGACGGCATAAGCAATGCCATCATGAATGACGTAAATAAGTGCGACACTTGCACAAAATTGGTGACGGACTAAGTGTTGTTGTACGAATTGTCTGTTTTTGCCATTTAATAAACATGCTGTTGAATGTTTTGAAACTAATTTGACTGGGCGCTGTTGACTGCCATAGGCAACAACAGCACCCAGTCAAATTAGTCTCAAAATAGTTAACAGCTTACCGGAACAGCTTTCGGGAAATTGATAGTCAGCGAGATCAAAGATTGATCGATCGCAACACGGGCGAACTGTGGGTGGAGCTTATCTAGAGATGGGCGGAACATAGCTAAAACTGTATAGGTCATCATCACAAAACTCCTTTGGGAATAGCCAAATATGTCGCTTAATGCATACGTATTATACGGTTATTGTATAATATCGTGCCTGATATTTCTACCGGGAATGAAGACAATGAGATACTACCATGTGTTCATATATGGTTATTGCACCTTCGCGAAACATAAACATTATTATTGCTAGTGTCGATATTAAAACAGACGCATATGTAGGGTGTGTATCTAACTGTGTCAGAAATATACAGTTTTGCCAGGGCAGTCGGCAGATCCACATGTCAACAGTCAACAACTCGATTAGTTTCACGGCGAAACAAGTACTGGGTGCTTGTCCCGTCGATCAAATAATGCATTGTGTAAAACGGCGTTTATCAATTTCCATATAAGGAGTGGAGGTATGGGCATTATTTTACTATCCCAATCATGTCTGTAGCAAAGCATTTGCAATGACAAGCACACTACCACAGTTACATTAAAATAAATGTGTTTAGAATAATGATATCGTATCTGTAAGAGTGCTTGAAGCTAAAGTGCATGAACCACCGGTACACTGGTTTGAATCTTAAAGAATAACCTATCTCATCTCATGATAGGTATTCAGGTGTTCTAATAGGCCACTCATAACATATCTATAGAATTTAAAGGGTTTTGCCATGCCGCTATTGAACGATATTCAGACTTTAGTAGCTAAATGTTGATACATTTCTACAGTTTATGATGGCTGTCAATGATTAACGTTTCAACCAATCAGAAAAATTCTAGCGCGTCTATCTCGGTATACGCGCGCAGTCATAGAGGTGCCATCAATATTTAGATACTGCGTTATAAAGCAGCGATACAGGTAAGATGTTGAATAGTTCGAAATTAATTTGACTGGAAATTGTGGCTGCCTTAGATGAGTTTTACAAAATAAAGAATGTAAAACATTTGCACTTACATCACACACTATCGCTTGAGGAGACAAAATGGTGGCGATCACTGTTCAAAGTGTATGCTATATTACATAGCAGCTAACTGTAATACATTTAAGGGAATGTGACAAGATATGCATGATAGGGAATCTGGAAACCATACTCTATCGATGGGATCTAACATTTGAGATGAGATTGGTATGGTACAGGGACATAGCCACGTGGACACACCAACACGAATGGACGAACATAGAGGCACACTCACACACGGACGCATCTGCACCAAGAAACGTTCGCGATTTTATAATATCTATTTCCCATGATACAATATGCGAGAATCCTCTAGATATAAACTATATACATGCTTATTTAGCTTTTACCCACGCCGTCATATAATGATATTCATGCTCTATTAGCTAAATGTTCATACATTTTCTCGTCTCCGAAGGCTGCTATAATTTACTTTTCAACCAATCAGAAAAGGATAGGTTGCATACCTCGGTATATCCGCGCAATCGTAGAGGTGCCATTTATAGATTGGCAGGCTAGTGTAAAAGCAAGCATACAAGTAACCTCTTGGATATTTTGAAACAACCGCTTCGAGTCAATTAATTGTCAAAATGTGCAACATGATAAGTATTGCATATGGAAAAGATCGACAGAATCTCGGAAGCGGGGGGGGGGGGGGGGGGTGGTCCGGATTTTTTTTTAATTTGCTGATTCTTTCGGCCCACATTCAAAGTTGCGGACTCCTAGTGAATCATGTATAAGGCCACACTCATTCGTATTTTTAAATCCCAGCCAAATCGGACCCACAGTTTCCGAGATGTCCACATATTCAGAATATGATTCGATCAGGATCTGCGTTCTTTAATCCTGATCACGGCCAACATCTGGGCATCCTCTTTCACGCCAAGTCCCTACATTGTGTTAATATCTGAGCCAAAAATTGGTCAGTAGTTCTTTAGATACTGCTCGGAATAAGCTTTTGTAACTGACTGGCAGACGGACGGGCCAACCGTCCGACCGACCGACCGACCGACCGACCGACCGACCGACCGACCGACCGACCGACGGACCGATCGACCGACCGACCGACTGGCCAGCCGACATACCGACCGACCGACCAACCGACAGACAGACCGACTGGTCAGCCAAACAACTGATTGATCGACGACCGACCAAACAATGAATTGACCGACGGGCAGACGGATGGATGGACGGGCGGACATGACGGGTTATTGAGTTGCTAACCGCAACTAAAAATGCGTCTTATTGGCACCTTAGACAAGGCACATTTTCCGAAAAAAGTGTATGCTTATGAAACAGGAGGCATTTTTGGGGAAAAGTTGAGAAATGTGTTTTCTAACATAGTCGAATGTGCTGAATCCATATATGCTGTTTAGCAAGCTGAATTCCTACATGAATAGGCGCAACATTGGAATGAAATAGGACACCCCATGTCAAAGGATTTTCGTAAAAAAATACATAACCTGTATAAATACACACGAATACAACAATGGCTGCATATGCTAATCAAGCCCATAATTTAATGAGTGCAAGATATTCCATACCTACATTTTAGAATTTAGAATATTACTTTGAATCAAGTATATCTAAATCAATGTTAACCCTTGTATCCCCGAATAACAGACATTCATTTTCAAGATCTGGTTTCAGTTTAATTGGTTTCCAAATATTCAACAGCATCGATCTTGAAAATGGCCCTAATTCATAATGACCGACATTCCTCGAATTAAAATCTTTGAATGAAAAGCGAGATATATGAAAAGCCATTTACAATTTCATACACATTTAGTTATAACATCTTGAAACCAATTTGCTTGGGAGCTCTGCTAGCTATAGTAACAATAGTTTCAGCGAAATAGATTTCCAAATATTCAACAGTTTACTGTCACTATAGGTAGCAGCAGTTTCCAAGCAAATTAATTTCAAGATATATAACGAAACTTGTATTAAGTTGTAAATCACTTTTAATATATCTTGCATATATATGGAACATCATGTAAACACTGCGTTTTTAATTTCAGGTTACACTTCAACGACGAAGCCTTTGCTGAACTTAAAGGTACCAAATACAGTGCCATATGGACATTGCATTATATGCCAGCAAGTGAAGGTCAGGCAGGATTCGCTATGTGCCTCTACTGAAAAGGGATTAGTCACGATACAAGATGCGGCGAATGCCAGACAAAGACTAAGAGATTCAACATACAGAGCTGCTATTGGCAGAATCAAGACCGCTCTTCAATCTTACTGTCCTAAATCCTCGATGTGGCATAAATATTGTTATGCAAAATTTACAGGTAACGGTAAAATAAAAATATTGCAGAAAGACAGCGTAGGAAACGCTCCGCCAACCAGTAAATGTGAACTACAGTCTGTTATGCTACCTGTTTTTCAAACTGACTTAGGTTTGCGAAGTTCCACACAACCAATTAACTGGGATTGTTGCATGTTTTGCCAAGATGCAAGTTCGCAAGACAAATTATCACATGTAACTACCTTTAATACAAGCCGAACAATACTAGAAGCAGCACCATATGAGCACCCTTTATATGTCAGACTATCTACGGCAAGTGATCTCATTGCGCTAGAAGGTAAAATATCATCCTCGCTGCTATAAAAAAGTTGTCAGAAAGACAGCATGAACCAAAGATGAAACTGTGCATAGTGATCTTGCAATGCTCTGGCTTATCAACGAGTTAAAATATCCAGCTGAACAGGGCTATGTCCTTGAACTTTCTTAGGTATGGAAGTGCTATTGTACTTTGGAAAGTGAAGCTTGTATTATAATCCCACACTCATTTGGTACACGCATGCACATATTTAAGGAAAACTGTTACCATTTGTTAATCAAGTCTATGATTGTATAGTCGTGCATGGTCTTCTTCAGAGAGACAAACCGTATTAGTGCCCATACACTATTGTCACATACCCATCTCTGAGATGACTGATAATTATGATTCAAGTATTCCTCGGCAACATTTCGTGATCAAATGACTGCATTTTTGCTATGCATCACGGCCAAACAATCCTAATTTCCAGTTCTGGTGGCAGTACAGGGATATGGTTTGTATCGTTTTGCTCTCCACCAGAGCATTGAGAGATGGAATATGGGATTTGCATCTGCATGCATTCAGACGTATGCTTCTCTTTTTTCACAGATATGCTCATACACACTATGCGAGATGGGGAGTCATATATCTATCCGAAATGTACCAACAGTTTCAACAAGGTAACTTTGTTGTAAAAGGCTCAGAAGGCAGGTATAATCAAGTTTCTCCTGATCACAGATAAGAGTGGTTAAATAGCCCCAGAAAGAGGAGTGGAGACACTGTTGAAATCACCAAAACAGATACAGCACTCAGCACTTGGGCACTTTCCTACAATTTACGTGCCAAGATTACAGCCCAAACAAGAATGACGTTTGCCATGGGATTAGATTACCAAGTGGCACGAAATGAATCAACTCCGTCACGAAAACGACGTAAGCAGGATGATGAAGCTAAATGTAGACAGATTCTAGAGGGATTACACTTATTCTCTTTAGGCCCATCCATTGATAAAACACTGCACAGCATTGCAGCAATGGATATGGCTACAGATGATATTCAAGAAGCTCTGCTCAATGCTGAACGACTGGGTCTGGAGCAGTTGAATGTTTTTGTTAGAGAAAGACTAATGGCGAGAACAGAGAGACAGATGCACAGCAAATTGTATGATCCATTAAAGAAAACAAAGGCTACAACCTTGGCATCTCTGTATATGGTGCAGAGACAAACAAAATCAAAAGACAAGGAGGTGACCATAAAAGCTGATCGGAATGTTTTGAAACGATTAATCATGGCCTATGAAGCTGGGCGAGTTGTGGAACTTCAACAAATCTTAAAACGTGAATTGATGCCAGTGCCAGTCGGACTCGCAGAGCTGAATGGAGTTCTCAGAGGTGGACACAAATCAGTACTTGCAGATACCTTAACAAGTGATATCCAGAGATAACATTTGAAGGGGTGTCATGGCTGTTGATCGAGCAGACAATTTCGTGAACTCTGTACTCCAGAGTGGACACAAGTGCAACATAATTGATATCACATTTGATAGATATAATTCAGAATCCATCGACGGAGGGACAAGACAGAAACGATCCAAGGAGCCCAAACCAATTTGAAGATTTGTTGAGGTCCGATATGTTCCGCTTCCAAATAAATGGCAAAATGTCTTAGTGCTCACAGACAATACGGTTGATCTTGCTTGCTTCCTTCCTGAACACATATATCTCCAAGCACCTAATACCAAGACCATAGTCGTCTCCGGAGGCTACAAAGAAGAGGACGTGGTTACACCAACGGATCCAACGATGGGCACACGCGCATCGGAGGCCCTCAATGAGGGGGCATATACGAGAATGTTCCTACACTGTATGCATACTAATGCTAGCTCTGAAGTTGTATCATCGCGAGACACCGCTGTTCTTGTGCTATTGGTGGCACAGTTCAACATGACGACTTACAGTAAGTTGTGGATGCAATCAGGGACATCAGCCAAGCCAAGGTCTATTTCCTGTGTACACCATCTGTGAAAAGTTGTCTGTTTTGCTTGAGGATTTGAGTAATACAATTCCATTTCATGCAACCACAGGTTGTGATACAGTCTCCCACAGTATTGGGCATGGCAAGAAAACAGCTTGGAGAGCATTTTTCTCAGATCCTAGTCGCCTTGCAGATCTAGGAAATGGTTATCTTCAAGAGGAAGCATAAAAGTCAGCAGAGAAGTGTATATGCAAGGTTTAACATCTTCCAGATACGGGTAGCTGTGATAAGGCACGAGCGGTTTTGCTTGGCAAGTGTAGATCGCCAGAAGCATTGCCACCTACAAGTGATGCACAACATTTCCATATACAGAGAGTTCATTAGCAGTCGATGGTGTGGATACAAGCAACTTGTACCGTTCCAAACCTGCCTGCACCAGAAACCATGGGATGGACAAAAGACAATGGAAAACATGTTTCAAAGTGTATGCCACTACCTCTGATTCCTGACACTTGTGTCGAAATCATCACATGTGGCTGCAGTAAAGGATGCGGATCCCAAAACTGTAGATGAAAGAAGGCAACACTGCAAGGCAGCATGACATTCACGTGTCGAGGTAATGGACGTATGTGCATGAAGAAGTAATCTAATTATCAGAGATGGCCACAATTATGTTTCTGTAATGAATAATGTTCAAAGTGGAATACTGTTTGTCTCTCTAAAGAAGTTTAATTATGGAAGAGATGTTCACCAAATTAGAGAGGCTGTTTTAAACTTGTATTGGCGTTTGTATACAATTTTTTCAATTAAAAGCTTCATGAATCACCTGTTGTGTATGTGTCTGTTGTTGATACATAACCACTTGTACTTAGGTTGAACCACTTCCATTTCCGACACATAAAAGATATTGGCAAAGGCCAATAAGGTACATGATGTTGTATAACGGTAACAGCTGGGCAGCTCCAAAGGCAGCTCTAGACACACTCGATGCCTGCCACCGCAAATACCTACGCAGCATCACTGGACACCGATGGCCAGACACCATAATTTCCAACAATGCACTGTACAAGATATGTAATACGTCGCCGCTGTCTGTAAAAGTCGGCCAGCAAAGATGGTCCCTGTTTGGCCATGAGCTAAGGATGCCGGAAGAGACACCAGCACAGAGAGCCCTGGAATTCACCCTACTCGGAGCCAGCAAATACAAAGCCAGCAGAGGGCGGCATTGCATAAATATGCTAAGTGTACTACAAGGTGACCTCAAGAAAGCAGGACTCGGTACACTCAAGTTAAGAATGGGCCTGAGGAGGCTAATAATTTCGGCTGAGGACATGACACAGTGGGCAAAAGCGAGGAAGGTCTGATAGCAGCTGTAAAATGTTTCTACCACTACAACCGCAGAAAACAGTAATCATACTCATGTACGTATGGAACAAGTGTGGCTTAAATACATAAGGAAATGACAAACTGTGCCACTGTTGTGTATAGACGGGCAGACGACCCATGGTGGACTGACAGATGGGTGGACTGATAAATGGTCAAAGAAATTATCATGGTATATGCTCAACATGGTGAGTTATATAAACTATGCAAGAATATCATTTTCTGATAGATAATAAAGAATAATGGTGACAATGTTGCTCATACTGCAATTGAATTTAGTCCAGTTTGCCGAAATCTAGACGTTTTTCGGCGGCCATTTAGTTTTACCGTTTTTAGTGTCTAAATGGCAAGATTGAGCTTGATAAGCAGCATTTTTGTATTCAACACTTTCGAATTATCCATGAAAGCATATTTACTAACTTTCCCCAAAAATGCCTACAGCATTCAATATTCATGAAAATGTGCCTAGTCTTCTTCGATGGCATCACACAATATCTCCCGAGGAGACAAAATGGCGGCAGCTACAGTTCAACGCCAAGGCGATGTTAAAACAAGACTACTATGCCGCGGTTAAGTGAATGACCTGGAACCGATATGCAGTACAGGCCCGAGTTAATTCGGAGTAACACGGCCTTGGCTAGGACTATATAACTGTAAGAAGTGCTATGTTGAATATTTTGGACATACTATAATCTATGAGGACAATACACCATTTATACTGGCATTATTATCCACTTTATCCGATACAGATTGTTGTATGAATCAATGGACGCCGTATGTATGTGCGACGTGGACGGTCTATTTGCTTAAACCTATCCTAATCCGACAAGATTACCAAATTAGACCATCTAGAAAATCTTAGAGTTCTGCCGCTAGCATCCGTTCTGCATTCTTGTATGGAATTGTTATGTTAACCTCCCCTCTCCCCCCTCCCCCTTATATACCCGAGTAGCAAGGTAATACATTTTAGGCGAACCGCGTTCGCCGAATCGATAGTTTCCAACTCGCTAGGGTACTTATTTTTAGAACAAATGGGCGTTTCCCAAGAGCATTACCGGACCAGGTTTTGGCTAGCTTGGCTATTATAGGGTTAAAATGTTTCTTAAACTAAGCGCAGCTTTAAGAAACGTCTCAGCATACACAGGAACAAAGGTCTGCTTCTGATAGATTTAGAGCACAAACAAAGGAATTTTTAGAAATAATCTGGACTGTGTTTGAGGCTTTGTTGGGAAACATCATGCTCGTCCTTTTATTGCCACATTGTTTATTTGAAGTAGCGATAACTACATTAATTAATTAATGGCTAGAACGCTAGATTCAGGTTAATGTTGTTACTACCAGACTTTTACAGGCCCGTACAGAATAAATCTACATAAGCAATTAGTGTAATTGGTGAACACGAGAACAATTCTGCACAACTTTATTATTATTATTATTATTATTATTATTTTTATTATTATTATTATTATTATTATTATTATTGCCACAAGCACCAACTACATGAAAAATACTTGAAAATGATATTTCAAATGAAAACTAGCTGTATGTAGATTAGGCTGTTTTGTAGGTGACCTGTATGACATGTTGACCATGTGTTTTGTATAAAAGGTGAAGAACGGCAGAGAGAAGAAAAATCTTCGGGATACCAGACCATGCGCCATCCAAAAATGCGTCACTTCCATTATGAACTTCATTCATTGGCAATTCAAAAACAAGCAAAGCATGCTTAATTAGCTTCTACATTCAAGCCCGATCAACCGTCATGGTCTTCCAAATGGTATTTTAGCTGTGCTAAATTGTGGTATCTCTGCAACGAAAACTGAATCTGTGTTCCTGACTAATTGCAAAAGTGAAATAGTTAATGATTTAACATGTGCGTTGTACAAGGAAGACGACACAATGATTTTCGTTGGTCGGCTAATGCGTCTAACATTTAGAAAACAGTTTTGTATTAGTACAAGCAACACACACTGATGCGATCATAGTTGCTATGCACCAGGTTCATAGACTAGACAATCTGACCGTACTGTGGAGAGAAAATCAATGTATGTTTCTTTCTATTCATGACATCGCGAAAGCGTCTTCAAATTCTATGTCTAAAGATACCCTGCTGCTCACTGATGCAATTCTGTCTACGTATTTGTTATATATGTGTGACTCTGGCGTGTCAGCTATCCTTTTTGCCCAGGAAAGGAAAGGGCAACAAAAATACCATTGTAATTTATTGACAAATTCCCAGCATTAGATCAATTCGTCTTGGTGAATTGAAAGACGTTTGTGAGAAGGTAAGTAACGATTCCCGCGGTTTTTGTGGCACTTTATAGACAAAGTGCTTTTTACTTCATCGGATAAGCTCAGCGGACATTTGCTTGCCTCACGTACACAGGGCATTCGATCTATGCCATCGACGGAGAATACTTTTTGATTTCATGTGATGCGTAGTCTAGGCTTGCGCGATTTTTGTTTTAAAACACCGCGATCGATTTTGATTAAATCGTAGGTCCAAATTCCTCAAATTATAAACCTGGGTAACGTGACAAGTCACGAAAACAAAAGTTGAAATAAATGATAAAAGAAAATAGCACGAAAGTAATTTCAGGCGACACATTCTTACCACCCTACGTCTATGCATAATGTATACGTTATATCCATAATCGCGGGAGTGGAATTATTAATTGGGACCACCTAAAGAGTGTGTATAGTTGAATAAACATCGTTTATTTCATTAAAATTTGACATAAAATGTCGTTGAGAAAAAATTTAAATCACGTGATGTGTCAGCTTCCACGTATAGCCTCTCTAATATTAGTACCCGTGGAGATACTGCACAATTCACATACATAGGACGGTATCTTCGAATAGCTACGATAGTTATTACACCGTCTGACCTTGTTATGAATTGGAATTGCTAACTCTAGAATTAAACAAGAATTATGTTCGTTGACTATTGCCTAACACTCTGCAACTAAGTATATACTTGGTATTTCACGACAGACTCAGTGTCTGCACCGAAAGAAAGACAATTCTATGGCGACTCAATTCAATTCAATTCAATGTATCTACACCCAGGCCACACTGTGGCATATGGGGCCCATTAATACTTACATGTACACGGCCAATGACGGTTACATGGAATGTTGGTAATTATTATTATTATTATTATTATTATTATTATTATTATTATTATTATTATTATTAGTAGTAGTATTATTATTATTATTATTATTATTATTATTATTATTATTATTATTATTATTTCAACATAATATAAGTACCTAAGTAATCAAAAGCCCCTCACATTTAAAGGCGCACCTCCACGCCAGGACGTCTGAGGACAAACTCGGGAAACCTGCCTACCCACGGAGGCCCACGTTGTGCACCCAAATGTAAATAGGACGAGTACGAATCCCAGCACATGATAACCTCACTCAGTAAAAATCAATATAATCCACTCCTTTGCCAATTTGAGTTGAATGTTGGACGTACATATCCCAATTCAAAATACACCAACCACACGGTACAAAGCCACCACGTGACAGGACCCACCCGTCCCCACATCGGGGCACACAACCTAAGCCCCCAGAAATACACAACCTCATCGCCAAAGGCCCTGGGACGTATGCACGTGTGTTCAATAAGTGTACCGTTGGCCAATCTGAGTAATGCAAGCAAATAGTGATTTACACTTAACACATAATGTGCATATAGGTGTTATGAAATGAAAAGTATGTGCATAGCAAATATGATGAGTGCGACCAGCCGGTCACTCCGGTATCGAGCGCTCAAATTCCTCCAGGCGAAATTCGAACGGCATGGCGGGAATTAGAGGTCCCCACTCCCAGAACATATTTATAATTTGTAGTCTGTGCACATTAAGCATACTAAAGTCCAGTACATTTGGTGTACGACGGTAGCGATGTGCTGCAGGACAGACTGCGGTAACGGTAGTGGCAGTAGTAGTCGCAGTGGCAGGGGCAGTGGCATGTGCAGCAACAGTAGCAGTAGCAGTAGAGGTAGCAGCAGTAGTAGTAGCTGCTCCTGCTGCCATTGTCATTTACTGTCGTTGTGTGTTTGGGACACAACGCTAAGTGCGACGACGGGCCGGGCAGTCTAGAAGTGAAGTGATCCAATTCCTCCAGACGAAATTCGAAAAGGTATGGAGGACTTCGGAGGTCTCCACTCCCAGAACATATTTCTAATTTTCAAGAGGTGGAAGTTTAAACGTAATAGATATGTACACATTATACATAGGTGCTACTATATGAACATCTACTTTTGATTTTCGACAGGAATGACGGGCTGCAAGCAGGCTGTGGTAGAGGTAATAGCAGCGGTAGCGGCAGCGGGAGTAGCAGTAGAGGTAGCAGTAGTAATTGCAGCTGCTGCTGCTGCTGCTATTGGCATCAACGTCGCCGTCACCGTCATCGTCGTCAATGTCGTCGGCATCGTTGCCGTCGTCGTCCTCCTCCGCCTAGTCGTAGTCGTTGTTGTTGTCATCATCACTGTTGCCGTTGTCTTGCTATTTAAGATGCATAAATACTCTTCTTATGACTATACATACCTTACTTAAAATGTTCTCAATGACAAAGGTCTTACCACGCTATTGTTAGCTTGTTTATTGTAGGGATGTATGGTGTGGTTAGTAATTTTTCGACACGTGCATGGCCGGACGCAATGAACACAGGCGTGAATCAATTATAATTGAACTCATGTAGACCCACGGCTAAAATGTGACGGAAAAGTATGACATTTTTTACGATTTTTCGATTTTTCCTCAATTACATCGTAAGAATAGCGATTTTAAAAATAAGTTGACCATCACGATTAAATCGAAAAATCGCGCAAGCCTAGCGTAGTCTATATCAAATAAGCGTGTACAAGCAGGTCCAGCTTGCCATCTTAGTACTTAATGTAAGGATGCCATTTCCACGTGAGATCGGTTGGTGTGCGCTGAATGGAAGGTTAATACCAATCACGATGACAAAGGCTCGCCCCAAGGCAAATAGGAGACAAATTGCCTTCTGTAAATGCAAAGCGAGTCTTTAATGCCTAACATGTCCATGCTATAGATCATTCATGCAGTGCACTCTAGCTAGTTCAAGTAATGCAGACGCTGCCAAGTGTGTAGGCATACAACCTGATTCTAGTAATGAAGATGAGCAGTCCTAATGGTAGTAATAAGTCATCGTTATTTAGAAACAGTAACTTGTGAAAGACAGCATTAGCTAGTAATTCTTTTCTCAAACATATTCTGCATTAAGTGAAACGTTTAGTATTACGTGATTGCAAATAGTATGTAATAAGCGATATTTATGATGCAAAGTAATGGTAATTTCAGTAATTTTGAAGGTGTCCTAATTGGACCTTCCCTGTTTTACCTATGCCCCGCCCATCACTATCTAAGCTCCACCCACACCACGCTCGTGTTGCAATCATTCGATCTCTGAACTCCCTGACTATCAATTTATAGAAAGACATGCAGCTAAGTTGTTGAATATTTTGAAACTAATTTGACTGGGCGCTGTTGAATTAGTTTCAAAATATTCAACAACCTTTGTATTAAATAGTAAAGATATGCAAAGACATCATACTACGCCAGGAAATGTAGAAAATGTTCGTCAGTAAACATCTGAATTATATATATAGTTGATGACCTTATACTTTAATATACATTCGCTTGCATTTTTAGACGACTTTGACTGTGAGATGTTGTGTGCAGTACTTGTCCACCGTGAAATTACTTTCAAAATTTCCAATAGTTTACTTGTAAATTTAGCTTACCTTGAATTTGAGAGTCTGGGAAAGCAGTGTTCAAAGCGGTAAAATTCAGCCAAATGCACGTACGCATTGGGCGGCAAATAACTAGAGATGGGCGGGGCATGGGTAGGCGAGGAGGATTCCAGTTTATCCATCAATCATATGTCGTCATAATCAACTACGTGACGTGTTATGATTAATTACGTCATGACTGACGTAGCTAAGTTCGTCACGACTGCTTAATTGATGATGGGCTAAGCGTTGTTGTACGAATTGTATGTATTTACTATTTAATACACATTTTCTTGAATGTTTTTTGAAAGTAATTTGAAAGGACGCTGTTGCTGCCATTGGCAGCAACAGCACCAAGTCAAATTAGTTTTAAAATATTCAGTAGCTTACCTGATGGGTGTGTAATTTTCTGGGAAGTGAAATTTAGAAAGCACGGGGATCGATTAATCCCAACACTGGAAAGGCGTGGGAGGAACTGAGCTAAAGATGGGCTCGGCATAGCTAAAACTGGATTCCTCCATTGCAAACTGGCAATTAGTAATTCATCTGACATATGCGATCTTCATCAGTTGGCGCCAATGTGTGTAGGCGGTCACGTGATGATGTTAGCCTGGATTCCGTTACACCTATTGCTTAGCGAAATTAACAAGTCTATTTCAATCGCAAATGAGCTCACGGCTTACGAAAGTGTTGTCAGATAATCAATTGGTCAGATGCTAGGTGTCAATCATCAGTTAAATGATTAACCGACTAATGGCATACGCGTGTTTGTTAATGGAGTGCCGTCTGTAACAGACAGGCTTTATATTTTTGCTTTGAAACACTTATGCTAACACTGTTGTTGCGATAAACGGTAATTAGTCGCTGCTGCGGGTAGCTCTACACTTACTACTACTGCTGCTAGTTGGCCACTATTGCGCATGCCGCCGCTGACGTTGCCGCTGCTGTTGCTACTACTACTGCTGCTACAACTATTACTACTACTACTACTACTACTACTACTACTACTACTACTACTACTACTACTACTACTACTACTACTACTACTACTACCACTACTACTACCACCACCGCTACTACAACTACGCTACTGAAACTGCCAGAGGATGCCGCCATACATGTGGGTCAAGAGTGTGTCCTCAACACCGTCGAACTTGCGGCGTGCATGTAGACCCTCACTCTCATTTGGAAATGTAAAGACAAGTGCATGCTGTCACGCCAGGGCCCTTCCACGCAGTGATGAACTACATAGGCATAGTGACTGCTAATAAATACTGTGGATCAGGATATGCTGAAATCCTGAGTCTGAACTCATCACCAGTGGCTGCGTGGGTAGTGTGCTAAGAGGAAACGTATACGCTAAAGACATGTTCTGCCTGCAAAATAGTTCGAGAAGTCATGTGGGTGTTAATTGAGAGATTCATTGAGAAGGAGACAGTTGAGGTCACCAACCACAATGTCCTGCTCAATCTCATCCAGGCCTGTAGTCGTGATACCATCGACATCGTGTTGCATGCTGCTTCTACGTTTACCATTGTTGCGAGGAACATACCGTATGAAGCCAAGGTCCATGCCGGCCACCTCGGCAAGACCGCCACAAACTGGCTCAGCGTGATAGACCATGCTTCTGTGATCTTAGTGCTGCAGCATTCTGTGAAGACTAACAACGCGGCCCTGTTCCACAAGTACAACAGGAGTATGGCAGACATATCCATTGATTACGATGGACAAAACTACAAAAGGTAATTACTATTTCATCCTAATATATAAGATTACTTGATACGTGTAAGTATGATGAATACACTTGTAGAATTGATTTGATTATCTGATTGTATAGTCGTGATGACATATTTACATGCATTCTATTCGATCCCACCACAGGTGCTTGTTGTGGTTGAATGTCTTCCTTACGGATATTGACCAACGCGCCACTGAAGAAGGGTGGCATCGCGCTCGTCCGGTCTCTCATCCCCGGTTCTCGCTGCGCGTGGACAAGACAATGGAGGAGACATTCATGACGTTTTTTAAACATTTTGGTGCAGAGCATGAAAGTTATAGTATTACAAAGATTATCTGTCTCTCAATATCTTATTTATCTGTTCACACCTATACCTAACGGCCTCGGCACAGAGGACAGGTTCTTCAATACGATCGTCAAGGCAGCCCTGCTACTTAATGAAAGATGTTCCTGAAGATGTGCTTTATCCAAGATATGCCCTCTGCGTCCAAGATCGAAATGCACTTTACCACGCACTGACGAACCTTCCTCCAAAATGTGGTGCAATTTGATTCCAGGTGCTGGATCAGATGGTGGCTAAAAATGGTTGTCTTCTTAACTGATTCATACCACGCTGACTATATCAGGGCTTAGGAGAGAGAGCGTCGTGGCTTTTCCTAGCCGTATTTCGTGGAGGGGCCACCAACAAGTTAGACAAACGAGTGTGGACTTTTTTTTTATCAAACGAGGAGCAAAAGACACCGCTCTGTCACTTACTACTGCGTGTGTGGGGAAGGCAAGCAGCAGTGTCTTGGCTCGAGAAAACTGTGACAGGGGTGGCAGAGGTGGATGTAAATACGTATCTACTGGACTCCTCAGATGGCGACATGAGTATATTGAAATGCATATGATTCACCAGTGATCATTTCTCATCAAACTATAATAGCACCATTTGTAATTCGCTTATCCTTATGACCAAGTTCTAAAATATATGGTCGGATGGTCAAATAAAAAAGAATAAAATCACAAAGCAGAAATTATTCTGTGGAACATAACATTGCAAAGCATTTTTTACACACTTTATGATACTTGAAAATGGTATTGTATATTATGATTGTGTAATAGATCTAACGCAATGCAATGCAATCCTTTTTCTAAGATTGTCGGTGTTTCGTTTTAATGTTGTACATGTGCATGGTACATAGCAAAATGGTGCCCTGATATATAATTACAACTAACAAATTGGTGTGTTTCAGGTGACAGCATGCGAGATCCATGAGATGGGGTCAAACCAGAAGTAGACGGGTACTCAGGTTAAACTCTACCTCAAATACGCTGCTAAGTTGGGGGTACAAGTCAGCTATTGTGAGGACGCCAGCAATCAAAATTTTCTTAATGTTGATGCAGCATGCGCACTCCATTGCATTCATCATCTACCTCGATACCTGGACTGGAAAGCAGCGGCAGATTGTGAACGCCATTGAACTGACTGAATGGAAAGGAGCTTACTAACGCAACGCGATACACGGCATGTGGGTGTTTGCCGGGGAAAGTGTAAACAGGTGTGTTCAAAGGCAAAGGCAAAGTCGGACACATGGACCAGCTACAGAGCCATCCCAAGTACCATGCCGCCTTCAGTATTTTCTTTAGATGACAATTTCAGTAGTATTTCATGGCAATCAAGCACTTGCAGAATATACGTACTTGTGCAACCAATTGTTCTTTTCTCAGACAGTTCGCCGATGCGTAGTCTGTAAATCCAGAGGTGATTGGTGGCATCGGGACATTAAAGTGTCTGATGTATGGCCAATAATAAGTCTGCGAATGCCATACGTAGCATTATGCTGATGCAAGTGGTGGGGGGGGGGGGGGCTAACAACTGACGACCAAATCTAAGGTGGATCTCTCCCAACTAGCACCTTGCAGAAACAACCTTGTCCCACATATTGGTCGTGTGAACTGCAGCATTGCCAATTACAAGCGAGATGAAAAGACGATCCTCTTGTGCCCAAAGCCCAATGATCCTGGACAAGGCTGCAGATGACAGAGGAGGGTATCTTGGAGCCAGTGTGGTCGTGTGGCCCTATCTTACCCCTTTCCCGCATTGACATGTTAGAGAAAACTTCTGAGGAGGTGGAAGATAATGAAGAAGCGGAAGAGGAGCAAGAGATTGATTATGACGAAATTCTTAATGACGATGACTAGACATAAAGTAGTATGATGCAAAAAATGTCATCCCTAGCCACGTATGTCACGTAAAATGCGAATATTAGTAGAGTAGTTCCTTTCCATTTTGACTTATTGAACTAATATTTTAATGTTTTCCCCCAAATTGCTGGCAAATTTAGCTGATTCCAGACTTCATGGGAATCTTATAGTTTGGTATGAATGCATAGATAGATATTGTGAGTGTAAATTATAGCGACTTGTTCATGTTGTTTTAGTTTTAATGTATTCAAGCCGTTTAAATCATGACGATAACCTTCTCAATGGATTAGTCTGCCGAAATTATACTGAAAAGTAGCGTCATCTGTCTCTGTATGACATCTAGTTCAACACATATATTGATTATCAATTTTTGTAGAAACTCCAAGATGGCCGCCAAGATGGGCGCCAAACAAACCATATTTCATGATCATAAAATGAGAATTCGTGTATTAGACAAGTTGCGTATTGCAAAAATGTAGGTTAGAAAATTATATCAATAGGGTACATGGGGACCCCACTTTCCTACTAGACTAACGTATCATACGGAAATTCCTGATGCTCATTTTGGAAAACATTGGTATGCCAATCAGTTAATGTTCTATAGAACGATGCGGTTTCACAGAACATACACACTACGTTTATGCCGGTGCCTTCATAGAGATGTCTAGACTTAATGTTCTTCAATTCCAATTCTATTAGCCATGTCCTATAGCAATGTTCACAGATGTATTTTTTACTATGTCTGTAAATATAATACGAGCTTAGCCATTCGTCTTGCTCAATACTGACCTTTCATTGGCATCAGTACTCGTAATAAAATGCCCACACCGCGATGTAGCCAGTTTCTAACCTCCCTTGGGAACTGCCTGTATGTATAAGGTTGTTATTAAGATGCTTTACGGCCCACGATTCTTGGTAGACTGCCATATGTATCTCAATAAATAGTTATGTTCTGGTTATGCACGTGCCGTAGACAGCGTGAACTGTTTACAGAGGGAAACCGATCTGCCAATCAAGTATTTGACATCATAATCAATGGATGATTCCAGTGTAGCAATCAATCAGATGGCGTCATGCTCAACTACGTGGTGCATAGGATGGGGTTATATCGAATTACATCATGCATGACTCGATTTAGTCCGTCTTAAACGCTTACTAGTCCATCAGCTTGTACGAATTGTATGTCTTTATTATTTACTAAGCACAGTGTTGAACATTTTGAAACTAATTTGGCTGGGCACGATTTTTTCGAAATTGATAGACATGGAGTTGATATTTGGATTGATCCAAACACGGGCGAAGCGTGGGTTCAGCTTTGACTAGAGATGGGCGGGGCATAGATAAAATTGGATTCCTCCATTACGTCACATTTAAGTTGATGCCATTATGAGAATGGAATAACTCCGTCACCAAAATCTTAACGTCCGTCATGAAGGTATACGAATTGTATTAATTGATGAGTATACAATTTAGTTAACATTCTGCAGGATATGTTTGCCCTCTTTTGACTATGAGCTGTTGTTGTCATTCGCCCTGCAATTAACAGCATGTTACTAATAATTGTATATTACAATGGGAGGAGTATTGCTAGAAACGGGCGGAGCTTAGCTAGAAATGGGCTTAGCGTAGCTAGAAATAGGCGATGCCTTGAAGCTGTATTATTAGATGAGCTTCTCTTGCGAAGACGATGACAATGATCACGATACCTATTTATATACGATCCAGATGCAGCAACGGCTTCCAGTCTTATTCATTCCAAAATATTCAACAGTTTTCCTGTATAGTGGCGTTGAAAATGAGATATGGGGAATTCATCGGTGAAATGGTTAAATATACCCAAATGAACTACAACTGGCTCATCTCGATAGAAAACACAGTAGCTGTGGTGTAACCATGGTTGTGAAGTCGCACCAAGCTATGTTAGGAATATCGTCTAATATACCAAGGAAAACAATGGACGAATTATACTTATTTTGGCGTACTATTCAAATGCTTGGGTGAAATGATCGTGGACATAAGACCCGACATGTACTTATAATAGTACAAGACGGCCCGGTCTGGGATAGCCAATGCTCACCCCTCCGCTGGCTATATACGGCCCGCGCATAAACCGCCATTCCAACAGGAGATCGCCCTACGCGTATGCTCGGCCATGAGAGGTAAACACACATTGCCGCGTTAGCCGGTGGAGACTGGCAACTTATGTATATACTTGCTCATATTATGGTAATTCCATAATATGGGACCGTCCTCAAAGATGTTCGGCATGTATTAATATCAAAATTGAATGAGTAATTTAACAAACTGAACATAAATTAAATCGGTTCAGATCTGGCGAAGATATGGCAAAATTAAAACAGACTGTTTTGGAACTCCAACTAAGCATAGACATCGCCTGAGCGTGTGCCTGACCAAGAACACGTTAGGAACGATTTCTCTTGAGACCTTGCCTCCCACACAACACGCGCTCTGAATGGCTGAGCCGGCTGGAACAGCCTCTCACCGAGTATAAAAGGCGTTCTCAAAGTCAAATTCGAATAGAAGGTAGGCGGACTCGGTCCGAATTGGAGCATTCTCACTATCTGCCGACTGCATAGAGCTCACGTTCTGCAATCTCCACCAACACAGCCTATTACAGTCAGGTTCCCTCTTCGGACAGCCGCGCTCCGCACTGCACCAAGTTTTTGTATACTCCTGGTATCTCAACAGGAGTAACAACCTAAATTAAAAGAAGGGTCTTTATTTTGACAACGTCACCAGTGGTGCCTTCATTGCCGTGTAAGACTTTTGGTCATTACCATCTAAATTAGTATGTAAGAACGATGGTGTTTTACATGGCTCGCCCGACTTGCCGTGCCGCTACGGAAACGGTAGTAGAAAACAATGGACGTGTCCAGCGTCAGTGAATTTATGTTTTTACAGTAGTCCATACAGGAACATTGCTTTACACGCTGTACGAGCTAAACGGCGTGGATCGTCATGCGCCGAGAGAATAATTCAACATAATATGTACTTACCGTCTCTACACGATGGAGCCATACATCACTCTTAAAGCACACACAGTATAATGGTATTATGGTGAACTACTCAGTATGTGCTATGCATTAGGACATGTTAGCCACCGAAATTGACGTTATTCTTCAGTTTTCGAGTATGGAACATGCATTACGAATATATATGTAATCAGGCATACTGCCAATATTGTTAGTTAGCAGTAAAAACTACACACATATTTGGACGGCAGTACATGTAGGTTGCACTATACATCAACAACAAATGCGTCACAGTATTTTCTCCCAACGGCACACATTTTACAT
The DNA here is from genome assembly GCA_034401795.1 of Chaetoderma sp. LZ-2023a. Lineage (NCBI taxonomy): Eukaryota > Metazoa > Mollusca > Caudofoveata > Chaetodermatida > Chaetodermatidae > Chaetoderma > Chaetoderma sp. LZ-2023a. Next base: position 73,599,707 of record CM067367.1, read on the forward strand.
TTAAGGTCGCTGCTCATCCTCTTGCTAGAGAACGCGGCATGCTACGGTTACACATAGATCTATGATAGCTCGATAGGACAGGTTTTTAAGCTAGTGTAGTTCGGATGGACCGGTCAGGTGCCGGCCATACCAGCTAAGCTGGGTACGCGCCGCCCGTACTGATTTCGTTCCCTGAACACGCCCCCCCCGCCCCCGCCCTGGGTAGAGCTATAAGCATATAAGGGCTTATGAGAGAGATCGCGTTGTAAAAAACGACTAAGTTCGTTAAAGCGCATGCGCGCGCGTAAAACTATTTTGACAGAGCGTGTATTTCACGACCAAGATAAGATGGTGCTTTTAGTGTACCGAGTAGGTACATTGTACTCCTTTCTAATTACTTGTTCCCAGCGAATCTGGCATCAACAAGGTCAGAATTCGATGGGCTTTCCGAATCTGTAAACCCTTTCAAAATCAGTTAAGAAATGACTGGGTTATCCTCGGAAAACCCCTTTTTGATTATCTTCAAAATCTTGTCGTGGCGTCGTAACCACGTGTACGCAGACATTCTAGAATGTTCTAGAACATTCGACTCCGTCACTATTACGTGTGCGCTGCTTGGCTTGTGCTCGACCGATGATTGGTTGAAACCTGCGCCTATGACGTCATAGGTAGTATAAAAGGAGATGAAATACAGAACTCGAGAGCATCCTCGGCCAGCGGTGAGACCTTTCCCTGCCTTAAAATGTGATTCTACAGATGTAGAGGCAGCGATGTTCTTTGGTGGATGACTCGCCGGATCTGCCGGCCACGCCAAAACGTGTTTATCTAACTGTCCCAGCACTGATCTCGTGCAGGTTTATTTTAACCTTTTGACCGCAGCAATTGAACTTTTCCCGGTACGTCTGCAGAGCTAACTGACGTACCCCGCACCGTTAAGCTTAGTTATGTATCTTCATCCGTATTCAACAATCCCCGCTTATGAACGGGTTGTTATCAACTTCCATTCATACCATTCTATATATTGTGATTACTATCCGCTCCCGTCCTGGACTGCATGCGGAAATCCTGTTTGCGGGAACCGACATGCACGAGCTTTCCAGCTTCCAGAGAACGCGTCAACTCACGTCACACCAAGGATGATGTATCAATTTCAGTAACATGATAGCCCATGTTTAAGAATGGCTACCGATTATTCAAGTAACTATACGTAACATTTTAATCATGCCATTAGTTACATTTGTAATCTTTATACTTTGTTTGTATAAACGGTCCCGATGACCAAAAGGCACTGTAACGGTCTTAGGACCGCTAGTTATAATTTCTGTATCTGTTTATAGTTGTTCTTATTTTCCGTAAGGTGGTCTTTTTTACCGCACCATAGTAGGTTTCTCAACCTGTACGTTATGTATTATTCTGATAATTTCACATTGTTAATACTTGTTCTGGTTAGTTTTATATATGGCAAGCAGCCATCAGTTCATATGTGTTGTTTATTTATAGAAAAATAGGACTGCAGTGCACGAAGGAAACACTATACAGCAACATTTATATATGCAGCACGTTCTCCCGCCACCAACAATTTTTCACTGAGGTAGCTGTCCATGCTATAACTCTGTTTAGCCCGGTATGCTACCGACTAAAAGCCTTTGTATTCAGCTCGATAGGGTTGGTTTAATATGATTAGAGACAATTTCTTCGCTAGCAGACACATGCTGTACGCCTTTTTCCCGGTAGTTGCGATAATTTAGCCCCGCACTCCGGCAAGGTTGTGTAAAATTGGCCAACATATCTAATGGGTCTCCTATTTATAAGTTATTGTCTCTCTTCATGTTCCACTAAGCCTTATGGCTTCTTAATTGTTTGGATGTCCCTATCCGAACCATGGACTGATCCGACACTGGGAAACTATTGTGGTTTCCGAGCGGTGATGGCAAGGGTGTGGTGTCACATACATTTCCCGTGTATCTTCGGATACCTAGTAGTTAGTTATCCGTGCCAAGGTAGGAAGCACTGCGAAAACATATCTTAATCATAATTTTCTTTTATCTACTGGACAATCCTCCCGCACTGCAGTGCAAAGCTGGGCAACTTGCGTTTAAACCTAACGTCAGGTTAAAAAGATAGCTCCGTAGGACCTGGTGACGGGTGAGATGTGCATCCACACCGAATTCCGTACGATTGTCTGGGCATAATATAAAGATCTGCCATCCCATCATGGGAAGGACATTCATGGTGGGTATTCGTCTCCCTTACCCCCACCACAACGATAGATCAGTTGCCTAGACTTGCTTTTGTGAAAAGTAACCAATGTCCTGTGACGTTTTGTGTGGTTACGGAGCAAGATGTCCGGATTCTTGCCCAGTTCGGAGATCTTGTGAGGTAACATGTATGCACGCTGTCATCAGTATTGATGGCTTAGGGCATCCGTTCTCAATGACAGCCGTATCTAAAAGCTAGGTAGACGGCAGCCATTTGCGGCCTAAAATGGTTCTTGTCTCTCAAAAACTAAATGCTAGGTTAAGCATAGAATAAGGCCCGCATAAATAAACGCGGCAGCTACTAATTCAGCATATTGGAAACTACATAAGACGTGGCGTGGGGATCCTTCGGGAATCGCTCGTCTCGTCTTCACATAACACCTTATAGTCATAATTTCACTAGGTATGGTCTTTTCTAAACAGCGTTTTCTTTGAATATTAGAGTAAGCACTTTTTGGCCAATACTCTTCTCCCGCTTTAAGCGATGGTGACATTTTTCTGTGACGGAGGCCCGCGCGAGGCACTTGACTCTCGCAAGGAATCAGTGGCAACGGCCCACGCGAGGCTAATACTCCTCACCCAAACTAGTACTAGGAGTAGTACCCGCGTGAGGCACATGGCTTTTCGACACTATAAAGATACTTTTTTTTTCTTTCAGCTTAGAGGTATAATATCTTATATTAAGTTAATTAGGTATCTCATGTATGGGAGTCTCCCTTGCGGGGATACCTCTGCGGACCTACGAGTCTGTGCAGTACCTCCGGGAGCCCCACGTTTAAAAGTTCATCAGGCTGTGTCTATGTCTTGTATTTTCGTATGCTCATTTTTATCTAGCATACTTGACGGTCTATTTTAGGTAAACTCATTGTATAGACTTATTTTAATTAGGTCACCAATGAAATCTTGTAAGTCAATAGATCACAAAATTGCTATGGACAGGCATACCGGTGACACACACTCATGGGATGAGACTGTAGTGTTTACTGTTCTCGACGATGGTCGCACGGCTCCACCGGAACGATTGAGTTCCACCGGCCTTAGGAGCCGGTCTTTGTTACCCATAGGGTAGTATCGCATGGGATCTGTAACCCAGTGACGGGAAGCTAACCAGCGTCATCACTCGTCGTGCCCATGCGGCGAAGCGAGTCGACTTCAGACACCGGAATGGCTCGACACTACACCGCAAGCTACACTAGCCAAGAATGGTTACTCTTCAAATGGAGAACTGTTATTAAAAACTCTTCTTCACGGTCACTAAGACTGCTGTATAAACGGTACTACTGATTTTCATAGTTAGTCATCCATATTAAGGCTTCCTAAATTAAAGTAGAGAGTAACTGTCTATGACTACGCTTCTCTGGTTGTCTGTCCGAAATAAGTGTTTGAATTCCCACCGTCACAATGGGTAGGACCGTCTCAAGAAACTACAGCAGGTTTCTGCCCGACCATAATCAATTTACCATTCACATCCACACCTCCCCCTCCCCCTGTTTATCTTCGGATACCTATTAAGCACCGCTGTTTTATGCCAAAGTAGGAAACACTGCGCACATATAAATAAGGCAACAACGTTGCCATCCCAGCAGCGTTCTTAAGGCAATTTTCTCGAAACCTAAAGCAGCTAAACGGTAACGCCAGGATACAGATCCCATACGGTCCGTACTCAAAACCTTAGGTGACGCATAGAAACATGGATCACCATCTAACGCATAACGGTGACTTGATGAAGCCTTAGAGCTCATCCTGCCCTATGGGATAGATACCATGGATGGAAATACGTTTCTCTCTCCCCACAGTAAGTAAGCTAAGATCCGCTTTCTAAACACGCTTCTGTCAATGTAATTTGTCCATATGTTGTTATTTGTGGTTGTGGTGCGGTATGTGGAGGGATCGCTTTGCAGCCCTGAAGCTACCACCAGACACCATGTTGCATGTTGTCGGTCTGAGGAGAGATGCTCCGTGGGGTATCGGCAACAGTACCGAGCATCCTCGCCAGGAAAACGTATTCGTTAAAGACATTTGGTGCTACGCCATTTGCCGCCTAAAGATATATGTTTTGGACTTACAACTAAAAGTTGGTCTAGGCCATTTTATGTACACAAAAATAGACGGTACCAACTACAACTGTATCTTTAAGATAAGAGAACGGTGCTTAATTCAATGGGAACCAGCTGCCGTATCTTCACGTACACACAATCGGCACCCGCCAGTAAAATAACTATATTAGGATAAGTACACATGATAATTATTCTCTCTCTCTTTGTAGGATAGGAGGGTGGCCCTTTTTACTGCCCTCCTCCGCTTCAGCATTGAAGGCATTTTTCTATTTGATGGAGGCCGGCGCGAGGCATTATCCTCTTTCAAAATTGTGTATTCCCTGCCTTGTGCAGTGAAGGCCAACATAATTTTCCTCCTCATTTTTCGTTACCGTGGGATGTCTCTCTAGCGTTTGCACGCAAACGGTCAGATCACATCCACCTCCTTTTCACAGTTGTATAGTTATCTTCCCACAGGTTGCCTTTCCACGAGGCGCCACGACGTGGTGCCATCATACATTTCCTATCAAACAAATTGCAAGGGCATGGTCATCCTTGGCATAAAGAGGTATCGGTTCCCCATTCTTCCTCCACATTGTGATGGTCAGTCGGTTCAATCCCTCGGCCATCCTCCATGCGGAGCACGGTACTGCACCGTCATATATTTCCTCTCAAGCAAACAGTAAATATTCACTCATCATTGGCACCGTTTGTTATGGGTTCCCATTTTCCTCCTGCATTTTATGCAGGACGGTTTCTCTCTATCTCTCTCTCCTATCTTCTCTCTTCCTCAGCTACGGCGTTGTAGGCATTTTCCTGTGATGGAGGCCCGCATGAGGCACTTTCCTCTCGCAAAACCAATAATTTGTGGCCAGCCTGAGGCAGATATAGTTTATATTAAAGTAAACCAAATGATGGACCCTAACCGGAGCTTTCCCCGACAGTGGTACCTTTCACCATACCGTCTATATATGACTAGACCGGTTAGGTACCTCCGGCGAGACATGCACCCAGATTCACCACTCTCGTGTGTGCATACACTGTTTATAAGTGACACGCATACACAAATTGTTTGCTACTAAAACCAAGTAAGTACATTTGTGTGCTGGCACAGTTCTTTCCACCTTGGAAATGACGGCTAGACACACCGGGAACACGAACCGCCGGGACGATACGGTAGTGTTCAATTGTCGCTGTAATGGCTGCATGAGCCCACTGATCGTTCCACCGGCCCTTGAAGTCGTTTTTTGTGGACACCTGAGATGCGCGGCGACCGCTCCCCAACCCTGAGGCTGGCTGACCAGCAGCAGCAGCAACATCAACAACAACGGCAGGCGGCGGAGCCACGCGCACACCACCCCAAACACCCCCACCCACACCAACCGCCGGCTACATTAACTGCATCTTAGGCCGTGTTCTCACTAGAGATTTACTCATGAATACGGCAATGCTTCAGTATAACGTTACACCAGAGTAAGTCTCTAGTGATAACACTACCTTAGACTGTCAGGGAGTAGCATCATTGTAGGAACGCACATCAATGTTCTTCAATATGAACTTCGTTCCTAGTCCTAAATATCGGCTCTTTAAGAAAATTCAATTACATCGGCCAATTATCCAAATGTAACTAAAGACTCAATACAAAACCTATACACGACACGACACGGCGCTATACAGGTGTTTTTCCACTGGTTGCGCGCTTTGCGGGCGATACCCGCCGCTAGCTAACGATACGAACGATTTTTTTTATGAAACTGTTTAAATCAATGATAGCTAGCTTTACGGCTTGCACATGTCCCACCCGACCGACACTGGAGCCGATGCACGCAACATTTCTGGAATTAAAATACTTTTTGGTCTTCGCACTCCAATATCCAATCAGCTATAAGCGTCTGACCGTTAACCTCTCTCCAGTCCTTTACTGCGAGTCAGCATAGCAGAGATCTCAAAATTTGAGTCACTGTATAATCCTTCCAACCAGCTTTATAAAGATGCACAACGAAAACGCAGCGCGTGGGAGGCACATACAATTCTCCAGTGGCAAGATACCTCACATGCGCAAAATACATATGATGGCGATACATATGGAATTCAAGGAAAGCCAGTGCCGCATTGGCTAAATAACCTGGAGCTCAGGGGCCGGAGATCCATGGGGCCGCACCCCCTACCCCCGGAAAATGTGTGGGCCACAATATCATCCTGCTTATTCCTCCTCCGTTGACTTATCATCCATTGTATTAGTAGCTCAAATAAAACTCAGTAATTTAATATATGAGTTTTATTATAGCTACCACAGAAAATAAACAATTAAATTCTCGTCAGAGATGTGTCATTGTTAGAGGGTTAATATCTGATTGTATTAGTACATTGGTTAATATTTCATTTCTTGTAAATCTGCCAATAGGCAAGGCAATTTTAACCCTTTAATGACTAACTGTGTTCAATAAATTAAAATATGTACTTATTGAATGTCCATTTGCAGGCCAAGAGAAGACTATTTTTGAAAATTTACCACTGGAATGCAGTCAGTCCAGTGGTAAATTTTCAAAAATAATCTCTTGGCCTGCCTAATGGGCATTTCTCAAGACCCCTACAGAGGCCGGTCTTAGCCGGTTTCGTCCTGAAAGGGTTATACATGGTTGTGGTGTTATCATGTAACGGGTGGGTTGGGGGTTAGTGGGTGGATTTGGGCCAGCCACCAGGCACACTGTCCATCTACATATGTATGCCGCGTTGGACTAGTCACTGATAGGTCATCAGTGACAATCCCATGGCATGCAAGCTCGTAGACTGGGTCGTGGGTGGCGGGGTGGTGCGGAGGTTGAGGGTGGGGTGTGTGTAAAGCTCTAAGGATTTAATAGCGAACTGATAATTCACAGCCACATACAGAGATCACACAGACGCCATCCGAAAGCAACCAAATGTAAAAGATTTCTGTGCTATAGTTCGTCTTTAACGCTTAATATGCCGACACACTATATGAATCGCATGTCTTTCCCATTTAACACACCTTCTGGAAGCAACAACACCCAGTCAAATTAGTTTCAAAATCCTTAACAGCTTACCTGTATAGGCTTCTGGAAATTGATGGTCAATGAGTTAAGAGATCGTTCGATGCCAATACGGACGTGGTGTGGGTGGGTATTAGATTGAGATGGGCGGGGCATAGCTAAACGTGGAAAGGCCAATTTATATAACTAACGCTGACAAATCTGAGCAGCATAAATACAAATATATTTTCCATCAAATGCAGGAGATTGCTTCGCAGAGCATGTTATTTTCATATCCCCCCCCCCCTCTGAACACTCCGGAAACCCCGTCGTTGACACCCCCAGGGGCCCAATTATGTGTATATGTCATGGGACCCCCAATACCCTTAATCCGTCTCTGAGGAAAGGATACGGATTGTGATGAAACTGTATTCACACTATGATTATATCCAACGCAATACGATGATTTCATGAGGGGAATGTGTATGAGAAATATGAAGATAAAAAGCCCGTTTGGGCATCTGAGAATGCACGTGATGATCTAGAGCAAATTACCCTAATTATCATTCAAGAATCGCAGATGGCAAATAAGTGAAATGCTGTATGAAATGCAAACGATTTATTATTATGAATACAAAGCAAGACAACAGCTGCTGCTGCTGCTGCTGCTGCTGCTGCTGCTGCTGCTGCTGCTGCTACTGCTACTACTACTACAACTACTACTACTACTACTACTACTACTACTACTACTACTACTACTACCGCTTCTACTACTACTACTACTACCACCACCACCACCACCACCGCTACTACTAAGAAAGAAGCGTAAACTATATTCGTTCTGTTGGCACACGGTTAATCGAAATACACATTTTTCGTTTCGTTCGTATCGTTCGCAACGCACGCACGCAAGCAGTGGATGAACACCTATAAGATGTGCTACCTCGGATATGCGTGAATGGGGATTTAATTGAAAGCTATAGTTCATGTCGAATGTCGAGTCTGGTGAGGCGGTTACACAATAAAGATTAATCGATTACGTTATGTTACTCAAGTCCATATATTGTGATTGGGCTGAATGTCTCAAAACGTGTCATCACGCATTTGCGGTACATGATGAGAATGCCTCTAGAGAAAGCAGGCGAAAGCAACCAGGCGTATATCAACCACATAATATATCAACTCCAGTCAAAATGCAGCCGCCGTCTTACAAGCTGCCAATAAGGCCGGTAAATATTGTATGCCAATATCTATCACAATGAATTTACATGATTTATCTCCCTTGATTAATCATCTGCGCCTGAGCGTACACGGTAGGGTCTAATTGCTTAGGATGTTGCCGGAAAAAACGAACACAGACATCATTAATGGTAAGTTACCTTACGCTGTTATGAATAAATTCCGTCAAAAAATAAAATTATTAACTTATTGAATGCTCATTTACAGGCCAGGTGAAGGTTATTTAAAAATAAATATCGTGGATATGGAGCTCGTCATAACAGTGGCAATTTAAACAAATAGTATGAGCTTCACAAGCAGGCGGGCATTACCCAAGACCACTGCAAGGGCCGGTTTTGGCTGGCTTCGGTATAAACGGGTTAACAAAGAGATGGTATTGAGGCAGATACTGAAGACGTACGATCGATACACGCCGGCATGCGAAAGTAAATGCAACCGACATTTTCTGACAGGAAAAAAATTATACCAGCTGTCCAATAAACAAAAGGAAATGTTCTTTGTATTATAAATGTTAGTTCTTTTTCATTTTTCACATGGGTGTTTGTACGCTGATAAATTCGTCAAATTCATCTGCGTTTTTCACAGCTTATGGAGATATATCGAACATAGTGAGTGTTCACAATTTTACATCAACACTACAACGTAATATTTTTTATAACAATATCGCAAGAACGCCTTGCGGAATCAGACGTCGTGATTGAATGGGCCTTTACAGTCTATCCATCCATGATATGACGTCATAATCAACTACGTTACGTGGATCATGACGTCATATTCATGAATAACTCTATTTAGTCCGTCTTAAACGCGTAATAGCCCGTCATGCTGTACGAATTGTATGTCTTTACTATTTGAAAAACATTCTGTCGAATATTTGTAACTAATTTAATCGAGCGCTGTTGTTACCATAGGCAGCAACAGCACCCAGTCCAATTGGTTACAACATATTCAACAGCAAACATTTTTAGTTTTCTAGCCGGGGATCGATTGATCCCAACACAGGGCATGCGTTGGTGGAGCTTAGCTATAGATGGGCGGGGCATAGCTAAGACTGGATTTCTACATTAGGACCTACGTTATCATATCGGAAGTTTGATGGGGCAAGATCGTAGTGGAGTAGCAAATGCGCTTAACTGTTTTGAATAATATTCTAAGAATAGTGGACAATGGCTTGTTAGAAAAACAACCGCTTGTGTCCGAATTTCATATTGTTACACTCGTCCAATTTTTGAAAATGTACCCCGGAAATGACTGTAAATTTTAAACAATTCGATAGAATATCGGTAGCTTTGCTTGGGAGTTAGGATATTTTTTGGTTTTCTGGATATTGTCTGACCACGCCCAAGGCAGTGGCATACGAATGTATTGTCACACCCTTTCCAGCGTTGCAAGTTAGGCCACATCGGATCAGTAATTTCTGAGATATCGACAGATCCAGAATGTGATCAGATCCGGACCCGGGTTCTTGTATCCGGCACAGGGCTAAAGTCTGCAAATCTGCTTACACTTCAAGTTCATTCGCTGTCTTAAAAGTTGAACAAAATCGAATAAGAAGTGTTTGAGATATAACCAGGAATAAGCATTAGTGACTGACATGCCAACTGACTGACAAACTAACGAACGTACATGGCTTATTGAGCTGCTAATAATTACTTAAAACAATTTTAAATTTTTGCGTAGGATTTATAATGAAGTGTCACTTTAAAATAATGTTGTTGTTGTTGTTGTATATATGACATTTTCAAATATCTGTGGCTCTACTGGAGGGAGCTTTTTCAAACTTGGTTGGAAGTTCGACCGTGGGGTTAGAAAGAAAGACGTAGGCCCGATGTCAATATTGGGGTTAAAGGCACATACATATTCACAGCAAAATGCGTGAAAATAAAATTGTTTAAATTGTGTACATTTGGAGGCTTAATGTGTGTACCTCAATGTAATGAAGCGAAATAAATGTTAACATATGATTTCATTTCATAAGAATTATTAAAAAAAAGTAAATTTCGAAGTTGAATTAGGGACTCGTGTCTCTAATTCAATTTCACAACTTACAAATTATATTAATTGATGCATAATGAAATCATCATTTGCTAAGATGTATTTCGTTTCATTACATAAGGGCCCTCAATTTAAGCCTCTAAAAGTAAACAATTTTGACCATTTTATTGTCAATCATTTTGCTGTGTATATGCACATTTAATAGCTAAAGCACAACAACAACAGCTTACAGCAACAGCTTTCAGAAATATTATTTTCTAGCTAAACACTTCAACCCAGGGTGGCCTGGGTGAAAAATCTATCTAATACTAATATAGTTTATTCTCACGAACTCTAGTGAGTAGGCCTAGGTATGTACACTATCTACAAAGAATACAATTACACCTATTATTAAGCTGTTGTCAATAAAGAACGTACCCTAATTTTGCCATAATTTAACCCTTTCCTGACGAATCCGGGCAAATCCGACCCCGGCATTGGTCTTGAGAAATGTTCATTTGCAGGTTAGGGGAAGACTATATTTTGAAATTTTACCACCGGAATGACTTGTGGTGAATTTTCAAATATAGTTTTCTCTTGGACTGCAAATGGACATTATTTAATAAGAAACTATTCAAATAATTTGAACAAATTTAGACCTTAAACTGTTAAAACATGTATATCATGTTCTTATTTCTAGTATAGCACTCTTCCTGGCCTTTATCGAGTACAGGCAACACCTGTGCACGAGCGTGTTTGTTTGTGAGCGCGCATCATCTGCATTGTTATCATATGCACTGGACGATTACAGTTGTATGGCTGCTCGGCCCATCTCTAGCTAAACTCCACACACGCTCTGTCTCTGTTCCAACCAATCGATCCCTGTACTCTCTGAATCTCAATTTCCAGAACGTTTAAAATGTTTAATATTTTGAAACTAATTTCACTGGGTGTTGTTGCTGACTATCGGGAATCGTAGCGGATACTTCATGGCGAGATTGATGTTCTGGTTTGCTTGTTTTACGTGTTTGTACACAATGCGTACACACATTATTTAATCGTCACCATGCGTTATAGGGCGTAATGCCACATACAATCATCATCGGGAAATTAAAAGTTGTGAAACGTGGCTTACGGATTGGCATTTGCAATTTGGTATGGATAACAGTTATAATGATAGTTTCACAGTCAAGGTCGAATCCACGCACTTGGGTAATCAAGATCTATTTTCCGTGAAACAGAACATAAATATCAGTCTCTCCAGCGCGCCAGCATTGATGATGTCATATTGGGATTCTGCTAGATAATTTATAGATAGCATGTTCCGCTAATAATAATTCTAAACCGTTGACTTAGTTTCTGATGGATGGATAAAAAGCTCGATCAGTATCAGTGCCCTATGTCCCAGGTGTTTTTGCTGGGTTTTCATTGTCCAAATATTCGTCAGCCATCTCCGTCTCAGTGAAACAAAGCAATCCGTATTAATACATGCAGATAACTGGTTTCCCCAGTAACACGTCAATGACTCGTTCTTAATAAAGGGATCCATTTCTCTAGCTATGCCCCTCCCATTTCTAGCAAAGCTCCGTACGTGCTTTGCGCACGTTTGGGTCCTCAATTTAAACAAACACCCCAATTTCAAGGTAACTCTACAGGTAACATGTTGCATATGTTGAAACTAACTTGACTGGGAGGCGTTGCTGCCTATGACAACAGCACCCAGTCGAATTACTTTTAAAATAGTCAACATATTCTTTATTAAATAATAAAGTCACAAAATCCGTACACTTGAAAGACTGTTCAATGGGCATGACAGACCTAGATGCGTCATTCACTACGCATTTTGATTGTAACGTCAGCCTATATGTGACGTAATTGATTATGACGTCATATACTTGAGTGACAGATTCGGATCAATCCATAGCATAGTTTCCGAAAACCATACCGGGGCATGCCTATAGAGAGACATCCCGCCATGCAATACCACGTATTCCCCAGTAATGGGTGAGCGTAACACTATTGTTACCACATAATCGCCCTTTCCAGTTTATCCATCAAGCATATGATGTCATAATAAACCTCGCGACCAATGGCGTCATGAATGATGTGATTAAGTTCGCGACGAACTGGATGAAGGACTAAAGCGTTGTTGTACGAAGTGTATGCCTTCACTAATTTAATAAACCTGCTGTTGAATATTTTGAAATTAATATGGCTGGGCGCTGTTGCGGCTATAGGCAAATTTGTTTAAAAAATGCAACAGCTTACCTGTATAATTTTCTGGAAATTGATAGTCTGGGAGTTTAGGGATGTCAATACCAGAAGAGGGGGAATGTAGTCGGATACGTGTTCACGGCAATGCATAGGCCCTATCACCAAATTAACAAGACATACACCGCAGGAAAATAGGAAGTCAATCCAGAACTGTCCATTAAGCAGCCGATGATTATAATCCAGTTCAATTTAATAATGCCGCCTACTAATATTGTTCTGGGGACATTCCCGAAATGCATTAAAAAAAGAAATGATGTTGTAATCTGAAAATTATGGGGACATATCATGAACCCGTACTGTTGAAGGATGAACAGAACCCGTTGAGTGACATAGTTGCCAGAAGAAAACATCGCATGCGTCTCGAAGATTTCGCCCTGCAAAAGTCTCCACGGAATGGATACCAACTGGTGATACAATGAAGCTTTCCAGAGTAATGACGTCACATTCAGTCATAATCAGCTAAGAGGCGTGTATGACGACGTCACAATCATTACGTCATAAATGATTCTATACGACCCGATCTTTAACTGTCAATAGTCCGACACGTTGTACACAGTGTATGTCTCTATTATTTAATAAACATGCTGTTGACTATTTTGAAACTAATTTGACTTGGCGCTGTTGCTGCCATAGGCAGCAACAGCACCCAGTCAAATTAGTTTCAAAATAGTCAACAGCTTACCTGTATTGTTTTCTGGAAATTTATAGTCAGGGAGTTCGGAGATCGATCGATCCCAACACGATCGAACTGCGGGCGGAGATAAGCTAGAAATGGACGGAGCATAGCAAAAAATGGAATAGTTCATCAAGGACACGCCGGGGACCCAAGAAGACCTAGTGAAGCGCGCTCATCGTAGACAGTCGGATATCAGCTGGAATGATGAAGCGAAGAAACACACGATGGATCGGTATATATGGGGAAGTCGTACTGCTAATAGACCTTTCCAGTTTTAGCTATGCATCGTCCATCTCTAGATAAGATCCACCCACACCACGCTCGTGTTGGGATCAATCGATCCCTGAACTCCCTGACTATCAACTTCCATAAAACTATACAGGTACGCTGGTAAATATTTTGAAACCACTTTGTCTAGGTGCTGTTGCTGAGCCAGTCAAATTAGTTTCTAAATATTCAACAGAATGTGTATTTTGTGTGCGCGCGCGTGCGTGCGTGTTTGTGCGTGTGTGGTAAAAGAAACAATACACACATACATATGGTTCAGTGCAAAAGCAGTCGGTGCTTTTGCACTGAACCATATGTATGTGTGTATTGTTTCTTTTTTGAAACTCTCTTGTTCAAAGTCTGCAGCCATATAGGTTGTGTCTGGAAAGAGCTCCAGACCGGTGTCCAAAAGGGGGCCAAAAGTTAAAACGCGCCAACTGGCAATACATGTCTCTATTCAAAATATTCAATGGGTAATCTCGAGGTCACAGCGGCCTTTGTTCAAACAAAATATATAAATAAAATAAAATAAGATAAAATAAAATTTCCATAGCAAGTTATAGTCTAGATCACAACGAGCTAGACTGTACAGAGAATCCCAGTATAATCCCAAGGCAACTTCAAAACATCACCTCCCTCAGGGCAAGCCTGAGTTGGTGCCCGTACACCAGCTGCCCCTAGGCGTATTTAAAGGTATTATTTCCCAACAAACCATTTTATTTCCAATAACTCAATACATAAATGAACATATTAAATATAACTAATAAACACAGATAATAAAATGGAAGAATAACTGAAAACGTAGCAATTAATAGCACTGTACAATTCACCTATCACATCTCTAAATCCCACCCAATGATTCAATAATTATAACCCGCTATACATAGTCACCGCCCACATGCCTATATTTACAAAATCGTCCCCATTTAGCCCAATACAATTGATAGTACCTAAACATGAATAAAACGTCGACAGGTGCAACATTAATACCCTACATTCCTGCACACACGTACGTACGTTCGCACGCACGCACGCACGCACGCACACACGCACGCACAGGATGTGTATTAAATACTAATGCCATACAATTCGTACAACTTGATGGAATATTAAGCGTTTATGACTGACTAAATCGCGTCATTCATAGCGGAATTGATTATGAAGTCAGCCAACATGTGACGTTGTTGATTATTACGCATATATGATTAACTGAGAGACTGGATTCATCAATGTTATTTGGAATAGGACACAGTGCCGTTAGGTCAAATGTGGCATCACCATGCCTTCGCAGATCGACTGTAAGCGTGCAATCGGCGATTGTATCCTCATAGTTCGCCGGGAGCGCAATAACATTCTGCGCCACATTAGCAAATGCATAAAAGCTCTTGCTATTCAACAAGCAGACTCCCGAGCAGATGATATCACTGCCAAGGATGACTGTCACAAAATGTTTCGGGCAGCCAGAACCCTGAGAGGTACTGACTACACACCACCGCCCACTGCACACAACTCTGAAGAATACTTTATCGGTAATGACCAGGGAAAAGCCGAAGCGATCCGAGAATGCTTCAAGGAACAGTTCACTGACACCGATACTGTGCCCTTGCACCCGTTCTCAGGCAATTAGTAACACCAATTAAAACAGCAGAAGTTGAGAAGGCACTTAAAACCCTGAAAAATGGACGTCCACCCTGACCTGATGGTATGAGCAATGCACTATTTAAATATGCAAGTGACATCATCTCAAAACCGTTCACGCACCTAATCAATTCAGCTTTTATGCATCACCTTCCCATCAGTGCTGTAGGCCAATACACCATTATCGCACTACCCAAGCCCAAGAAACCACCTGGCCCACCTTCCAATCTTCGGCCCATCAACATCGTATGGATAATTCTATCCAATGTTAATCTATGCCGCATCCGAGACAAGATCGATGACTTCACCGAATTATGTCAAATTCTCTTCAAATGTAGACGCAGCTGCACAGGCATTGTATGGGCTCAACGTATGCTTATGTCGGTAGACATGTCCAAACACTGGGACTTCCACAAAATGGGCATTGACATGCCACGAGCCTTCAACACAATTACACGCTCAAAGATCATAGATGTACTACGCCAGGCCACTTGAAGTGAGATGAGCTACAACTAGTGAGACTACTGCTAGCAGACACCAAGCTGAGAGTACGAGTCAAGTAAGTGAAATATGTAGAGTTTGAGACATCAATTGGCTCCGCATAGTGAGATGGACTATCTCCGGTGCTTTTCACCTGCTACCTTGCTGCCGCATTGGAATCTGTGCGGGAAGGTCCCACAAGACCACCACCCCCCTCCCCCAGTGTCTAAACTGGGTATGCCACTAGGGGTGGAATATGCTGAAGATGGGGACTCTATAGACGAGGAAAACCCTTGACGAACTTTTCCAATAGTTGTAGGCAAACTAAAAATTGAGAATCGCTTTATGAATGAATCAAAAACAGAGTTCACGCACATATACCTATCTACAAAGCACGATACTAAAGAACATACCTATCTACTTCGTGGCGGCGAACCATGGAGGAAAAGAAAATTACTGGCCTCACTGCTTTGTAGTACTGCTGCCATTGCTGCACAATGCGCCATGGGGAACATAGCTTTCCAGTCCCTCTGGAAGCTATGGGTTCGTAGATCAAAGACGCCCCTGATAAAAAGGCTACGGTTATAACATGCAACCTGCGTAGCCTTGATGATGTATAGCTGTAACAGTTGGGCAGCCCCAAAGGCAGCTCTAGACAAACGTGATGCCTGCCACAACAAACACCTACGCACCATCACTAGAAACTGATGGCCAGACAGCATAGTTTCCAACGATGCACTATACAAGATGTGTAATACTTCGCCACTATTTGTAAAAGTCGCCCAGCAAAGATGGTCCATGCTTGGCCATGTGCTAAGGATGCCAGAAGCGACACCAGCACAGAGAGCCTTGGCGTTTTCCCTACTTGGAGCCAGCAAATACAAAGCTAGGAGAGGGCGTCATTGCATACATATGCTATGCGTGCTACGAGGTGACCTCAAGAATGCAGGACACCGTACACTCGATTCAAGAATGGGTATGAGGAAGTTAAGGAATTTTGCTGAGGACACGACACAGTGGGCACATGCGAAGGTGGGGCGGGGGGCATGATTGCAGCTGTAATATGGTTCTACTACTACAGCCGCAGAACACAGTACTCATACATGTATGATCTCGAGATCATATGATATCAATTATATTCGTGGCAATCTAAATCCTAAACCAGAATGTACAACTGTAGATCTGCGTGCGGTAGCTGTTTTGACAAGAGCCGCATACACAATTCATTGCAAGTCAATATTTCTATGATATTTGTTTTTATCCACTTACGTCATCAATCGCTGATCTATTTACCCATGTTATTCATTTCCAGACAACGATTTTAGAATACCTGCACGGATTAACATTACATTTGGTACATAATATATGGGGATAGTGTTTCACCGAGATCTGTTATTATTCACCAATGCCTAATATGATACAAAGATACGTGTTGGTGACATGTTCACTGCATTGCAGCATGAGGCACAAGGTCCGGCGGCGCTTCGTTGGAGCATTTGGGTGTATTTAATGAGACTGGAAATGTAGATCTAATCACGCTCAAAAGGAGTCTGTTAGCAAGATTTGCTTAAACTTGGGCAGGATGCTATCGGAATGTGTTTTATGCCACATAGCCAACACATCTGTAAAGTGTCCTGACTATGCGCCACGTAGAAGATAAGTTACTGAAGGAAAAACAAAAATTTTAAAAATCCAAAACTTGTCCAGTAAAATGCATAGACACACAGGTCGACAGGCATGCAAACACCTGTAAGCTTCATCCAGGCCCCACGCTGAATAGGCATATACGTGACTGCCAGTATACCAACCATCTACAATACCAAACAACTTGTGCGCCCACATGTATTTCATATAAGAACTGGACATGTGCCTTTAATTGATTCATAAGGTGTCAATTAATACGAGTTCTACTGATATACATATGCACGTTTCTTAGCCAAAGCCGGATTAGATGTTCATATGTACACTTATCAGAATGTGTATGTATACTAGTGGGCCCATGTGATGCTTTGCCCACACATTCCTGTACCCATTTTCACCCCTGGAAGTTTAAACAAAACCAGACATGTGTGCATGCGTCAAATGTCAAATTTAAGTCAACAGGGAATGAAGACTGAAAATGCATACTGTGTGACGTTAATTCAACATTGAACACATTCTTACATCGCAGATACCACAAATACATTTTTCAAATCAAAATTGTGTTGTTGAAGTGGGCTATCTAGACATTAACAATCAGAATGTAGACAATCCGACAATCATGTTAAATTATATCTGAAAAAAAATGAATGCAAGAAAGTAAAGCATCTACATAGAATTAGATTTAATTTTGTGAAGCCTTACGAAGGAAGATCCCAATGTGTAACAATTCATCATATCCATTGCCACATTTCTGTGAGAAATGCATGTTACATGGAAACATATCATTTGAACATGAATTTGAGCAAATACACATTTTACTTTCACGAAAACATATTAATGTTTATGCAGCGTGTATTTAAAGCAACTACTCATACAAAATATAAATTATAATTTCTGCCAGTGATATGCAGGAACGATGTGGACGTGCCTAAATGTAAACGTTTGCTGAGAATTGCTCAATTAAATGATTTTAATGACTGTTCTTGCTGAACGGAAATACTTCCAAGTTTACAGAGTTTCACAACATTAGGTTGGATTGGGAGCTCCAGATTGTGTTAAGACTAGAGGATATATCAAAATATAAATGCACAGTAACAAAAGCGTGATTAGATCATTTTCATATATCTGTTTATCTACCACCACCCTATTTTAAGGAAGAGAGAGTAAGTAGAAATATTGGGAGGTCAAATAAACAGTGAGAATACGGGAAATTTCTTAAGACCACACATCAAGATGGTGGGACATTTTACCGAATTCAAATGGCAGAGAGAAAAGGTAAAGATAAGAAGAACCGCAACATTCTTTCCTTTTCTAAAGGCCATTCAGAGATCGTCTCCTTGATGCGCTCATGTGCTCGACGAGGACGTCACTCGACAATCATCGGCGATTATTGTTGGTGCGCCGATGATGCATTATGTCTCGGCACCACAGCGGCAAGAAATTCCAGTTAAATTAGTTTGAAATTATTCAACAGTGTACCAGGATGATTACTGTGAAATGAACGTACGGATGCCTGTGTTCATAAGCTAAAAAATGAAAAGCAAAATAAGTATTCTGTTTTGCTAAAATAGTACACGAAATGGAGGAATCCCTGTTTAGATATTCACCGCCAATCTTTAGGTAAGCTCCTTCCACAATGCTCCGTGTTGGTATCGATCGATCCCTGAACAGTATGACTATCAATTCCGAGACAACTATACAGGCAAGCTGTTGAATATTGTAAAACTAATTTGTGCTGGGGCTGTTGCTGCCTAGGGCAGCAACAGCGCCCAGCCAAATTCATTTTAAGTCATCAGTATCTTTATTAAATGGTAACGGCATAGAATTCGTACAGCAATGCTTAATCCATCATCACGTTTATCTGCATCATTCGTGACGTCATTGCATATGATGTTATCATACACGTCACGAATTTGAGTATGACGTCGTATACTTAATAGAAAAAATGGAAAGCTCCATTGGTTCTCTGCACTTATAATTCACACGTATTTTGCCTTTGAATATCCCACATGCAGTTCTTGAACAACGGGACGGGGTTTGATTTCATTGCAACATATTGTGAAATTGAATGATTTCTTGATTGAAAATTGAACAATTTCTTGACTGTAAATTGAACAATTTCTTGAATATAAGTTCAAATAGAACGTACCTCACTTAGCGACCCGGGTAACCTAGGGACCATGATTCAGTGTTCTTGATAGCAAGCATGGTGCTGCATTTTTTTAGAAACACATTTACCAAAACTGCTTCATCATCGTATGGTCAATAACATCAAAGGTCAGGTGCAATCATTTCACATTTCAGAATAATAAAGGCGGTAACAGGAAAATAAAACAATGAGAAGGACCTTTCTTGCCCTGAACTAAATTGATGTTTGTGTGACGAGTATCCATTGTGAACTGAGTTTGACCAGTATTATTTATACTTAAGCTAATATATTTCTTTGAACACTTTGACGCAATGACAGTTGATAGATGTATACTTACGCTGGATTATTATAAAATTAAGTTGATATGTTTTTCGTTTGAACCTGTTGAAAAATGACTGTTTATGGATGTATAACTGAGTTTGACTGTTATTATAATATACTTTTGTTGGTATATGAACATTGCATTCTTTTGAAATACTGGTTTTTAATAGGTGTATCCTACTGATACCGGAATGATCGGAATGATGACATCTGTGAACTTGATCAATATGACTAAGCATTTTCAAAGGTCAGCATGGCGGCACAGATTAAACGAGCAGCATGATGACGCAGGTTAAGAGGAGAACCTGCCGAAGCAGGTTAAAAGGGCAACATGTCTCAGTACTTTGGAAGGAGTACACATATTTTACAATGGCATGCAATGCGTGTGCCATGTAGCAAAGTAAAAGGAGATTTTAAAGCAGCTGCCCTGTAGTTTGAGCAGGCAGAGCGGCACTAGCTTAAATATATATATATATATATATATATATATATATATATATATATATATATATATATATATATATATATATATATATATATATATATATATATATGTAGTTAGACAGTTAGATATAGATTGTTGAGTGTTATCGCCAAAAGCCTACACTCATTGCTTAGAGTGTATATGAAGAAAGAAGACACAGATAAATATAGAATATTGCTCATCTCAATCACGTATCAATAAGAGCTGTGATTTGTTATTTTGCTTTCCTCAAATGAGAGCGATATCATCGGCCTGCAGGTGTCTGAACTCACTGAAAGAACTACGTCAATGTTGCAAGGTCAACGGTACAACATACAACTTGTGAGATCTGAATGCCCAGATCTTACACTGGTGAGTCTGCCATTTAGAGTGTTGAAGACAAAACAACCGATTTTGAAAAGTGGAGTGAAGAAAGTTTGGAAAGTGAGAACAATGGAACAGATCAGAAAGCTGGCCAGTGATGTTCAGTATGATTTGGAATGAAAGTTTACTATGAAACCCAAACATTATCAGTAACATAACATTAACATACAGACAGCAAGCAGGGAAGTTATCGTGCATTGCTACGGCAAAGGGGCCGAAGGGAGATGACACTTGAAATTGATTAGATATTTAGATTAGGCTCTTGCTCTTGAATGGGTGTGTTGATTCTTTTGGGATACGAGCCAAGATTGTTAGTCAACCATTTTTAAAATGTAGACTAAGGTAAAAAAAAGAAGCATAGCAATAATAATTTGCTTACCCAGCTGAGTTTAGCTTGAATAAGTATTGGTGGCTGGAGGTAGGGTTGTTCTTGGACAGCTTGTTAAGACAGATTGGTTGAGAATAAAACTATTTCAATACTAGTATTTTTGTATGTAACAGTAATACGATGGCTCAAGCAAAGATGCATGCTGAAGTTGCTATGCTGAGTCAGTTAGACCACATCGTACATGACATACAAGTGTATGTGACCACTGTCCGCAATGATGCCATCGTAAATGAGGCAAACCGAGGGGAACGACAGCAAATACGAGAAGGCATGCGAAACTATCCTGAAAAGTTTAAAGGACACCATCAGTCATAATAAAATGTAAAGGACTAATCCTGGCAGAACTGCGTGTCTGGGTAGATGAATGCGAACTTACATATACATCTCTCTCAACAATCACAGATAGTCCTGCTCACTTAGCCACTTGGACTTCTACGTTTAGCTTACACAAAGATATAGAAGTTTTCCTAAAAAGATAAAACTTTGGATACCGTGATATTGGATGAAATTATGTGACCACATTTTACATGCTTTTGTTACCTTTAACGAATAAGAAAGACTGAGAGCAGCATTAGAAGTAATAAAACAGAAACAAAGTGATAATATTGTCGCATTTAACCAACGTTAAAATAGTCGACGGGGAGAGCATATCCGGCACCATCAGTAGATGCTCAATGTACAGTGGTATGGCAGACACATGTTCATTACTGTATGTGTACCATAGAAAGAATACACCGAAGGAGACATTGGACTTTATAGAAGAGCATGCAGCTAATTTAGAATTACTAGTAACCATGAATCTTACAACTCCGGAACCTATGGACGTTGACGCTTCGGTCGCTGATCGTCCATCGGACTATGTCAAAGAACTAGAGAAAGTGAAAGAGCAGACTCAGAGAATGTTTATTAAGATGGCTAAATTAGAAGTCTAGTTACGGCAAAATACAGAAAAATATAATCAATTACAAGAGCGACACAAACGACCACCTAAACCACCGCATATGGTGACAATCTCTGAATCTAGGCAATGACAGCCAATTAATCTCCCGGCTACAAGAATGCCACCAACGAATCATGATTTCCTGGACTAACATTACAACGCCATCGCTGCTAACATGTTGGACGCAACGCAGCACATTGTAAAAATAAACCAACACTCAGATGTACCTCGTGTGGACAATTTGGGCATGCTTAAAGCCGATGCTGGAATAAAGGTCGACCACAAGATCAAACAGAATGGAAGGGGAATTTGGCGAATAGCAACGAGTCGAGATTTCATGAGGTAGTGGGACAGGCTTCTTGGCCCAATTAATAATCAAAGGTAGACCTGTGACATTGTTAATAGACACTGGTTAATAGGCACTTGTTAATAGGCGCGGGGACAACCTATGATGTGTACTGGTGTGTAGAAATGAATAGTAGGATCCCATCCATTAAAATGGGCACTCTGATTTATGTGAACAGTACACCAATAAAATTGCTTGGAACAACAGAGGTAAAATGTGGTCAAGCCAGTCCAGTGCCTGCTCAAGTTGTGCCAGTAGTGCAAAAAGGAGGACTGTTAGAAGGTGATGACCTTAGAATCGGAAACACACTTTTAGATTATAATCATGGTAAAATGCTATGGCATGGGAATCCTTATAAATTAGCAGAATGAAAGCATACGGGAAAACACAGTGTATCATGTAATAGATACCTTTGTAAAAATAGTTATATATTGGAGTGATTAACCACGGTAGACATCCCGGTATAAAATGTGCGATTCCCATTGGAAATTAATCACCGATATGGCAAAGAGCTTACCTTTTACCGTTAATGAAAAAGTACACAGTACGGGAGCAGTTCAATGAGATATTGGAAGCTGGAGTAATCCAATGGCCAGAATCACCTCGGGCTTCCCTCAAGAACAATGTTAGATTTTATTGGGGTCTATGCCAACAAGAATCCGTTGACGAGCATACGTCAGTGCGTTGGAGTGAGGCTGTATTGCTCTAACTTGACTTATATATGACATACAAATCATACACTGATGCATCAGCATATTCGATAGGAGCCATTTTAGTTCAAGATTGAAATCATGGCACTGAGAATGTGATCCAGTATCTGGCAGCTGCACTCAAAGATAGTCAACTTAATTGGCCGATAATTGAAAAGGAGGTATATGCAGTAGTAAATGCTCTCAAAAAGTTACGGCCATATTTGAATGGAGCAAGATTTACAATTTACACTGACTATAAACCACTTAGGCGATTGTGGTTAAGCGAGGTAAAACACACCAAGGTCCAACGTTGAGCGGCATTAATCACAGAATATGGTTGTAAGATCGAATTTATAAATGGCACACAGAATATAAGGGCTGATATATTGTGGATTATTGTGGATTACGCTAATATTGACAGCTTGCTGCATTTGATTCTGGAGAGTATGCGATCCCAGAGGGAGAGACGACGGAATGCTTCCTCATGTGCTACTGGAAGCGCATAATACACAGTTTGATAAGCTGTGTGGTCAGCAAAAGAACGAATTCTAGACACTATTCAAGGACGTACCTGAATGATGCATGGTACATAATGGGGCCTTATATTCAACAAGATGCCACACAGTATTAGATGCTGCGTATCCAAGAGTACTTTTGCCAGGCTGAATGAGCAGGTCACCATGGCCTACATAAAACCTTATCGCGAATCAGTGACTCATTTGTCTGGGATGGTTTCAGAAAGGAATTCGAGCAAATAATTTGGAAATGTCCACAATGCCAAGTCAACAAACGAGTTCCCACAAGACAAATGTTCACAGAAATGCCTCGACCAAATTACCGAGGGGTGATTATAGGGATGGAACTGATTCGTCCATTGATTGAATCGCTGCAATGAAATACTAATGGCCATCGTTGAACATTGTTCTGCATGGGCAGAAGCATACCCAATACTGACCAAGTCTGCAGAATGAGTGGAAAACAAATGCTGCAATATATGTTGTTCATATCATGTCAGAGATAGTACTTACTGATACAGGACGGAGCTTAATGCGAAGGAGATATAAGAAAAAATATATGACCATGGGGATAGATCTCAGTAGAACAATGCCATAACATCAAGAGACGAATGGCCAGACGGGGAGATTGAAACAAACTATCATTTCCATCCTACAGAAATTAGTCAATAATCAAACACGAACTTGGTGATATGAGTTAGTTCAACGACAGAGCACACCTCATTTTATTTAAGGCATGGTAGGAAAGGACGATTACATTTGCCATTAATCATAGACTGTGATCAAGACGTTGAAGTTCCTGCCATTAAGTACTGCCCTAAAGCATGTCCGTGCTAACACCCACATGCCACGTGATTACCAAAGTAAACAAACTAATGAAAGATAGTTTAAGGTAGGCGCTTCCATAGATGTAAAGGTTTTGTAAAGTTGGGTAGAAGGATAACTCGAATGTCTCATTGTGACCCTTAATATGCAATTTATAAATTGAATGGGTCGCTGGCCCATATTGGGCATCAAATGCCACATAAGACAATGGTAGTGCACATTAGGATGATTGTTTTGCACACGTTATTAGTTTGCATAGAATATACGCTATTCTTCTAATACGTTGCTTGTAAATAGCTGTATAAAACTGATAATTAAGTAATCCCTTTCCCGCTTCGTCATGCTGACCAAGTTCACAGACATAATCATTCCGATAATGGACCTTTCTAATCTTAGCTATGCCCCTCCAGTCTCTAGCTAAGCTCCACCCACACCAGGCTCGTGTAGGGATCGATCAATCCCTGAACTCCCTGACCATCAATTTCTAGAAAACTATACAGGTAAGTTGTTGAATATTTTGAAAGTAATATGACTGGGTGCAGCGACAGC
Source organism: Chaetoderma sp. LZ-2023a (assembly GCA_034401795.1). NCBI lineage: Eukaryota > Metazoa > Mollusca > Caudofoveata > Chaetodermatida > Chaetodermatidae > Chaetoderma > Chaetoderma sp. LZ-2023a. The sequence goes on from CM067367.1 coordinate 73,624,731, forward strand.
ACAAATGAAATCAGTTTCAAAATATTCGACAAAATGTTTATTAAATAGTAGACATACAATTCGTACAACGTGTCAGACTATTATGCGGTAATGACGGGTTATATCGAATCACTCATGACGTCCTGATTATGTCGTTATCATACACATCACTGTGTTAATATGACGTCATATGACGTCAGATGATCAATAGATAAACTGGAAAGGTGAATTATGTGAATGATTACATCTGTGAACTTGGTCAACATGACCACGCAGGTTAAAAAGACAACATGGCGAAGCAGGTTAAAAGGGCAACACGACGAAGCACTTTGAAAGAGTAAACCTATTTTACCATTAGGCGATGATCATGCGATGATCACACACTGTCATATCAATGTCGTGCAACGTGGCATATATTAATGTATGTCAACAAGTAAAGTAAAAGGAGATTTTAAATGCAGCTGTCGTGTAGCTGTAGCAGGCAGTGCGGGCAATGCATTGTATAGATATAGTTAGGCAGCTATATTTAAATTGTTGAGCGTTAGCGCCAAAGACTACCATAATGTGTTAGCGTGTACGTGGAGAAAGTAGACACAGCTAAATATATACTATATAAGCTATATAGACTATTGTTCATCTCATTCACTTATCAAGAAGAGCTGTGATTTGTTATTTTGTTTTCATCAAATGAAAGCGGTCTCATTGTCGTGAAACTTTCTGAAGTCACTGACAGAACCACATCTATGTTCCAACGTCAAAGTGCAAAAGATAACTTGTAAGATCTGAAGGCCCCGACCTGCAGTATAAACAACGAGAGCGGGCACACGTTCTTACAACTTAGATGTGCCCGTGTCCTGCAACATTCACCTTTCCAGAGTACCCATCTATGATCTGACGTCATAATCAACTACGTGATGTATATAATCACTTCCCACTCAATGATGTCATTATGACGGCATAAATGACGTAGAAAAGTACGTCACTTACGAATAGTTGAAGCAACAACACCAAGTCAAATTAGTTACAAAATATTCAACAGCTTACCTGTATAGTTTTCAGGATAATGACAGTCAGGGTATTCGGGGATCGATCAATCCCAATACAGCGACGTGTGGGTGGAGCTTAGCTAGTGATCGACGGGGCATAGCTAAAACGGGGGTGGTACGACATTATACGCAGCCAATATAATTGTGAATGCACGTGTTGATCACTTTTGTAGCACCAAAGAAAATAATACATTACGAGGTGAGAAAGAGAACGGGAACAAGAACGAGAGAGAGAGAGAGAGAGAGAGAGAGAGAGAGAGAGAGAGAGAGAGAGAGAGGGAGAGAGGGAGAGAGGGAGAGGGGGCGGGGAGGGAGGGAGGGAGGGAGAGAGAGAGAGAGAGCGAGAGAGAGAGAGAGAGAGAGAGGTGAGAGAGGGGAGAGAGGGGGAAAGGGAGGGAGGAAGGGAGGGAGAGAGAGAGAGAGAGAGAGAGAAAGAGAGAGAGAGAGAGAGAGAGAGAGGGATGGAGGGAGGGGGGAGGGAGGGAGGGAGGGAGAGAGAGAGAGAGAGCGAGAGAGAGAGGCGCCCTATATACGGTAAAATGTGCAAGTATTTTGAATATAATTTTGAGCTTCATTAAAGATGCATTCCTTTTGCTGGGATAGTCGATGTTTTACCCTTACGTATCAAGTCACTGCTAAACTAGAAGAAGAATATATTAGATTAGATGGTAGTTTGCTTAGTATAGATTAGTTAGTACGGGCATGAGGTGGGGTTGGATGGGTTGTAGCGTGGGGATGTTCAAATAGTAGTGGGGACGAGCGGAGACGAGCTATTCATCTTGATACAAATCTAGATTTGCTTTTTGGAATTGCGTAATGCCAAGATGTTGGCCAATATCCTGTCTGCGTAACGCTGATGTCTTTTTATTTTATTTAGAGCTGGACACTGCGTACCGGCTGTCGAATTTCCTCGGAAAGTGTGTTTTCGGTGTAGTGCGGATGGGGATTTCCATCGTGACAGATGATCCGCATGCATTGCATGCCAGCGAGATGAGTACTATCTAGCCTAGTGAAATTAGTTTCAAAATATTCAACAGAATGTTTATTAAATAGTAGAGATCCCACGTATTTGGATCGATCGATCTCTGAACTCCCTGACTATAAATCCCCAGAAAACGTTTCAGGTAAGCTTTTGACTATTTTGGAACAAATGTGACTGGCGCTGCTGATGCCTACGGCAGCAACAGCGTCCAGTTAAATTAGTTTCAAAATAGTCAACAGCATGTTTATTAAATAGTGGAGACATACAATAAGTACAACGTGTCGGACTATTAAGAGTTAAAACAGGGCAAATAGAATCATTATGACGTAATGATTATGCCATCATGCTACACGCCCCTTAGTTGATTATGACGTCATACGGCGTCAGATATTAGATGGACACAAATGGTGAATTACATGCATCTTGATGTTAACAAGAGAGGAAGGCTGCTCGATATTGTGAAACTAATTTGACCGAGTGCAGTTGTTACCTATGGCATACCCTCAAATTGAGTTTACAACATTCACCAGGATATTTATTAATAAAAACTAAATTCACAAAGGGATCTTAGTCAAACATATTCGTGACGACCCATCGCCATGGATGTGACGAACCTGCACTGTATTGATTGTGTTATCGCCTAACAGGTGACGTATTTGATCAGATGGCAAATACTTGAGTACCATATTGGACCGCTCCATTCTCTTAATTAGAACGTGGCCATTACATATCATGCAGGCCTACCCGCGCCACATCTATCGTGCTAGGACGGTTGACGTTCAATATTCGTGTCACTATACCGGTATCGTGTTAAAGTGGACATTCCAAAGAGGAAATATAATCTGATAAGGAAATAGAGATCGAATGAGTGGAGCATGCCCTGTACCTATAGTGACACGAAAACTGACGATCTCTTTTGGAAATCGTCATTGATCTGTAACAGAGGGGCCCATTTATAAATATGCACCGCCCATTTCAAGCTAAGCCCCGCCCACAGTTTACGTATGTTGGAATTAATATGAAACTTTGATACGCTGAATTGGCAGAATCTAAATTTCACGGTAAATATAAATGGAAGAATTTGAATATTTTGCAACTATTTTCCCTCGGGGCTCTTGCTACCATTGGCAGAAACAGCTCCAAGTCGAATTATTTGTAAAAAAGTCAACAGCATGTTTATTAAAATGTGAATTCATCAACGATATACAATTCGTATCCTTTAGTGATGTACATGTTATATTAGTCGCGTAACAGATATGAAAATGCGTCAAGTGTTATACGTACTCTTCGAATGAAGGTAGCCGACATCCGGTTAGGTCCAAGACTCGTAACTTATAAAAAAGATGTTGTTGCCCCCTAGGGGCAAGTATGCCATTTATATTATGTTTCCAAACTGTGCTTCCAGATTGCCCCATTTCTGTGAATTTCTGAAAATATGTATTGTTGTAAGCTATACATACTACAGAATCCTTGAAATACCAACTCAAGCATGATAGTAAACCTTTATCCTTCATATCAGCAAAACAACGGCTTCTGTGGTGGTCTTGAGAAATGCCCATGTGCAGACCAAGAGAAGACTATTCTTGCAAATGTATCGCTGTGATAAACTTTCAAAAACAGTCTTCTCTTGGTATGCGAATGGACATTTTCCATGAGAAAATTTTAATTTTCTTGGCCTAATTTGAGGGTGAAAGGGTTAACACTAAGTAAAAGAAATACCCACCATGATTCCATATTATCCGACCCTGAAAATAAGAAATTATCTAGGTTATCTAGGCAACCAATGGGTTAAAATTCGGTTGCCCTGCAGTAAATAAAGTGTTTGCTCCTGACCGCACGAACGTGTTATGTGCATGACATGTAGGTCTCTCGAAAGTGTCCGATTGTGCAGCGCGAAAAATAATGTCAAAGGTGTATATTCACACCAACATGCTTCATAACATAATTGTTAAAAGTATATACTTTTAGCGGCTTAAAATGCACGCCTACGGGAAATGAAACGAAATAAACGGTAAAATATCATGATTTTCTTACTCACAAATCAAAATAATGCTTTAAGTTTTGAAATTGAACTAGAGACTCGAGTCCCTAATTCAACTTCACAACTAAAAACGTATATTAGTTTATAAGGAATGAATCCATCATGTGCCAAGATGTATTTTGTTTCACTACATTTAGGTACACAATTTAACTTCGAAATGTATACAATTTTAACAATAATCGCATGTACTAAAGGTAAGTTCAGCGACACAGCTTTCAATCTGCATTGTGTGCTATTGATTCTTATGTGGGGCTATGCAATTGGAGTGGCGCATATACAGTTGGCTTATAGATTGCCAAAATTAAAAAAGTTGAAGTCAGAATTCGCATTCTGAAATGTGCATTATCGCTTATTTCTTACTGTATTCCCGCACAATTTAACTTGACGTTGTTCTTGCCATAGGCAGCAACAGCATCCAGTCAAATTAGTTTCAAAACATTCAAAAGCTTAATATGAGGGCGGATTTTGATTGTGTTTCAAATATATTGTATAAATTGTGTATACAATTGTGTTTGCCTATGGATTTTAAGCTCTACTCACTTGTTACACGTATTTGAAAAAGGAGGAACTATGTGGTCGACTATGTTCAAGCTAATTTGAATGAGGGATGTGGCAGTAACAACTCACACTCAAATTAGTTTCAAAATATTCAGGACAATGTGTATTATATTATAAAGTAAGCAAAGCCATAGGGGGTTTACACCACCTTTGTGCCGGACGTGTTGAGGTTCGTGACAGAGCTTCGTCATGTTGATAGATGCGTCCGCTAACTTGTGACCTAGGTGATTATGACGTCAGATAATTGAGTGGCACGTATATGGTTCCTCTAGTTCAATGATCAACGGTTGAGATTGGCATATGTTACAGCACACCAGTTCAAAAGGCCTGTCCAGTTTTAGCTATGCCTCGACCATCACTAGCTAAGCTCAACCCACACCTCGCTCCTATTGAGATAGATCGATCCCAGAACTCCCTGACTATCACGTTCCAGAAAAAATATACAGGTAAGCTGTTGAATATTTTGAAACTAATTTGACCGGATGCTGATGCTGCCTATGGCAACAACAGCGCCCAATTAAATTAGTTGCAACATATTCAACGGCATATTTATTAAATGGCAAGGCGATACAATTCTTACAACGTGCCAGACAATTACACGTTAATGACAGACTAAATCGAATCATTCAAGGCGTAATTATTATGACGTCAGCCTTCATGTCACGTAGTTGACTATGACGTCAGATGATTAGCTGATGAAATGGATTCGTGAACTGCACCATCCGCTATGTTCACATTGCCATTCACCTAGTCATTAAGCACATGTCGCAGCCACCTTGGTTGATGTTTCAACGACACATGTATAATTTAAAGAATTTGACTAGATGTGTGTTATTGCCTGCGAATATTCACAATGCATTATTAACATAAACGGAAATTGAAGATAGAACCAATAACGATTTCCGATCACTCATCGATGAACTCAATGTATTAATTTTCACAATCCTGGAATATATCTCGCTCGAATACTATAAATATGTTAATAAACATGGACTGGGATGCGCTTGTTCATGAAGTCTGAGTCATTGAGGTCCATGTATGATAGCCAGTGTTCGCAAAGATACGATTGAGTCAAGAGATTAGAGGACTTGTTACATACAAAAAACTCTTGATGGCATTCAAAATGACCTTTATAGATTTAAACAGATACGAATAGGCCTACACTTGAGGGGTCAAGGTCACATATAAAAAAATGTCTAGGGAAAACTAAGTCTGGATATGTAATCACATGCACTTAGGACCCAAACCAGATTGAATAATAACAATGTGACGGTTGGTGCTCTATTTGCAGGAACCACATTTGGCAACCGTCTGCAGATCAGTTGCAGCTAGTAGCGATGGATATATCGATTCAACAAGGGCTCGTATTTGGGAAGACAATTTGAAACCACTTTGTGGATAAGGCCACAGGGCAATACGCAATTAATCGATCCATATGCCGAAGTTGAACAGTTGAGTTATTGATTATGATCTGATACAAGTTGGGAGAATTAAGAATCTGTAAATGTATCCACCCATACAGTGGAAAGAGACGTGATGTGAATCCATTTGTTTTTTCTAACGTTGAGCAAGTAGTGGCAGTGAATAATCCAATGTTCACCCAGTTATCGGGTGGTGACCAAAACCACTTTGGTTAACACGATATTGAGGGGATATAGTGTATATTCAATGGCATCAATGATAACATGAACACTCAATTCGAAAGACCAGATATGACTCAACGAATGGAGGTGCCCTTAGATTGCAGACAGCGTTGACTACTAGTGGATACAGATATTCGCTCGTTAACTCTAATAGATTACTATTTGGTGTCTTGACCGTTACCCGACAGCATTGACCCATCGGTATTTCAAAAGTCCTTTAATCATTATCAATCATACATGGGGTGGAAAACTAAAGTTCGTTTGGCGTTTCACACCAACAATGACCTGTGGCAGTGGATTTTAATACACATTAGACATGCTAGACACAGGTGTGCAAGTGTAAAATATGTATATTATTGAACTACTTCCGAGATCTCTCAACAGTATATTGCACTAAATATGACAGTGTCAGATTATCATAAGTTTTATAGTAACACGTAATAATTTACGCCATGATCAATTGACCTTAATCGACCTTCGTGATATCACAAATTACCAATACCGTTACACACATACACACGGGCCCTCCACAAAATTGAATTAATTAACAATTAATCGCAATACAAACTTGGAAGAAAAGTTAGACTGGGCAAGTAAATGGCCGTTGCATAACATAATCATAGTGCAACCGTATAAAAGGAAGGGGGGTAATATGGATGCCTTGCAGGAAACGTTCTGTGACATAAGATTAGGAGATGCTGGAATCGTTCGTGAAGAAAGTGTCTATGAATTCTACACCAACTTCACATATGTCCGAATCAAAGTTTCCGATCATCCTGTAGACGACATCAATTCTCGGCAACAGTCTTAAGATGATACCTTTATAACTGAATCAGTCTTAGCTGGGACCCAGGACACTCTAAGCACTCGCTACAAGGGAAAGCTACACACAAGTCTGCGATATGAATATAATTATGCAGCACAGTTGAGCCCACGCATCCGGGAGCACCAACCCCATTCACTATACATACCTTGAAATAAGATGTCAGCCATGATGGCACCGCCATCTTGAACCTGCCCTGGGTATCCGTTCCGGCATGTCTGATACAACCTTGCCATCAATTCGCTGAGGTCTAACACTTCTTATACATTTCCACGAATCGCATCATTGATGTTTCTGCTGTATCACAAATGATCACACCTCTGCAGCGAAATTTCCCCATTAAGTCTGGGTCCCATGACTGCTGGTGGTGGGTCCCGGTGGATGCACTGTCATTGCTGAGATGCTGTCACTATTACTGGCACTGTCGGAAATATCTGAAGTGATGGTGGTGGAAATATGCGCGTCCATAATGTCTCTCACAGTTACTGCCGCTTCTAATATATCCATCCATAAGGCAGCGGCGGCACTAGTGGCTGCTAATGTCTTTGGTGCTGTGGTGGTGGTAGTCGTCGTGGTGGTTGCTGTAACTGTCGTGGTGTTGGCAGTGAGCTGTACCGTTGGCTGAGGTCATGATGCGGGAGCGGATACAGCAGGAGACGACATCTTCCGAAACTTAGCATATTTTAACAGACGACTTGTGGTGACGTTAAGCATGGGCTGAATGTCCTGTGTGTGGGTGATCCGTATCTTTCCCACGTATGGACGTTCCGGCATGGTTCCCTTTCTGATTGCTGGGTTAGGAAGGCGAGGAGTCTGAAGCTAAATAACATGGGTCAGAGTTATACTAATCGCCGCAGGCTGCGACGGTCCTGGTATCTCGTCTATGGTCAGTTCCGGCGGAGATGGTGACTGTGGGTAATTTGGAATGTCGATTCCCGCAGGTCTCGTAATCACTATCAAAATCACCTGACTGGCTAACACTGTCTTAGACACTACGGTTGCGGGTGTAGTGACCATAGCCGAATGGCTAATAACTGATGCGGGTGCTGCTGGACTGGATTTTGCGGGAGACGTTTGCTTCTTACTCTAGATGAAGTAACTGGTACCGGCATAACGCTTCCTGACGTGGCTGCAGGCAGGAGTTCACATCTGGCTGCCAGCACATTGCTTACCGTAGCCACGGGAAGACGATGACTAACGGGATATCTACAAGTAGTGTTCTTCGTGTGGGCCATTTTCTCGGTCGGAAGAACTTTGACTGGGAACCGAGATTCGAAATGGGTGGCTAAAACGGCATGATCCTCGTTCTCTTCTCCAGGAACTACATTTACTTCTAACACATGGTGATGATATCAGAGTGCATGGGTCACCCCGTTGCGGGTAGTGGTGTAGAGATACTGGCACATCACACAGAAGGCTGACTGGAAGAGATGATCTTTATTAACGTGAAGTGTGTGGTCAGATCTTCCAGTGAAAGTTCTGGTACAGTGCTCTCCGCTAGCTAATAACGAGCTGCACGGGAACCGTTTTGGAACTGGCACCGAGTCTTCTTCAGATGAATCCGATAACTCTAAATCTTCAAGGAGTGACATCTCGTTCCCGCATGGTAGTTGGCTGCAGGAACCTTATTCAAAACCTAATGCCCTATCTCTTCATGGTATTTAACTTTCCAGGCCAAGTATAATAATGAAATAATAATAAAACAGCAGAATTTGGTTTGCGACACGAAAGAGGCCTAATGCTATCTGTTCTTCCCTGGTGTCGAGTTTTGAGGGGAAGACACAGTTTCAGAGTGTGCGTCCTTCTTTTATACTGTTTGGTGACGTCACAGGCGGCGGATGGCCACACCTAAACGTTTTAACAGGTGATTCGGTGATTCTTATTTGAAAGTGTCCTCTGTTTCCGGCCTAGACGTCTAGGGATTAATTCTTCCCGTATAAAGGGAGTACTTTTTAATGATAGGAAGAATGGCTCGTTAACTTTGTCCTAATTTCACGCTTTTAACAGCCTCATATCAACACAAACTTGTGGTACTACTTTTTCTTTGCGGAGACTCACCTTTTAATTAGCGTGAGGCAGTTTTTGAGATTGGATGCTTATAAACTTGCCTGTTTTAATTTTAGGCTGGAGCGCCCGATGGGGTGTGTGGGAGCCTTGATGATGTCAGCGGCAATTACCCTGACTCACCCTCCCCACTCCTCCATCACGCTGTGGTAGTCGCGTCTTTGGGCGGCTCTTGTGTTTAAAGCGTTTGATCCAATTTACTGGAAATAGCAGTAAATGTCATGTGGCTCTAAAAGGCACGTGGCTGATCGGAAACATATATGCTGTTTATGGCGACGGCCAAAATACTGTTGCTGAGGTGTAGTCTGTTGTGGATGTGAGATATGGAAAGATATATATGTTATATCATGAATCTTTAATATATCATGTCCCTTATTTGCGCGAGCTCTTAAACATGCGTCTTGGGGTAGAATGCACTTTAGGGGTCACAACTATCTTTAGCAAACACTATTGAAATACGTCATTGAGCTCATGATAGAGTTAAACCTACTAAAGTATATTATGACATCATTGAATAATGTAATAATCATGCAGCTACCACATGATATTTTAGTGGTCAATGATAATATATTTCAAGGGAGGTAATCGGTTAAATTATTATTAATTTTGTGTTTTATTCTAGAATATTATTTTGTTCTTACTTGTCTATTGATTTCGGTCAGTAAGCCCTTGCCGCTCGAGGCTACTGGGAACGGCTCCTTTATATTCAGCCACAGGATAAACTCTCTTGACTAATTCGAGGAATTTCCCAAATTTATCAGAACTGTCTGACAGATAGTGAGATACCTTTTTCTAACACAATATTCTGTAAAGTATACAATGTTTTAGTTGTACCGTATTTTGGCAATGATGTCTTTACTGATCTCCATGATGATTCGATTAAATTTGTGCAGCATCCAGATTCAGGATCTTTAAATGTTACTGAATGGTTAACTGTTAGATGCAAATATCCTTCATTTTTCAAACAGTCATAACTCTTCCAGCAATCAGAGTAAACAATAGAACCGGGCAGGATATATTCCTTAATTATTGGTATTAAAGTTGCTGATGACCTATCTGTTACGCACTGAAAAAACCCACTCTTTGCTCTCTCTCTCGATTCCTCCAAATACCCACACACCATCAACAGGTTTTCCTTTATTATATTTTCTCTTACCAAATTTAGATTCATCAATTTCAACAATTTTTCCAAGTCCACCTATCGTTTTTGGATCTAGTAACACAATCTCACAACATATATCGCGACAGAAATTGTACCAGTCTACTAATGTATTATTACTACCAATATGTAGTTCTCTTTGTACGAAGTCCTGAGGTATTTTAAAGGTCCAGAAATAAGTAAGCAATACAATTTGAGATAATTGTAGATGAGATCCATTAAAAAACAAGTCTTTTCTCACAGCTAATTTGTTATTACATTTTCTATTGCTACACTTCCACACTAATCCGTGACATTTAGAACTGTCTTTTATTAAAGAAATATTTTCATTCACACAACTGTCACAGATTCCACCAAAATCTCCTAATAATTGTTCACTATATAACCATTTCACTAATTTATCTTTATCTTTCACTAATTCATATACTTCAAACAGATAAGACATACTTCTACATATTATCGCGATAGCGTGCTATCATAATGATCGTCGATAATGCAGATGCGCTGGCTTGGGATATATGTGTATCCAATATCATGAGGAAATCTTCATTCACAGTTTCATTGGTCATTGCCATAAATTATCCAATAGGATTTAAAGAAAAATATCTTCAGAGAAGAGAAAATAATAAATCAAACATATTTTGTTTGTGACGTCATAAGTAGTCATCTATTTTTTAGATTATTCAATATTTCCAAGGGAGGTAATTCAGTCTAAATAAATTATTTAATAATTTAATTATTTGATTTATATATAAATATAATAATTTTTATATGTAATACTGTTGCTATTTGAAATAGCTGTGATTGCTATAATTTATCATTCATGGCTTAACGCTTTCAGTTTTCATCCGTGTGACTGGAAAATAAGTATTGTGTATGTAAGTTAAAAGTTGTAAGCAGCTTTACCACCCTGTATTCGCATGGTTGGTGAGGGACTATATAAAGATAGGCGAAAGTATTATAATTGTAGTATGTAAAACAAGTTTTTAGAACATCACTATAGTCGGTTGTATGATGATTGTAAAACAGTGTCAACAGTACGGTTAGTAGACCACGCTCGCTAACGACACCAACAAATACGTACTCCTAAAGTGCATGTGTCCCTTTGAAATTATACTGGTAGATTTTTTATGCCGCTTTAGCGGCGCGTGTGCTAATGATTTGTAGCACGGTAGAGCAGTTGTGTTCTTAATCAAAAATTGAACAGTAAAGTTGTAAGTAATTTGATGTGTTGTTTAAACAGATCTATTCAGGCGGTAGATCAATGTTACTGATCCCGAGAAGATAGCTGCGTTTTCCAAGTGGGAGGGCTACCAATGGGTAGAACTAGCTCCGTCCTGGCATACAAGATTTAGCGTTATCGGATTCGTCTGAAGAAGAATTGGTACCAGTTCCAAAACGATTCCCGCACAGCTCGTTATTGGCTAGCGGAGAACCATGTACCAGAAGTTTTACGGGAAAATCCGACCGCACGCTTCATGTAAATAAGGATCATCTCCTCCAGTCAGCTTTCTGCATGACATGTCAGTATCTCTACACCGCTACTCGCTACGGAGTGAACCATGCGCTCCATTATCTTCACCTTGTATTAGAAGTGACATTAGTTCCCGGGGAAGAAAACGAGGATCGTGCCGTTTTAGCCATGCGTTTCGAATCTCGGTTTCTGGTCAAAGTTCTCACGACCAAGAAAATGGCCCCCACGAAGAACACTATTCATAGATATCCCATTAGTCATCGTCCTCCCGCAGCTACCGTAAGCAACATACCCACAGCATGACGTGAAATCCTGCCCGCAGCCACGTCGGGAAGCATTACGCCGCTACCAGTCACTATATCTACACCGGTCCTGAAGCGGAGACAGAAGCGAAAGTCTCCCGCAGAATGCAGTCCAGCAGCGCCCGCATCAGTAATCAGCCATCCAACTACAGCCACTACAACCGCATCCGTAGTGTATAAAGCAGTTTTAGCCAGTCAGCTGATTTCCGACCGATTTCGAATTTAACATTTCTGTCTAAGCTCGTTGAAAAGCTTGTGTCTACCAGAATAACTGTGCATATGCAACAGAATAAATTGTCCGAAAAATTCCAGTCCGCATATCGAGAGAACCACGGTACGGAAACTGCCTTGTTACGGGTCCAAAATGATATTCTGAGATCATTAGATAATCATAACGCAGTTTTTCTCGTATTATTAGATCTCTCAGCCGCGTTCGATACAATCGACCACGAGATACTATGTGAACGACTGAGGAATAACATCGGCATCAGCGGTACAGCCTTAGCCTGGATAAAATCATATCTTACGGACAGACATCAATCAGTGTGCATTGACAAATCATTAAGTTCCAGCATTCGGCTAAAGTATGGTGTCCCTCAAGGATCGGTCCTCGGTCCCAGATTCTTTACTGTTTACTCTGCTCCTATAGCAGATATAGTGCGGCGACATAACCTTCAGGTGCATATGTACGCAGATGACACGCAGCTTTATCTAACATTTAAGCCTAACATACCTTGTCAGGAAACATCAGCTCTACAACAGGTCCGAACATGCGTCGCCGATATTAGCCGGTGGATGACCAAGAACAAGCTAAAACTCAATCCAGACAAGACTGAGTTCCTTATCATAGCGACAAATCAACAACGCAGCAAAATCGGCACTACGGAAGTTCAGTTAGTTGACAGCGTGATCCCGGCAACTACATCCGCTAGGAACTTGGGCGTGTATCTAGACCAGGCTATGAATATGGATGCACATGTAAGCTCTGTGTGCAAATCTGCGACTTACCATTTGCGTAACATTAATTCCATCAGAAATGTGCTGACATATCAGACCACAGAGACACTTGTTCACGCGTTTATCACATCACGATTGGACAATGGAAACAGTCTCTTATATGGCATCACCGAAAAATCCCTTGATAAACTGCAATATGTGCAAAATGCTGCGGCTCGTCTGGTAGTCAAGGTCGAAAAGCGTCATCACATAACACCAATTTTGAAAGATCTTCATTGGCTCCCCATCCGGAAACGGATTGAGTTCAAGATTCTGCTCTTGACTTGGAAATGTCTAAACAACAACGCTCCCGACTATTTGCAGGAACTTCTCTTGACATATGATCCATGTCGCAGACTTCGTTCTGTGGATAAGCTATTGCTCCAAATTCCGCGATCGAATTTACGCTCCTGTGGGGACAGAGCCTTCAGTGTTGTGGCTCCGAGACTATGGAACCAGCTACCTGTCCACATCAAATCCATCCAATCAATTAATGATTTCAAACAAAAATTAAAAACACATCTCTTCACAAGCGCCTTTGAAAATTGACATTGACACATGGCGCTTTACAAATGCTGTATTATTATTATTATTATTTATTTCGGTAGTCATCACGACACCTACAGGAATAGACATTCCAAGTTACCCGCAGTGACCATCTCCACCAGACCTGACCATAGACGAGGGACCAGGACCATCGCAGCCTGTGCAGATTAGCATAACTCCGACCCGTTGAAGATTTTCTGTTCTATCTTCTTATTCGAAACGTCGCTAACTAATGATCACCGCTACACGGAGAAGACCTATGATGGTAGGTTGCTGCGACAACCTATCTACTCCGAATACCGGGGAAGCGATTACTAGGCTCGCCTCTTCTGATGGTGATGAAGATATTTTTGATTAGTAATCTGGGCCTATCTGACTTTCGAAGATGATCAGGTAAGGCAAGGAGTGTGTTCCTTGCTTCTGGAATATATTCCACAAACGCAACTCGGATCTATACTTGATTAAATAAGAGATAATTTATTCGCTACACTGACTACTGATATAACAAGGACGACTTTTACTGTCGTAATATAAAATGATACTTTCTACAATTTATGAAATGATTTACTTTAATTTATTTCGGCTAACTTTTATCAGATCCTATTTCTAACTTAGACGAATTACTCCCAACCAAAATTGATGTGCTATTCGACTATCTAGCTTATTCACGGAACAAGACTGTTACGGAATCACTGATGGTGAAGATTACAGATTCAGTAGACAAACTGCCTCTTATATACCCTACACATTTTCCTAACTTCTATACATATTACGATATATAGATCTATATATATCGTAATACATAGTTTCTATTCCTTTCATCCTTCTAGGTAGTCATAACCACAGTTTGATTGGCCCGCAGCTTTCTTGCCTCCAATCAACATCTGCTTATCTCTTCCTAGAAGATTGTACCTATTCTCTTGTGGTCGTTCTGACCAATCCCTGTTAGCCTATCTCTCGATTTACTTTGAAACTTCGTTTCTTTTGTTTCTCTGCCACAGAGTTTGACTCGATGCTCACTGATTATGACGTCCTCCTGACTAATCAAACTCTGGGCTTCTCTTCTCGGGAGATACTATACGACAGGGTCAAAGTGGTGTTGGCTGGTTCTGCTTTGATGCGATCTGTCAGCTAACTAACAACATTACGGTATGTGTTGTTGTAGCATGCCTTCCCTTGATTGACATATAGTTGATATACAAATTTCGATTATGTTATTAATTCCTACAGGACGCTACAATGCCTCTGTCCTGTTCTTTGCCTATCTTGGATAAGCCTGTTGGAAGCGAACGTTAATAAGCACATGAGCTGTATGATCTCATTGCCAGCTGGTGTTGTTGTACTTGCTTAAGGGAGCCGGAATGCCGACCGTCAACAACTAACCATCCGTCTGTTTCCTATAATTTCTCTCGATTCCCATCGATTCGTATCTATTCTTTTCACTCTATTATTTACTAAACTATTGGCCGAAACGACTGCTGAATATTATAAAAGTGTGTGCCGATCCCACAGCAACAACTTTTATCTTCAACTATTGACAGATATCATCAACCCAGAACCGTCGGTCCTATTCCAATCTATTCCAACTTCTAACTTATTGTGATGAATTTACAGCTACAGTTTCAATCTGGTTCCTATTCTATTTCTGCGAAACCTATTCCATTTCCGCAAAACTGTGTCCTAGCATCAGCACTGGCTGAAGTCATCCAGTGCATCTTCCTATCTATACCTAACTACTACGATGCTTATTCAGTCCTTAGCTCACGTGGTATTTTCAAACATAAATTTCACTGAGGTCTTACTCGCAAATATAAGACGTCTACCGGGGTCATGACTTCCCATAAGACGATCCGATATCTACACCGTGTTATCCAGCATCCGCCTTCTATAGTCTTTCTGTCCCCGCCATCAGAAAGGGAACCACGCCTGAACGACCATACGTGGGAAAGAGACGTATTGCCCACACGCAGGACATTCAGCCGTACCTAACGTCACCGCAAATCATCTGTTAAAATATGCTAAGTCTCGGAAGATGTCATCTCCTGCCATATCTGCTCCAGCATCATTGCCTCAGCCTACGATACAGCTCACCGCCATCACCATGACAGCTACTACAGCCACCACGACGACTACCACCACCACAGCATCAACCACGTTAGCAGCCACTAGCACCACCGCTGCCTCATGGACGGATATTTTAGAACCAGCAGTAACTGTGAGAGACATTATAGATGCACATATTTCTGCCACCATCACTTCCGACATTTCCGACAGTGCCAGTAATCGTGAACGCATCTCAGCAATGATAGTACATCCACCGCGACCAACCACCGTCAGTCGCGGAACCCTTTATTTTTGAAATATTTTTCTTCTTATTATATATGTTGCATCAATTGAATCCCGTCCCTAGGATAACTATGGTTATCCGACACAGCCGCGCACTTCAGTGCCCAGCTGTGTCACACATGAAATGAGTACTGCGGACTCCAGTGTTGTAAGAACGTCATGTGCGACGTATAGAATACAACATCCTGCAGTGCAATAATGTCATAATCCCGTCATGCAGTCTCAGCTACCCTGGAGCTGCCTGATAAACTAACTGTAAAGTTATTATTATATTATATTTTTCTTATTATTTTTCTTCCTGTCTTAGATATCCCATAGTGTACATGTGCACGCTTAGATGCTATTTTAACAGAGCACGTAGTTTGCGACCAGGATGGGACGACGCTTTTAGTGTACCGAGATGGTACCCTGTAATCCTTTTTGATTACCTGTTCCCGCCGAATCGGGCATTAATCAAGACCAGAATTCGACGGGCTTTTTAAATCTGTAAACCATTTCAAAAGCGGTTAAGAAATGGCTGAGTTATCCACGGAAACCCCTTCGTGATTATCTTCAAAATAATGCCGTGACGTCATAACCACGTGGGCGCAGAACTTCTAGAATGTTCTAGAACATTCGACTGCGCTATTATTAGCTAAGCGCTGATTGGCTGTTGCTCGGCCGCTGACTGGTTGGAGCTTGCGCTAGTGACGTCACGGGGAGTATAAAAGGAGACGCGATCCAGAGATCGAGAGCATCCTCGGCCAGGGGCCGAATAGGTTGGACCTGTTCCAGCTACGATCGACAAGGCACAGATCACTTCGCTTTCTGTCGGTTTTCTCCCGTAGCTAGCAGTATCAATCCACCGCATTAAATACATTTTGTAACTCCCCTTACTTATTGTTCACAAGTATCAAGGTCCACGCCAGGATAGATACTCCTCACCCAAACTAGCACTAGGAGCAGTGCCCGCGTGAGGCACGTGAATTTTCGTCCGAGACAATATTCTTTTCTTTCTGCTTAGAGGTATAGTAACTTATATTAAGTTAATTGGTTAAGTCTCGTGTACGGGAGCCTCCCTTGTGGGGATACCTCTGCGGACCTACGAGTCTGTGTGGTACCTGCGGGAGCCCCATGTTTAAAAGTTCATCTGGCTGTCTCTATGTCTTGTATATTCGTATGCTCCTCAATTTTATCTAGCATACCCGATAGTCTGTTTAGGTAAAATCATTGTATAGACTTATATTTTTTAGATCACCAAATGAAATCTTGCAAGTCCATAGATCATGAAATTGCTATGGACAGGCATACTGGTGAAACAAATTCTTGGGATGAGACAGTTGTATTTAATGTTCGCGACAATGGTCGCACGGCCCCACCGGAACGATTGAGTTCCACCGGCCTTAGGAGCCGGTTTTGTTACCCGTAGGGCAGTCTCGTACATGATCCGTCACCCCGAGACCGAATGATAACCAGCGTCATCATTCGTCGTGCACTTGCGGCGCGGCGAGTCGACATGATACATCGGAACGGCCCGACGCTACCCCGCGAATTACACTAGCAACTCAAAACAGATTGCAAGTCGAACTGGACAGACATTCCGAAAAGCAAATGAAATCTGATAAGGATATAGCGATCGAATGATGGGAGCGTGTCCTGTACACACACTGGCATTGGAACGTGACTACGTGATGAGTGAGTCGCTGTTTATCTGTGCATGCATTTTGATACCAAAGAGATAATGGAGTTTTAATGTTGCCAAATGGCTGAACGAATCAAAATGGACGGCCTTAATTCTGAGAGGGATACGAGACTGTAGGCGAACAGAACGTCAATTAAAAACACAGATCATGAGCATTATAGGGCAAATATGTGTGTATACTATTTATTTTTGTAAATTGTGTCCTAAATAATTCTTATCTTTTTGCAAGAATCCACGACAGATTCTGAAGACGATGTAAACACTCTCGTTTTGCTATTACAATTGTTATTTCTGGTTCACACACACGCACAAATATGAGTATGAGAATGTACAACTCTATTTCGAAATGTTATTTTCTCCTTGTGATAATACATTTACCATCCTATTCCGCATCGTTTGGGTGTTCTTTTGATTTGCGCCTAAGACGGTAATTTCCCATAAAACAAATTCCATCGCCACCGTTCTCTACATATGGGTAACATAGTGGAATCGAAAAATCGGCAGCCACGCTAAGTAGTCTAGTCAGGTCATTTCAGACCAAGATCTCTTTCGAGAATTCTAGAATTGTTAGCCGGTTCACAACTTCAATAATTATCACAAGTCTTGTGGATCACGGTCTGACTTTGTTGATTTGACAATGGACCTTTCCAAGTGTATCCATATTACATCATATGACGTCATACTCAACACAGTGGCGTGTATGGTGACGTCATAATCGCGACGCCATAAATGACTATATTTGGTCCGTATTTACCTATTGGTAGTTCGACACGTTGTACGAATTGTATGTCTCTACAATTTAATAAGCATGTTGTTGAATATTCTGAAACTAATTTGACTAGCCGCTGCTGCTGCCATATTCAACAGCTTACCTGCATAGTTTTCTGGAAATTGATAGCCAGAGACTTCAGAGATCGAGAGATCCAACACGAGCGAAGTGTGGGCGGAGCTTAGACAGAGATTGGCCGGGCATAGCTACAACTGGAAAGGTCCATTGCCTTGCGATAAGTAGTTGAGGAGTTAAACTGCAACAGCTGAGCGCAATATCAGCATCTGCAAAACGTGTTAGGATGTGAACTGCTCAGAATGAAACCTTAGCAATTATATTTGATATTATCGGCTCATGTTTCTGGATGCTTGTTTCCTACCTCGTGGCGAATATGACAGCCAACTCTGATAAGCATATTTCATTGCAAATTGAATAACACCCCTCAAACCATTTACAAGGAGAAAGACGGATGTTTTATTGCATGAACATGATTTAATCACTGCACTAATATATTAGTTGGCTGAATAATAGGGGAATCCATTTCTAGCCATGCCCCATTCATCGCTAGCTAATCTCCACTCCATCCACGGCTTGCTTGTGTAGGGGTCGATTTATATACATTGAACGCTGAATTCGCAGAATTCCATTTTGAAGCTATGTATACAGGTAAGCGGTTGAATATTTTGAAAATAATTTGACTGGGTGCTGCCTAGAGACTGATTATTACATAGTAAATCCATCAAATACATACAATGTGCACATGCCACGAGTCGTTGGATGTACCAATACAAGGAAACGCATATACAGTGTCTCGATGCCTTTATTTTAACAAGGGATTCAAACCATGATAAACGACATGTAAACATAAGTATAATGCATGGCATCAATATTCTGGTGTTGGTGGCAAATGTTATTAAATAATATGTGAAGTATTTTGAAACTAAGTTGACTGGACGGTATTGCTGTCACGCATATAGCACACAGTGAAATTGGTTTTCAAATATTAAAAAGCGTACCAATATAGAGCATTGCAATTTAGATTCCGATAATTCAGCTTTCAACGTTTCTCATGTATTCCAACATGCGCACAACGTGTGCAAATCTCAAGTGATGAGAGATGGACGTGGCATGGCTAACGATGGAGGTGACACTGCATCTTAGAGCAGCGCGAGAAGTACTCATCTTCATAGATTTTGCCACGGCTTTATTTATTTTGTAGTCCTAGCGACATTAGCCATTTAACCCCTCTTGTGTCAACTTAACCATTTAAAAATCAAGTTGGGAAGAATTCGACCTCTGCGGTGATCTTGAGAAATGCCCATTTGCAGGCAAAGAGAAGGGTGTTTTTTTTAGAATGTATCAGTGAAACGACTAGCTCGGTAACAGAGCCAGTCATTCCAGTGGTACATTTTCAAAAATATTCTTCTCTTCGCGTGCAATTGGACACTGGATTAGCAGGCATTTGTATTTTCTTGACAATTACACTTTTGATGAATGTCCATTTGAAGGATAACAGAAATATATTTTTTGTAAATTTTCGTTATAAATTTACAATACTACTCTTTCGGTCTACAGAATGTATTGGCAATTAAATGGTTAATTGAAACAAATAGTGTTCTGCTCACCTTAATGCGCTGTTGACACAAGAGGCTTTACACATTGGGATTCCGCTGTCTCTATGATAACTCTTCTGGAAAGCTCTCCTAGTTACCAAAGAATTCAACTTAATACCCCTTTCATCAAGAAGGATGAATTCATGAATCCACTGTCCAAGTCAAACATATGACGTAATCATCAACTACGTGACGTATGTTGACGTCATAATAAATTACCTCATGAATGACTATTTAGTCCATCGTAAACGCGTAATAGTCCGTTAGAGTGTATGAACAGTATGGATGTGCTATATAATTAGCAGTTTGTTGACTATTTTGAAACTGAATTGACTGGGGGTGGTTGCTGCCATAGGCAGCACATGTACCCAGTCAAATTAGTTTCAAAATATTCGACTGCTTAACTGCATAGTTTCGTCGAAATTGAGGTTCAGAGAGTGTCGAGATCGGTCGATTCCAGCACGGTCAAAGCGTGGGTTGAGTTTAGCTAAAGATGGCTGGCGCATGGCTAAAACCGCATTCCTCCCTTGATCTATGGTTTGTGCGTGCCATTTTGAACCAATATATACTACAATACTCACCACATTAGCTTTTAATATGGTTAGTTTGCTGGTATTGAAAGACCTGTTGAACCGCGAAGAGCAAGGGTTTCCAAGATGTCTAGATTCAGATCCCGGGTCCCCCGACTTTGTTATTTTGTGTTTGAATTAGCTAACAGATTGTAAACAAACCCATAATTGGTGAATGGTATTGCATCATCATCATCATCATCATCGTCATCGTCATCGTCATCGTCATCGTCATCGTCATCATCATCATCATTATCAGCAGCAGCGGCAGCAGGCTGCAGTAACATGACCAGCAACCGCGGCACATCGTCGTTGTCGTCGTCGGCGGCGGCGGCGGTAGCAGCAGCAGCAGCAGAAATAACAACGACGACAACAACAACAACAACAACAACAACAACAACAACAACAACAACAACAACAGCTCCCAGCATAAATTAGTTTCAAAATAGTCAATAGATGCATAGTAAATTGTACGTTCATCACAGACATACAATTCGGACACTTTCGTGACCGGCCATTGCCGCTTTCGCGAAGGACCTGCATTAGTTTGGTTGTGGCGTCAGTTAGCAAGTAGCGGATTTGACTGTGTCATCAGATAGTTGGGTGACGGATCCTGGCGGATCTATCGAATGGTATTGTAGATATACAAACAAGCTGACTGACAAGCTGTCATACGCCAATATAGATGTGACCGATTTATACTAGTAGTGAATCACAACTATAACAATGTTAACAATGTAAACATTACAAACGAGCAGACTGACAGACAGATTAGGAGTATACCCAAAGCAACAGTAACGAGCTTTAAGGGCAGCTAAAACTGCTATTCGTTTTAATTACGACACGTTGTGTACAGTTCAGCCTAGAAATAGGTTAAACTGTATTCCAAAATAAAATGTTGAATATTAGAACATGATTGTATTGGAAGACATTTCTGCCTAGGGCAGAAATGTCTTCCAATCCAATTATGTTAAAAATATTCAACATAGCATTTCTTATTAACTAACGTGTCTCTGTTTTTGTTTTGGAAACATGTTAACCTATTCACGTGTTGTACGGTACATTACCTGGCTGATGCCAATATGGACGAAACGAGTAAGTATAGGCTCGTTAAACCCGGGCTGGTCCGTCTCTAAGTTCCTCATCCGGAGTGCGCCGTGTTGAGCTCATAGCCTCATAGTTAAATATGTTCTGCTCACCCATGCGGAGAAAGTCTGACATATGGTTAATTAAGGTATATGTACTGTCAACTGAATTGAGCATATAATGCGCAAGGATATGCGGCTTTTATCCTTTCATTAAAGTTGCATATTATCACCGAAATACTTGAAAATACAATTGTCGAAATTATATGCGTTTAGAGGCTTAGCTTGTGTACCTCAATGTAACGAAACGAAACAAATCTTCATATATGATGATCTCATTCCATATAAATACAGGTTTAGTTGTGAATTTGAATAAGAGACTCGTGTCTCTAATTCAATCTGACAACTTAAAGAATTATATTAATTTATACGTAATGAATCATCATATGCTTAGATTTATTTCGTTGCATCACACCTAGGCACACAATTTACGCCTCTAAAAGTATATAACTTTAACAATTTTATTTTAAAGCATTCTGGTGTGAATATGCACATTTAAATGCCTATAATATAACATTAACTGTGTTTGCATATGCTGCGTTCACTGGACCGTTTACTTTAAATATTTCGTACTTATCTTGGTTGGCCGATATGGATGTCCTTAATTTCTAGCTCCAATGCAGGCCATATTTAGTCTAGTTGTTACTTCAGTCCTTTAGAGGCAACGTCCCCAGTGTGTAATGCTAGCGCACTTTTAAACATCTGGGTGGAGAGAGGTAACGGGGAGGAAGGAGATGGCTCACGCGTTAAACAACAGCGAGATAGTCCAACACTGAAGTGCGAACCTGGTTTACGAGGTATTTAGGTCAGAGCGACGACAACTTCAATAACTCAACTTCGTCTTGTGGCCGGGCGGAGAGACAGCGGGCTTTCATATCAATCCCGAGCGGTCAGTCAATCGCTAGCGGTCACTATTCGTTTCGTCGGTCTGTCTATCTAAGGTCAGTTAGTAGACGAGAGTCGCCTGGCGCTGAAAACCAACTACTTCTTAAAGGTCCGCTAGAGGCAGAGTGGGAGAGAGATCCTACTCTCACGTATGTACATTGTTGACCTGTACTGTCTTGATGACAATTCAGCTGCTGAATTAAAGACCAATAACGGATTTGAAATTTGAAATCAGATGTCATTATCCCGGACTCCCTTGCACTGCCGGAGCGGTGATACTGGCCTATACCAATATATAGGGGGCCTATGGCAGCAATAGCGCCCAGTCAAATTAGTTTCAAAATAGTCAACTTAATATTTATTAAATATCAAAGACATACAATTCGTACAGCAACGTATAGTCCGTCTTCAAATATGCGTTCGTGGCGTACTTATCTACGTCATTCACAATGTCACACTGATGTCATTCACTATGATGTCATTCTACATGTCACGTACTTGTTTATGACGTCATATGATGGAGGGATACAGTGGAAAGGTCCATTACAGACAAGGAGGCTGACAGTTGCCAGCCATAAACAGCTATACTAGACTTTACCGAATTCTCTGTCACTCGTAAACATCACAGCACAGACGTGTTACTACGCTATCGGGAACTGGCTCTCGTCCAAATGCTCTACTCTAGTCTTTGGTTCTATTTGGGGTTTTACTATCTCTACCGAGGTCTGGTCTTCTAAAGCATAGCTGCCTTATTGAAAGAAATATAGGTCAGCACCAGTCTCTTATCATGTCATATGCCTGAAAATACCGCACGACAGACGCGTTCGCACACGCTTCTGCGACAGATTTCTGAAATAGAACTTAATGGATTGTGCATTCCTAAAATAGATGTTCAACGCACTCATCTAATGAGGAGATGTATGCTAAATCTGAATAATAAGGAGTATCTGAAACAGGTTTTGTTTCCATTCAATTTGTTCAATGTTTTATGCCCAGCAAACCAGTTTATAATCGTATACCCACTTAACCCACCCCACCCCTCCCCCAGATCCCATATGCACTGTATAAGTGTATCATCAACCGGGAGCATCAATTAGGAATGCTCCAAATAAACTGGCATCGTCGTTAGTGTCTGACAACATAAGTCCGTGGCAGAACGCAGTATAATATTAATGTATTATTAAGTCACTGATTTACTCTTAAGTGATGGTAGGCCCTACTGCTCGCTAAAATGTAAAGATGTCAACCAGGCGAGCTACGCACAAACTCATGGACAAACTTTGGGGTATTGAACAAATATTGTCCGAGTTTAGTAAAGTATGTGGTATGTTTAATTCCATCATAAATTTCATGGGATGACATTTCATCCGCTCATATGCTATTGCCACTCCGAGTGATTATTCCTCTTGTCACTGTTTGACAAACACGTGTGTGCGTGTGCGAGGCTGCGTACATGCGCGTGTTTGCGTGTGTGCGAGTGCATGTGTGTATAATAGTGAGTGAGTGAGTGAGTGGGTGGGTGGGTGGGTGGGTGGGTGGGTGGGTGGGTGGGTGAGTGAGTGAGTGAGTGAATGAGTGAATGAGTGAGTGAGTGAGTGAGTGAGTGAGTGAGTGAGTGAGTGAGTGAGTGAGTGAGTGAGTGAGTGAGTGAGTGAGTGAGTGAGTGAGTGAGTGAGTGAGTGAGTGAGTGAGTGAGTGAGTGAGTGAGCGAGCGAGCGAGTGTGTGAGTGAGTCGGTGGGTGGGTGGGTGGGTGGGTGGGTGGGTGGGTGGGTGAGTGAGTGAGTGAGTGAGTGAGTGAGTGAGTGAGTGAGTGCGTGCGTTCGCGCGCGGGAGCTAGTGCGTATGCGCGTGTATGCGTGCCTCCGTGCGTGCGTGTGCGTCCGTACGTGGGCGCCCGTACGTGCATACATGCGCGCGAGCGCGCGTACGTGCGCGTATGCATGGGTAAGTACGCGCAATATGTGAATGCTTCTCGTGTCTGCTCTCTTAGTCATCAGAATGCCCATAAATCAAGCGGTCGTAAGCCAAATCCAGAGACATTAGGTTTAAATGCAGAATGTCATGTTGTGTTGTAACCATGATATAAATGCCATTATGCCAAGAGCGCATTCATAAGCACGTATAGCAAATAACTCGGTACGCATTTTAAAGGAGCAAGCTCCTTTAGCTATGTTGTTATTTTAGAATTTGCACCGTCTCACCAATTCTATAACTGCATTAATGGACACACGGAATCTAGTTATTGTTCATGCAAACAGTGTCATCTTATCGTATACTGACTATTCAGATAATAGAATTTGCCACCCACAATCCATACATGGTATTTTATCTTTTTATCATGCTGACAATGAAAGATATTTAGGCTTTAGTGGCTAAATGTTGATACATTTCTACACCATATGATGGCTTTCATGATTTACTGTTCAACCAATCAGGGAAAAAACATAGCGTATCTGCTTCTGTATACTGTAGCATCCGGGGGTGCGCGCTGGTCTGCCAGATATTCTCTCTCAGCGGCACCGCACGTACACGGTACGTTGGGGTGAGGCTGCTGGTTAGATGCGGTTCTCGCGGTTGCGGATCCGGTGTTGCGCGTCTCCGGATTGCACAAAGACCGACTTCGAGAACCGGTGGAACGTTCACATTCCAGTGGTGGGGTAGGGGTGGGGGTGGGGTGGGGGGGGGGCGGGGCGTGCGACCATCGTCGCGGAAGTTAAGCCTCACGGTCTCATTCTGGCTGTTTGTGTCACAGGTGTGACTGTCCATTAGCCCCATATAGAGCTTAGACATAATTAAATACATTTTTAAATACCATGTAACAGACAACCAATGGTACTAGCTTGCTGCTATAAGAGAGAAGTCAAGTACATAGGGTAAAGTTGATGACGCGTCATCATGGTCTCGTCATCATGATCCTGGCCAGAGGTACCTCACTGATCATCATTCGTGAGGTATCACCCACACCTTGACCATAACACAGCTTACTTAGCAAGCACACTACATTACGTGACGATGAGGTGGATGATTTCCGCAGAATGCAACACCGTCACCTTATGTAAGTTCAAAGATACTGAATTAGTAGTTGCCGCTTTATTTATGTGGTCATTCTGCTAGATCATATCCTATCATTTAGTCTTTGGATCCAGATCAATGTTAAGCCGCAAATGGCTGTGTATCCGAACTATCTTTAACATAAAAGCCTGACCGGCGAGAATGCCAGGTGACCGTATAGTCACCTTCACGGAGTATCCACCTCCGTTAGACAGCGTGTGAACATGGCACGCGTTGGCAGCTCCAGAATCATATGACGATCTTGCTACACCGTATCATGTCGACATACAACAGCACAGGGACAAGTCACATTACATAAGCATTGAAAAACACATATACGTTTATGGTGGGGGCAAAGAGACAGCTATCCAACTATATTGCCCTTCCCGCGAGGGTGTGGTGGGTTCTAAGACAACACCCAGTCACGCGCACAGTTATATGGAGAACTGTGCCCTGTCCGTCAACCAGCGTGTCAGTGGCGGATCATGTGAGATCCGCACCCGGGGATAACTTTTTACCTGTCTTTATGGTTATGTGAAATCGCTCAGAGATGCACTGCAGGCCAGTAACTATAATATTTTCGCAGTGCTTCCCACCATGGCGTGGTTATCTAACTAACTATTTTCCAAAGATACAGGGGAAGTGTGTGAGGTCATCGACACATTGATTCTATCCGCTCTGAAACCCCAATAGTTTCAAAGTCTGCTTTAAGCAACGTGGCGGAGGAAGTCCAAACACATAAATACGGCCGGAGGCTGGAGGAGCATAGACAGCGACTACTACTACTACTACTCTTATATTCGTAAGAATAGGAGACCTTATGGTATATGGCCAATGTATACAATCTAGCCGGTGTGCAGTGTTACATATCCGCTACTCCCTGAAAAGAGACTTACAAAAAATGTGTCCTACAAAGTAATCGTTTCTACTACTAAAAAACTATGATATTGAGCTAAAATAGTTCAGATTTAGTCGGCCACATGTCATGTTCGCGTAGTGAGAACACGAACAGCGACCTCAGTGAAAAAATGGATACTGTTGGAGAACAAGGTGGTTCGGTTGTTGTTGCTGTATTGTGTAGCTTAGCGACCTGCGTTTTTGTATAAAGTAAGCAAAACATATAACTAGAATAGCTACTGCCAAATAGCTATCACAGTTCAATACTATGAGAGGCCATACGGCCTTGACGGTGCCTGCTAGTCATCGACAGAATATAAGAATAAATATGTACAGTTCAAAGATAAAAAACGATAAAATGCGGTCTCTGACGACCGTGCGGTACCTATTACCCTCAGTACCTGTTACAGAAAATACTACATTAATGTGATAATACAATAATGGAGTACCAATTAGTCATCGGTATGGAAATAGATTTGGAATCACGGTAGTTGCAGCGTCTCGTGTTTAGAATGTGAGATGGCACGATGCGGAAGCTAGCTGCTAGGAAAATCCGCAGACAATCTATCGGATATGGCTCACTCTCAGGAACGGTAAAGGCGAACTGTTGTGGATGCAGATGGCTAGTGGTTAGTCACGTCTATATACACAGTAATTAATTTAAATGGTATTTAGAAAGTTCTGTACTGGTGTGGAAGTTTGAAGCTGCCCTGTAGTTATGAAGGGCTACAGTTGAAAGGTATTAGATGCGGATGCACCGCATAACTCGTGAGGTGCATCAGCCAATATTCGCTGACTGTGCGCGAAATGTCTAAATCATTGCATGACACATGTGCGGATTTGAAACTACCACTCGTTGCCGTGGGATGGCAGATATGGCGAGTTATCCACCGAGGGAATCACTCGCCCTTCATACTTCGACGAGCATTACATCGGGGCCAACAGTCGCATCAGCAAGACGGTTCCTCTGCGGTGTTGGTAGTGTGGGTTGCCTTACTTAAATTTAGTCATTGCCCCTGGGTGATATCTCCCCGTGAGCATAGAAAAACTGCGATGCGGATGCGGCAGTTATGTGACAGGGACGATACTCAAATCCGATAGGCACTACTGTGGTAATATGTCAACAATCCTAGCAGTAAGCAGTTGCCTGCGCCTCGCAATGCCCCGGCCACCCAACCTTCTCTCTTCTATTCTTCTCTCGATTCTGATTTTTCAGCCCCTTTTATGCTATTGGTGACGTCACGGCTGGAGCGCCACAACCCATCAGAGCGCATGTTTCAGAGGCAGGGAAAGCGACCACATGAAAGGCTATCCTCCCCCCCCCCCCATTCACTAAGTACATACACGTACTTATGGAATTTAGAGAAATATTTTGAAAGGAATTTTAATGTTTAATTAAGGATAACTCGGCCATTTCCAAACCGATTTTGAAATGGTAAAACGATTTGGAATCCTCGCTTCATTCTGGTCTTGATCGATACCAAGAACGACGAAGAGAGTATAGTTTAAGCGAATTACATGTATCACCCACTATACAAAATATAATGCCCTTCTTTCCAACGCTAGTGCGCATTGGGAGGCAATCTGTGAAGCCCGCGCATGTGAGCTAGACTATCTCACAGACTTTTCTAGAACCCCTCTCATATGGCTTTATACATGCGTACTGTTCTACCCGGGGGGGGGGGTGCTCGGAACGTAGCCGGGCCACCCAGTCGATCCATGCTACAACAGCCCCTCCCTCCTAGTTTGACCCCTGTGCCAAACGATACCACAACGCAGATCGAGTGTCACAGGGCATACGCTAGGCGAGAATTATAGACTTCTGAATTAAGCCTGGTGTTCACATTCGCTAAGCTGAGGCTAAGCTGAGCGTAAAATTATCGTGCGTGAAACGTCACGCGCGAGACGACTGTCCTGACCTTAGCGTGATTTTCATTCAGTCAGCGTCTGTTGAGATAAG
This sequence comes from Chaetoderma sp. LZ-2023a, assembly GCA_034401795.1. Classification (NCBI taxonomy): domain Eukaryota; kingdom Metazoa; phylum Mollusca; class Caudofoveata; order Chaetodermatida; family Chaetodermatidae; genus Chaetoderma; species Chaetoderma sp. LZ-2023a. The sequence continues at coordinate 73,653,261 of CM067367.1, forward strand.
GAACATGTACAATTTAATGATCCTGAAATGTTTGCTTTTTCGGAAATTCTCGAAATCGTGCAATAGAGATGACATGGTCGATTCGAATGCCTTTACATTCATTCAGTTGCTGTGAATGGGTAAATGAGTAGGATATAAGCTGAAAGTATGTTTACTGGCAGTAGCTCTGATGATTCATCATCAGAAGAAGATGAGTTATTGCTTCTCTTGGCTGACCATCTACAGAAAAAAAGGAAAAAGCGGTTTTGGGTGCACAGCACGTTGCAGAAAAGGAAGCAGTTAGGGGAATTCCACATCCTCATCAAAGAGTTAAATGAAGATGATGAGAGGTTTAAGAAATATTTTCGACTAACACTAGAACAGTTTGAAGTACTTTATAATAAGGTGCATGATGACCTACAGAAGGAGAATACGTATTGGCGGGAACCCATCGGGCCACGGGAGAGATTGGCAATATGTCTAAGGTAAGAACAGTTGCTATAGAAAACACGGTTAAATGTCTTCGTTTATTTGTCTGTATATATGTAAGGTAATCAGTTTGTCCGTCCGTCAGTCCATCCACTCATCCTTTACCAGTCAACTTTCCTGTGTATTGACGCATCCTTGTACCATCTTTCCTGGTTTGTCCCGTTTGTCTATATATATACAAGGATATTCGGGCATGCCGTGTGCATGTTAAGTTCAATTAATTATTAAGCTTTTCATTAAAATACTGAAATTTCAAATCCACATATTGCCTTGATTGTTTGGGATTGAAGGCAGACATGTATTTGTATATATATATATATATATATATATATATATATATATATATATATATATATATATATATATATATATATATATATATATATATATATATATATATATATATATATATATATATATATATATATATATATATATATATATATATATTGTGTTCACACCAAACAAACACAGATAACGTCATAATAGCCAACTGATGAAGTCACACTCATCACAGTGACGTCATATCAGACGACGTGTCTGCATTTCTATAAGAAACTAGTTATGAACGTTGAATTCATTCCATTTAATTAAATATTATGTTGGTTATTTAGCAGCTAATTTGACTGGGAGCTGTTGTTGTCTTACCTGTATAACTGTCTTTTTGAGCTGGAGTGTTAGAAGGGTTATTGTCAACTATCATTGTTTACTTGTCAACAAATGGGCGTCGCTTAGCTAAAAGTGGATTGGTCTATTAAACCCTACAATCCACTTACATTATGTCACAATCAAATGACGTAGACGTTTCAGTGGCAGAGTTTTATTGGTTGTGTTATAAACAGTTGAAGTATATGTGTAAATATTCTATGGAATATTTTGAAACTAACTTGATTGTAATCTGCTGCAGATCATATTCAAGTATTCAAGTGGATATATATATATCTATATATATATATATATATATATATATATATATATATATATATATATATATATATATATATATATATATATATATATATATATATATATATATATATATATATATATATATATAGATATATATATATATATATATATATATCCACTTGAATACTTGAATATGATCTGCAGCAGATTACAATCAAGTTAGTTTCAAAATATTCCATAGAATATTTACACATATACTTATATATATATCCACTTGAATACTTGAATATGATCTGCACAATATATATATATATACAAATACATGTCTGCCTTCAATCCCAAACAATCAAGGCAATATGTGGATTTGAAATTTCAGTATTTTAATGAAAAGCTTAATAATTAATTGAACTTAACATGCACACGGCATGCCCGAATATCATTTTACAACATTGAAAAACGTATGGCTAAGATGAATTGTTGCTCAAACTAAGGAATATGTTGGCAAAAGGATAATCATGACAGGATAACGGATTTTCTGTGAACTGGATCTGCCTAGGTGTACAATTTTGGGTTGCATTTTCTTCTTTTTCATGTAGGACATCCCTATGCTGATATTCCATATCCGCCTTCATTACATCTTGACATACTTTTAATTTAATTTGGGCCTGCACTTCTGGGGGCAATCGCTTAACGGTTTGAGCAATTGAATTGAAAAACATTTCAACTTCATCCATTTGTGGCTGACAAAGCTGTAGCCGGCTGTTCCGACGCTTGTCCCGCTCCTTCTGACGTTCTCGGACAACATTTACCAGACTACCCATGCCTTCTTTCCTTTTCTTCTCTTTCGGAATCACGTCTATTCCATCTGATGGGCGTTTCTGACCTACGGCTGATGAGCAGCTGGGTATTAGCAGCGTTGTATCCAAACTATCCATTGCTGATAACTCGACGTTTGCGTTGGTATTGCAGATGTTGCTATCATTTTCCATACATACGGTCCCTGTTATGATTTCGTCTTCAAACTCCTGGGTAGCCTGGGTTTCTTCTTCACTAGAACTGCCCTCACACGGCATGCTTATGTCCTCGCATGAGGAAGGCAAGTTTGACGATGTTCTGCAAAACAAAAATGAAACTGCTTATCTCATATGTACAATAGGTCTTTATAATTGCTACCTGAAAGCACATTTGTGTGTTCAGTTACATGACAACAGTATGTATTTATTCCGATGAATGCAGACTGCATTTCTGGATAACAATATCAAAACACCATTTTTTAATAATTCAATTGCATTGATGTACATATCACCATGTACCAAGTTTGATTCCAATCAGATCATCCATTTCTGAGATATAAACCGTAACATAAAAGTCTAGGCCAGCACCACCGCTGCTTGAAAAGTGATACTTAAGTATACATCCTGCTTCACAGATTTTGCTCATCTGGCCTGAAGGAGCAAGTGAGATTATGTTGTGGGGGCCGTCCATCGTCTGTCCATCCATCTGTCATCTAAGATCCATCCGTCATCCCTCTGTCCATCTGTCAAACGCTTCTTTTCCTTAACACGTTGACAGATTTTGACCAAACTTGACTGGAAGGACCCTACTGTGGATATATCCTGAAATTCTATTCTGAATTTTGATTCGTCAATTTCATTTTGGGTCCAAATCTTGGATGTATAGCTCACCTGGCCCAAAGGCTCATAGCTCTTTCTGCTTGTTGACTTGATATGGTAGACTCCAGAGCGTCCCTTCAGAATTTCGCTTGGCATATTTTCTGCCTGCTCATGTGGTCGATTTGACCAAAACTTTAATAGTCACACGCTTAAATAGTGATAAGCTTTCGATCTTCTTCTTCAGTTTGACTTGGATTTTCAAAAATTATTCAAACATCTACTTCTGAAATACTTCTGATCTTCTTTCCCTTAATAGATTCTAAGTAATATAGGTTTGAAGACCATTTGCTTGCAGATATCTGCTTATGTGGAAACAAATCCTATTGGGGCCAGTAATGCCAGGTGAGCATTACGGACCTTGAGCCTCTTGTACTTACTTGCGTTTATTCGTAAACGGGATTAAGAACTCCAGTTCCTTTGCATATCTGTAGTCTTTTACCTTCGTTGCAGCTTGGCCGCTTTTCTTGCTCTTAGATTTCTTTCGCCATGCAACGAAGGCATCACGCATGTTTTTCCATTTTTTAGTGCAATGTTCAGCTAGAAGTCAAAATAATAATAATAATAATAATAATAATAATAATAATAATAATAATAAAATTCGTTTATCCTTTTTCAGATATCTTGCTACTGGTGATTCCTTTTCGACGATAGCTTTTAGTTACCGTGTCGGGAAAACGACAGTTGCAAATATAATCAGCGAGGTGTGTGATGTAATTTGGAACCGCCTCCAGCATGAATACATGACAGTACCTACAGAAGAACAATGGAGGGAGTCCGCTCAAGATTTTAAGAACATTTGGAACTTTCCAAATTGTATTGGATCCATTGACGGAAAACATGTCATGATACAGGCCCCTCAGAATTCTGGTGCGCAGTTTTTCAATTACAAGGGCACCTTTTCAATTGTTCTTCTTGCTCTGGTTGATGCGCGGTACCGTTTTATTGCAATTGACGTTGGCGGATATGGTAGAAATAGTGATGGTGGCATATTCGCCCATTCACGTCTTGGACAGTGCTTGGAGAATGAGACCCTGCATGTGCCGTCGGACTCAGTATTACCGGGAACAGATGTATCAATGCCACATGTGATCGTTGGAGACGAGGCATTTCCGTTAAAAAATTACCTCATGAGACCATACCCTGGGAGATAACTGACAGAGGATAAGAAAATATTCAACTATAGACTCTCGAGAGCCAGAAGGGTGGTAGAGAATTCGTTTGGAATTCTATCTGCGCGATGGAGGATCTACCAGCGAAGAATACAACTAAAACCCGAAAATGCCGAGAAGGTTGTCAAGGCGACGTGCATCTTGCACAATTTTCTGGCACAGACTTCCGGCCCAATGGATGTACAGGAAGAACGGGGAGATGAGGAGATTGTTGCAAGCGCTATACAAAACTTAGGTAATCTACCTGAGACCCGTGCTTCTGATGGCGCATACAAACTCCGTGATAGGCTTAAAGACTATTTTGTCTCTCCAGCAGGCGCGGTTACCTGGCAAAGGGAAATGGTGCGAAGAGGAATTGTTCAGTGACAGTACAGTCTGTAAAACCAGTATAGGCAGCAGCAAAAATGTATACAGTTCAGTGAATTCGGGAAATAACAGGGCATTGCACGCACGCACGCACGCACGCACGGATGAATTGACGGATGTGCTATACTATTAATTACAAGATTGTCATAGCAGCATCAGCAATGCAACTTATATTCGTGCGTACGTGCGTGCGTGCGTATGTGTGTGGTGGAAATTTCAGCAACAGATAAATGTTGCCCATAACACGTAGTAACTGTTATTGCAGTCTATCTACCCCCTCTCCCCCAACATCATCATTCATGCCTTCGCTCCATCCACCTCCTCTTCCCCCCTCCTCACTGTCATGCCCTACATTCGAACCTCCTCCAGGCCCCTCCTCCTCTTCCTCTCTGTAATCCGCATTCTTGATTCCCAAGTCGTTGTCGTAAACAATATGGACAGACATGCTGATCAAATTTTAAAATAATTATGTATTTGCAAAATTATATGCATTTCTGTATGATACCTGGTCGCTCAAGAGCGTTGCCAATGGCTTTCCAAATGTTACTTCTGCGTTCTGAATCTTTATAAAACGTATTTGCTGTATCATATAGCTCTTCATACTTAGATACTTCCAATATTAATTTCTCTTCGGCCTGCGACATGTTGACTGCAATACTGAAATGCAATGAAATAAATAAATAAACCTGGAAAACTCAGGCATGTCCGAGCGACTGATTATATGCGAAACGAGAAATAATCGTGCATGGTCGATCTCAAAATCTCCGCGCGTGTATTATCGTTTTGTATCGGTTCAGTTTAGCGCATATGAGAACAGGCTGCTAGAAATACATATGTACGATTTTTTCTCTCGTTCAGCTTAGCTTTAGCTTAGCGTCAGCTTAGCGACTGTGAACACCGGCCTTTAGGCGCGTAGCCGAGAGAGATAGTGGCGCGAGAGACGCGTAGTTTATCAGAGATTTGGGAGGGAGGCATACTTTTTATTTAGCTTTTTTGGCCTGGTATTTTTTCCCCAGGCCTTTTCTTTTTTTTGTTTTGATGCTCCGATGCGTGCTCTTTGTATTTGTTTATTAACATGATTTGACTAAACAACAGCTCGCGAGGACGTTCTCTTTGGTGTCGGATAATTATATTTCCGTCCAGAACAACCAGCCTCCAAGTACCATAATTAAAACATATACAAGGGCATGTGTATAGCGCTGTCCTTTATTGGGAACCCGCGCGGATAGATCTAGCCATCTTACATATCTGTCTCGTCTTTTAAGACGAGAAGAAAAATAATAAAGAAAACTAGTAGATAATAAAGTGAAAAAGTCAAGCAGGCAGCCCTAGAAATAGCTAGGACGGCATGATTTTAATACAGATATATTCGTTGCGGTATGCTGTGTGCCCACACCGCGTACGGTGTGTTTACAGCATCCGGATCCGCAACGATTATTCTGATGATACACAGCTATGCGAAAATAAGCATAGCTGTGTACGATGACCTTGGTCAGCCTAGGGACAGGGTTTCAATTTTAAAAACATTATTAATACTAAGAAAAGTATTTAAAAAATAAGCAAATGTTCACATCACCACACACATCAATTAGTTATACATTCTGCTGCACATAGGACAGTAATGGCCACAAGTGTCTGCTGAAAAGTTCCTCCAGCGAGTCTTGGTTCCGTGATCCATGTATGACAGTCGTGTATGCTGTGGACCGAAGTTGAGCCGGGTTGTAGGAGTGGGCACTGAAGCTACTCTTTAATCCGTGCCCACTATGGTTTGACGGCTGCTCAGACTGTGGTGTACGACGATCAGTAGTTGGTGTTGTGGAAGGAGGATGGCGCGGACATCGTTCCTTCCAATGCCCTATCGGACCATATCCTAAACAGGCGTTAGTTGGCAGGTGTGCGGGGTGTTGCCTCTACGTGGTGTCGTGTGGTCTGTTGTATGGCCACTGCGGTGCTGAGGGTGGTGACTAAATCTGTCATGTGTAGCGTGTTGATTGTTATTGTTATGCTGGTTCCCGCATCCTGGGGCATTATTGTGCCCCCCGCAATGGGACTGGCCACGCCGCCTTCCCCCACGCATGCGATTCTGACTGGGTGGGTATTCCTCGTACATTGCTGTGCTTGATTCTGTGGTTGTTGCTGTTTGAGTTGTATCTGTTGCGATCAGAAGTTTGGCATCATTCAACTCATCCAGTGGATGTAATTGGTGGCGATTGTTCTTCTCTCTCTCATGGACGTTCTCTATCCAAACTCTTGTAGCAGTGAGTGTTTGCGGATTTCCGTGCTCCATAAGGAAGTGTTTCTCCTTAAGAGCCAGTTATCCACTCAAAGCGTTAATAAAAGTGTCTAGGTGAAGATGAGTTACTTCTTTATGATTTGTGCTGGGGTACGCTCTGGTGACAAGTCGTTGGATGTGGCTGGCTAATTCTGGGAACGTTTCTTTTGCTCGGCTCCACACTTTTTTGATTTGCAGAAGGCTGGTCTCTCCCAGGGCCATGTCTACGAATCTCTCGGACAAAGTGCTCTCTAGCGCCGTGTACATCGGTGTCAAATCTGACCCCAGATCTGCAAGTACCTGTAAGGCCTTCCCTGACAGATTTGCAGCCAGATATTCTCCCATCTCCTGATCCATCCATCTGTTTGTGCAGCTGATGATATCGAACTGGCTCTTGTAGTTAGCTCAGTCACCCTCCCCGCTGAATTCAGGTGGGAGGATCACTCGGCTAGTGCCATGATATGGAGTAATGGGAGCAAATTCAGGTGGTTTGCAGGAGGTAGTGATGTGAATGTTGATGCTGGTCTGTATTTGTGTGATACTGAGTGTGTGCGGGCTCTCATAGCCTCGTGTCGATACATCCATTATGAAGACCCCCATCTATATTGCTCCATGCGGCATGTGGGCAATGAAGATTCTGCCGGTTTCCTAATTGGTACATGCCGATTAATTGGAGGTGGTGTGTCATGCCTCTGCCATAATGGATCCGCAGGTCACTGTGTGGGTCTTCCCTCATATGGTGGTGGACCAGATGAATGACGAGAGTGATGGGTGTGGTGCGTGTGGGTGTTGCTTCTGGGATTTGATGGCTGTGGTGGATCCGCATTCCACTGTTTGTACCACGGTAACAATGGGGTGTGCGATGACGAAGTTCTTATCGGCAGAGATGCGGGCCGCAGTGTGTGAGGGGCAGGCCATTGGTCAACATCAGGTTCACAGAGGGAAAGCATTGGGCATGTAGGTTGTTGTGGTTGGCCCCGTGGGGGACTTCGCTGATGAAGTCCACTATGAGGCAAGGGTGTTGGTTGGCCAGCACGTATGGCAGACAGAGTTATGACGGATGCACCCACCTGGGAGGTGTAGTTCGGATGGAACGGTCGGATATCAGCCATAACAGCTAATCTGGGTACGCGGCGCCCGTCCTGGATTCGTTTCCTGAACACGCCCCCCCCCCCCCCTGGGTAGAGCCATAAGCGTATATAGGCCTATTGGAGAGATAGCATTGCGAAAACGACTAAGTTCGTTAAAACGCATGATGCGCATGCGCGCGCCAGGATGCTGTTTTTGATAGAGCACGTAGTTATGACCAAGATAGGATGGCGCTTTTAGTGTACCGAGATGGTACCATGTAATCCTTACTGATTGCCTATTCCCGTTAAATCTGGGATTGATCAAGACCAGAATTCAACGGCCTTTTTAAATCTGTAAACCATTTCTAAGTCAGTTAAGAAATGGCTGAGTTATCTACGGAAAACCCTTCTTGATTATCTTCAAAATATTGCCGTGACGTCATAACCACGTGGATGCAAAACGTCTAGAATGTTCCAGAACATTTGGCTGTACTATTATTAGCTACGCGCTGATTGGCTGTTGCTCGAACGGTGAATGGTTGGAACCTGCGCTTGTGACATCCCGAGGAGTATAATAGGAGACGCGATCCAGTGATCGAGAGCATCCTCGGCCAGGGGCCGAACAGGTTGGACCTGTACTAGCTGCGATCAACAGATGTTACGCATATGACTTCAGTGTTCTGTTCTTCTTCCGTAGCTAGCAGTAGTAAGAAGAATTTTGTAACTCCCTACTTATGGGAGTAATTTGGAACTTCTGATAATTTTCACGAATATCCATATCTACTTTGGAACACCACTTTGCGGTGAGACCTTTACGGCCTGAATATGTGAGTCTACAGATATAGAGGCAGGATGTTCTTTGATGGATGACTCGCCGGATCTGCCGGCCACGCCAGAAAGTGGTATTTCAACTATCACCACACTGATATCGTGTCGGTTCTTCTGACTTTCGACCGCAGCAAGTGAACTCTGCCCGGTGCGTCTTCAGAGTTGGCTTACGTACTCAGCACCGTGAAGCTTTGTTTAGCATCTTCGTTTGCCTCTGACAACGCCCGTTTGTGATCGGGTTGTTTACACCTTACATCTGTGCCATCGGTGTACTGGAACGTTCTTCACCACAGTAGTACCATCATTTCTTTTGGTGACTGCTCATTATACATCCTATTAGGCTTACAGTGCTGAGCGATGTACTCCCGCCATGAGTGTTCTGGCTGAAGTCTTGTTTTTCGGAAAAAATCTTGCGGGAACCAACCTGCGGGAACTTTCCAGCTTCCGGAGACCGTATCATCTCATGTCAAACTACGGAATGACTGATCAATTTCAGTAACACAATAGCCTATCTTGTGAATGACTACCGAGTATTCAAGTAACTATACTTCACAGTTTAATTATTTCTATATATGTATTTCGTTAATTATATTGTATCCGTAAGAACGGTCCCGATGACTAAAAGGAACCGTAACGGTCTTAGGACCGATAGTTATAAGTTCTGTATATGTTCATAGTTGTTCTCATTTTCCTCCATATGTTGCTAACTGCACTATAGTAGGTTCGTTAACCTACAATCCACTTACATTATGTCACAATCAAATGACGTAGACGTTTCAGTGGCAGAGTTTTATTGGTTGTGTTATAAACAGTTGAAGTATATGTGTAAATATTCTATGGAATATTTTGAAACTAACTTGATTGTAATCTGCTGCAGATCATATTCAAGTATTCAAGTGGATATATATATATCTATATATATATATATATATATATATATATATATATATATATATATATATATATATATATATATATATATATATATATATATATATATATATATATATATATATATATGGTCAGTGGCCATCCGTTCATATGTTTTGCTTATTCATAGAAAATATAGGACTGCAGTGCACGTAGGAAACGCTATACAGCAACACTTCTTCTTCTTCTTCTTTTCGATCGCTGGTATCACACTTGGAGAGCCGTTCTCAAGATGAAATCTGTGGTTTTCTGCAGTTCTTCCACAGGCCCATACAGCTTTTCAAGAAAAGAGGTTGACAAAGGCCAGCAACACTCATATATGCAGCACCTTCTCCCACAATCAACCATTTTTCACTGATGTCGCTGTCCGTGCTATAACTCTGTTTAGCCCGGCATGCTAGCGACTAAATCTTTTCTATTCAGCTCGATAGGATAGGTTCAACATTATTAGAGACACTATCTTCATTGCATACTCTGCAATATACTCTTCTCTTCCGGCAGTGCGATAATCTATCCCCGCACTCCGGTAAGACTCATAACTCCAAGATTGTGTCTCTCTTCATGTTCCACTCTGCCTTGTGGCTTCTTAATTGTTTGGATGTCCCTATCCGCACCATGGGGTGGTCCGACTCTGGGAAACTAGTGGGGTTTCCGAGCGGTGATGGCCAGGCTGTGGTGTCACATACATTTCCCGTGTATTCTTAGATACCTAATAGTTAGCAATTTTTTAGCCAATGTTGGAAAGCACTGCGAAAACATATACTAATTATTATTTCTATTGCTGAACAAACCTCCCGCACCGTAGTGCAAAACAGGGCAACATGTATTTAAACCTAACGACAGGTTAAATGGTTAGTTCGATAGGACCCGGTGACGGGCTAGATACGTATCCCCACCGAATTCCATAAGCATGTCTGGGTATGATATTTAGATCTGCCACACCCTTGCGGGAAGGACATTTACGGTGGGTATTCGTCTCTCTTACCCCCGCCATAACGATAGAACAATGGTCTAATAATGTTTTCGTAAAAAGTAACCCATGTCTTGTAACGTGTTGTGTGGTTATGGGGCAGGATGTCTGGATTCTTATCCAGTTCGGAGATCTTGCTATGTAACATGTATGAGTGCTGTCTTCAGTGTTGATGTCTTAGGGCATCTGTTCTCAGTGACAGCCGTGTCTAATATCTAGGTAGATACCAGCCAGTTGTGGCCAACAATAATTCTTGTTTTGAAAACAACCAAAAGCTAATTAAGCAAAGCAGAATGCCCACATAAATAAAGTGGCAACTACTAATTCAGCATACCAAGAATCACATAAGACGGTGATGACGGTATCCATCGGGAATCGCCCGTCCCGTCTTAAAGGAAAACAGTATGCACCCCTATAGTCATAATCTCACTATGTATGGTCTTTCTTTCTAAAGCATTTTTGGTTGAAATATTAGAATGGGCCCATTTTTGCCGACTATTCTTCTCCCACTTTAAGCAGTGGTGACACCTTCCCGAGACGAGGCCCGTGCGAGACACTTGCCTCTCGCAAGGATTCAGCGACGACGGTCCACCCCAGGATAATACTCCTCACCCAAACTAGCACTAGGAGTAGTGCCCGTGTGAGTCAGATAGCTTTTCGTTCGAGATAACCTTCTTCCTTTCAGCTTAGAGGTATAATAACTTTTATTAAGTTAATTAGTTAAGTCTCGTGTATGTGAGCCTCCCCAGTGGGGATACATCTGCTGACCTACGAGTCTGTGTGGTACCTCCGGGAGCCCCATGTTTAAAAGTTCATCTACCTGTCGCTATGTCTCGTATTTTCGTATGCTCTTACTGTAGTATTATCTAGCATATTTATAATTGTTTAGGTAAACTCATTGTATAGACTTACAGTTGTAGGTCACCAAATCAAATCTTGTAAGTCCATAGATCACGAAATTGCTATGGACAGGCATACTGGTGACACAATTCTTGGGATTAGGCAGTTGTGTTTAATGTTCGCGACGATGGTCGCACGGCCCCACCGGAACGATTGAGTTCCACCGGCCTGAGGAGCTGGTTTTTGTTTCCCGCAGGGCAGTCTCGTACACGTCCGTCACCCTGCGACCGGGTGCCAACCAGGGTCATCACTCGTCGTGCACGTGCAGCGCGGCGAGTCGACATGATACAGCGGAACGGTCCGACACTACCCGGCGAGCTACAGAGGCATAGCAGATAGCCTCATGACTGATAGGTTGGTACTTTTGTTGACTTATTGGTGGTGTCTCCTCAACATCAGTATAATTTGGTGTATCATCGCTGACAGCTCGAGCCGCCCTTCCATCATAGTATTCCACCTCTGCGTCCGGGGAATAGTGAATGTAATAGAAGGGAGACTGGAACATACTAGTGTTGAGTGTGGATGAGACCCCCATCAAGTGACACTTGTAGCCTCTGGGGGTGTGCACTGGTCTGCCAGATACTCTTGCTCCGCGGCAATGCAACTACATGGTACATTTGGGTGAGGCTGCTGGTTAGCTGTGGATCTCAGAGTTTTGGATCCGGTGTTGCAAATCTCTGGATTGTACAAAGACCGACTTCCTTAGCCGGTGGAACGTTCACATTCGAGTGGGGCCATGCGACCATTGTCACAGACGTTAAACCTCATGGTCTCATCCCGGCTGTTTGTGCCACCGGTGTGATGGTCGATTAGGTCCATCTAGAGCCAAAACAAAATTAAATACAGTATTAAATATAAGGTAACTGACAAGCAATTGTACTCGTTTGCCGCTACAAGAAAGAAGTCAAGTACACAGGGACAGGTTTGATGACTCGTTATCATGGTACCTCATGGATCATTATCCATCAGGTATTCCCGCAAAGGAGGCTCCTAACCCGGCTACTTAGCACGTTTAATATAAACTACATTAACCCCTAACACAAATATTATTTGCTGTGGGAGGAAAGTACCTCGTGTGGGCCTCCATCACAGGCACATGCCTAGAATGTTGAAGTAGAGCAAGACAAACGGCAGAAAGGGTCACTCGCTTGTTCAAACTATGCTATGTAAAAGAGTCAACCTTGTGAAATTTTAAGTTATTGTGATGCACGTTGCGTCACCTTATGTAAGTTCAAAGCCACTGAATTAGTAGTTGTCACTTTATTGACATGGTCTATCTACTAGATCCAATCCTATCATATAATTGTTTAGGTCCAGCTCAAGGTTAAGCCACAAATGGCTGTGTATCCATACTATATTTAACATATAAGCCTGACCGGCGAGAATGCCCGGTGACCGTATTGTCACCCTCACGGAGCATCCCCCTCAGTTAGGCAGCGTGTGGATATGTCACGAGGTGGCAGATTCAGAATCATATGACGATCCTGTCACCACTGCATCATAACCAAATACAACAGCACAGGAACAAGTCACATTACATAAACATTGAAAAGCATATATAAGTTTATGCTTGGGACAATGAGACAGCTATCCTACTATGGTGGCATTCCCATGAGGGAGTGGTGGGTTCTAAGACTGCACCCAGTTACTTATTGGGTTAGATGGAGAACTGTGTCCTGTCCGTGTCGGGGGAGGATATGTGAGATCCACACCCATAGAATAATATTTTACCTGCCTTTATGGTTATGTGAAATCGCCCAATGATGCACTGCAGGCCAGTAATTATAATATTTTCGCAGTGCTTCCTACCTTTGTGTGGTTATAAGACGATACAGGGAAACTGTGTGTGGTCATCAACCCTTTGATTCCAACCGCTTAAAAAACCCAATAGTTTTAAAGTCAGCTCTAATCAACGTGGCGGAAGGAAGTCCAGACGATAAATATGCCCAGAGGCTGGAGGAGCATAGACAGAGACAACTACACTTACATTTGTAAGAATAGGAGGAGTTATGGTATATGGCCAATGTATACAATCTAGCCGGTGCGTGGTGTTACATAGCTGCTAGTCCAGGAAAAGAGCCTACACAAAATGTCGCCTACAGAGTAATCGTCTCTACTACTAAAAACTTATCACACTGAGATAAAATAGCCCAGCTTTAATCGGCCGCATGTCATGTTCGCTTAGTGAGAACATGAACAGCGACCACAGTGACACATTGATGCCGTTGGGGAACATGGCGGTGCGTTTGTTATTGCTGTATTGTGTACCCTAGCGAACTGCGGTTCTAATGATTTTGTATAAAATAAGCAAAACATATAATTCGAATAGCTACCGCCATATAACTAGCTATCACAGTACAGTAATATAAGAGGTCACATGACTTAGATGGTGCCTGTTAGTCATCGACACAAAATAAGAATAAATATGTACAGTTAAAAGATAAAAACTATAACATGCGGTCTCAGATGAGAGTGTGGTACTTATTAGTCATCAGTACATGTTACAGAAAATACTACATTAATATGATAATACAATAACGGAACACCTATTAGTCATCTGGACTCACCGTTATTGAGGCGTCACATATTTAGAACACGAGGTGGGACGATGCGGAAGTTAGCTGCCAGGAAAATCTGAGGACGAAATGTCGGATACAGCTCACTCTCAGGAACGGTGAAGAAGAACTGTTGTGTATGTGGATGGCTAGTGGTTAGTCACGTCTATACACACAGTAATTAATTTAAATGGTATTTATAAATGTCGGTACTTGTGCAGAAGTGTGAAGCTGCCATGTAGTTGTGAAGGGCTACAGTTGAAAGTTATTAGATGCGGATGCATTCCGGTGGATCACAAGACGAGATGCATCGCATAGCTCATGCGGTGCATCGGGCAATGTTCCCTGACTGTGGTCGAAATCTTTAAAACTGTGAACGACGCATGTGCGGATTAGAAACTACCACTCGTTGAGGAGGTACAGCAGATCTGGCGAGTTATCCACCGAGAGCATCACTCGCCCGACATCTCTACATGCTTCGGCGAGTGTTACACCGGTGCCAACAGGCCCATCCGCAAGACGGTCCCTTTGCGGCGTTGGTAGTGTGGGTCGCCTTACTTAAATTTAGATAATTGCCCCCGGGTGAAGGGTGATATCTTCCCAGGAGCATACAAAACCTGCGATACGGATGCGGCAGTTATGTGACAGGGATGATACTCAAATCTGATAGGCACTGCTGCTGTTATATGTCAGCGATGCTAGCAGTAAGCAGATGCCTGCGCCTCGCAATGCCCTGGCCCCACAACCTACCATCGTCTCTCTTCTACTCTGCTCCAGATTCTGATTTTCAGCCCCTTTTAAGCTATTCGTGACGTCACAGCTGGACCGCCACAACCAATCAGCGCACGAGTATCAGCGGCAGGGAAAGCGATCACGCGATACGCTATCCTCCACAAATTGACTAATTACATACATGAGCTATAGCCTTTAGAGAAAT
Organism: Chaetoderma sp. LZ-2023a; assembly: GCA_034401795.1. Taxonomy (NCBI): domain Eukaryota; kingdom Metazoa; phylum Mollusca; class Caudofoveata; order Chaetodermatida; family Chaetodermatidae; genus Chaetoderma; species Chaetoderma sp. LZ-2023a. The sequence continues at coordinate 73,668,308 of CM067367.1, forward strand.
ATTTTGAGGAATATGAAGGTTTAATTAAGGATAACTCGGCCATTTCCAGACCGATTTTAAAATGGTAAAAAGAGTTCGAATCCTCGCACCCTTCTTCTCAAGAAGCAGTGTTTAGCTAACAGGAATTACATGTACCAACTCTGTATAAAATATGATGCCCTTCTCTCCAACGCTAACGCACATTAGTAGGCAATCTCTGATGCCCGCGCATGTGTAGGCAATCTCATGGACTTTGGCATTTCTAAAACCTCTCTCCTATGGCTTTATACACGCGCGAGGGGTGTGTTTTGTCAAATATTTTTAATATCAGTGTATTGATTTTACCTGTTTTGGATATACATATGAGTCAGATATGGTCACGGGCCTTTGAATTTCGTCCACATATACACCTGCCATATATTTATATATAAATGAGTATTCAAGCCTATAATTTAACCTCATTGTTAGCTGACATTGTCAAATGATCAGCCAATAGTAAATGAGCATACATATAAGTAGTTAATGGCGTTATTGCGCATATATTTGTATATTTATTGAGAGACTTTTAATAATGCTGAAGTCAATATATTTTATATATAATCATTCATCTCGTTATCTTGTGCTATTTGAAAGAATATAGACTTAGGCCCTCACTCATGTTAGATCAATCCACTTGTTGATGTTCCTAATTGTATCTCAACGGAATCCATCATCATACAAAATTAAGCCATACTATCATTCATCTATCCATCTGTCATCCCTCCATTATTTCCCTCCATCTTTTATTTCAAAGAAAATATTTGACCCCATAGCTAATGTGAATAATCATGCTGGTTGAAGGGCATCAGAATATGTAGTATCTACCAGCAACTAACCGGGATTATTAGAATCAATGTCGGAAATCTTTTAGGATTTCGAAAATAAATCGTTGATAAGCGTTGATTTGACCTCTCAGTTGTTAGCCTCTCCATGCCCAGCCATTAACCTCACAAATACTGGTTGAAGCAGGATTTACCATGGCAATAGTATTCTTCAATATGTTCAAATGATGCTTTGTAATATTTTCTGTTAAACTGACAAATGTGAAGTCTTTCTGCGTTACAAATTGCGAATTGTACATGGCAGTAGGAATGGGAGGGTTACTATTTTACCATTTTACTGCATATTAATCAGCCACTCTCTTATTCCCACCGCATTCCTGGACCCCACCACCAATAAAATCATTCCTATGGTCCTGAGAGACATCAACAGTTTCTGCAAACCAAACATATACAGTTCACCAGTGTTTATCTGAAACTATAACATGGGAATATTTCTACATATTTTACCTTGTTACTTGCATTGTGGATTCCGCCTCTCTCCTCTATGAGTACCATCGGCTGCTAGCCTACTGTGTTCCTAACTGATGTGATAATAATGTGACTCTGACGTTCCAAGTGCTGTACCATAGGCCTAAAGCTTTAAAATTAATTATTTAATATCGTTTGTTCATCTCTCTGCTTGTTCGTCATCGAATTCTCAATGAGATGCTGTGATAAGAAGGGGTGGGAGGAGGGAGAATAGAACGAGGAGGTGGATGGAGGATGTGGGTGTGGGAATGGCTGATTGGGGTTGGGTGACAAGATTAGGGGTTGAGTGGTGTGGTGGGTGGGTAGATAGAAAAGGATGATCAGCTAAACTTGTTATTCCTCTGATGAGTATAGCCGAAATAAGTACGAAATGCAATGAGTTAGAATTATAGGAAGGCATGGAGAAAGTGAGCTTATGTGAACATGTGGGAAGAGAGGTTTGGGAATGGAAAGAGGGATGGGAAGTGACGGAGGTTGATGAAGGGCGGAAGATGATGCTAGTCCTAACCCTGATCGGTGCCATGTGCGAAATTATAAATAAAGAAAACTATATCTATGTACCGGATACAGTGCTGACCATTAAACAAGGGTCACTGGGATATTTTGCCGAAGATTTGAAACTGATTTGAAGGGAGACGTTGCAGCCTATTGTGGGTGTTGTTGCTGTTACCGCTGTTGTTGCTGCAGCTGGGGCTACTGCTGCGGTTTCATAGAATGTGCAGACATGCGTGCACGCGGGTACGCGTGCACGCACACGGAGAAAAAATGCATACCGACATACAGATAAAAGAGACAGCAAGACAGACAGCACGCCCACCTAGGGAGAGAGAGGGGCCGGGAAGGTCGAGAGGTAGAGGGGGTGGGAGAGAGTACGGGGGGGGACGGGAGGAGGGACGGAGGGAGGAAAGGATGGTGAGGGGCAGGGACGGAAGGAGGGAGGGGTGGGGTGTGTGGTGGTGAGAGAGTCGTGCATACAGTGAAATAAATAGACAGGCGGACAAAGAGATGGGCGGACAGACGGGCAGACTGACATAGTTAAAAGCCCAGCTTGATGAATCAAATGCATTTCGCCTAGTATTTGCTCACACTCTGACTGTAAACCTATAATATGACCAATATCGGATAATGATGACATTGGTTAACCTCTCCTCACATATTTATTTAAAATCATGTACGTTAAAACACAACTGCCATTCATGGTAACAGCATATTGCCCAGTACATTATCTCACCCAACCCTATTGCGAAATAACTTGAACAAGTCTAGTTTCAATAAAACGAATTTAGAAGCATTTTAAATCATATGCCAATGCGGTTTTCTCCTTCCAGAATGTGCGGCATACAGGAAGTCAGTCAGCTAGGCAGCGAAGCTGCCAGTGAGCCGGAAATATAGACCTCATTATTGTCCCATTACACCCAGCAAGCGCGCTTATAATTATCTTCCCCAAATGCAACTATCATGTCCGTCACTCGGCAGGTGTTCAACCAAAGTCTATCCATCAAGTCTCCATTCATTGACATCAAGTAACTCCAGATGACAAATGACCTTAAATTGTAGCTCTTAAATGCACTCCATTGAGCACAGAACAAATATTACCCTCGATCAAACGATGTCCAGACATAACTCTATACCGTCAGTCAATGATTACACAGAATTCAAAAATGCACATGCAATTTATTAAAATTAATTTTATGTTGAGTAATTTAGTGCTATTCTGAATAGTATCTGATATTTCGTAATATATATCACAATTCCATTTTTCAGAGTCTCTGTTCCCATAGCATCTTATATGAAAATGGCGGATAGACAGCTGCGTAATCACGCCCTTCAGTCGACCGTCACGTGAGCAAGTGACGGTACACAGCCGATCGAAATAAATTACAACGTGAGGTGGTGTGGGGTTAGAGAATGTGCTTTATTCTTCTTTTCCTCGAATGGTATGGGCAGAATTTAGAGATATTAATTTTTTGAACAAATCAGTATGTATGATTACTGTATTCTGCAGCTGTAGTAGTAGACACATCCTATCGCTGCAACCAGTCATTCTTCGCTTTTGCCCACTAGGTCTTGTCCTCAGACGATACCTTTATCTTTCTCAGGTCCATTCTTTACTTGAATGTACCGAGCCCTGCCTTCTTGAGATCACCTCATATCGTGCTTAGCAGATATACGCAATGACGTCCTTTCCTGGCATTGTATGTGCTGGCTCAGATTTCGGAGAAGTCCAAGGTTCTCTGTGCTGGTGTGCCTTCTGGAATCCTTAGCACTTGGCCAAACATGGGCCATCTTTGCTAGACAACCTTTACAGACAGCGGCGACGTATTACACATCTTGTATAGTGCATCAGTGGAAGTGATGCTGTCTGGCTATCCGTGTCCAGAGATGGTGCGTATATAGGTGTTTGTGGCGGCCGGCATAGAGTTTGTCTTAGAACTGCCTTTGAAGCTGCCCAGCTGATACAGTTTTGCAGCATCACGGATACGCAGGTTGCATTGTACAAACGTAATCTTTTTCTCAAAGGCATCTTTGATCTACAAATCCATATCTTCCAGAGGGACTGGACGGCTATGTTCACCATGACGCAGCGTGCAGCAATGTCAGCAGTACTACAACGCAGTGAGCCCAGGAGTTTACTTTTCCTCCATGGTTCGCCGCCATGAAGTGGATCGTAATTTTCTTTAGCATCATACTTTGTAGATAGGTATATGTGGGTGAACTCTGTTTGGGATTCATTTGGAAAGAGTCTCAATTTTTAGTTTGCATGCAGCTATTGGTAGAAGTTCGTCAAAGGGGTTCTTTTCCTCGACTCTGAAATCCACTGCGTCGGCATATTCCATCTCTAGCGGCATACCCAGTATTACCACTCAGGGGTTGGTCTTGTCTAACTTTCCCGCACGGATTTCAATGCAGCAGCACGGTAACATGTGAACAGCGTAATGTCCACATATGGGTGAAACAAAGTTCATCAAAGAAGATGGCATGCAAGTGGGACGAGGAGCGCGAGGACAGCTGATAGAGTAGTGGCGTGAGATTCAATGTATCTATGAAGTCAATTTGGAGTGACAGAAGCAACACTACCAGTATGCGTCCTAGCAGTAGCAGTAGCAGTAGCAGTAGCAGTAGCAGTAGCAGTAGCAGTAGCAGTAGCAGTAGCAGCAGCAATACCAACAGTATCGGTAACAGTAGCAGTCGCATCTGCAGCAGCTGTAGTAGTAGTAGCATTAGCAGTAGCAGTAGCAGTACGGTAGTAGTAGTAGTAGTAGTAGTAGTAGTAGTAGTAGTAGTAGTAGTAGTAGTAATAGTAGTAGTAGTAGTAGTAGTAGTAGTAGTAGTAGTAGTAGTAGTAGTAGTAGTAGTAGTAGTAGTAGTAGTAGAGATGGTGGTGGTGGTGGTGGTAGTGGTGATTGTGGTGGTAATGGGAGTGGTAGTGGTAGTGATAATGGTAGTAGTAGTACTAGTAGTAGTAGTAGTAGTAGTAGTAGTAGTAGTAGTAGTAGTAGGAGGAGGAGGAGGAGGAGGAGGAGGAGGAGCAGGAGTAGCAGTAGTAGTAGTAGTAGTAGTAGTAGTAGTAGGAGTAGTAGTAGTAGTAGTAGTAGTAGTAGTAGTAGTAGTAGTAGTAGTAGTAGTAGTGGTAGTAGTAGTACTCGAAGTGAAGGCACGCGTTTATTTAGTTCTGCAATTGCTGCCCGAATTTGCTAGTTTCTAGCGCGATTTTATAGATACATTTTGTACATATATTTCGTATTAGTATTTCCTTTCAAACTTTATATTTAATTTGTAAATTCCTGTCTTGATTGGAGCGGATTTTGTGTCTCCATTTTCTCATTTAAAAGGCACGTCAATGCAATATATTTCTCCCCACGCCAGTATGCCATGTCTATAGTTCGTTGGCTAGCGCATTGTATTTGGCAAGATCGCTTGAGTGAGTGGATTTAATTCCTTTGTCATTTGTAAGCGCAAGCCTAGTACTTCGATTATATAAATCATTATAGTCAGTTGGCTATCCCTGGTCAACTCGAACAGACTAACAATATATGTCTGCAATATGTTAGTATGCATTACGGAACCACTGTAATCGGTTAGGTGTTAATGAACCACTTAGAAAGTGGTTCAAGCTAACAACTATACGACTGTGCTCTCTATTCGTGGTAGACGTCAGGGTTTCAAAAGGGGACACCATTTATTTAGTGTTTAGCTCTTTCCCCGACGTCTTTGTGTTATATGTTTGTATTATATATTGTAGTAGTATGGGTTTCTTATTTTTATAAACACCATGACGACCTATAAGCGTACCCTAAGCCTTAAGATAGCAATTAAGGTGTGGGGCGTCACGGCTATCGACGTGTATCATGGGTTAAAGGACGTCGTTGGCGCGGGACCTGCTGCTTTGCAGGGGCTTATCAATGTTTCTAAAACTGTATGGAATGTAACAGTGTCAAATGAGGGTGTCAAAGAAAAGCTTCTAGAAGATGATTTTATTGTAAAATGCGAAGTTTGTAACATGGAGGAAATCGAGTCAGATAGCTTGCTAGTGAAGATGAAAGTTCCACTAGAAATTCCTGATGAGAGAATCATGAATGAACTCAAGAAGTATGGCAAAGTGCAAAAGATTGAACTGGAAGCGTATCCCTTTGACAGAATGCTAGAAAACGGTGTAAGACGCATCTGGTTTAATACAGTGGATGGCCCGTTACTACGCAGATTGACGCTTTGTCCTGCCCTTGTGGTAAAGAGGGCAAATTAAAGAGTGCCAGATCTGCCTAAGTACTGACCATTTGGCAACAGATTGTCCCAATCGAAACAAATGTTTGCTCTGTGGTTCATTGACCATTTTAAATGGCGCTGTCCACAACATCAAAATAGCCCTCAGTATCAGGAGAGTCAAATGCTTCTGGAGCAATCACTACAGAAGCTGTTGTTGTGGTTCATGCCACTGAAAATGACACGAACAAATCATTAAATCCTGTTAAAGTAACTACAGTTGATGAAATTCAAGTATTAGATGAGGGTATAACCTTAAGTCAAGAAAATAATCAAAATGCAGTGGAGCCAAACGTGGCTGTAAAAGACACGCAGGAAAATGATGTTCTTACAGAAGAGCCAGTTTACAATTACTTAGAAGATGATTTAAATTAGGACAGGATAAGTTTAGGACTCAGAAGACGGAAAGTTCAGTCGATTTTCCGCTAAGCCCACTTGATTTAAGTCAGCTTGAAGATATGGTAAATGCTGCTTCTGCCAAATGTAACTTAAGTAGCAATAAGCGTCATAAAGAAGACAATAGCTCGGAATCTGAGATTGAAGTAAATGATATGGATGATGATACAATGTCAGTTGCAGACTCAGATGTGTCCATTCAAACACATAGTTCACAGATGAAAGATGCAATAGTAATGTACCGAACAGAAGGGGTTGAAGTGTATAGGCGACAGGCATGAAATAGTGTCTACTGCGCCATGATTCTGATATTTCCAAATATGAATATTTGTCTGTGGTAGAACTAGAAAACATTGAATTCGCAGGAAAATTAGGTAAATGGTCTAAGAAACGAGCTAAAAAAACAAATCAAGTTAATCTAATGATGGCGGTTGTAAACATCATTTTACAAATTATGATTATCTGCAACATCAATTGCAGAGGATTAAATACCGAATTCAAGCAGCACCACTTGCTTGAAGAATTAGCAAATGAGAGAGTTGATATTGCTTTTCTACAAGAAACCAAAATTCAAAAAATTGAAGTGTATGGATCTCTCAAAGATATTTAAAAATGGTAAATTTTATATTATTTATCACAAGATAATAGCACGGGAGTGGCCATTCTTATCCTGCCCTGCTGTCTCAACTATGTTGATGTTATATCGTCGTCATTAGATACAAATGGACGATGGAGTTGTGTATCAATTAATGTACTAAACACAAGATTAAATTTGATGTGCCATTATGCCCCAACCTCTTTTGCGTCGTGAATTTCTAAATGATGTTTCCACAATAATTCAAGACAGAATGCCTGAAAACCTAATTATGGGCGGTGACTTTAATTGCATATTAGATGAAGTTAAAGACAGAAACTCTAGGTCTAAGTTAAATGACACATCTCATATTTTTTTTAACACATCTGTGAATATAAAAGCTTGTTAGACACTTATCGGAGTGAAAGTCCAGAGGGCAGGGACTTTACTTGGTTTTCAACCGATGGAAAGAAAGCATCCATATTGGACAGGATATATGTAGAAGGAGCATTGAAAGGTTACATGTGTAAAACTAACTTAAACCAGTAACTTTCTCTGATCACAATATGTGTTCCATCACATTAGCCAATGCTGACTGGATCAAACGAGGAGATGGATTTTGGAAACTCAATGTAGCGTTGCTACGAGATAGTTGCTATCGCAAATGTGTAGAAAGTTGTTGGAGGCATTGGGATGAAAAAATAAGTTTGTATGAATGTATAACAGACTGGTGGGAGGATGTTAAATCCGACCTGAAACATATTTCAAGGCAGTATTCCACCAGGAAAGCACGAGAAATGTGAATGCGTAAAAAGGCGCTGCAGCGGTCTGTGTGTAAAAATTAATAAGAAAATTAATGATGGAAAATGTAATTATTATGATCTATTAGTTAAATTAAAAGGTAGACTAAATAAAATAGAGCAATATCAGTTTGATGGCGCCAAAATAAGTTCAAGAGCACAAATGCACACCGAGAGCGAAAGCCTACACGTTACTTTTGTAACGATGTATAGAGAAAGTAATGCGCTCACTGAAGACTAATGCTGGTGTATCAGTGTCCTCAAATGCAGAGATGATGGAAACAGTATCCAAATTTTGCAAATCATTGTATAAATCTGAGGGAAGTGATGAGACTGCAACTTGAGATGTTTTAGCTAATATAACGCAAAGACTTCCAGATGCATGTGTTGAAAGTTGTGACCAATCACTAACAATTGATGATTTGACAAAATCCCTCAAAGGTATGAAGTTAGAAAAGTCTCCTGGCTGCGACGGACTTCCAGTCGAATTATATCAAACATCTTGGCACATATTTGGGCCAGTATTAGAATAAATAGCACCCAGCATTTTTAAGCAAGAGCATCTCCCTCCATCGATGGCCCAAGAATATGTTCGGCTTGTATACAAGAGGGGATAGAGAAATAAAATACAGAATTATAGACCAATCTCACTACTCTGTGTAGATTATAAGAGTATTACTCGGGCACTAACATTAAAACTTGGCGCAGTCCTAGGCGAAGTCATTGATGATGATCAAACCTGCTCTGTGCCAGGAAGATCAATATTAAACAACACTTTGCTTATACGGGACCTTATTCAATTAGTTGAAAAGGTTTGTATCCCAGCAGAAATAATAGCACTCGATAACGAGTAGGCGTTTGACAGACTAGAATGGGATTTTGTGTTTAAGTCTTTAGACCACATTGGCTTTGGTTCAAGATTTATTAAATGGGTTAATATTTTATATACTGATATAACAAGTTGCTATTTAGTAAACAAACAATATGTATACATGGCGTAGAAATGCCACTAACGGTTTCTCAATATGCAGATGATACGACTGTGTTTGCGGGTAAAAATACGGATTTTAGAATTTTAAATGAAGTATTAACAGATTTTCAAAAGGCATCAGGGCTTAAAGTCAATACAGATAAATCTAAGGTATTATTTTTGGGCGACTGGAAGGGCAGAACTGATAATGTGATGGATATTAACTGCTCAAATGACGTCATAAAAATGTTTGGTGCTTACTTTAGTAGAGAACAAAATGTATTACTAAGCTGGGAAGAAAGGCTATCCAAGCTAAAGTCGGCATTACTAAATTGGAAACGACCTCGCCTAACTGTCTTTGGCAGGACATTTGTCCTTAATAATTTAATTTTATCTGGACAGTGGTATACCACTTCTGTAGTTCATATGCCCAAATCAGTAGAGTCAAAGATCAACACATTACGTTTGTCCTTCTTATGAGAGGACAAAGCCCATTTAGTATCACAGTCAATCGTCACCAATAAAAGGCATGCCGAAGGCCTGGATTTGGTTTTTGTTTCATCAAAACGTGCTTCTTTAAAATTGAAGTTCTTGAATAAGTTACTTACTTCAAACTCATCTTGGTCAAGTGTTTCAAGGGCACTTCTCCAATGGTACGTTGACCCATTTCCAGTAGAATGTTTATTCATGAGCAATTCAGGATGCACGCCAAAGAACTGAAAAAATGCCTAGACAGCAATCAATACATCTACCTTGTCTACTAGGAAATGCACGGGACCTGGCATGGCGATTACTCCATCGAAGGCTATGGGTCGGCCATCTTACTTATATGTGTAAAATAACAAGTACAGACCGGTGCTTATTATGTAATACTGAGGAGGAAACGATAGACCATTTATTTACTCAGTGTCGCATAACTACAGGCGTTTGGGTATGTATCAATATGCTCCATGCTAAATTTGGAACCAAATATGTGAATTTAGTGGCTGACACAATTTTGTTCAAAAATTGCTCAACTATCGGACGAATCATTTATAGCAAGGAGAAAGAATTGTTAATAACCCTGTTATCTGTAGGAGTGTGGGCCACCTGGAAGAATCTGTGTTCAGAGGCTAGAGATAAAACCGGCAACAACCATCGGAGAGCCATAAAGCTATATTTCGATCATTGTTGATAAACTGCATTCATTGTGAATTTTACAGGCTAGTAGAACATGGGAGAGAAAGTAGAGTTAAAGACGTATGGTGCAAAACTGGCCTAGTATCAATTGAATACGGATATCTAAAAATATCAGAAGCGGAACTTGTATAAGCTAGGTCACTCGCTGCTTGATGTATATTGATAAATGCTATTTTAATTTTATTTAATTGCCTTTATTTAAAAATTGTAATGCCTTAGGAGACTCCAATCTTGGCGAATATCCTAACCTTGGGATCAGTATATTTAAATATCAAATGAGCATTATGTCACTATTCTGGAGGTGATCCGATTTTCAAGTTAACAGAGTGTGATATCTTACAATTAGCTTCCTGTTGTATATGTTTACTGTAGGTGTATTTGTTCCAGGGTAATTTGCAAAAACTTGCTATGAAGTAAATTTAGAATGTGAACCCAAAGCGCCATCTAAGTAGTCATAGTTTGTATACTCTTGCTTTGTGCATTATATTGTATAAAGGCTACTACGTCCGCTGTGCATTTAAGAATTGGCTAACTGGCGTCAATGAGTGACTTGTTGTTACTTATTGATGAGTCACCTCGCCACTTGATGGCGAGCTGCACTCACCATTTGGCCCTACTACTATACGGTGTGCTACGTTAAACTGCATATGATCTACTTAGCCTGCCGGTCATGAATCGGCTCAATGGCGTCAATGATTAGCAGTAGCTTACTACTAATTTTTGATGAGTCACTTTACCACTTGTTGGTTAGCTATGCTCGCCATTTGGGCCTACTACAACACGGTGTGCAAATAGCAATGGCTTTGTTGAATTATGTTATGTTATCGGCTCTTTATTAATTATGTTTTCTATGTAGTTATGCCACGGTCGTGGTATATGATAATAGAGTATTTTAGCTTGCACTGTTTTGACATGTTAGGTTTGTATTGTTATTCTATTAATAAAGCCTGCTATTTCAACCGATTTTTTATGGGGGTTTGCAAGCCTTTTTAAAGGAGTTCCTCCGTGAAGTGTATCCGACTGCGTCAGGTCGGATTTAAAAAAAGAAGAAGTAGTAGCAGCAGCCGCAGCAGTAGCAGCAGCAGCAGCACCAGCAGTATTAGTAGTAGTAGTAGTAGTAGTAGTAGTAGTAGTAGTAGTAGTAGTAGTAGTAGTAGTAGTAGTAGTAGTAGTAGTAGTAGTAGTAGTAGTAGTAGCAGCAGCAGCAGCAGCAGCAGCAGCAGCAGGTACAACATCAGCAGCAGCAGTAGTAGTAGTAGTAGTAGTAGTAGTAGTAGTAGTAGTAGTAGTAGTAGTAGTAGTAGTAGTAGTAGTAGTAGTGGTAGTAGTTGTAGTGGTAGCGGCAGCGGCAGCGGTAGCGGCAGCGGTAGTAGTAGTAGTAGTAGTTGTGGTGGTAGTGGTGATTGTGGTGGTAATGTGAGTCGTAGTAGTAGTAGTAGTAGTAGTCAAAGGGAACACACGTGTCTCTTGGCTCTGCTAATATCGTTGATTTTGAACGATTTCTACGGCTCATTTATGCTTCAGTTTTGTCGTGGTTCTGTATAAGTGTATATAGATTTGTTTTGTAATTGTTGTTTCAAGTCGCTATTTACAGCGTTGTTTTTGGCATTGTCTTTTCGCAGTGACTGTGAGAGTCATTGCTCACTGCGGCGTCATCTTCGTTTCTGTCATAGGTGTTGTCCACGTGTAGGCATTGTTTTGGTGGTGTGTGTTGTTAGTTAGCAGCTGGATCCTTTTCGGTTGCTCGATTTCTTTCACCTGCTCCCCAGGCTATACATTTATTATAGCTATTGCATTGAGCTCGTGCTGACGCTCTGTGCACTCATGCATAATGTCTAGTGTTTACAAACAACGGCTAAGCCTGCGGGTTACGACAGCGGGGTGGAGTGTGGGGCTATTGACGTCTATGATGGTTTGAAAGATATCTTCGGCTCTGGTCCCGCAGTACTGAAAGGCCTCATTAATATAAAGAGGAACGTTTGGAATGTTACCGCTTGTTCTGATGAGATTGAGAACAAGCTATTGGAAGATGGGTTGGTGGTTAATGGAGAGGCAGGTAAGATTCAGGAAATCGATTCTGACAAATTGCTCATGAAGATCAAAGCACCTCTAGAAACACCCACCGAGCGTATTAAACTGCAAATGGCAAAATATGGGGATGTGTTGTCTATAGAAAGCAAGACATGTGATTTTGACCGCTTACTAGAAAATGGCATGAGGCAAGTCTGGATGCGGGATAGTGAATCGGCATTGCACAGTGTATTGCCGAGTGCACTGTCTATTGACAATGCATTCTTTTCACCAATATGGTACCGAGGGCAGATCAAGACATGCCGTATCTGTAGTAGTGTGACCCATCAGGCGAGCGCCTGTCCCCCATAAGTACAAATGTCTATTGTGTGGTGGCACTGACCACTACAAATAGAAGTGCAAGGTGGCCACAACTAGTTTAGTGGTGGGCAACCAAAATGTAGATGAGAATAAACAGGAACAAAATCAAGTTAGTGAATCTGTTACTGTAGCTAATGTAAACAATCTGCCCAACCCAGTGTCAGTTCACGCTGAAGATTTGATAGATGTATTGGAAGAAGGGTTACCTCAAACACCAGTGTCAGGGGGCAATCATAATGTTACTATGTCATCAAATGTTAGTGCAAATCACAGAATGACATTTATATGGAAGATGATCAAGATGGCGAACTCGCTAATTTTTGCCCAGGTCAGACTAAATTCAGGTCGCAATCAAGAGAAAGTGAAACAGATTTTGCACTAACGCCATTAAATGAGACTGATAGTATTTTGCCAAATACCAAAGCACAACCAAAGGTTCTTAAACGACAGATAGAAGACCTGAGTTCTGATGATGATGAAAATGAACAGGAAGATATAGATCATTCGATTGCAATGGCAGAATCTGATATTTCTGTTCAAACACAACAGTCTCGGCGCTCTGATGAGATGGTGGTTTACCGGTCTGAAACTGGAGTAATTTTAGTACCATATATTACTGAGAAAGGTGTACGATATAGGCATATGCGGAATGATTCTGATATTGCCAAATATCAACATTTACCAATTGTTGACCTCTCAACCTCCGATTTCACTGCTAAAATGGGCAAATGGTCCAAACAGGATAAAAGTAAGAAACCAAAATCTAATTAGGTATAATGGCCAATATATACAGATTCTTAATTTTTATGATTATTTGTACATTAAATTGTAGCGGCCTCAACGACATTTTAAAACAACGATTATTGTTGGAAAATTGCTGCAGCTTTGAGTTGATATTGCCTTGCTTCAGAAAACAAAGCTCCGAAGCCCTGAGCCATCAACAGTTTTAAACAACTTGCTCAAGGTGAAGTGTTTACATCTGATGCCACTTAGCCAAATGCAGGAGTTGCTATTTTATTTTTACCCAAATGTCTCGGGCCCATAAACATCATGTCATCAGATACTGACATTGCTGGTCGGTGGGTTAAAGTCACATGTGACGTCTACCAGAGTAAATATTATGTCAAGTTAGGCCCCAGCATCTCATGGGTCACGGGCTGGATTCTTCTCCAACATTGCATCCGTGATCCATGATTGTTCAGAAAATCTTATTTTGGGATGGGATTTTAATTGTATCTTAGACAAGGATAAAGATAGACGTTCATTATGTAATTATAATGACACTACTCATTATCGCGTAAAACAGATTTGTGATGCTGAACATTTACTGGATAGCTACCGGCTTTTAGAACCCGATGGTTGTGATGTTACTAGGGTGACAGCTAATGGCCAAACAGCATCTCGCTTGGATAGAATATATATGCAAAGATCACTTAAAGGCAAACTTTCACAGACATACATATGCCCAATAACTTTCTCTGCTCACAGTGTAGTTTCTATAAGCATTGCCAATGCAGACTGGATAAAACCTGGTCCTGAGTTTTGGAAGTTTAATTGTTCTTTATTAAATGATACAGAATACCATCGTCACGTACACAGTTTTTTGGACTTTATAATGCGCAACAAAGGTGATACAGAAGATTTGATTTCATGGTGGGAAGAAGTACAATTAGACTTTGTTTACGTATCCAAGCAATTTTCTATTAAAAAAGCAAGGAAAATGCAGAAAGATGTGAAAGCACTGAGCACCTATTATTCCTACTTTTCCGTAAGGTTGCAAATGGCGCAGCTCATTTAGTTGATTATCTGAATGAAAGAAAATGTAAACTACATGCTATTGAGGAGGAAAAGCCTGAAGGCGCCAAAATAAGATCTAGAGCTCAAATGTACGTAGAAGGAGAAAAAACCCAACATATTTCTGCAACCTCGAACGATTTAGAGGTGTACACAAATTGATTAGAAGTGTACAAGTAGATCACCAAGTGCTTAGCTCCAACATAGAAATATTGAGTGATGTACAGCACTTCTATCAATCTCTGTACAGATCAGAACCTATTGATGAGAAAATAGCACAGGATCCGCTTAATAATCTTCAAGATAAGTTACCTCCTTCACCAGTTGATATATGTGAATAGAACTTAAGTTTTGATGAAATAACAGAATCCCTTAATACAATGAAAGCTGGCAAATCACCAGGAGGGGGTGGGCGTTGTGTAGAATTTTATCAAACATTCTGGCATCTTATTGGTAAAACATTTGACGAAATTGTCAGAACAATCTTTCATCGAGACCATCTTTCCGAGACAATGCCACAGGCATATGTACGGTTAATATATAAAAGGGTGATCGCAGTGATCTGAAGAACTATAGACGCATTTCACTACTTGGAGTCGATTATAAAATTATATCCAGAGCTCTTCCATTAAAGCTTGGTGGTGTGCTGGCAGATGTAATAAATCCTGACCAGACTTGTTCAATTCCAGGAAGATCTATTTTAACTAATGCACTCATGATTCGCGATGTAATTCAACTAGTGGAAATGGATAATATTCATGGGGCAATTGTTGGATTAGACAATTAAAAGGCATTTGATCGACTGGAATGTGATTTTTTATTTATGTCGTTGAACCACTTAGGATTTGGACCAAATTTTATAAAATGGGTCCGAATATTAAATACAAATATGTCCAGCAGATATATTGTAAATAATTACGTTGGTCAACCTGTAACATTAGAGCGTGGTGTTCATCAGGGTTGTTCTCTGTCACCACTCTTATTTATGATAACCATGGAATCCCTAGGTGCAACATTAAGACTGATATCCACTTTCAAGGTCTGAGCATACAAGGCATAGAGAAGCCTGTTAAGGTGTCTCAATATTGTGAAGACACCACTGTCTTTGTAGGACATGATCAGGATTTTGATAGACTGAATGCCATCTTACAAAACCTCCAAAGAACATCTGGTCTCAAAATAAATAAAGACACATCTGTTGCCTTATTTTTGGGTCCTTGGAAAACAAGAACTGATCAGCCAATGGATATCACGTGGACAAGCAATTCAATCAAAATCCTAAGAATCCACTTTAGTAAAAAAGACTGGTTCTCGAAATTGGACAGAGGTCATTGCCAAACTGAGGAAGACAAATACAATGGGGCGTCATAGACACCTGACAATTTTTGGACAAGCTTTAGTTTTAAATAGTGTAATCTTGTCACATATATGGTATGTGTCCTCTGTGATGCATAGGCCAAAGCATATTGAACACAAGATTAATAGAATTGTGTTTGACTTTTTGTGGGAAGGAAATACACATCTTGTCTCACAAAGAATATGTACACACGATACAATTCAAGGAGGTCTAGCTATTCCAGACATCATGGATAAAAGTATTTCATTGCGATTGAATTTTTGTAATGATTTGATCCATTGTGACAATCAATGGGCACAGATATCTCGATGCCTCATTGAAAGATATGAGGAACCCTTTTCAGCAAAGTCGGTTTTGTGGTGTTCTAAACCACCACCAAATGACACACGCATTCCTAGTCCATATCTGGAGGTTAAAAAAGCATTAGATGGTTTTGTGAAAATGGAAGGCTCGCCATTATACTGGGAACATGCACTAAATCAACAACTTTGGGGAAATGATAGAATACTACACAATGGTGAGGTTCTATACTATTTCTCATTAGCTAGACATGGATTACAATATTTCACTGATCCTGTTAGTGCAACCACGCGTGAATGGAAATCCCTACATGAGATAGTGCAGACAACCAAGCTTCGACCAATCGATGCACAACGCATTTTAAATCGGTTGCAGGTATCCATTCCTAGGGAGTGGTTTCGCCTACCCAAAGCAGCTATGACTGTTGAAACACCAAAACGTATGCTAAAATATGGGGATAGAATTGTCACATGTTCTGTAAGATGCAAGTATTGGTACCACATGTTAAGGCTACAAAATCCGGCTATTCCAAAGGCAATTGCTGCTTGAGAAAATTCCACTTATTTCCCGGTAAATTGGAATGATGTGTGGTGCAATATTCATTCCTCACATATCCCTAATAGAGCCAGAGATGTTGTTTGGCGATTACTCCATAGAAGGCTATGGGTAGGCTCTCTCCTCAAGAAAGTAGGAATTACTGAGAGTGACAAGTGTGTATTGTGTTTAACAGCAGAGGAAACACTCGTCCATTTATTTGCAGATTGCACTGTTATTGCTCAGTGTTGGACCATACATCAAACATGTTTTAATTAAGTTTGATGCATCGCAGTTCCAAATTGCACCTACTGAAATACTGTGTCACGACCTTTCTGGATATAATGTAAATAATGATGTTAAAAAAATCGCACTATTTTGCCTTAGTTTAGGCAACTGGAGCATTTGGAAATGCCGTTGCTCTAGAGCCTACGATGCATATGACGATCCTAGCACTGTCCACTTTACGAAATTAAAAAATATTTTTGATTTCTCGCTTGCATATTGTCTACAATGTGAATACCATGCATCACTGAAGGGAAATAGCCTCCATCGATTTAAAGTCAAGTGGTGTAGAGACGAGATGGTTTCCATTGATTCTGGCCTATTAGTTATTTTGAAGATTGTGTAAAGTTGAAATATGTAATGGAAAAATGGAAAAAGACAAATTTACAGATTCAGTGCAGCTTAGTAGTTCCTTAAAAGTGTGTCAGGACAAAATGTGTTGGGCGTGATTGGACTGGATTGGAAAACAAGACAGCAATGCCTTCCAGTCCAGTTACATTCACAATATTCAACGGATTTCTTGCTAGGAAACATGGTTTTCACCAGATTGTGTGCTGTTTATTTAAGTATTTGAGTGTGTGGACGCTGTTGCTGCATGATAGCAACAGCTTCCCTTCAAATTGGCTTTAAATTTTCAACACCCACAAAATTAACCTTGAAAATATCATGATTAGTAATTCAAATAATGTTTATAGTCAACCACACGGTCTACAGGAATGTTTATTTTTACTGTCATTTGTTCTGGGGTAATCTTCAAAACGTCCATTAGAAGTAAATTGACTTGGCCTTTTCATTTTATGTTTTGTAATTTAGTCTAATCATGTATTCACAGTAGCCAAAATATTCATACTATGGTAATTTTTTTAACAGTTTTGGAGAGTCATGTGTGTATGGCAATTGCATCAGGGTATTTTGTAATAAACATAAATTAAGTGGCACATATTAATTTCATTGTATGAGCACCGTTTCATTGCTTGTACATAGCCATGCAATGATATGATTTATATAATGTTTATATATATATATATTTTTTAATTTATATAATTTTTTTCTACATAATGCTGACGTATACTGTGTGTTAATTAATTTCCCTACATTTTAGTGTTCTTTGTCAGTAAATATTTTTGTGTAGAAAGGCTTTTCACGCGATCCTTTGATCGCGTTACCCCCTCCCCCCCCCCCAAAAGAAGTAGTACGAGTAGCAGCAGCAGCATTAGTGGCAGCAGCAGCAGCAGCAGCAGCAGCAGTAGTAGTAGTAGTAGTAGTAGTAGTAGTAGTAATGGTAGATGTAGTAGCAGTAGCAGCAGCAGCAGCAGCAGCAGCAGCAGCAGCAGCATGAGCCGGAGCAGCAGCAGCAGGCGCCGGCGCCGCCGCCGCCGCCGTCGTCGTCGTCGTCGTTGTAGTAGCAGCAGCACACGCAGCAACAGCAGCAGTAGTAGTAGTAGTAGTAGTAGTAGTAGTAGTAGTAGTAGTAGTAGTAGTAGTAGCAGTAGAAGCAGCAGTAGTAGTAATAGTAGTAGTAGTAGTAGTAGCATCAGAATCTTGAACAGCAGCAGCAGCAGCAGCAGCAGCAGCAGCAGCAAGAACAGCAGCAGAAGCAGCAGCAGAAGCAGCAGCAGTAGTAGTTAGCGGGCGGTTTCAGCCATTTAATAGGTCTCCTCTTACTGTGGTCAATACAATACTGTTCTCAACGCAACAGTACGCTATTTCTATAGTTCGTCGGTTAGCGCATTATATTTGGCAAGATCGCTTGAGTGAGTGGATTTAATTCCTTTGTCATTTGTAAGCGCAAGCCTAGTACTTTGATTGTATACATCTTTATAGTCAGTTGGCTGTTTCAGTAGTAGTAGTAGTAGTAGTAGTAGTAGTAGTAGTAGTAGTAGTAGTAGTAGTAGTAGTAGTAGTAGTAGTAGTAGTGGTAGTAGTAGTAGTAGTGGCAGTAGTAGAAGTCGAAGTGAATGCATGCGTTTATTTAGCTCTGCAATTACTGCCCGAATTTGCTAGTTTCCAGCGCGATTTTATAGATAGATTTTGTACATATATTGCGTGTTAGTATTTCCTTTCAAACTTTATATTTAATTTGTAAATTCCTGTCTTGATTGGAGCGGATTTTGTGTCTCCGTTTTCTAAAGGCACGCCTCTTAGATGGCGGTTTCCGCCAATTAATAGGTCTCCTCTTACTGAGGTGAATGCAATACATTTCTCCCCGCGCCAGTATGCTATTTCTATAGTTCGTTGGCTAACGCATTGTATTTGGCAAGATCGCTTGAGTGAGTGGATTTAATTCCTTTGTCATGTGTAAGCGCAAGCCTAGTACTTCGATTATATAAATCCTTATAGTCAGTTGGCTGTCCCCGGTCAACTCGAACAGACTAACAATATATGTCTGTAATATGTTAGTATGCATTAGGGAACCACTGTAATCGGTTAGGTATTAATGAACCACTTAGAAAGTGGTTCAAACTAACAAATATACGACTGTACTCTCTATTCGTGGTAGACGTCCGGGTTTCAAAAGTGGACACTATTTATTTAGTGTTTAGCTCTTTCCCTGACGTCTTGGTATTATATATTTGTATTACCCCTTATATATTTTAGTAGTATAGGTTTCCACTTTTATTAAAACACCATGGTAACCTCCTATACGCGTACTTTGAGTCTTACACTCACGACAAAGGCTTGGGGTGTTTCGGTAATTGAGGTGTATCGTGGGTTGAAAATGTAGTTGGGCAGGGCCACGGGTCGTTCAAGGTCTCATTAACGTTTCCAAATCTGTATGGAATGTCACCGTAGTTAATGAAAGTGTGAAGGAAAGGTTGCTCGACGAGGTCCTTGCCGTGAAGGGTGAGGTGTGTAATGTGGAGGAAATAATTATGATCGTCTATTAGTCAAGATGAAGGTTCCATTAGAGATCACAGATGAATGGGTTATCAATGAATTGATCAAGTATGGCAAAGTGGACAAAGTAGAACACGAGACCTATCCATTTGATCGAACCTTAGAAAATGGCATCAGAAGAATTTGGTTCGAAAAGGTAGAACAACCTCTCCCAAGTAAGGTCACGATAGATGGCCGATTTATCTTGTCATTATGGTCCGGGGGCAAATCAAAGAGTGTAGAATCTGCCTAAGCATAGAACATCTTGCAACCAATTGCCCTAACAAAAACAAATGTCTAGTTTGTGGATCATCTGATCATTCTAAGTGGCGATGCCCGCAGAACAAATATGTCAAAAAGGATGCTGATAAAAGTGCAGAGCAAGTTGTCTCTAAAGAGAATGTCATAGAACCAGTAGCTGCTGAGATTGTAGCTGAAATTCATGTTAATGGGAAGCACGTTGCTAAAGAAAATGTCATCGAACCAGTAGTTGCTGAGAGTGTGGCTGAAGTCCAGTTTAATGAGAAGCATGGCGAAAGAATTAAGAATACAATCGCTTTAGTTGCAGGCGATGCAATAGAGGTTCTAGATGAGGGGCTAAGTCTTACTCCAGTAACAAGTCAATCCAAGTCTGATGGCAGAGAGGCTAATTCCACACAAGTTGAAGATGATGATCAATACCCTCTGGAAGAGAGTTTTAATTTAGGACAAGTAAAAGCCAGGTCGCAAGATACTGAAACTAACTTTGATTTTCCACTGAGTACACTCGATCGAGACGATTTAAATAATATAGAGAAAGTAATTGGTGTCTCGGATCGATTGAGTGGAACAAAGCGACAGAAAGATGGAGAGAGTTCTGAATCAGAAATAGAGGAAAGTGATATAGAAGACGATAACATGTCAGTCGCTGAATCCGATATATCCATTCAAACACAGAGTTCTAAATTACCCGATGAAATGGTCATGTACAGGTCAGAGACAGGAGAGTTGCTAGTTCCATATGTGACGGCAAAAGGGGTTAAATATAGGCATCTGCATCATGATTCAGATATATTAAAATATAAGCATTTGGAAAAAGTTGAGCTAAGTAGTGCAGCGTTTGCGAGTAAAGTAGGTAAATAGTCTAAGAGAGGGTACAGAAAAACCCAAACTCTAGTTAGATTAATAATGGCGGTTATACACATCATTTATTACTTTTTTTATACACATCATTTTGTTACTGTTTATGCTAATGTGCACACTCAATTGTAGAGGCTGAAATAGTGACATAAAGCAACGTCACTTACCAGAGACTCAGAAAAATGGGCAGATTGACATTGCTTTGATACAGGAAACAAACATTCAGAAGTCAGAATCATACGATAATTTATAAAAGATTTCTGGATCCAGAATATTCTATTCGTTATCTCAAGATAATAGTGCAGGCGTAGCAATTGTTATACTCCCTCGTTGTTCAGGCTATGTAAATATAATCTCTTCAGTATCAGGTGCAAATGGTCGCAGGGTGAGAGTCACACTAGATATAAAACAAACACGTTTCACGTTGCTATGTTTAATGAGTGGTCTACAACAGCACTAGCTAACCTCACTGAACACTTAGTAATGGGTGGTGATGTTAATTGTGTCATAGACAAAGAAAATGACAGGAATGCAACTTCAACTTATACTAATACATCACATAGACTCTTAAAAGAAATATGTGATAATGAACATTTAGTTGACACCTATAGAATATCAAAACCTCAGGGTAAAGATCTTACATGTTTTTCGGCAGATGGTAAAGTTGGTTCAAGCATCAACAGCATTTATGTGAATAGTTTGTTGACAGGGTACTGGAGAGATGTTAATATTAAGCCAGTCGCATTCTCAGATCATAACATGGTTTGTGTAACCTTTGCCAATGCTGATTGGGTAACAAAAGGGGTTGGGTTTTGGAAATAAAACACAACGCTGTTGGGAGAAGAATTTTCTAAGAATAATATAGAGAGTTGTTGGCAACATTGGATTAATAGGAAAGCATCAGATACGAGCACATTGCAATGGTGGGCGGATGTAAAATGGATTTAAAGTATGTTTCCCGAAAGTATGCTATTAGAAAAGCACGGGAAATACGCAAATGCAAGAACACACTTCATCGATCACTGATGAAAATTAATGCTAAAGTAAATAATGGTGAAGATCATTATTATGAATTACTGGTTAAAATTAAAAGTAAAATAAGAGATATAGAACAATATGAGTTTGAGGGTGCAACAATTATGGCAAGAGCCCAGATTCACGCAGAAGGGGAAAAGCCAACCCAATATTTTTGCACATTAGAAAAAGCATGGGCAATAGATAAGGTGATGTGCTCATTAAACATGCCGGATGGTTCAACCGTCTTTACCAACAATGAAATTAGTACTATTGTATGTAATTACTATGAGTCATTGTACAAGTCAGAGGGATTTGATGAAGATGCAAAATTGAATTTGTTAGCAAATATCGACAAAAGGGTGTCAGACACAGGTAGTGAATTTTGTGATCAACACTTAACACTAGAAGATTTAACTAAATGCATTAAAGGTATGAAACTAGAAAAATCACCAGGGGGGGGGTGATGGCCTTCCAGTTGAATTTTACCAAACGTGTTGGCACCGTGTAGGTCCAATAATTGAAGAATCAGCCACTGACATTTTTTAGAAAAGCCATTTACCACCAAATATGGCTAGGGCATACGTAAGGCTAATATATACACGAAATGACAGACGTCTAATTCAGAATTACAGACCAATTTCTCTACTATGTGTAGACTACAAAATAATTTCCAGAGCTCTAACATTGAAACTAGGTAGTGTATAATGAGAAATCATTGAAACAGATCATACATGTGCTGTACATAGGAGGACAATGTTAACCAATACCATGATAATAAGAGACTGTATACAACTGGTTGAGAAGGATAGCATCCCTTCAGCTGTGATTGCCATGGACAACGAAAAGGCATGTGACAGTGGGATTTTCTTTTTAATTCTTTGCAATCGTTTGGGTTATGCTCAAACTGTATTAAATGGGTTAAGATTTTATATACAGATATCAAGAGTATCTATTTTTTGTGAACAATCAATTATCCAGAGAAATTGTCTTAGAACGTGGTGCTAGACAGGGGTGTTCCCTCTCGCCATTATTATTTGTTATTGTGATGGAATCCCTTGGCATAGCATTGAGGCAAAATAATAACTTTCAAGGCATATGTATTCGTGGCATAGAAAGACCACTTAAGCTGTCTCAATATGATGATGACACAACCGTGTTTGCTAGTTCAAATACTGATTTTGCAATTTTAAACCACGTACTAGAAAAGTTCCAAAATGCATCTGGTTTGAAAATCAATAAAGGAAAATCCAAAGGATTATTTTTGGGGCCATGGAAAGAGCGGAATGACCAGCCACTTGCAATCGATTGGTCTAATGATACCATTAACATTTTAGGCATCTATCTTAGCAGGAAACCGAATACAACACAAAATTGGAATGAACGGGTATCTAAGCTTAAGAGAATATTAGCAAATTGGAAGCGTCGTCGTCTTTCAATTTTTAGTAGTGTTTGTTTTCAGCAACTTGGTATTATCTGGGCTATGGTATACAGCATCTGTTGTACACATGCCAACACATGTAGAAAAGGAGGTTAATGAGTTGATATTGTCATTCATATGGGAAGAAAAGAATCATTTAGTTTCCCATCGTGTTCTCAATAACGCTAAATTGGAAGGAGGACTTGATTTAATTGATATTAAAGTGGAATGTGTTTCTTTAAGGTTAATTTTTTGAATGATCTTATTACATCAGATGAGACATGGGCATGTGTTTCACGAGCCCTCATGGAGAGAATTGTAGAACCATTTCCGGCGAAGCATGTTTTTTCCTCAAAGAAGCCACCTCCGAATAGCCAAATGATACCAGATGTGTTTAAAGATCAAGTTAAGGAGTTAGAAATATTTGACAGATAAATGCGTCCACCTACCTGCTGGAAGGAAGTACTAGAACAGCAATTGTGGGGCAATAGTAATGTATGTTATAACAATGCAGTACTTTATCTACCATCCTTTGCAAAATATGGCATTCAACATGTATCTGATATGATACACCCTCAAACACGTAGATGGATTTCAATGCAAGAAGTAGCTAGAAAAACACATATGAGGTATATAGATGTCCAGTGGTTGCTAAATAAAATAAAACATGCTGTACCAATTGAATGGTTTCGTCTGCCAAATGTAAATAATACTAGTTTGACTCCACAACCTGCATTAGTTCTTGATGAGGAGATGTTAAAATACAATATGAGATCCAAGGAATGGTACCACATTATGAGACGAAAACAAGTAACACCTCCCATAGCAATTAGGAGATGGGATGACTCAAGCTTTAAACCATCCAGTTGGAAAAATGTATGGACAACCTTACATTCTCCATACATACCACATATGGCTCGTGATTTATTGTGACGATTACTGCATTGACGGCTATGGGTGGGACACTTGACATACAAGTGCAATATAACGATTTATGATAGGTGTTACTTATGTCAAACAGACGAGGAAACAATCGAGCATTTATTTGCGGAATGTGCAATATCGTCACAATTTTGGGAGTATATCAGCCACATCGTGACACAATTTGGAGCAAAGTCCATTGTTCTAGTAACACAACTAGTCGTATTTAGAGAATTTGGACTAAGCGGTTTAAATATCGCAAAGTCTGATAAGAATATTTTAATAACAATGCTAACCATAGGTGTTTGGGCCATTTGGAAACATCGGTGTGTGCAGACGAAAAATCCATCTATGGGCAATCACAATAGATCAATAAAGGCAATATTTCGTTCATTGCTGCGGAGTCATATACATTGCGAATATTTTAGATTAAAACAGCATGGTAAAGAAAAAGTAGTCAAGGTCATATGGTGCAAAACAAACATAGTTTCCATAAAGTTATGAACTGTAAAAATAAATAAGCCTGGACTAGCGTAAATCATTCAATTATTACAACTGTTTTATCTGTGTCTTTTAATTAATATGTGTCTTGCAATTCATTTTAGTCTGCATTTTGATAGTGTTATGTTTAATACTTCATGCTAGCAAATAAACAGACTGGGGTAATTTAATAATCAATTGATAAAGTATGTTGACATTGAATTATAAAATAGTCCCGGGTAAGTTACAAAACCTTACAATAAACTAAATCGAAAATGTAAACAACAGCGCCATCTATTTTTCTGTACTTTTTCTGCAAACTGTATGTGTTACACTACCCAAATGCTACCACGCCCGCTGATCTTTAAAGAATCAGCCCACTGGCATCAATGATTGCCTTATTTGTCATTGATTGACGAGTGACTTTTCACTTGTTGGACAGTTACACTCGCCACACGGGCATACTACCACACCTGGATTGAATAGTAATGCCTTTGTTAAGTTTTTGTTTTGCTATCAGATATGTATCAGCTTATTGTTTTGTATCTATACCATTTAAGCGGTGTGTGTTTATGGATTGTATTAATGTTCAGTAGTTAGATATGCTATTCATTTGTTGTTTTGGTGTAACATTAATCAGGCTTACTAGTTCACCAGGTTGTTTTTTCTGGGGGTTTGCAAACCTTTTTAAAGGAGGTCCTCCGTGAAGTTTGTCCGACTGCGTCAGCGTCGGATTTTCCACACAAGAAAGTAGTAGTAGTAGTAGTAGTAGTAGTAGTAGTAGTAGTAGTAGTAGTAGTAGTAGTAGTAGCAGCAGTAGTAGTAGCGGCAGTAGCAGCAGCAGCATCAGCAGCAGCAGCAGGAGCAACAGCAGCAGCAGCAGCAGCAGAAGAAACTGCAGGAGCAACAGCAGCAGCAGGAGCAAGAGCAGCAGCAGGAGCATCAGCATCAGAAACAGCAGCAGCAGCAGCAGCAGCATAAGCATCAGAAACAGCAGCAGCAGCAGCAGCAGCAGCAGCAGCAGCAGCAGCAGCAGCAATAGTAGTAGTAGTAGTAGTAGTAGTAGTAGTAGTAGTAGTAGTAGTAGTGGTAGTAGTAGTAGTAGTATTAGTAGTAGTAGTAGTAGTAGTAGTGAACTTTTAATGGTTCAGATCGTGACTTCGCCTCCGAATTTTGATTTTACTTGGACCACATTTGATTTTCCGAAAACATGGACAGATGGACAGACCGAAAACATCCCGAAATCCTTTAAATCAAGGATTTGCAATGGAACGATGTCAACGAAACTTGGGTGAAAAGTTTTAAATTTCGTAGACTTCAACACTTGTAACGAAAACATTGATTTATAAATTTATCTGGCGATAATCTTGAATTTCCAAATATTTCCATGAAGCATGAATTGTATGTATGTATGTATGTATGTATGCGAGTGCGTGCGTGCGTGCGTGCGTGCGTGCGTGCGTGCGTGCGTGCGTGCGGGAGTGCGTGCGGGCGTGCGTGCGTGTATGTATGTATTTTTATTTTATTGACGCACTGGCAACGTGCGGCTTCAATTTCCATGTGCTAACTTGGCCGACAGTCATGCACCCATTAGTTTAATTTGTTGATCACCATCTCCCGGTCGGGGGATCGAACCACCATTCTGCAACTCCGCATAGCATCAGCAACCAGGCATCTTTCCACTGGACCACCGCACCAAGACTAAAAGTCAACGATTGGCCGACCAGCTTTCACAGGTCTGATATACTGACAGACTGACGATTCATATGGGACCATCTGTGGATGCACCTGCCACAATTCAATCCTAGGCTTTTACGCCTATTGTACTCTGACTCCAGCACGGCGCTGGAAGTATATGTATTTTTATTTTATTGACGCACTGGCAACGTGCGGCTTCAGTTTCCATGTGCTAACTTAGCCGACAGTCATGCACCCATTAGTTTAATTTGTTGATCACCATCTCCCGGTCGGGGATCGAACCGCCATTCTGCAACTCCGCATAGCATCAGCAACCAGGCATCTTTCCACTGGACCACCGCACCAAGACTAAAAGTCAAGGATTGGCCAACCAGCTTTCACATGTCTGATATACTGACACACTGACGATTCATATGGGACTATCTGTGGATGCACCTGCCACAATTCAATCTTAGGCTTTTACGCCTATTGTACTCTGACTCCAGCACGGCCCTGGCAGTATATGTATTTTTATTTTATTGACGCATTAATCAAGGCTACTCCTCCTTAAGCAATGGAACGATGTCAACGAAACTTGGGTGAAATGATTCAACTTTCGTGGACTTCATCACTTGTAACGAAAACATTGATTTATCAGTTTATCTGGCGATGATCTTGAATTTCCAAATATGTCCATGGTGCGTGCGTGCGTGCGTGCGTGCGTGCGTGCGTGCGTGCGTGCGTGCGTGCGTGCGTGCGTGCGTGCGTGCGTGCGTGCGTGCGTGTATGTATGTATGTATGTATGTATGTATTATGTATAGATTTATATAGCGCCCTTTCCAGACTTAACTGCTCAAAGACGATTCACAATGATGACATATATGCTCTTCTAAATAAATGTGTTTTAAGCAAGGATTTAAATGGTTCAATTTTGTTACAGTCCCTGACATCTGATAAAAGACTGTTCCATAATTTAAGCCATGCCTTAGAAAAGGCACGTTCTCTGGCAGATGAGTTGGAAGGCAGTATGACGCATAGAATATGGCCACTTGATTTGAGTGATCTAGCTGATGTCCTGCATACAATTACTAATTATAGATACGATGGTGCTAGTTCATTTAGACATCTAAACACTAATAGCACAACCTTGTAGCAGATGTGTTCTTTGATAGGCAGCCAGTGCAGTTCCCGGAGGACAGGTGTAATGAGTTCGTATGCTTTGGTGCGTGTGGTCAATCTAGCTGCTGTATTTTGGGCTCTTTGTAGGCGGTTTAGCTGGGATGATGTTATGCCTGTCAGCAAAGAGTTACAATAGTCTAGCCGTGATGTTGTTGTGGCGTGGACGAGAGATTTCACTGCATTGTCATCAATGAGCTTTCTGATCTTACTAATGTTGCTTGTATTGATAAATGCAGAGCGGGAGACAGATGTAACATGGGCCTCCATAGACAGAGTGTTGTCTAATGTCACACCGATGTTACGCGCACTAGAATGGAACGTAATTTCAGCTTCTCCAATATGCAGACTACTGATACCAACACTCTGTCTGAGTTGCCGTGATGATACTAGGAGCACTTCCGTTTTCTTCTCGTTTAATTGTAACAGATTGTTCAACATCCACAATTTAATTTCTCGAACACGATTTTCCACACACTCACGAGCATTTAGTTGGTCCTTTATAAAAAGCGATGTGTAGTTCAGTGTCATCAGCGTAAAATTGGTAGTCTATGCCATAAGATTTTATTAATTTTCCTAGTGGAGCTGTATATGTTGTGAATAACAACGGTCCTAGCACAGAACCCTGTGGTACACCAGAGGACAGTTCATTTTCAGCTGATCTAGCATTGTTCATAATAATAGTCTGAATGATTAAATATTACTCATGAAATGCCCGGCTCCAATTTTTACTTCTAAAACGTAAATATGACTATTGCCAGAACATTTGGTTTCTGAAAAGTAATTTATTGGAGTCTACATGTAGAGCACGACCTATTTAATGCGCCATGAACATGACGCCTGCTTATCCAGGGACGGATACGAACCATTTTCTCGGATCATCTTCGCGTCCCTCTTCGTGTCCCTCTTCGAACATCCGACACAGCAGAAAGACCAAGGACTTCATTCATATTGCTGTCAGAATCAGACGTCATGTTTCCCACAAAGCCAGCATTGCCTACTAGCCAACGCAGACACTTGTGGAAAATCAAAGGAAATCGTAGTATGTGAGGATGCGATAACAGGCGTTTGTAGGGCGTCTTGTTTAAGTGTAGGACATCGTAGACAAAATCGTACCGGGTGTGGCTAACTTTAACCTTTACCTTGAGTGCGTGTAGATTTTACTTGCAGGAAGACTGCGTAGCTTGCCTGGACTGACAATCGCGTCAGGTGAATGTATTTTCCCACAAATGCGAATGTAGTCCAGCTTGTTTGCTTGACCTGAGGCAATGTGGCCATATATTACTGAATGGCTAATGAACGTGTCCTGTCTGATTCCGCAAAATGTGTGGATAACCAGTCAGACAAACATAATTTCATATTTCTGACTCATGCACTAGCTGCCTTATCACGAACATATATTTTCATCTATGCAGCATATTGCAGATGTGCAGATTTCACTAAGCACACACGAGTTAATTGCAATACTTTAGCTCATGGACGCTGAGCCGCATCAATTTTCGCCAGTCATCGTGAATGCTCTCTTCAGTGTGCATGCTTGTGCTGCCAGGGCAAATAGGCTTGTCAGCGACAGACGATAACACTATCATATGTCAATAGTAATCGGCAGGGTAAATCTAATGTACTCATCACATCTGGTAATTAGCGTCTGCAAACCTAGCGTTACCAATATATACGAGCTTTGCTTTTGGAGTCCAATATGTCACTCGAGTATATGACGGCATGGAAAATTGCGTCACGTGTATGCTGACGTCACACTATAGTGGAGTCTATAGTTATGTCATGGTCATTGAGATATCAGTCAAGTTTACGAATTATATGTTTTTGATTGATTAGCTATTTGCTGATGAATATTTTGAAAGTTAATTCGACTGTGATCCTTTGCTGCCATAGGCAGTCCGGGCACAAAGTTAAATTGGTTTCTAAATATCCAATACCGTACTTGTATAATTACTTTGATATTTGGATTCTGAGAATTTAGGATTCAAAATATATAAATTGAATCTAACAACGGTTGTACACCATACAGTACAGTATGGGTGAATCATAGCTAGAAATGTGCGCTGCATATGTAGAAATGCACCTCTCTATGTCGGTTGATGAGTAAATGCTAAGCAGGTACTCATGCCACAGTATTATTACCATTAGTCCCTCATCAATAGCCTTTTACAGTTTATGTATCCATCATACGATGGCATAATCAACTACGTGGCGTGTAGGATGCCGTCATAATCAATGACGTTATACATGGCGATTTAGTCCGTCTTAAAGAGTTAATAGCCAGAAACGTTGTACGAATTGTATATCTTTACCAATTAATACACATTATGTTGAATATTTTGGAACTAATTTGACTGGCGCTGTTGCTGCCATAGTTTCAAAATATTCAACGCCATACTTGTTCAGTTTTCTGGATATATTCAACACGCTACCTATACAGTTTTCTGGAAATTGATCGCCAGGGAGTTCAGAGATCGATCGATCCCAAAACGAGCGAGGTGTGGTTGGAGCTTAGCTAGAGACTAGCTAAAACTGGAAAGGTCCATTAAGCGTTCATGACGAATTAAATTACGTCATTCATGAAGCCATAGATTATGACATCATCACACACGTAGTTGATTATGACATCATATGAGTAATGGGTGCATTGGAATCCTACATTGAGCTCATTATCATATATACGACCTTGATCGCATTGGCTAATGTAGGTCTAATTTCAAACCTCGATAACCATGCCCGTTAATACATAAACTGCGTGCTAGCTATAATATAATCTACATGTTGGAGTGGGATATCTGATGTGGTGTGTGCTAATGATGGCGTGAGTCTGGTGGCTCACGTACTATTTATATGCACATTTAATACGAGCATGCACACATATACGTGTTCGGATACGCATCGTACATGCCAATCTATCACAGTCACAAGTGGACCCATACTCTTGCTAGATATTGCTGAAGCTCTATAAGATATGCATCAGAAAATATTCTTAAACACACATACTTATTATTTACAACCACCTTTCTGTATTATATGTAGGCATCCAGAGTGGCCGTCATCAATAGATAGGTGGTGAACAAACATCAATTAGGGTTCTGCTTACTAAGCGCCGATCCTGATTTCCCTAGCGGACAAAAACTGATCTCGCGATACGAATATATATTTTAACACAGGAAAGGACCATGAGCATGATTTCACTGGCGTATGCATTGGACCAGACGAAACTGATACATGTTGCTCAGAAATACTGTTCATCCCAACGTAATCTCGTTACTGTATCACGAATACAAATGAAGAAAAAACAAAGAAACTTCTAACAATATGCAATGAACATTGTAACAAGTCGGTGTGTCACCATATTCCTTCTATTGTCCTTCCCCACCCTCTCTGATCATTGACCTATTACAGATTATTACACCTTGTTGTTGTTCATGTTCCGCTAAACTACTGCTATAGTTGTAAATATTAACATTGCTTATTCATATGTAAAGGGTACATTTACCTGTTCCGGTGTGTTATTCCCTGATGTGTTCGGGTGAGCTCTTCACATCCCTGACTTGTTCTAAGTGTCACTATTTTATAGGCTAGTGTGAGTTTACCCCTAGGGATGTTTCATGATTGTTCATACTATTCTTCTCATTATTCTTCCATAGTTATTGGTTGGATTAGCTGTGTAATTCAAATTGTAGGTTGATCACATGTTATGTATGTTACCGAATTTGGTCAATTCAGTGATTTCTTGGTCTGCAAATATTCTTGTTAGGCAAATTGTGCTTACCAACATTATGTACATAAACTTCATGAAAATTGTCCTCATGGTCAGATAGCTACAGCTGCACCATTGAGAGTGAACACTGTTGTTCGTGTTCTCGTACTGTTGTTGCTATGATGCGAGCTTGTTTGAGTCTTCATCTTTGATTCTGAAATCCACCAACGGACGTGTCTCAGGTATGCACTCGTGTATAATAGTTATATTAGATGTATACATATACGACCGTACCCCTTTCCGTCCCTTATGACTTTTGATTGAGCATTGATGTGGGATCGAGTGTTGTGCTATTATGTGATTGTATTGTATGTGGGATATGGATTTCCAACATCGATATACAGACATTCTAATTTGTATTTTTTTCAGTTCATACTGAAGTTGGTTATGTCATCTCGGACATGACCACGTGAAACTGGCGCTGATTGGCTTGGGTCTTGCGCGGCATCGGCACATCTACTTCACGTCTATGTCGTGGAGCTACTTCCACATCGCGTCTATGTCGCAGCGTCTATGTCGCAGAGGTACATCCACATCGCGTCTACGTCGCAGAGGTACATCTATGTCGCATCTACATTGCAAAGGTACGTCTACGCCGCGTCTACGTCGCAGTGGTGAATCTACGTCGCACAGACAGCGTTGGCAAGCATACGACTCAGTACACCAGCGGACGCCACATCGCATGAGATCAACTGCTACGCTTCAGTCAGGCCAGATATAACTCTATTATTTAATTAACTCATCGTCCATTTATTTATTTTATTTCATCTGTTACTCACTCGTGTTGTTATTTGATCGTGATACAAGTGACGCCCTGGGTTTGCTACGGTCATACCGACCGCCTGCGTATATGGCTGTGTCTTGGGTGGTTGAGCCACCATGAAACTTGTCACAGACATGTCCTCAGAAATGTATGCAAAGTGTTATTTGCTAAGAGACAAATCGCGCTATAAAATATAGCCTACGTAATAACTAATACTGTATAATAATCATAGTAATGAGCACCAATAAGGGAATTGACGCAACTAATGTATTAATTGTAAAATAACTGCATGATCTGAATTTAAAATACAATGTATCCATGCCCTATATTGGCATATGCGTCAAAGGCAACACCTTCATGACGAAGTCGATCAAAATCAGCCTCCGCAGTGGTCTTGAGGACGGCCCACTTGCAGGCCAAGATAACAATTATTCCAGTTGTAAATCTTCAAAATAGTATTTTCCTGGTCTGCAAATGGACATACAATGAGCAAATATTGTAATTTTCTTTGCTGAATTTAGTGCTTAAAGCGTTAATCCAGCCACTTAGATGACAATAGATCCGTATCTTCCCCTGTACACATGCCTTACTGGCCTGTATGTACCATTAACGCGATTGGGCCGTGTTTGCTATTGGTACACTAGTAGCCACATATCATACATGTCCTTAATTCCCTTACAGCGGCATTCAAAATAAACACCATGAAATAGAATGACAGAATTACACCTTCGGGAAAAGATGATGCTGGCAGTAAAGCGTTACCGTATAACTTTGTGATTTTGATCTGCAATGTGTGTAAGCACGCAATGCTGGACCTAATCCGCCAAGGCAATTATCTCCAAAGAACTGTGTTTTTTCTTAAGTTGAGTTATACATGCGTGAACATGCATATACTGAGTACCAAGTAAATAACGAGATTTAACTCCCGCACACATAGTTAAACGGGCATGCTGGCACGTCGACCCGACGGGGCTTGGCTATGCGACATTGCTATGCACACAACACGCAAACAGTTAAATAATTGGGGAAGCTAGTGTTATCTATGCCCAGCCCATCTTTAAGCAAGTCCCACTCCCGCTGTGCCCGTGTTGAGATCGACTGATCCCTGACTTCCCTGACGATCAATTTCTAGAAAACTATGCAGGCAAGTTGTTGAATATTTCAAAACTGATTTGGCTGGGTGATGTGGCTGCCTATGGCAGCAACAACACCCCTTCGAGTTAGTTTCTAAATATTCAACAACATCATTTATTAAATAATACATTTAATAGTACAATGTGTACAACCTGGCAGAGTATTAAACGTTTAAGACGGACTAAATCAAGTCATTCATGCCGTAATTCATTATGACGTCAGCCTACACGCCACGCGGTTGATTATGACGTCATATGATTGACTACAAAACCGGATTGCTCATTTAGCGCATTCATTCCCAGCGCGGAGATGAGGGCTATAGAGTAAACATCTTTGAGATCGGGTAGCTTGAAGGACTAGCCAACTCTGAACCGGTAATCCGCCTAACGGGATGCGCTACGGCCGTCCTGTGGATGGCTATACCTCAATCAAGCACACAGGCAAACGTGTCTAAGACCCGATTTGCCCTCTATGAGCATGCTCCGGCACACCAGGATATACCTCCAGAATAGACAGGGTCTCTTTCATAATATGGGCCATGGTCACGTTCTCACGATGCCGATGACTGGTTGGACACGTGTTGTTTGTATGCATGACCACTGCTAGCTTTCTCGTCGCCAAAATCGCCATGATCACAAAAGCTTCCGGGAATGTTTGTTACCGTTGGAAGGTTTTCTAATTCCGCTTTCTCCTGATGAGGATGCCGAGTCAGACAGGAAGCGCGCAACGCATGCAACTTTAAATTCCTAGATGACTTACAGGGAAACACCAGGCCCTCTATACTACTTTGTGTAAAATGGATCTACAGACCGTAACGTTTTCAAAAATATAATTCTGCTCAAATTAGAAATAAATATCTTCGTTATTTAAATATGTGTTACATTAGTTAAATTTATATTCAGGGATGAGGAGTATGACGTCATAAGCTGAACGTTTTTCTCGTTGTTGCCCAACGCTTTTGCAATAAAATTGCGAAATGCGTTGTGTAAGGGTCTTCTCTGCAGCGGTGTTAATGATATATAAACTATATTTGCGGAAATGTTCGTGAATATATAATAACAGTCCCGTGTCTGATTTATCTGATGTTGCCGAGTTTGACATCAAGTTTTGAACTTGACGCGATAGCATAGGTATATCAGTGCAATTGCCGCTGTTGAATCCATGCTCTTACTTGCGCAGCGGCAGATACTGTTATTACCGTTTCATCTATTAATATGAGAGTTTAACACGTTGACTGCCAACTACGAGTATACTCGTAATTGTAATACCGCTCCAATTTGCCATGCCATATACGCATGTGCACAACCTTTATTATTTGTTTGTATTGATCTCTTGGTAATAATAAGTTAATTTCTACTAATTTGATCATGAAAAGCGTGGCACGAGCTTACTCGTATCTGGCAGGAGTGAATGTAAATTCATATCCATTTGCCAACCACGATTTATCTCGTATACGAGTTAACTCGTAGCTGGCAGTGGCTGTGTGATTTCCCATCACATATGCCAGGTACGAGTTATCTCGTAGCACTATTTTTTTTAGCAGTATCTGACGTCACTATCACGTCATATTGCATCATCGCTTTTTATAGTTTGTTTCTCATATAACACGTCTTTCTCTGTGTTACCACGTTTAGTTAGTTGCAATTTAGTCCAACATGTCGCGTTTGACAGCGGACAAGGTAGCAGAAATGCCATGGATACGGACAGTGAGAGCAATGATAGTCTAGTTATGGAGTTAGCTAATGATTCTTCAGAAACACCAACAGATGACAGTGATTTAGATGCAGATTAGCAGGCAGACACGGAGGTTGATGACAGTAATAGTCAAAGTAGTGATAACCAATATAGTGATAGTGGTGACCCAACAGTTTCTTCTAACTCTCATCATTCAAGTGACAATGACTTACCACCACTGCCACGTGGAAGACCTACCGTACGTGGGGTGCGTACCAGAGGAAGACGCTGTCGTGGAGTTAGAACATGGGGGTGATTAACGTAATTCTGCTACACCAGTTCGTAAACCCCTTACCCCAGGCAGTGGTAAAGGCCATGGTAGAGCTGTGCCAACAGCTTCGCATGGGACGTTGAGAGGTGCGAGGTTTGGTGTTGCCCTGCATAACTGGTCGAGTGTTGCGCAAAATCCACCAGCTTTCACTTTCAATGAAAATCCTGGTCTTAAACTGCAAGTTACTGATGCGTAGCCTGCCAGTTATTTTGACTGATGAATTGATAGATATGATGGTCACAGAAACAAATCAGTTTGCTGCAGCAGAACTCAACAAACAACGTCCATTGCGTAAAGAATCCCTTGTGATGGCTTGGAATGATACAGATGGTAAAGAAATGAAAACGTTCCTTGGTCTGTTGCGTCACATGGGGACGGTAACTCCTCCCACCTTGGAACACTACTGGAGCACCAATGTGATGTATAAAACCTCTTTGTTTAGTGGTGTTATGAGTCGTAACCGCTTCCAATTACTTTTGCGCTTCTGGCGTTTCACAGACAATACTCAGTATCATGTTGATCACCTGTACAAGGTCCTGCCAGTACTGGAACATTTCAATAATATAATGACCAACACGTACTACCCAGGAACAGATATGTGCATCGATGAGTCAATGGTACTTTGGCGTGGTAGGATTTTGTTTCGGAAGTATATAAAGAATAAATGCCACAAGTACGGTATCAAACTGTTTGAACTATGTGAATCTAGAGGTGTCGTGCTAAAGGTTCGCATATATTCTGGAGAAAGTCTTGAAGATGATATTGGCGTAGGACAGGCTGTTGCTCTGGCACTTACATTACTAGACGGTTACCTGGACACGCGGTGTACACTGGCAACTATTACAATTCCGTGTGTCTTGTGAAAGAACTGACCGGCAGATCAACCTACGTATGTGGAACACTCCGTGCCGATCGGAAATCGAATCCCAAAGATGTGGTTCATAACAAATTGAAGTGGGGTGAATGTGAATGGAGGCAGTCATATTCGGTAGTAGTTTGTAAGTGGAAGGACAAACGTGATGCACTGACAATAAGTAGCATACACAAAGTTGAGATGGTGGATGTCCCAAATCGGAATAACAAAGTTACAAGCAAACCAAATATTGTGCGAGACTACAATAACGGTATGTCAGGGATAGGCGGATCTGATCAGATGTTGTCATATTATTCAGCTCTGCACAAGACCATCAGATGGTACAAAAAGATTGCCCTGCACATTATCGAGATGTGTCTCCTGAATGTTCACATTATGTACAATGACAACAGCAGGGAGCGGATGAGATTCATAAAATGTCGTGACCATGTACTAAATCATCTGTTGGGTAATGCTGTGTTGAATCTCCAAGGCCAAGGACTGGGTTTAGCCGCAGTTGCCACAGCGGAGTCGTTTCAGTATCTTGTCTATTTGCCACCTACCGAAAAGAAAGACAGACCTACTAATCCATGTCGGATATGTACACAAAAGGGAGACGCTGAGAATCGCGCTACATTTGTGAGGTCTGTCCCGGGAAGCCGGCTTTTTGTGTGGACCAATGTTTAAAAAAAGACCATCTGCTTGAGGAAACAGACATCTAAAACCGAATTATATGTTTTGATTGAACTATTATTTGATATATTGTTTTTGGATATATGTGAGTTTGTTTTCCCAGAAATCATTGAAAATAGCTTTAAATCTTTATATGTGATGACACACATTTTTGATCAGCAAACGAATGTTGATCGAGCATGATAAAGGTGTGCTTTTTCCATGAAACATTAATGTTTTATGCTGTAATCAGGTAGAGTGTTAAACTTAGTTTATTTGAGTTTATCGGAAGTGTTTGTGTGAGAGATATCACACTCGGAAAGAATTTCGGAAACGCCGACTCGTGTTATTCAAAATAATGATGCAATATAAATATAAAATTATGTTTTTGTTAATTTTGCATAGATTTATATCGTCCCATTGGCCAGTACATTGTTAATTTCATTCCCATGTATGCCAGAATATTTCATTTACAAGAGGTGAGCCATTGACAGTGGCAGAATCTGGTACACCTACAATTACGAGTATACACGTAGTTGGCAGTCAACGTGTTAAATAGGTCTTACATACATCACAATACATATGTAGGTACGTATGTGTTCATACTAGCCTCTACACTTCCCGAGATATTGTAAAATTTATGTAATTGGTAGGCATCTTCATAGAAAATTGTCATCTTAAGGATCGGCAACTAATGTATGAAAATAACAAATATATTCCATAAAGTTGCGATAGTATGATAACCGTCTTAATCTCTTCAATCTGTACACATATAAATAATATCGATAGCATTATCGTCGATTGCGATATCACCATCCAAATGAATGCACTCCTGTCCTCAGAGTGGCGTTATCATGGTTCTTGTCGGATGGAATTCAAACTATGACGGCATAAGGTTTAATTAACTCGTATCAAATTATAGTAACATAGCGTCTTTAACACCATTGTAATCGGATTTATATATAAATGCCGCAGGAAAGTTTTACACAGTAGCTTGAATACGGGTTCTACGATAGAACTGCCTGTTTTATGCAAATGACGGTGACCCGACTTGTGTTCCCATTTAAGGAAAATCAACGCAAACCTCACCCTCGCCATTGGATACTGTTGATACAGGCGTAGCTGCAAGCACGACCACCGGTTGGCTGTTCATCGCATACGAAAAGCCAGCCATTCGCCAGAAGATACTGACATGCAGAGCTGAGAGTGAAGAAGGTTCTCGCTCTGCTAAAGAAACGGACCCGCATAGAGGTTGTCCATGAGCGGCCTTGCCAACGACAAGGCCGACGGTATACGTGCTTATTCGTGTACCGGTAATCGGCACGTAATTTGCAATATGGAACCATTGCGCTCTAACCGCTCAGAGAGGGTCGATATCTACATAGGCAGCAGGACAAACTAATTTTTGAAAGGCCGCTCCTTAAAGTGACCAAATTAACAGCATACATTATTCACCATTCTGAAACTGCCACTGTTATCAATCCGTTCTGAGAACTTCGCTTGTCTAGAACATCTGTACCTTATTTCGAGGTGGTGCTAGATTCGACTGTGCATTGTCAGAACTACCCACTACTCCTGTGCTAAGTCATTGCCTGGAGGTGCCACTGCCGCCCTTCAGTTACTACTGTGAGATTCGGAGAAACCTCCGTTCTTGTCTCCACCCGAGTTCGGCTTCTGCCGCTTCCGGTCTTATTCTGAAGGACCATACTTTCGCCTGTACAGGACATCTTTAGAGAACGCAGTAACTATTCTATCGCTTGCCTATTTACCGCGGACTTGTGAACTAATTTAGTTTAGCTTGTGCCACTCCGTTCCTCTAAGGACCACTCCTCTCAAGAGACCGCCACACTTTCTTCCATTCCAAGAAGTACTGCGTGGCAGGCTTGTTGTGCTCTTTGGCCATTGGGGATTTAGTCACCGCGGACGTTGTGCCTTAGAAATAAACATCCCGAGGCTGGTTGGAAGCCGACAATTCCCGCGATATCAGATCACAGACCCCACTCTGGTGTAACATCTGTCTGACCGTGACTGATAACATCGGTTCTATCAATTGAACCAGATAACTGCCGCATCAGCCGGAATGCCTTCCAACATTGCTACATCTGCTCAGTCTGTTGTTGCTCTCGACCGCAGCGGCACCCGAACTCGAGATTCCACTAAACTCTTTCCTCTTCCATTGCCCGAATCTGTTTGTGCATCTGAAACTCAGAAAGACCACCACTTGGACCATACCGAGCTCCTTTTGACGTTGCTCAAGATGGACCCGTCACTAAGCAGAACATTTTCCT
Source organism: Chaetoderma sp. LZ-2023a (assembly GCA_034401795.1). Taxonomy (NCBI): domain Eukaryota; kingdom Metazoa; phylum Mollusca; class Caudofoveata; order Chaetodermatida; family Chaetodermatidae; genus Chaetoderma; species Chaetoderma sp. LZ-2023a. The sequence continues at coordinate 73,707,142 of CM067367.1, forward strand.
GACCCAGTTGTTTGCGGGATACCCTCTAAAACGTTAGATCTAGGCACATACAGACAGATCACCTAACATCTGCTGAGAGCATCAGATCAACCGGGCAGCACCCATTAATCGGCACCAAAACTGTGGATTCCCAGAGCGCCAAAGTAGGATACCTTTCCCATGCCGCTTTAGACGGACGTTCTTCTTTAAGGAGAGATAAGTAGTCTCAGTGGCAAGCGACTTCCGCGACCATCTAACCGTAAGTATTTTTAGCCGACGAAATAATTAGCAACCATTGGCGATGAACTGACTGCCTGGGATAGATAAGAAAAACCTGCCTGCCCTCGTTCTCTTGAGACAGCTTCCTCCCACCACGCCTTAGGCACCTCAGCCTACAACACGATGTCAGTTTGGATAGGATCCTAAGATGATAGGGAAGCAAATTTCTCCCGACGTCACCACGTGCGCAAACTTCGGCATACGACCACCATACTTAGTACAGAGCCCAGGGGAAAAAGAAAACCTAAACGATAGCTAAAGGCCTTCCACCCCCCACCCCCACCCCCACTCCCACCACGGCCACGCCCACCACCCAACGCCCACGATTTCTCTCTCACTCCTCTCCCCTTTTCGTGAGACTAACGCCCGAGAGAGACAGATCAGATGCCTAAAAGGAGCTTGGATCGAACTTGGGCAAGAAAGACTGAAAGCCACCTGCGGCCCTTTCCTCCCATTTCGCGCACATCTCATGCACATGCAAAAAAGCTGTACATAATATCTCTGCCCTCTGCAAGGGCACAGACTCTGCGATGGAGGATAGTCTCTGTCAAAAAATTACGCAAATGGCCGAATTGAACTCCCGCATAACATCCAATTTCCGATGAAGACACAGCAAGCCACCCAGAAACCAGCTAGCCCTCGACTAGCTCCCGCTGGATTCATTCCCCTTTACCCTGCCGTTCGCCCTCCTTCTGTATCGGCACCCTCACAGCCACCAGCAGATCACTGCTTCTGCAGTGAACGAACTGGACATCGGGCCATACATTGGCCAAGTGTCCCTCGCTATCTAGAAGCACCGCACTCTGCTCGTACCATAGATGGTACAGAACCCTTGGTCGCTGACAAGGACCATGAATCTGTCGGCGAATACCTGGTGAGGAATTTAAACCTGCTCGAGTCTCTAGTACAGCGCTCCCTAGAGATTCCATTCTCTCAGTAATTGCTATTAAAAAGAGGAAGCTGCAAACGCATGGAAAGCGATCATGCATCATCTGCATCTCCTCGGACCCACAATCTCTCAAGCTTGAATATGAACACCAGAATTGCATTAAAACCATTAGTAAGTAATCTCCAACCCCTCCGAATCCCCAAAGGAATACACCACTGGTTGAGCCATCCACTGCAGCATCTCCATTGATAACGAATTTCCTCTCTTAGCTGGGACACCGCGTCCCGCCGAAATTCGACTGGGAATAGAAACAGTCCATCTGCTTCGCTCTAGCTCTCTTCATTGCTACTGTACCATCCAAGGTAGCCACATTCTCACCACTGTTGATACAGGAGCCACATTACCATTCTTCTGCCTCTATGAGGCCATGCCTGAACAGTGCCGGCTGACCCTGATGGAACCACACACGCACGCACGCACGCACGCACGCACGTACGTACGCACGCACGCACGCACGCACGCACGCACGCACGCACGCACGCACGCACGCACGCACGCAGACACACATGCACGCCTTTGCGACTCTTCTGAACATCCCCTGGATGTGGCAGGAACCTCCAACTTCACCATTCAAGTTGAAGACTTATGATTCATCCATCAAGTCATTGTAGCTAACATCGCAAATGATGCACTGCTCGGACTGTATTTCCTCATCAATTTTAGTACCATAGTAAACTGTGTTTGCCAAGAACTGAAGATCGATGGACGCCGCATAGCACTAGGAGAACGCCCTACCCTGCTAGTACTACTCTCCTAGAACTCAGACAGAAAGGAATTATCTGGCCCTCCACCATGAATCCTTGTCTTCGCACTCCCTATGCCAATTTAGCCAGCTGAGGTCATTGCTCCACAACCATTGCATAGTTACACTAATTTCGAGAATGTAACATATTGCGTTTTCAATTCCTCCACCAAAGTTGTTATGTTAAAAGCTGGACAAACGTGTGGCCGATGCCGTTTGCGATGATAATCAGCCGCCAAATGACGTCAGCCTCACCGAAAATACTGTTTTACCCCACCTCTCCCTTCCCATTTACACGATCTACATTACCACGCTATGGAAGGCTTAAACGGCGAGCAAACACATCACGTGTATGGCATACTCTTGGACCTTACACAAACCTTCTTTAGTGGCGATTTAGATCTCGGTGAGAGTCTCCTAGTATGCACAATATTGACACTAGATATTACCATCCCATCAAGAAATCTGTCCATCACTTGCCTATTCACAAGAAACAAGAAGCACCTCAGCAAGTGACGAAAATGAAGCAGGCTGGTGTAATTGAACCATCTACCTCGGTATGGACCAGTCCTATCCTCTTAGCCAATAAGAAAGAAGGCAATTTCCACTAAGTTAAGGACGCCTACCCGCTTCCATGCATAGACCATGACCTAGATTCCTCACTGGAACGATCTGGTTCAGCAGACTTGATCCAGCTAGCAGATAGTGGCAAGTAGAAATGTCCGAGCATGATAAAGAAAAGACAGCTTTCAGCTGGCGCAATATACTTTTTTAAAGTTTTGGAAGATGCCCTATGACCTTTGCAATGCTCCTCAGATGTTGGAACGTCTGATGGAATGTGTGCTGTGTAAGTTTCAAGGGAATACATGTCTATGTCACTTAGATGATGTAATAGACTTTAGAACCATGTTTACCGATGCGCTACACAGCTTCGCGAGGTACTCGGTCAATTTGCTGCCGCTAAGTTGAAGTTAAAAAATAAGAAATGCCATCCATTACATCGTGAAAGAGAATTCCTCGGCAATGCTGTATCTTCACACTGATTCAGCACACTTGATCCAGCTAGCAGATACTGGCAAGTAGAAATGGATGAGTATGATTAAGAAAAGACAGCTTTCATCTGGCGCGATAGACTTTTTAAAAGTTTGGCAGATGCCCTATGGCCTTTGCAATGCTCCTCAGATGTTGGAACGTCTGAATCAATGTGTGCTCTGTACGTTTCAAGGGAAGACATGTCCATGTTATTTAGACGATGTAATAGACTTTAGAACCACGTTTACCGATGCGCCACACAGCCTCCGCAGTGTACTCGGCCAATTTGCTGCCGCTAAGTTGAAGTTAAAAAATAAGAAATGCCATCTATTCCACGTGGAACGAGAATTCCTCGGCAATGCTGTATCTTCAAATATTGTTTACACCCAGCCTGCGAAGGTAGTCGCCACTGCTGCCTGGAAGACTCCTACCTTTCTCAAGAAGATTCGTAGTTTCGTCGGACTTTGCCAGTATTGCAGTGGTTATGTCAATGACTTCAGCAGTATTGCTGTCCCACTTTTCAAACTTATGGGAAAAGACCACCTTTTCTTATAGAACCCTGAATGCGAACCCACCTTCGAACTCCTGAAAGAAAGAATGGCCACTGCGCCTGTACTAGCTCACCCAGACCGTACATGCACATGTATCATCGATAGTGATGCCTCAGACACCAGTCTTGGCGCCGTTCTATCACACATCAAACATGCTGCGCATGAACAAGTCATTTGCTATCGATCCACCGCCTTTCATGCACGGAACGCAGTTAAGCTACCACCAAGAAGGAAGGAACATTTAGTGGTAGTCTATTTCCTCAAACATTTCTTCTATGGAAAACTATTTGCGCTACGGGCCGACCATACTGCTCTCCACTTGCTGCAAAAGCTGCATACTCCTGAAGGTCAAATTTCCTGTTGGTAAGACTGGTGTAGTTCGGATCGACCTGTCGGGTACCAGCCGTACCAGCTAAGCTGGGTACGCGCTGCCCGTCTCGGATTCGTTTCCTGAACACGTCCCTCTGGGTAGAGCTATAAGCGTATATAGGCCTATGGGAGAGAGGGCGTGTCGAAAAACGACTAAGTTCGTTAAAACGTAGTATGCGCATGTGCACGTCAGGACGCTGTTACTATGGAGCACATGGCTGTGACCTGGATAGGATGGCGCTTATAGTGTACCGAGCTGGTGCTCTGTAATTATTATTGATTGTCAGTTCCCGTTAAATCGGGCATTACTCAAGACCAGAATTCGACGGGCTTTCTAAATCTGTAAACCATTTCAAAATCGGTAGAGTTATCTAGGAAATACTCTTCTAGATTATCTTCAAAATGTTGACCTGCCATCATAACCACGTGGACATAAAGCTTCTAGAATGTTCTAGAACGTTCGACGATGCTATTATTAGCTGTGTGCTGATTGGCTGTTGCTCGAACGATGATTGGATGAAGCCTGCGCCTGCGACGTCGCGGAGAGTATACAAGGAGAAGCGATCCAGTGATCGAGAGCATCCTCGACCAGGGGCCAAACAGGTTGGAGCTGTACCAACTATTATCAAGCGCGACACGTCTTTCTTTGCTATGTGTCGGCTTTTTATCCCGTAGAGTACAGTTTTCAACCCACCTTTTACGGGAGTAGTTTGGAAACTTTTGATAAAAACGTTTATACATACAACATCTACATTCGGAACACAAACTAGCGGTGAGGCCTTTGCGGCTTGATAATGTAATATAAAGGCAGGATGTTCTTTGGTGGATGACTCGCCGGATCTGCCGGCCACGCCTAAAAGTGGTATTTCAAACGCCGCCGCACTAACCATGTGGGTTCTTTCGACTTTCGAACGTAGCAAGTGAACTCTGCCCGGTGCGTCTTCAGAGCTGGTTGACGTACCCAGCACCGTGGCACTTTGTTTTGTATCATCATCTGCATATGACAACCCCCGCTAGTGATCGCGTTGTTTACACTTTCCATCCATACCATCGGTGTATGGGAACTTTCTTCACCATGTAGTACTATCGTATCTTTTGCTGACTGCTCGTTAGACATACTGAATAGGCTTACAGTGATGTACGATGAGCCCCACCAAGTCCCCACCCAGCCCCCGCCATGGACGTTCTTGCGGGAATCTTGTTTGTGGACACCAGCCTGCGGGAACCAGCCTGCGGGAATTTTCCAGCTTCCAGAGAGTGCATCATCTCACGTCGACTACAGATCTACGTGTCAATTTCAGTGACACGGTAGGCCTAACTTGGGAATCACTACCAAGTATTCAAGTAACTATACTTCACCGTGTGATTATTTCTCTATATAGGTTTTGTTAATTATCTTGTATCTGTACTAACGGTTCCGATGACTAAAAGGAAACATAACGGTCTTAGGACCAAGAGTTATAATTTCTGTATTTGCTAAATAGTTATTTTCATTTTCCTCGATGTGTTGCTAACCACACTATAACAGGTTCCCTGACCTGTACTAATATATCTACCGTAATTGTTTGACATCGTATTGCTTGTTCTGGTTAGATTATGTATGTATATGGCAAGTGGCCATCCGTTAACTTGTTTTGGTTAAGTATAGAATATATAGGAATCAGTGCACGTCGGAAACACTATACAGCAGTATTTATATATGCAGCATTTTCTCCCGCCACCAACACATTTTCACTGAGGTTGCTGTCCGTGCTATAACTCTGTTTAGCCCGGCACGCTACCGACTAACACATTTTCTATTCAGCTCGATAGGATAGGTTCAGAATGATTAGAGACACTTTCTCCATTACATACTGTGTAATGTACTCTTCTCTTCCGTAGTGCAATAATTTAGCCCCGCACTCCGGTAAGACCAATAACTCTAAGATGTTGTCTCTCTTCATATTCCTCTTAGCCCTGTGGCTTCTTAACTTGTTTGGACGCCCCTATCCGCACCAGGGGCTGATCCGACTCTAGGAAACTATTGGCGTTTCCGAGTGGTGATGGCTATGGTGCAGTATCACATACACATTTCCGTGTATCTCGGATACTTAGTAGATAGTACTTTAAGCCAATGTAGGAAAGCACTGCGAAAACATATGTATTAATTGTTATTATATTTACTGACAACCCTCCTGCACCACAGTGTACAACTGGCAACTTGTGTATACACCTAACGTCAGGTTAAACGTTTAGTTCCATAGGACCCGGTGACGGGCGAGATACGTATGCTCACCGAATTCTGTTTAAATGTCTGGGCATGATATTTAGATCCGCCATGCCCTTACGGGAAGGACATTCACGGTGTGCGTCCGTCTCTCTTACCCACGCACCCCAACCTTAACGATATGAGATATAGCCTAACAATGCTTCCGTGAAATGTAAACCATGTCCTGTAATGTTTCATGTGGTGCAAGGCGGAATGTCAGGATTCTCATCCAGTTCGGAGATCCTGCTAAGTAACATATATGAGCGCTGTCTGCCGTATTCATGTCCTTTGGCATCTGTTCTCCGTGACAGCCATGTTTATTCATTAGGTAGTTATCGGCCAGTTGCGGCCTAAAATAATTCTTGCTCTGAAAACAAATAACAAGTGATTAAGTAGAGCAGAAGGCCCGCAAAAATAAAGCGGCAACTACTAACTCAGCATATTAGGAATCACATAAGACGGTGATGAAGGAGTCCATCGGGAATCTTCTATCCCGTCTTCACGTAAAACAGTACGCACCCCTATAGTAATAATCTCACTAAGTATGCTCTTTTCTTACTACAGCATTTTTGTTTGGAATATTAGAGTGGGCCCATTTTTGCCTGCTACTCCCCTCCCACTTTAAGCTGTGGCAGCACCGTCCCGAGACAGAGGCCCACGCGAGGCACTTGCCTCTCGCAAGGATTCAGCGATAATACTCCTCACCCTAACTTGCCCTAGGAGTAGTGCCCGCGTGAGGCACATCACTTTTCGTCTGAGATATTCTTCTTCCTTTCAGCTTAGAGGTATAATAACTTATATTAAGTTAAATGGCTATGTCTCGTGTACGGGAGCCTCCCTTGCGGGGATACCTCTGCCGACCTATAAGTCTGTGTGGTACCTCCCGGAGCCCCATGTTCAAAAGTTCCTCTACCTGCTTCTGTGTCTTGTATTTTCGTATAATCTTATTGTAGTTTTATCTAGCATATTTTAGGTAAACACATTGTATAGACTTATATGTTTAGGTCACCAAACCAAATCTTGCAAGTCCATAGATCACGAACTTGCTATGGACAGGCATACTGCTGACACACACTTTTGGGATAAGACCATTGTGGTAAATGTTCGTGGCAATGGTCGCACGGCCCCACCGGAACGATTGAGTTCCACCGGCCTTAGGAGCTGGTTTTTGTTTCCCGCAGGGCAGTCTCGTTCAGGGTCCGTCACCCCGAGACCGGACGCAAACCAACGTCATCACTCGTCGTGCACTTACGGCACGGCAAGTCGACACGAGACATCGGAATCGCCCGACACCCCCCGGCGAGATACAAGTGACACCCGATGTGGGGCTCGAAGAACAACAGTAATAACGCGCAGCGAACTCACGCCCGCACCATATAGTGAGCTCAGTTCAACACCATCTCCGTTGCCAGAGAGGGATAGGCTCCTTGAAAGGGAGACGGAAACAAGCGGCAGTGGGCTCACGAGGGCCCGGGGACATGTACAGAATGATGGTATAGTGCAGAGGAGATACTGAAGGTCTCCGCGTCCATCAAAGGATGAATTAACATCCTACTGTGGTACTGTCTAGTCGGCGTATTGTTCAGGCTGCTGAGATTTTTGGTTCATCCAATCTCAGTAAGTGGACATGCGTGGTGCGTGGATGACAGTTCACACCCAGGGAATGCACGCCTCTGGCAGGTTGTTGTATGACCATTGGAAGTGCCCTGCAGGCAAGGCCGGCGAAAACTGTCAACGTTCGTATTCTGTTGGCAGATAGGTACGGATCAGACCCTCGGTTGCGCCTGAGGGTGAGCTCGGATGGTGATCGCTATCGACATGGTCGTCGGACGGTCGTCTTGATCATGTCAGTTCACCTGTGTGATCAAGATGGCTCAATGTACAGTCAGGCCATGGCAAGCGTTCGTATTGCGAGTCATGTCTCCTGTGATCAGAGGTCATGGAAAGTGATTCTTTGGGAAGCAGGAGAGTATGTGTGTGAGACGGTGTAACCTGTCACTTGCCGGACGAGTGGAGCAGTCTGGCGCCCGGGTACCCGTGGGGTGGATGATCTGTCTGATCCGCACAGGGCCTGTCAGCCAAAATATCATCAAAGTACGATCTACGCGAAGGCCGTAGTAGCGATGTGTCTAGCAGACATCACCTCCATGGTATGGTCTATGCGGGGCTACAGCCCTTGCTAAGATGACCCTATTGGCGCCCAGTACCATGTTCGCTCGACTCGGAAGTCGTCAGTGCGCACCTTGATCTGTTCCAGATTCTCCTGATTTGGTCAGGTCTTTATCTGAGGCATATACGGAGAGGTACCTAGACTAGGCTGCATCCTGTGTGGGGAACTGGGCATCCGTCCGGCGTGGTGGGGACAGGGAACCACACTGAGAAGGCCAAAGTGTACACGCACAGCGAGGACTCCCTCGATCAAGAGGTAGCCTCATACGACGGATTCTCAGCACACATGCTCCCTGACTATGCCAGAAATTCAGCGGGATCAACAAATCTGCACTATAACCTGTTTTCGCCTGTTAGCGATGGCACCTTTCGCGATGCCTCACAGGCGGGAACAGAGTTTAGAACTATTTCAGACGTCCGCGACAGGCCAACTCCATCAGGGCCGAATCGTGGACGACTCCAGCAAAGACTCGGCTACGGGCATATCTGCACCCCTTCATACTACTATCGTTTACACGTGTCATCTACGGAGACAGTATGGGTGGGTGATAATCCACCACATAGACAACCTCCCGCACCGCCTCCTTCTAACGAAACGCTATATTCAAGGGGAACACCGCAGAGTCATCGGGAGGAATCAGCACCACCTTTCCGCCAGTATATTAGTCATGACACATATCATAACCGTCAGCCACTTGCGCCACCACCATATGCGGAACAGCAGCCCTCACCATGGAAGGAACGACCACGCACACTCCACTGCAATCCGCCTTCTGTTCATAGATCCATGCCGGACTATGGCTCCACCACCGGGGTGGACTCAGTTAATTGGAGTACGCATGTCCTCACTCCTCAGCATCGGCATCGACGGATACACCAACATCAGCGCGACCCGCACCAAGACCAACATCAGTACAATCCGCCAACTCTCAGATATTCGCCCCCACCCAGATTTCAACCACTACACTCTTCCCACGGTTTTGGTCGGACTAACTGCTGGGACGACAGACAGATGGGTGAATATCGTGCAGCAAAACTTCCGGGGAAAGCACTGCAAGTTCTTGGAACCTGATCGTACTCCTACTTACACACAGTTGGAACGAGCACTTACGGAGCGATTTGGTGACACTGCTCTCGGGGAAACCAGTCATCTTCAACTCAAGAATTTACGACGACACGCGTGAGAAAGTCTTCCCGAGTTAGCTAGCCGAATCAGAAGGCTAGTTACCCATGCCTATCCGAGCACTAATGTGGTTGGCCCACTCCACTTGCATTAAGCGGTGAACCCGCTCTAAAGGAAAAAAAATTTCTCGGCGACCACAGGAGTTTGGCTCAATTAACGGCAACCACGCTCCGTATCGGGAAGTTCCTGGAGCGGGAAAAATCTAACCGACGGTAACTCCATCCTATCAAAGAGATAGATGGTGCAACAGTCGCCTCGTCCGCCAGTGTTCCCCCAGATCAGCAACACTCACCACGCAGACACCACCACTAGTATCAGATACGCAGACGACCAGTCCGGATCAAGCACCTGGAGGAAGGGGCCGTGCATGCAGAGGTGGGTACAGCGGAGCCCAGGGCGTGGAAACCAGTGAAACAACAACCACAACGGCAACATGAGAGGACAGAAGAGATCAACAAGCAGATCTCAGCACTCACTAACTGAGTCACCACACTCAGCTCAAACCTTGCTACCACACAGTTTAGGACAGCAAACACTACCAGCACCGCACGCCACCGAACATCTATTTCGGATGCGGTCAGCCAGCGCATTTGAGGAAGCAGTGTCCTAACCGACCTCCCTCCACAACGCCTGCTCCAGACCACAGCACACCGCAACCAGAGAAACAGTCAAACTCCCAAAGGTACCGAATTACACAGACCCACTGCAGTGCCTATATCCTTCTCCCAGATCAACTGCGGCTTTCAAGCAACAACGTTCAGTGATGAACCGTCATCCACTGAAATCAGCTTTGACGCCAACACCAACATACACGGTATCGTTGCCTCCCCCATCCGCAGCAAGGACATCCCCCTCTTTTTCCGTACACAGCAAACCTTCTTTTCTTTGTAAAACGGCAGTAGTAGGTTGTAGTACATCCGCTGAAACCACGTTTCTAAAAGCACCACGTCCCACCACAAAGACACCAGATTCTCGGTGCCCCCTGGTGGTATGCAGATAACCACCCCAATCAGCATCATCTTCCGCATCCACAGACAGTAGGGATTCAGGAGAGACGACTCATTCCGCCTCATGGATACGCAAGTGGCGACATGGATGGAGGAATGCACGTCCATGCAAACCATGCTGCTTCTTTTGTGCTTCAACAACACATTCTATGAAGCGTTGTCAGAAATGGCTTGCACAGGTAGAACTTATCTGTCATCCAGTACGCGGCGCTGTCTATACTAATACTGCTCACACAGAAACAACAACAATGCCACCACCATTGCTACCCCCAGCTCCGTCTTCACCGCAGCCTACACCCCAGTGGAGACGATGAACTGACCCATTCCTCACTCAGCCACCTGCAACATTGCGAGAAGCAATAAGGAGACAATCGGAATATATACAGAGTGATGCTGCTCCCCCGCCACTATTGTGGACAGCATCAATGGAAACTCTTCCGCAGGTTCATCGTAAAGTAATCTACAAATGTGCCTGTCTGTTAAGTGGTGTTTCTACAAGCGCCACCGTCGACACCAGAGCTTCTATTACAGTGTTTAACCAGCGCTTGTATGAAAGCATCCTACCTCATAAAAAGCCCCCACTTAAGCCTACACATATTTACCTATATACGGCTACGGGAGCAGATGTACCCGTGGCCGGTGTAGTTAATTTACTTATACAGATCGAGGAAATGCAATTCATTCAGAGGGTTGTCATCGCCTCCATTCATAACGAAACCCTACGTGGCTCTGATTTCCTTAGTGCCAGCGAAGCCATCATACACTGCAGACAACAGGAACTCGACATACATGGCCGTCGAATACCTCTTGGACCCGCATACTCGTTATACGATACGTGTGAAGTAATATTTTCAAGTACTGCCACGGTTGAGCCAGGACCAGAACGGATCGTATGGCCCACCGCACCACAGTTAGGAAGCAACACACACATCACCATACTGGAACCCAACCCTGATTATATGATCACCTCACAATGCGCAAGTCCCCGGATAATAGTAGACACCACAGATAAAGGGAAAATACCCTTTCAGGTGTTCAATGGTACCGCAGATCCTATCACTCTGGAAGCCGGAGTACGCTGCGGCCATTTAGTGGACATAATTTCACTGGAAACACGTGCACTTTCTGATACGACCCAATTGCTGACTGATGATGTACCCGAACATCTACATGATTTATATCTATAGTCCACTATTGGATTATTGCAATCACAAAAACGCGAAATTCGGAAACTATTACATAAATATCGCGATAGTTTTTCCTCTGGAGATATGGATGTCGGAGAAACTCATTTCGTATGACACTCCATCGATACGGGCAATAATCGCCCTGTACGACAACCGGTATGACGTCTTTCCATTCAAAAGAAGCGGAAGAACACCAAAAAGTGAATGACATGTTGTGAACGGGCATTATTGAATCATCCGCTTCTCCATGGGCTATCCTTATAGTGCTAGCAGGCAAAAAGGATGGAACCTTGCGGTTTTGTATTAACTACCGCCGCCTTAATGATCTTAGCATTTAAAGACACGTATCCGTTACCTTGGATAGATCAGGCCTTGGATTCCCTGTCCGGAGCCAAGTGGTTTTGTACCCTTGATTTGGCTAGCAGTTACTGGCAAGTAGCCATGGATGAAGCTGATATGGAAAAGACGGTATTCGGTTGTAGAGACACTCTTTCGCAAAAATCCCTACGGCTTGTGCAACGCTCCCGGAACTTTTGAACGACTCCTTGAGCAGGTATTAACTACCCTGCAATGGGAAATCTGTCTTTGTTACATCGATGACGTCATAGTCTTCGGACCTACGTTTGAGCAAACCTTAATCAATTTAGACACCGTGCTATCCAGATTCTGCACAGCTAATTTGAAACTCAAACCAACGAAATGTCATCTCTTCAGACAGAGTGTCGAGTTCTTGGGACACGTCATATCCGGTAATGTAGTGGCTACACAGCCATAAAAAACTAAGGCAGTAGCAGAGTGGCCATGGCCCTCTTCTGTTACGGATACACCAAGTGTTCTTGGCCTATGGCAGTACTATCGCCATTATATCCGACATTTCAGCGAGATTGCTTCACCCCTCTACCAGATCACCGAGAAAGATTGACCATTTGAGTGGATGAGTATGAAGGCTCCGTCAAGGTGCTGAAGGAACTCTTGACGACCGCCCCAATTCTTGCTCAACCTAATCCAAACCTCAAGTTCATCTTGGACACTGATGCGTCAGCTTTCGTTATCGGCGCAGTTCTATCTCAGGTCACTGAAGACAGAACAGAGCAGGTATTGGGTTATCGTTCGCGTACTCTGAATAGAACGGAGAAAAGATACGCAACCAACAAGCGAGAATTATTGGTGGCGGCCCATTTTGTCAAGTATTATAAACACTTCCTGTACGGGCGCCCTTTTACACTCTGTACAGACCATGCCTCACTATGGTGGCTCATGACTTCGATCGACTTAAAACTTGTGTCAGTGACGACCCAGCACCAGAGCTCGGACTGTGTGTTTCTCATGACACCGGTACCCAGACAGATATTTCTACGGAAATTAGTATTCCCATGGTTAGCGCACAGCACTGCGGTGCCAGTACACCTCCAGTTCTACCAAGCCGGAACGTGGATGAACAAGCGGCTAACGCTGACGACGATGACGAAATACGTACTCGCCCTCTTCCTCCTCAGCGCGGGTCTATTAGATCTGGGAAGTCGTATCTGAAGAAATGTGTGTTTGTTTTGTCCAAGGGACCGGATGGAATAGCTGTTCCTCCGATCTCTTCCCACTCGCACCCACCTCATGCTATGACCCCCACCCCCATCATAGAGGTACCACAAGCAGAAGCTGAGGCTGACCCAAGCCATGCTTCCTCTGGAGTGGAACATGTGGTGAATAGCATGGCAGTGAAGAGGCTGAGTGAAGCATTGGCGTGTCTAGAACCGCAGAACCGTACAACAAGGTGTACCAGACCAATTCCCGAAATCGCGAAACCACAATTCCCCCAAGGGACACCCTATCCAACAGTCCCACCACCATCCTCACTCCAATTCGCGTCCCTTATTTACACACCAAGTTCGGACATCACCAGCCCAGTCCTATTTACACTCCACTCGTCATCTGTTGACCGTCAATCTTCAGGTATGAGAGAGACTGCTGCAACAGAGGAGCTGGCATCCCGCACTGCACCGACGAACATTACCCCCTCCCCCTCCCCCTCCCCCCCACCCCCACCCCGCGGTGGGCAGGGAAGCAGCATGTTCAGCAGATTCTCGGCTCGAATTTTCCCGGTGTCTAAAAACTATGACAAGACACCGACCGTCGTGTAATGGGAGATGACCACATCCCCCATCCAAAGGCCGCCCCATCAAATAGGCATATACCATACTCCCCCGTGAGTAGTCAGAACATCACACAACAGACAGAATGTATGTATGTATGTATGTAAATTTCTATAGCGCCGATTCCGGACTAACCCGCTCAAAGGCGCTTTACAAAATTAAAAAATATGCTCTTGTGAAAAGGTGAGTTTTTAACATAGATTTAAATGGCTCACTTTTGTTACAATTTTGAATGTCAGATGGTAGATTGTTCCAAAATGTTGGCCCTGCTCTCGAGAAGGCGCGTTCACCGATGGTTAAATTCGAACGTGGTACGACACATAGTAATTGTGAATTTGATCGAAGGGACCTTGCTGATGTTCTTCGTACGATCAGTGAATTTAGGTAAGGTGGTGCAAGATCATGAAGGCATTTGAACACTAAAGGTCCGACCTTATAGCTGATCCGTTCTCTAACTGGCACCCAGTGTAGTTCGTGGAGAACAAGCGTGATGTGTTCATGCATTCTCGTGCTGGTGATCAACCGAGCTGCTGTGTTCTGGGCTCTCTGCAGACGCTCCAACTGGGCTGATGTTATGCCAGTCAGTAATGCATTGCCATAGTCCAACCGGGATGTTATGGTGGCATGAACAAGTGTTTTAACTGGGTCGGATTTCGAATGTCAACACTTACAAAGAACTCAACAGCCTTCAGGACTGGATACGTCAATTCACCATTGCGCCTACATCACAGACTTGCTCAGTTATACTCAGCATAACGGAGACATTCAACATCGGCATCAACAACATTTAACAGCACCTACCGGTCTTAATTAATTACCAGTAGAGACATAACAATTCCAGCAACAAATTCCTCCTGCACAGAACTGCGGGACGAGTAATACCTCCCGAAGACTACATCTGATCATATGGATATCAGGAATGCACCACAGCCATCTACAGTACGTGTCACGAGAGGATATTTGTCCAACGTTCCTCCCCTACCCCTGTCTCCCGACGTCGTACTGAAACAGCTAAACTACATACGTCATCTAAACGTAATAGCAGTCAATATTATTAAGAGAGCAAGATGCCCGCATTGTCGTCAGTCACGAGTAGGATTTTACTACCCAAAAGTTGAATTCGACAGTGGACTGATCAAAGTTACGACAGCATCCAACACGCCATCTTCGCTCTAAAGTAACTCTGTCCCGCCCACGGGCTCGGCCATTACAGAGTGAAATACCCTCAGGGTTCGATAAAGTTGACATTCACGCCGCCTCTCCCTCCCACTTCCCACACCCGCGGCCATAAATGCGTCATCTTCACCGCAGCGCAAGTGCCATCCGCGGAGAACCAGTCACGCATAATGGATTCAAATCACCAACATGACAGAAACACAGACACTCAGGTTGACTGTATTCACAATCTCCAAACGACGGCATTGTAATCGTAAAAATTGTGGCACACATGTTTGCGAGTTGTACTGTAATTTAGCCATTACTAAAAATGGTATAGATATGTTTGATCTAAGTCGGGATGGAGCTAGTTCTACCCATCGAGGAGAATGCTTGGCCAGCCCTCCCACCCGGGAAACACAGCTATCTTGACGGAATCAGTAACATTGATCTACCGCATGATAGAACTGTTTAAACCACTCATAAAAAATTACTTGCAACTTTACTGTTACATTTTTTATTAAGAGCACAACTGCTCTACCGTGCTACCAATCATTAGCGCACGGGCCGGTAAAGCGGCATCAAAAATCCTGTAGTAAAATCAGAGAGAATTTCAAAAATTCTCTCCCGTGCGTTACAGTCTATAATCAGCACGGACTGAGAACTACCTATTACAGATTCTTACCAAGACGCATGTTAAAGAAATCGCTCAAATACGGAACATTATAAAGATCTTGATGTAACATATATATTTGTATCTCTTGCCTCTGCAACAGACTACAGCTCAGCACCAGCACCAGCATTTTGACCGTCGCCATAGACAGCATACACAGCATACACGGTTCCGATCAACCACGTGCTTTTTAGAGCCACGTGACATTTACTACTATTTCCAATGAGTTTTCAAAACGCTTTAAACAAAAGAGCTGCCCAACAACGCAACTACCACAGCGTGATGGAGGAGTGGCGAGGGTGAGTCCCTGAGATTACCGCTGACGTCATCTGGCTCCCACGCACCCCATCAGGCGCTCCAACATAAAATTGGAATAAGCAAGTTTATAAGCATCCAACCTGGAAAACCGCCTCACGCTAATTAAAACGTGAGGCGCCGCAAGGACAAAGTAGTACCACGTGTCTATGTTGATCGGACGCTGTTAAATGTGCGAAATAAAGACAAGTTTAACGAGCCATTCTTCCTATAGTTACAACCACTCCCCTCATATGGGAGGAATTACTCCTAAGACGTCCACGCGAAAGGCAAGGAAATATTGACTGAATCACCTGTAAACCTTTTTACGTATGGTCATCCGCCGCCTGTGACGTCACCAAATAGTATACAAGGAGGAAGCGCGCTCTGAAACTGTGTCTTCCCGTCAAAACTCGACACCAGGGAAGAACATAGCATTAGGCTTCTTTCGGGTCGCAAACTAAATTCTGCTGTTTTTCGTATTATTATTATTTTATTTGGCCTGGACAGTTAAAACTATGAAGAGATAGGGCATTAGGATTTGAATAAAGTTCCTGCAACTAACTGCTATGCGGGAACGAGATGTCACTCCTTGAAGATTTAAGTAGGAAATCCGACCGCACCCTTCATATTAATACGCCTTTTGTGTGACGTGCCAGTATCTTTACACCGCTACTCATTATGGGATCACCCACGCGCTTCAGCGTCATCATCGTGTGTTGGAAGTGACGTTAGTTCCTGGGAAAGGGAACGAGGATCGTGCCGTTCTAGCCACACGCTTCGAATCTCGGCTCCCGGTCAAGGTTCTACCGACCGAGAAAATGGCCCGAACAAAAAATACCATGCGTAGATATCCCGTTGGACATCGTCTTCCCGCGGCTACAGCAAGTAACGTACCGACAGCCAGACGTGCAATTCTACCCACAGTCGCGTCTGAAAATGTTACGCCGGTACCAATCACTTCATCCATGCCGGTCCTGAAGCAAAGTAGGAAGCAGAAATCTCCCGTAAAATCCTGTGCGACAGCTCCCGCACCAGGTACTAGCCAGTCAGCTACGGTTACCACTCCCGCCACCATAGAATCACAGACCATAGTATCCAGTCAGCCAATCTCGGTGGTGATTACGACACCTGCGGATATAGACATGTCTAACTATGGTGCAAGGCACCATTTCAGCAATAATTGCCTATAGTTGTCTTTTATGTCATAAGTTATGTCTACATCCTCGGCAGCACCGTATTATCAAAGGACAACATAGCATCTTTGATGCAAATATCACACACCGCTTCTATCTACCAATGAAAATTCTACACTCTAACTATTATATCTCATTTGTTCTATGTACCAATCTACTGACTGGCTAACTGACTGACCGACCGACCGGCCGACCAACCGACCGGCCGGCCGTCCAACCGACCGACTGCACCAGCATCATGCTCCCACCCACATATCGCAAAGCCTGGTGTTGTAGGTAGTAGTAATTGATTGATTGATTGATTGATTATTGATTGTCCGCCCTTCCTCCATCTGGCTGATTGATTGTTTGCTCGTTGGATGGATAGATGGATGGGTTGGTCGGTGGGCGGCGGGTGTGTGTGTGTGCGCGTGGGTGAGTAGGTTTTTGGGTGGGCAGGTGGCTGAGTGGGTGGGTGGCTAGGTGGATGGATGGATGTATGGATGGATGGATAGATTGATGGGTGGATGGATGGATGGATGGATGGAGTGACGGATGGAGGAAGGGCGGGATAAAGCGTACAACAACAGCTCTCCCTCGCCCTCCCATTTATTTATTTACCAAATTGTTTTAGATTTCCCGGATTTCTTCAGATCACGCCACCAATTTTGGCATCCTAGTGTATGTTCTCACCCGTGTTAAAATTTGAGCATGTTTCGGATTGGTAGTTTCCGAGATATGCATATATCTAGAATTGTAATTGATGCGACTGCGAGTTCTTTTGTCCGGATCAGGGCCATCGTCTGGGAATCCTCTTGCACAGCAAGTTCCTTCCTCGTGTTAACATTTGAGCCACATCGGATCATTCGTTTCTGAGATACCGGTGCCGACGAACAAGCACGCACTTAAGTACGCACGCACGCAAGCACGCGCGCACGCACGCACGCTAGCATACACACCCGGTCTAATACGCACTACTCTCTTCCCCTTACAGGGAGAAGGTAATAATAAGCGCCACAGATTGGTGTGCCTATCATACTTGAGGAAATATAGGGACATATAATAATGTGTGTGGATATTTTCAAACAATTAAAGATACAGGTGTCAGATGGTCGGTTATGGAGAGATTATTTTTTTAAGATTTCGAAAACGGGAAATAACATCATAAAGTGCTAACTTTTCCAGAAGCAGCAGCTATCCTTGCACCTCCCAACCACAACACATACAAGATCATCATAATCACCACTAGCACCAGCACTACCCGCACCACCACCACCACCAACACGACCACCAGCAGCAGCACCCCCACCACCACATGCACCACCACCAGCACCAATAGCAGCAGCACCGGCACCACCAACAACACGACCACCACCACCACCACCACCACCACCACCACCACCACCACCAGCAAGAGTAGCAGCAGCAGCAACAGAAGCAGTTATCATATTGATATCGCGGTTGGATACATGAATAAAGAATGTATGGACACAGCAATATATGTTTTCGCTTATCGATAATACATTACAATGTAATTAGATTCTTACCTCTTAACCACTCGTCCACCCACCCGCCTAGTCTCCACTAATGTTGATGAATTTTCCCACAGATCTATCTCTCAGTATTTTCCGGCATCTCTCATTTTTGTAATCGCAACTCCGCAACTAGTACACATCTACCTGTCGGTCTATCCGGCTGTCAGTCGGTCGGTCTGTGAAATGTGTGACATTTTAGCATGCAAAGACTGCCTGTGTCGCATTCATAGCGCTTTCGCATGTGAATGTCGGTAACTTACTAGATACATATTATATCGGTTTTCAACCAGCTTATGAGAAATGCCAGCATAACTTCATTTCTCTACGTGTTTGTTCTAAGCTTTTCTGGGACCATATCATTAGCTCAGCCGACCTGAAAGAGTATGGCATGACGGTTATCCGCCATCCGTCGGTCCATCTTACGCCTGTCGTCCATCAGTCGATAGGCTTTACGGGAATTTTGATTGGTCTATTTTTTTTAGGGCCATCATGATTTTTCTAAAATTTTGCATAAATCATTTAAAACGTATCATCGCCTAAAACGCTACTTCGGCTCGAAAGATCATATTGTGGTAGGCTCTAGCATGGGTAGTAAGTAGCCAGCTATAACCGTAGTAATTAACCAGTCATAGCTGTGGTAAATAGCCACCCATAGCGTTGATATTTAGACATCCATGGTTGTGTTACGTAGCGAGTAATTGTTGTGGTAGTGAGCCAGCCACTGTGCGGAGGGGCCGTCCGTAGCTGTGGGATAAGGAGCAATACATAGCTGCGGAAGGTAATCAACCACACTACTGTCAAGCAAGCGGTCATAGCAGTGATAAGTAGCCAGTTATAGCTGTTGTAAGTAGTCAGCCATAGCTCTGATCGGTAACCAGGCATAGCTGTGGTTACTAGCCCGGTATAACTCTAGCATAGATGGGGCAAGTAGCTAACATATGTTCAGCTGTGAAATGTAGGCAGCTATAGCTGAGGTAATTAGCCAACCATAGCATCTTTAAGGAGCCACCGATATATGTGGTGATTACCCCGCCAAAGATCTGTAATTAGCCAGTCGTAGTAGTGATACGTAGCCAGCGGTAGCCGTTGCAAGGCGCCAACACCGATAGCCGCGGTACACAGCCAGTATTAAAGAGGACACCATTGATGTGGTAATTAACCAGCCATAGCTTTGCAATTAGCCAGTCATAGCTGTGGCAAGTAGCCAGCTATACACCTAGTCAGTAGCCACCACCCTTCGTGGAAGTTATCCAGAGATAGCACTGTTAAGCAGCCAGCCATGGCTGTGTTAAGTAGCCAAAATAGATGCGGCAAGTAGCTAACTATAGCCATGGCAAGACGCCATTGATAGCTCTAGTAAATAGCCAGTTATAGCTGAGGTAATTTACCAATTGTAGATATGGTAAGTAGTCAGCGATGGCTGAGGTAAGTAGGCATTTGCATCATTGGTAAGTAGTCAACTATAGCTGTGGTAAGCGGCCAGGAATATCATTGGTAAATAGCCACCCATAGCCGTGACAAGTAGCCAGCTATACACGCAGTCAGGAGCCACAACATCCTTGGAAGGTAATCAGAGATGGCACTGTTAAGCAGCCAGCCATGGCTATGGTAAGTAGCCACAATAGCTGTCGCAAGTAGCTACTATAGCCATGGAAAGACGCCATTCCATTCATAGCTCCAGTACTTAGACAGCTACAGCCGAGGTAATTTACCAATCATAGCTATGGCAACTAGTCAGCGATAGCTGAGGTAACTAGACATTTATGGCTGTGGAAATTAGGCAGCCATCGCTGAGGTAATTAGCAGGCCATAGCAGTTGTAAAGAGCAAGGCTTATATGTGGTAATTATCCAGCTATATCTGCTGGCTAACTACGACATGTATAGCCGGCTACTTACCACAGCTATAGCTGGATACTTAACCCGGCTATGTATGAGTAATTACGAAAGCTCTGGCTGACTAATTGCCACAGCAATGGCTAGCTAAGTATTGCATCCATGGCTAACTCCATGCCAGAGTTCTAATCTGACTATATACCACTGCAATGGACGGCTAAATATCACAGCTATGACTGGCTAATTACTACAACCATGGCTGGTTAGTTACCATTGATATGTCTAGCTAATTACCACAGATATGGCTGACTACTATGGCGGATTGCGTTCCCAAGTTATGGCTGGCTACTCATTACAGCTATGGCTATCTACTCACCGCAGTTATGATTGTCTCCCTACCACAGCTATATCCGACTACGTACCACACTCATGGCTGCCTAAATATTACTGCCATGCAACCATGGCTGGTTAGTTACCATTGGTATATCTAGCTAGTTACCACAAATATGGCTGACTACTATGGAAGACTGCTTTCCTAAGTTATGGCTGGCTACTCATTACAGCTATGGCTATCTACTCACCGCAGTTATGGTTGTCTCCCTACCACAGCTATATCTGACTACTTACCACAAGCATGGCTGTCTAAATATTACTGCCATGGGTGGAGAATGGCGACCGCTACTGATGGCTACTTGCCACTGATACGGTGGCAATTTATCATTGATGTTGCTGGCTGTATTAAACAGCTGTCGCTGGCTTCATATCGCAGAGATGGCTTGCTCAGTACCACAGCCATGGCTTGCACCTTACGACAGCTATGTTGGCTACTATCGGCTACTTACCACTGGTATGACTGGATAACTACGACTACTGTAACGGGCCACTTGCAACAGCTAGAGGTAGTATATACCAGAGTTATAGCTGACTGCTTACCACCGCTATAACTAGCTACTTGCAAACTATGGTACATCTATGGCGCCTCTTTATCACTGGCTGTATACAACCGCTATCGTTGTTGGCTCCGTACAACGGCTATAGCTGGCTAATTACCACTGCTATGTCTGGCTATTACAAAGCTGTGGCTGGTTAGTAAACACACATATTGTAGATATGGGAGTGTCTTTGTGGGAAGTCATGACCCCACTGTACGAACATCTTGTATGTACGAGTAAGTCCCGAGTGAAATTCATGTGTGAATACCAGGTGAGCTAATAGACTATGTCACCATGTATATTAAGATGCGCCGATCAGCGGCTATGTTTAGATACGTTACTAGCACTGATCATCATCTATATATCTTCTCCTTGCTGGATGCTGTTGCCATTCACAGCGGTAAAAGCAACGAGCAACAAGTTACGCCATCGAGGGTTAACTTAGGGTTAACATTCTCTTCCCGTCTACGACGATTCAATATTCGTACAACTTGCATACTGCCATGGTCAAACTCATTGATGTTTGTTGCTACAGTCATTTATGTACTGCAAAGAGATTATTGCTCCTAAGCGACTTAGCACCAAGACAGCAACAACTTTCACCAATATCATTATCAAGTTTTTACTACCACAACTAATTATTGAGGGTTAATCGATTCACTGGTTTCGTCCTTCAATTGGAATGGGTTACTCTCGCTAGTGCATTTCATCTGGCTGTTTATGCGCCTATTGAGACAAACGTTGCTGTGTACGATTGTTATCGTTCCACACACAAGCGTCAGTTCTCTTTAATAAATAGGGTCTATGTAATATTAGGAAATTATACATTATCAGCACTGCGCGGTACAGCTTCGAAACTGAATCGAGTATGAATCATGATGGTCAGCACCAGGTTGGAATCAATCAAGGGATTAGATATGACAAACGGACTTAGTTAGTTACATAGCGGTCTGTGTTCTCACAGAAACATGGGAACTCGTGTGCCGGTTAACTCTAGCATTCCACAGGTTGTCGGCCAATAGGTAATGCACATGACATGGACATTGTAGTGTTCTGTAGGCGGTAGGTACACAATCGAAAGTTACGATCAAAAACGTATTAATTGTAGATGCATGCTAGGACATAATCGAGGGATGTTATCAAAAACGTATTAATTGTAGAGGCGTGCTAATCCACCAGTAAACCTTGCTATCAAACAAGCGTTCGTCATTCTTGGCAGGGTATCCGTCAGAAATGGCATGATAGTCCGGCCCAGACCCTTGTTATCAAACAAGCGTTCGTCATTCTTGGCAGGGCATTCTTCAGAAATGGCATGGTAATCCAGCCCAAACCGCAGGTGCTAGGTAAGAGGGAACCCTCCACGGGAGGGAGGGACGGGATCTTGATTGGTCAAAATGATGTCATAATCCAATGAGAATCAGAGCAACCTCTGGCGGTGCGAAACCAAGATGGAGGGAGCATAGAAACTGAGATAGTACATAAGGGGGACTTTAACTTTTAATCGAGAGTTCGGTCCGCCTCGCACCTCGTGGTACAGTTTTTTTTGGCTGAATGTATTTTGAGTAGGTAAGAGCTAGTGGAATAGCAGATCAGATCAGAGCGGCTGAGAGTAATGCTAGTCCGTTAAGAAACATTGAGTTGAATACGTAATCGTTGTAAGTAGGATACCTAGGAAAAACGGAATCAAATAAATAAGTTTATTGTAGCTTCTGTTGTGACAGTATAAGTCACTTTTGCTTAAAGTACCGTATAGTTAGAATTAAGAGAATAAAGCCATCACCTTGATACTTTACTTCAAGGCACGAGTTCGTGTTTTCTATAGCGTTTACTCTGGCACCTACGGAAGACCACCGTAGCTTACCATCATCTTCAATTAGAATAGTTAGGTCAGGCCCGAATACAGACAGAAATATCGTTACATTCATCGACAAACGAGGCGAGCTTGTATCCATCACTTTCGTCGTCGGTAAGACCGGTTGTCGCAGCAACCACACATACAGGCCTTACCGAAGTCGAAGCGATTGTAGTTAGCTAGAATCAGAAGACATCACAAATCTTCAATATGGCTGTCTTTTCAACACCGCCTGTATGTAACAGCTATCGCGTTTGGCTTACAACGGCTATAGCTGGCTGCCTACCACTGCTATGCCTGGCTACTTAAAAGGCTATGGCAGGTGAAGTACGACATATATGGCTGACTCCTTACAGCAGACACAAGCGGCCAGACACAAGCGCCCATATACAGGTAGCCAGACACAAGGGCCAATATCCAAGCGCCTAGACACAAGTGCACAGAGACAAGCCCACATACCCAAGTGTGCAGACACATGTGCACAACCACAAGCGCACAGACACAATTTAAAAAATATATATCAATATACGCAGGTATTTATAGCGACGTTTAATATGCGACGGTACTTAAAACATTGCGCGTCGTCGGTGACACGTGCCATTACTTCTAGGCGACGTCGCCCACGACCGCTTGAATATCCAGTATTTGCTAGGCCTTAGCGATGCCTTACCTACTCCTTAGGTAGACCTGACTAGGCCTTACCTTGACCGTAGCCAGCCTTGCTAGACTGTACTTGCTAGACTGTAGCTAGGCCTTAGCCAGGCTTGAATAGGCCTTACCTGAGCCTTAATTATACCTTAGCCACGCTTTCCTACGCCATACAGAGGCCTTACACAGGCCTTAGCCAAGCTTGACTAGGCCTTACATATGCCTTACATAGCATTAGCCAGGCTTAGATAGGCATTAGCTAGGCGTTACCGATGATTTAGCCAGGCCTTGTCCATGCTTTGCTTAGCCTTAACTAGGCCATAGTCATGCTTGGCTGGGCTTTACTAATGCCATATCCAAGCCATAGCTGAGCTTGGATAGGCCTAGCATAGGCATTAGATAGGCCATACGGATGCCTTACACAGACTGTACCTAGGCCATAACCAGGCCTTAATTGCCCTTACGTAGGCCATAGCCAGGCTTGGCTAGACCTTCGTTCGGCATTATCCCTACGTTGCTAGGCCTAGAATAGCCATACCTATGCCTTACGTGGGCTTTAGCTAAGCTTAACTACTCGTTAGCTAGGTTTACCTAGGACTTAGCAAGGACGTGGATACGCCGTACATAGGTTTTGGCGAGGCATGCCGAGGCATTCCCTAGGCATTAGCCAGGCTTTGATAGGCATTAGCTAAGCATTACCTAGGCGTTACGTATGCCTTAGCCATGCCTTAGCCACGATTTGCTTGGCCTTGGCTAGGCCCTAGTCAAGCTTGGTTAGGCTTTACTTAGGTCATAACTATGCCAGAGCTGAACTTGGATAGGCCATAGATAGCCCTTAGATACGCGTTACCGAAGTCTTAGATAGACATTACCTAGACCAAAACCATGCTTTGCTTGTCCTTAGCTATCACTTAGTCAGGCTTGGCTAGGCCTAACCTAGATATTTTCTAAGTCTTAGCTGAGCCTGGCCAGGTATTACACAATCTTTATCTTGGTTTTCCTAGGAGTTAGATATGATTGTATAGTATCTAGGCATTAGCCATGGTTTGCTAGACCGTAGCTAGGTCTTAGGCAGCCTTGAATAGGTCTTAACTAGGCTTATTTAGTCCTTAGTCAGGATTTGCTAGGCATTAGCGATGCCGTACCTAAGCCCTAGGCAGGCCGGACTAGTCCTCACATAGGCCTTAGTCAGGCTTGTCTAGTCCTTACATAGGCCTTAGCCAGGCTTGCGTAAGCCTTACATAGGCCTTAGTCCGGGTTGACTAGGCATTAACGAGGCCTTAGCCATACTTGAGCAGGTCTTACATAGGCTTTGGCTATGCTTTGCTAGGCCGTTGTCAGGTCTCAGCCACCCTTGAATAGGTCTTACCTAGGCCGTACTTAGTCCTTAGCCAGGACTTGCTAGGCCTTACCAATGCCTTACCTATGCCTTAGACAGACCTGACTAGACCTTACCCAGTCCTTACTTAGGCCGTAGCCTGACTTTGCTAGGCCGTAGTTAGGCCGTAGCAGGCTTGAATTTGCCTTACCTAGGCCTTACCTAAGCCTTAGCCGGGTTTAACTTACATGGCCTGAGCATGTTAAGAAACTAACCAAACAGGTAGCTACGAAAATACAAAAAGCTGCCAAATATAGGCTATTTACAGCAAGAAACCCATTCTATAATGCGTACATTTTGACAGTAATTTATTATGCAAATTATGTATGGGGTAATTGCAAACAGGGGCTATTGCCCACAATTTTGAAAACTACAAAGGCGTGCAGCAAGACATATTACTAATATCCATGACAGGATAGCAGGAGACGAACTCCTCAAAAACGCAAACATCATGCCAATTTCCAAACGTTTAAAACTACATAAATCAAAGATGATATATAAGATCGTGTACGATAATGCGCCATGCTACCTAACACCACAGCATAAATATGCAGATACAGGAAACACGCGAACTAGAAGTGCCACCAACCAGATGCTAGCTTTACCAAGGCCCCAATCCGAAGCACTTAAAACCAGACTGGTATACTCTGGAGTGCACATCTGGAATGATATAGCAGTGAGAATTAGGCAAGCCAACACATACAATTCATTCAAATCCCAATGTCCTGAGCATTTCAGATAGAAAATACAACTCCAACACTACCACCGCCTAATTGAACAAATTAATTAGATAAAGAGGACCACGAGGAAGATAATTGTATATACATTAATCATGTTAGGGCCGTTTTATAAGTCAAACTTTCTGTAGCGACGGATGTACAATTCTGTCGCGCCGTGCCACTCTATTGTTAGAAAAACACAGTAGCGTGATTGCGAGAGCGAGAGCAAGCGCAAGGGCGAGATTTTACTGAATGGTGGCCGAAGATTGGCGTGCAGTAAATAATGCATCCGTTTGGAATTTATTTAATATTAAGATTTATTTCACTTGAACGTCACATCGAGGTACACAAAGTAAGCCTCTAAAAGTATACAATTTAAACAATTTTGTTTTCACGCATCCTGGTGCGAGCGATACTTATGCATCTTTAATGACGTTAATGGCGTAAAATATTTCCCCGATGGAAATGACAACTAACAACAGGAAATCTGTCATATATTTAACAGAATACTCCATCAGGGATAATCTCTCATCTTGTTCCGTAACTTTTAAAGTGCTAAGGAGCAGTCACGTACATATGGGGAGGGAGGGGGGCAGATTTCTTCAGCTGAGAGATTGTATGGGACATATTTTGTGGAAACACTTATTTCCACAAATTATTTCCTAAAAAGAATTATCACTCTGACTGCAAGAAATAACCACTCAGTGCGTCTGATGTTCCCATTCTTTCTAAAGATACTTGTTCCTCTAAAATTGTACCCAAAGTGGGGACACTTTCCACTGCTTGATCCTCTAGAAAAATCATTAGAATCGAAACTAGGCCCCTTTAGCCTCACCCACCCACTCCATCTTTGCACCTCCACCCACCCAAAGCCGTGACAAATTTATAGTACGCTTGTGTACCGATACCGAAAATGGCAAACAGTATATGCACGTTCTATGCATCTTCCCTGCCCGACTAATAAATTGAAAACGATTAAAGTGTGTGCGTCCAGGTGTGCGTGTGCATGCGTGTATGTGTATGTGTGAGCGCGCGTGTGTGCGGGCGCATGCACGTGTGTGCCTGCCTGAATGAATGACTGAAATATTGAATGAATGAATGAATGAATGAACGAATGAATGAACGAACGAACTAATTTTATTTTCGGACCATTGCCCAATCAGATGTCAAGACTTGACCACCGATAAGCTGTTCTGTGCTGGCAAGGCACATGAAAAGTGCGACATATAAATCGCGCATACACACGCACCCACCCGATGAAAAGTAAGCCCACCAACACATTATATAACGCCTATTTCTTTGGCTGTCCATAAAACACAAAATCCTATCCGGTCCCGTGATAAGCTGAGGATATATATTGGCATAGCGTCAATAGATGCTTGTCTCAGATTGATTAGGTTAATATTTCCCATAATCCTTATATCTCGCCGAATTTAACAATATACACATTTGGCTGAATTCATTTCCGTCAAATGATTTGTGGGGAGAGAGCGTGACGGGCATGGTTTGTTAAAGGATACTTTAACTTTTTCAACACCATGTAAATAAATTTTGACCATTCAATCGACCGGTTATGGTGAAATGATTGGCGTACCGGTAATGCGCTTGGCTTCGAATCACCCAAGTCAGGTTCAAATTTCCGTGAATTACAGATCTCGCAAATCGTTGGAAACAGGGGCAATCTTCTTCGCTCTCCACCAAGGAGAAAATGGGTATCAGTATTAAAACAGGGGTAGTGACGAGTAATAAACTGAAATAACCAAACCCAGCCTAGATATGTCATGAATGGGACCTCGAATGAGCAACTCGATATACACCAACCAAACTAATAATTATTAGTCCGCTACTTAGTAGAGCATGACTGGCGCATATACTTACCCTCAACCCATAAGGGGAACAGGGTATTGCGATCAGGTCGGTGTGTCTGTGTGTATGTGTCTGTCTGTCTGTCTGTCTGTGCATCCGGAGTCGCACTTCAAAAACTGCTGATCCGATTGGGCTCAAGTTTTAATACAAGAAAGGGTGTTGGAGTATAATATGATTTCCAGATATTAGTCATGATCCAGATTGAAAAAGCCAGATCCAGATCAGATCCGTTTCCGGATCTATATGGATGTCTTGGAAATATCTCGTAAAATACCCGTCAGGTTGGTTCAACTTTTAACACACCAAAGGAACTTAACATGTAAGAGGATTTCCAGACGCTAACCCTGATCCGGATAGGAAAACCTGGAACTGGATCGGATCAATTTCGGGATCAATCTCAGAAACCAATCGTCCGATTTGTTTCAAGCTTTAATACAACCAAGGAGCTCTACGTGTGATAGGATTTCCATACGTTGACCCTTATCCATATACCCCGATCTGTTCGGATCGAATTCCGTATATATGGAAATCTCCGAAACTGGTCATCCAATTTGGCGCAAATTTGAACACAACAGATGGTGTAATCGTAGATTAGATTATACAATGTCGTGAGTGAGTCGAAACATCTGGAAAATCGCTGAAATCCGGGAAATCAAGAACATGTTTACAGTGTGACAAAAGGAATGAGGGCGAGGGTCTGCAATCTGTGGTGGTGGTGGTGGTGGCGGCGGTGGTACTGGTTTGATTGATGTAGATACACTAGTTCTTCTGAACCAGATGGAAAGTAGGGAGAAACTTCTGAACTCTCAGCTCCAGTCACCACGCCTACTGGATAGGTGGGCGAAGCCAAGTGCCGCAAGTTCTACAGACAGTTTTTACTTGCGACAGCTCAACTAGTATACCTCTATCTATCAGTCTGTCTGTCTGTCTGCGTGTCTGTCTGTTTGTCAGTAGGTCAGTCTGCCAAATTTGGGACATTTTTCAAAGACTGCCTATGTCACATCTGTAGCGCGTTCATCTGAAAGCGGGCAATTTAGTAGATACTTGATCATTATATATCGAGTTTAACCAGCTTATGAGAGATGCGAGTATAACTTAAACATTTCTCTAAGTGTCTGTTCTACGCATTTTTGGGATCATATTATTAGCTCCGCTGACCTGAAAGAGTGTGTCAAGGAAACCATCCGTCGTCCGTCCGTTCATATAACGTCAGTTGTCCATCCTTCGGTTGGCTTTAACATATCAAACGGGAATTTTGATTGGCAATGTTGTTGGTGACCATCAGTTTCATCTACGTATGTTGATTATGGAATTTAGAAGAAGGCTATTCTTTCTTTAATCCGTCCGCCCATCCTTTAACATAGCATAACGTACTATACATAGTCTACTATTACAAAACGTACTATAACATTATCCCCATATGTATCGTGTGCGCACGTGCGCCCGTTCGTTAGTGTGCATGTATGCGGCCGTGTGTGAGTGCATGCGTGCGTTCGTACGTATGTGTGCGCGTGCGTATACATTTGTGCATATGTGAGCATGAGCATGCATGTTCGCGCACATACACACAACACCCCTATATGCCTACGCGTTGTTGCATCCTCTGTTATAGTGATAGTTCGTCTCAGTTGAAGCACTTTATCGACTATTACACTACTGTCGGACTGTTGGGTTGTCGGACTACTGGGTTTGGTAAATGCGTTGCTCTATCGGACTACTGGGCTATCGGACTACTGGGCTGTCTGACTACTGACGTTACCCCAAAAGTGCTGCCTACTAGATAGAGAAAGGTATTGTCAATGATTAGGGGTTATGGGGTGGGTGGAGGCTCTGAGTCAAACCACGTTTTCTGGTTTTATTTGGCTAAGCCTTACGGTCAGACCTGTGTTCGCAGCTGGTATCTCTAGATATATTAATTCATATATCATGACATCAGTAGTGACAGAAACCGGAGAAGCGCGCCTACGTGTAGGCATACAGCTAATATAATAGTTTGTCTGATAGGCTAATTGATAAACCACGATTTGCCATGAAATATCGAACTAGGCCTGCCCTCATACAGTGACCCAAAAGATGTACAGTTGTCCACACATACGCGGCAACTCTGTAAGTGTAATAGTTCTAGCTAAATGTATGACGTAGGCCCGATATTGGTCAAATTGTGTGAATTATTCAGGACGATAGGTTTAGTAGGCTACTTTATTAGGTATATTCAAAATTTTAGCAAATTTCTCAATGGAAAATAAATATCCGTATGTGCCGTATCTTCTAAAATAATAAATTGGATGAACCAGAACATATAACATTAAATCCCATGTTAAAAGTGCATATTCACACCAAAATGCTCGAAAATAATATTGTTAAAATTGAATAGGCCTGTTTAGAATGTGTGCCTAGATTAGTCCTAGTTCTCTGACTCTACCCTATTATGCTGATTCTGATAATCCGAGGAGTCGGCATAGGATGAAACGAAATAAATTTTAACATATTGTGATTTCGTTATGTATAAATTAGTATAATTTTTTAAGTTGTGAAATTGAATCAGAGACACGAGTCCCTATTTCAACTTCACAACTAAATGTATTATAATAATGTATACAGAATTAAACCAACATAAGTTTTATTTCATTTAGACACACAATTTAAACCACTAAACGTATACAATTACATTTTTTTCAAGCATTTTGGTGTGACTATGCACCTTTAAATCTACTTAAATTCTCGAGTAATAGAGCTAAAGGCGATTACGATCGGAACAGTAAAGCCATTTCTCCAACTTCTAATCACCCGCCTTGTTGAAGTAGGCAACACATCTACGACGACATCGCTTCTATGTTTCTAAAAATAGTAACTCTGCGCAACGCCATAAACTTAGCAGACGCTTGAAAGAGGGGAAATAGTACAGCTGCTATAGACGACGGCATTACACCACATAGGTGTATATCTATATAGAACTTTCCAATCAGCTTACCCACTCGTCAACTATCGTGTTATTTTAACATTGATGGTAAAGGATTGTATCAAAGTATGACGCTAAACTCACCTTGTTCTGCGTCGATGGTGGCATTGAATTCTAAAACTCTTTAATGCAACGCGCATGCCAATTGGCTGACAGATGACCCAATTAAATACGTCGTAGGCCCCCCCCCCCCCTAGTTACGCGGTAAGCCCAAAGGCACCCGCATTTTATTTTCATGGGCCTATATGGGAGAACTAAATTTCCCGCATCATTGTGGGGACATAAAATAAAAATTGAAAATTTACGCATTACGAGTTCATCCTAATCGTTTACACATGCCGTAATTGTGGGGAGAAGAGAATGTCCCCAGAACCCAAGCATGTCCCCGGGAATGTTGGTCCTAGACTGGGAAATGTCCCCGGAATTACGATAAAACAAGTTCTCTCTCTCTCTCTCTCGCACGCACGTGATGTATATAGGCGATGACACGTCGCACTTACTTAGTTTCAAAATATTCACCAAATTAGTCTACTTGTCTCAGCCACAAGGTTGCCGAGTGTAGGCTTTAAGGTTTTAAAGGGTTAAAGGTTTTGCCCAAGGCTACGGTAGGCGTGCTGATGTCAATGCCCCTTGAACCGCGCGACGGCTCTACAAAGATTGCATAACTTAACTGAAGCGAGCCACTTGGACATCGTACTCGTTAGACTCAGGCCTATACCAGATGCAGGTTGGGTGTGCACAAAGATGATCTAGTATACAAATAGCACCGTGTGTGTGTGTGTGTGTGTGTGTGTGTGTGTGTGTGTGCATGTATATATATATATATATATATATAAATATATATATATATATATATATATATATATATATATATATATATATATATATATATATATATATATGTAATAATAATAATAATAATAATACTAGGCCGGCCACTTTTAGAGTCGATACTATCGTCTGTGGATTGGATAGGCACGACTTCCACCCCCGTAATTGAGCTATTGAGTAATCGATGTCCTCGTTAAGAGTGTGTATACAAAGATGCGATGAATTGTGATTTACTGTGATTTTGATGCAACTTCCGCAGCGAAGCCGATAACCTTAGGAGGTATGGTAACAAGGAATATACACAATTTTTATCCAACCCTTTCGTACTATATGTTATAATTGTATGCACATTAGTTGGGTAAGAGTGTCATTGGAGGCAAAGAGAAAAGAAAGTCTCGATTATAAGCAGATTCTGTATTGCTACGTAACCCCTCTTGTGTCAACTTAGCCCTTTAATGATCAAGTTGGTAAACAACGACCTCTGCAGTAACCTTGCGAAGTGTCCCTTTGCATGCTGAGAGAAGAACATTTTTGGAAATGTATCACTAGAATGGCTTACTCGGTAACCGAGCCTGTTATTCCAGTCGTAAATTCCAAAAATACTCTTCACGGTGTGCAATTCACCTTTCCAGAGTATCCATCCATCAGCTGACGTCAGGTGACGTCATAATCAGCTCAGCCTGTGTATGATGACGTCACAATCCTTAAGTCACAAAGGGTTCCATATAGACCGTCATCCAATCTCAAATGGTCCGACACGTTGTATGAATTGTATATCTTAGTAAGTCTTTGCTATTTAATACACATGTTGTTGAATATTTTGAAACTAATTTGGTAGCAACAGTACCCAGTCATATTAATTTCAAAATATTCAACAGCTTACCTGTGTATTTTTTTTGGAAATTGATAGTCAGGTGTTCAGAGATCGATCGATCCCAACACGAGCGTGGTGTGGGTGGAGTGTCCCTAGAGATGGGCGGGGCATAGCTAAAAATGGAAAGGTCCATTGGACACAGGCTAAGCAGAAATTTGAATTTGCTTTACCATTACAGTTTTGATGAATGTCCATTTGAATGATAACAATAAGGTATTGTTTGTACATGCTCGTTATAAATTTGCAAAAATACTCTTCTTGACTTCAAAAAACAAGATTTCCTTGAACAGCATTGGCAATTAAATGGTTAATTGAAATACATAATTTTGAGCGATTTAATGCAAACACAAGAGGGGTTAAAATGGCGTCACAATGCAAATTGCTTGTAACTGAATATGCTGGTGTGTATATCTTGATGAATGAATGCAGACAATATCTGACAAGTATAGATGGCCATTAGTAATTTATTTCATCAAATGTTTTTACTGTAGCAACTGACACAATGTCCATTTTGGAAATATCTGAAAATGCAATTATGTGTGCAGCACAATAACAAAACATGGTATCATACCTGCAGAGCTAATCTGACTAATCGATCAATCAGAAAACCCATAGCGCTGGTGGCGTTGAGCAATTCGGTCGCCAGTGTGTGCAAGGTGCCCCACTCCAGACAATGGAATACTACTATTCAAGTTACCTTTCTTTAAATTGCGCACCTCATCCAGTTGAGATACACAACTGAGCTTCTCAGCTGCTTTCGCGACACGGACTAGTGCATTATTTGAGTTACCCTGTCAAACAAAAGTTGTTCACAGACTATGGTTTTCCCCACAAATACAGTCAGGCCTCTATAATCAGCACTTGCATTGGGGCCAACAAATGCTGGTACTTTTACGAAGGGTTGCCTTAGTTAACCATACTGCTATAGCCCGAGTATTGGAAGACGCAACTGTTTCTTCTGACCACTTCTAACTCGCACCCGTTGATATGCCCGTTATAGACAGGCTTAGTGAATCTAATAATTGGAGTTTCCAAAATAGCTTTTCTGCACCTCCTGTGTTTGCTCGCTCTAAAAGGATCGATGCCCCTCAGACAGTAGACCAATAAGTCGATTCGTTACACGACTTCGCAATAAGCGCACTGTCTATTGACGCAATGCAATAATACCGTTTGCTAAAAGTTGAATAGCGCCGAGTTTAACCATTTCAACAACAAATGTCCGAACAAGCAAATTATTTACGATCCGTAGCTTATTTTGTTAAATATCTTGAGATTAATATAACCGGAAGCCATTGCTGCATACGGCAGCTGCAACTTCCACACATATTGGTGTAATAATATGCAACAACTCTCCTGTTGGTTTGCTAGGAGTGTGTGACACAGGGAATATAACGCCACAAGGATTAAGCAGGAAAAATGCTTCATTCGTATATGACCACACCATTGACATATAGTACTGTTCGTTCACATAGTAGTGCATTGCTAATAAATGCAAACAGGCTGTATTTACAATGTAGACAGCATTGGAAACAATATTTGACAGACCGACCGAATAACCGACCAACCGATCAACCAGAAAGCCAGACAAGCTGGCCAATATGCGAAGCGAAAGACCGATGTACGCTAGTGGCAATCGTAGCTAAAACACAAATGTGAAAGAGAAGAGGAATATTCATAATTGTCAGCTACAGAGCTCACATGCGTTTATTTGACATGTATTGACCGAAATGGCTGATAGGTGTTCGAGTGGAAAACATTTCTGTAGAATTTAGAATTACATTGCTTACAAATCTGTGCTTAAAATTTTCGTACACGTTGCTCTTCAAGCGAGGTATCCTCTATGCACGAGATCACAGTATTGCGGTATATGGTAATGTGAGTAGAGGTGAGGCGAGCTGGTCGTCTGCTGAAAGTAGTTGTTGTGTCAGCGCAACCAACTAATTTGCATCATTATCACCTTTTTTCCTTTGATCTTTGCCGCCTTTGTGTACAGGTGTGAAGACAGGCGGCCAGCCCTCCTCCATTGTGATTGGATGTTAGATGTAGAGGGTGCCTATACGCTCCGCCTCCTCGTTAAGTCACACGCTTCCTGTCATCCAATGCGGTGAGCTTAATGGTATTTATCGTAAAGGTTGACAGGGGTTAATGACTGGGTGATTAAGGATGGTTGGCGGGTAATTAAGGATGATTGACGAGTTACATGTCTGGACTCATTCGAACATGAACGCCCGCCCACTCATTAAGTCACGTGCCTCCAGGCATTCAATGAGGCAATGGCTAATGGGTGTAATTAAGGCTGATCTGTTGGAACCATGCCAAACGCTCGAGGGTCAATGTATTACGTAATGAGGGACGACTGGGCACGTCTTTTCTTACGAACTTGTTCGATGACGAAGCCCCGCCCCCTCCTTAAATCATGGGTCTCCAGGTATGAGGCGAGCTTAAGGGTACTTGGCATAGTGATGCGTGACAAGCGTTAATCGATACGTATAAGGCAGATTGGCGGGTTACATGTCTGGACACGTCTTTTTCTGACTCTGGGAACTTGTGCAATCATGGGGAATTCTAACCGTCGAGCTATAGAGTAGGAACAATTGCAGAAGACGTCACCATTAGTCTAACGGGTTGAGCATTATTAAACTTCTGAACCTCGGCTCTTTTAGCCGTGACAATGTACAAGGGTCGATGTATAGTGTAAGGACAGTCAGTTAGTTATTACCCTGACAGATTAAAATTAACTAGTCACGCTTTAAAGGTCATATTTGGAGAAATCCCTTTTATGTACAATTTTACAAGTATTTAAGGCATTATTGTATAGCAATTCATAACAAACCAGCTGTATGCGTCTAACATTCACCAAATAGCTAATATTAAGCTGCGAAGTCGGCGTGTGATCGATTACACACAATTACGTGATGACTTACCTCCCTTGATTTTGTGCTCTTCAGCGTCAATAATTACATAATAGTGGAACAACCTATTATACTGTAATGTTGACTACATGCAGCTTCGTTCAACTTCAGCAGGAAATAAGTACAGTTTGGTTGCATTTTCCTGATCAGGCAAAGATAAAAATCGCTTTTTCAGGTCTTATGCCAATAAAAATAATAGAAAGTTATATGTTGATTGATTTTAACCCCAAATAAACAACTGACCATAGAGTCTAATGCACGCTCTTACTTAACTTACATAATATAGCCTACATAGCAGAATGACAGTTTTTGTTGCTGAATAAAATACATGTGCATACATAAAACAGAATACACGTAAGTCACTTAGATCTTTCTTATCCGTCTAAAGCAAAAATTGTACGAGATCTCAAGGAATTTTCTTTAATTCTGACTTTTTTCCTGCTGCTATGTAGGCTACATGGTTTAGGCTTAGCGGTGGGTGTGTAGTTAGAATCACGCAAACACGGGAACAGCTACGAAAAACCAATGTGGCAGACTTTTCTAAGTTTTATATTTCCAGAGATGTTTGAGAACACGATTGCTTCAATGGCGATTTTGGCTTGATAGAAATGTGCGTGAACAAAATTAGCCTGTAAATGACAAGATAATTTA
Source organism: Chaetoderma sp. LZ-2023a (assembly GCA_034401795.1). Classification (NCBI taxonomy): domain Eukaryota; kingdom Metazoa; phylum Mollusca; class Caudofoveata; order Chaetodermatida; family Chaetodermatidae; genus Chaetoderma; species Chaetoderma sp. LZ-2023a. Next base: position 73,743,272 of record CM067367.1, read on the forward strand.
ATGTACAAGTGTGTGAGTTTTTAAAGCCTAGCATATACTTATCATTTTCGAGACCAACTGTTTGTAGGTTTTATCAGAAACCCTTCTGGTTTTACCAGAAACCCTTCTGGTGTTACCTAACATGCATAGGCCTGTGTCACTAGTAAGATTACAGTTGAATATGTGAAGAAAAATAATCGATATTACATGACCGAAGCGATGGTTGGATGGTGGGGTGGGGGTGGAAGATGTATGGGGTGGGGTAGGCTGGGGGTTGGGGTGGGGAGGGGCTGCCAGTTGGGAATCAACGGGCCTGAATATGTTCACGTAGATGAAAAGCATATTATTTTGAGAAATTAGCAATTGGTATATTGAAAATTACCACGGGGCGATAAAACAAGCATTCCGTGTGATGGAAGCGAATAAATAGTAGCAGATGGACGGATTCATAGGAAGACTGACATATTGCTTATCGATCGTCTCTCTTTCAGTTCATGCATACGCCACTGAAAGCTTATAGTAAACAAACAATTTTGACAGTCTTAGACACTATCCAACGTACATTTGTGCACTGTTAATACACGTAGGCCTATCTAAATATGACACTTTAGTTCGTCTTACCCACCTGTTATAAATTATTAGTGTCACAGTTTTTTGCACATCTTCACTCATATATGTGCTTTTTCAGTATACACAACAAATGTACACACTCAGGGGCAGCATTTGTCTCCAGTACGTAAACCTACAAATTACTCCAGTAAAAGTGTGGGAGAGTGAGTGTCGTGAGTGTCGTTATGTGTAAATTCATAAGTTATGGGAATAGAGACACATCTGGAAAATCATAACAGATTCTGCTGAATTATAGGTGCAGTTTGGATACAAACTAGATATGTTCTTTATCAAATGGAATGCAGGAGATGACTTCGTATAGCATCGGAATATTCTGGGAGAAGAACCAGCCCGCTCATATCTCCACAAACGGCCATTTGGAGGGGAACACACACTCACTCACAGACCCTCTCCAATATTGGACTAACTCAATAATAAAATCCTAGATCTGCGCTTGACGGCCACCCCCCCCCCCCCCCCCCATTACTGGATGTAGCAAGAGATAGTGTTGTAAAAATACAGTATCTGCAGAATCACACTGAGATACCTCTGCAATATTGGACTAACTCAATAATAAAATCCTAGATCTGTGCTGGACGGCCATCCCACCAATACTGGATGTAGGAAGATATAGTGTCATAAAAATACAGTATCTACAGAATCACACTGAGATATTTTCTCGAAGTAGATCTTATCTGAAAAAAGGTGGGGGGGGGGGTGTGGGGAGATGTTTCGTGCCCGAGATATTCATATTTAAATATGGCATCGGCGCTATTATACACTTTTGACTAATGTCTACCGGGAATGTCATTGAGATCATTGTCTATTTCAAAATTCATTGCTAAATACAATGAAATGAAAAAGTTACCTCAGTTAAACAGTGTTGCCGGTACTAACTTTGCTTAGCGGTTGTTCCACTATGCCATCACAGTTGCTTGGAATTCAAGGGAGGTAATTTATGACGTGATATTCTAAAGCTATGCACATTATCAGCAATAAATATGAAAATATGCCATGTATTAGCAAATTTATAACAGCTATATGATTTGGAAGGAGTGGATATATTATAATGTCTTAAAATACACTCTCCATCAAACCTTTAAACAACTGTGACCACGTGTAACGATCGTCAGAGTCATACAACTGTCAGCAAATCAATTTTCAATCACGTTAAGGAAATAACAACAACCTATTAGATTTTAATGGGTCTCTAGCGGCCACGCATTATTTAGAAAAATATTCTAGTCTAAGGTGACGGGGGTTTGGATGGGTTATAGTCTCAGGTTTCTCTTAGAGTTTCTTCAATTAAAACAATACGAGCCATTTCACATTTCACAATTTTTAATAAAATAAAGTTTCAGTAAATCTATACAAATGATAAAATATACAACCGGTAATTATACAGATAATAATAATAATATACACATGGATAAGTGAACACATATAAAACTAAATATATGTAAAACGAATACATGTGATAATGATTTAATTAAAATAAAATATTTACAAATGTTTCGAGTGGGATCCAGAACCTGTAAAAGTTACGCAATAGACATAGAGAACGATTCGACTGAGGTATTACGCGAAACCGATTATAGAGCTATTATTTAAATAAATTTCAATCTGATCTAAGCAATACTGAACTCCAAACCAGGTCAGTATAGCGATAGGGTAAGGATTTGTATAGAGGTAAGTGTTGGAGACATTAACTTTCAAAGCATTGCGAGGATTGTGTAGGGTATATTCTAAATAGGTTAAATAATAGATTTATAAAAAAACCTGTTTCAATGTATGAATATATAACAATTTACTCGAGGCACCGCTGCCTCCCACCCCAACACCTGCACACTATAACAATGTATCGCCAATCCACACACCTGCACATATCTAACCGATAATAAAAGTGAACATGACTTGTCCCCCTCGATGAAGGGTATGCTAGTAATCTTCTACATTACAGGTTAGCACATTATACATAGTACAAACATGTTATCTCAACCGTTTCCCCACCCACCCCTATCCTATGACTATGCATCATCCTCTGCACATATATAACCGATAATAATAAAGCAGAATATTACTTACTCCACCTCGATGAGGGTTTTGCTAGTAATCTTCTGTGCTACTGGTTAGAACATTATACATAGTAGAAACATGCCAGCTCAACTGTTTCCCAACCCCACAACGCACGTTTTTCCAATTCGCTCACATGCAAACCCACATAACTCCCAGATTAGGCCTCCCTCAACTTTCTCGCCGCCACCCCAGGCTATCGTAAAATTAGATCCTAGGGATACTCTGAAAGCCATATGGTTTAGTTTGATAGTCGTTAAAAATTATATATTTAAAAAATTGAATCCGAAATGTTTCTCAGTATCCTTACTCAAAAGGCTATGAACTTTATTCCTAATAATAGTATTAGGATACTGAGCAAACGTTTCAAGATTATGATCATTGACCGTGCTAACAGAGTATCAAATCCCAACCCCTTATTCCTGTAATTCAATGTTAAGCCCTTAATTTTACAGACATTCTTGATATACCCAGTCTGTCCATCTAGCTGTCTGAACGCATAATTCTTCGGACCAGTGCTGACAATCTCTGTTATTTAACTGCAGGAAGGAACTTCGTCCATGAAATAACTGAGTCTGTCGGGGTAAACAGGGATTAGTCAAGGTTTACCACGTTTTTGAATGTACATGATAGAATCTGTATCATGATAAATGCAATTCAAGCCTACAGCTACAAGGCTTCGTACCAAATGAACCCTGGCATGCCTCATGACAAACACGTTATCATGACATTGGTGCGATTATCTGCTGGCATGAATTGGTTCAACTCGTGATAGCACATTGAGAGAGTGCTGGCATTGCATACATGGATATCTTTGAAAGAAATCGTTCTATTCATCAGCAACTTCAACATGCCGCTATACGAATCAACGTATTCTTGCTTAGGGTAAGTGGTGAGGGCAAAATAACATCACAAAGAATTCAGCACCTGTTTTGCCAGGATTCTAAGACCCTTATTTTGAACGTGCAAAGTTTTATCTAATTTAATCCTTTCACATTCAAAATATTGCAGAACATATGTGTCTTTCTGGGCATCTGTGACCACATACTTAGGATACCCTGATGCTTTTGTTTAATTTTCAAAAAGTTATCGATGAATCCTTTGAAAAGCGTATAAGTACGTTCTCCATAGTGCCATATCTCGATAAACTCTAAGATATGGTACCCACTATGCACCACCTCCATCAACTTCACAGCCGTCCATACACTGTTTAGAGCATGCTCATGAGCATTTACTACACAACGGAAAGAACAACCATTCATTAAGTCTGTATGTGAGGGAGGACAGGAAAGAATAACTCTTTAGGAGGCAAACAAATACACTTTATCAGACCGAAGTAAGACCTTAGCTCCTCTACCGTTTTAAAATCTCTAACGATTACTTCCGGTTCGCCTAGAGGATACTCACGGGTCTTGGAAACATAAGGATATAGTGAAGTGATATCCACATATGCTATATGCTCATCTGCTGTGGCCTGGTGATGTAAGCGTATGGCATTGGTACAGCCACCGTACAGAGCATCATGCGCAATAAGCAGCTCATGATACATTCTAGGTTTAAGAAAAGCGTTAATGCTAGGTTCGTTAAGCCTCTGGGCCTTAAAATCACAACCCCACATTTCAACTACCTTCAAATCCATACGTCTAAGCTCGCTAGATTTAGAAAGCGTCTTCTGATACACTTCTTCTAAAGTTAGATCAGGCTAAAAAAGTACTTGGTAGTCATACGCTTTCTAGGCAGATATTTCGGGCAGGTATGCACATAACAGCCCTAGTAACTCGAAGTACTCGTCCATGTCTGGGCAGTAACCATCCAGTGATTGGTTACACGCTCCGGGTTCACCGCCCATTAGAGCATGTTTAATAAACACGTTCTTAGAATAAGCCATGTAATCTAGCCACTTACACGCTTCAATGGAGTACTGTACTCTTTCTTGTTACATAGATTAACATACCCCCATAACAGGCAGAGCTACTAGATTATGTTCGTTTAAGTAGTTAGCCCTAAACAACTTATTACATAATGACGCTAACGGCATAGATGACACGAAAAGATGTATCCCTGTTCCACAGATGAACATCTCATGAAACTTACAGCAAACCATGCATAGAATATTTACGTCAGACCTGCAATAAAGTGTCATGGCATCCCTAAAATTGAAAACACCATCTTTAACTGAGTCATACCATGAGTCAAATTCCTTAAATACTGTCAGTGCCGTAAGCATCACTCACTGGATATGCGCCTACGTAATCAAAGAATATGTTACTGTCTAGGAGATATGGAAAAAATCCTTTCTCGCTAGGTAGATTGAATATTGTTGGTAGATGATGCGGTTGAAATGAAAGAAAAGCTAGACTGTCCTTAAAATGAATGTCCGCAACATTCAAATACACCACTTTATTATCGTGCATTATTACGCTGACCGGTTTAAGTTCTGTGTTTCTAAAGAGCCACTCCATCACTAGGTGCAAGTCAAAACGTCGGCTGTTATGAGCCATAGCGATGCAGTCCCAAACACGTAGAACATTAGCATTATGCTTACCATCGTGCTCGGATTTGGTAGCTAATAACTATTGCATCAAATTTGTTCAAGCATTAGAACCCTCGAAGCTAACCTGTCTTCGACGGTCATTGCAATCCGAGCAATACGCGTCATCAGGTTTGCTAATGCATACGGCGCAAGCTGTCTGAGCCACAGCATAAATACCGCGTGACGCTTTGTCACTTGGTTCATTGCACTCGACGGTTAGCGCTTGGATAACGCTGGATGATCGAGTTCATACAGATTGATGGCATCTAAATATCCTCCAGAATAGCCAAGTGGGGGTGGGGATCTATCGATCTGGTGTGCTGGATAACCCCCCCCCCCCTCCAAGTGCTACCATCTCGACATCCATCAGGGTGTTGAGTGCATGCTGCTCAGTACACATACGGGCTTTGTCTTGTTCTTCTTCATAATCATTGCAGTTGTCCTCCTCGTACATCACCCGCCACTTGCAGTTGCCTAGCGATCATTTGCCATCAGTAGTCAGGTCATCGGCCGACTGCTTACGTGAACCCTCGACGTTCTCAGGAATCATCTGTAGATTAAAAACAAAATGACAAATGTTTAAAATAATATTTTGTAAAAAACATGTTAGGTCATGGGAGGTAACTATGTCGTTCCTGGTGAAGAGTTATAGCTCATTATGCAAAGGGGGTAACTCACTTTTTGCCTAGATCGCGCTGCAATTTAAAAAAAAATTCTAAACTTGTAACTTAAACTAACAATATATGAAGGTCTAAACGGGATAATAATTTTGAGTTACTTTTCAGCTATTAACACGTAAAAACTCTGCTTAGGATTTAATATACATTGATAATTAATCGAATGTTTGTATTTCCAGTTTTCAAACGTATGGCGAGTAAGCGGCTAACTCAATAGACCTACCTTGCAACACTAAATCTTCGGTTGCAACGACGCCAAGACCCACATGACAAAATTTAACACACACCCCCAAAAAACGACCCGTTTTTATGTGTTAATCGCCATACAGCCATAACTCAACATATTTTGGCTTCATTTTGATAATTTTCCTCTTTTTTTAAAATTTTAACCTTAGGTTAGCGTGACCCTCTGTATACCTTATTAATTAATATATAATTTTAAAAATACGAATTTTGGTCATCCATGGAGCGTTATGGCTGTATATATATATATTTAAATCCATGATTTTGGCGGGAAAAAGTACGAATTTGAAATAGAGTTGCATATAATGCCCTCTGTACATAGACCGACAAAACATTAGAGAAATTGTCATGGTACCTAGAGCCCCGTTATTGCTAGCTACCCGATGGTTAGACTTGGGAGGTAATGGCGCTAACGCTATGTCTAACTAATAGTAATTACGATCATACAACTACATAACTTACCGGGTATACAATATATATATATATTTTTTTTCTTAAGCTAAAAAACAGCTAATGCAGCTGCAGAGTCGCTAACCTTTTAAAAACATGGCTATGCTTTTTAAATGGAAGCGTTCGAATGATCTTTTGCCTCGAAACACTCAGCTTATATAGGGCATATCACAGAAAAATCGATACACTGGTTGTAAGCGCTAACTTAGCATTAGGCAAACTTCAAAATTGAGTCTGTCATCTCGCACGTGTTAAATGTCAATATCGATATACTATTCCCTTGGAGTCATTTTTAAAACACATGCTGACCATTGTTTAACAAAAAATAATGATTTTTATATTGTAAGCCAGTTAATGTTGTTACATTGACATACTCTTTAGACTCAGACACAGCATTTTCTTCTCAGTTATTGAACGTTAACGAGTTCCCATGTTCATGAGTTGTTTGAATAAACGGTAAGCTCCCTAATATTTGAAATACACACAGCTGCAGGAATAGCGTGCTAATGAGTTTTCGGTCAAGCTTCAAATTTGAAATAGCTAAGAATCAAAGCACACACCATAGGCAATAGAACCATTTCATAAGTTTCTGATAGCAATTGACACGTTATTAGGATGACTAAACTTCTGTCTAAATTTACCTGTGCAGCTAGCATAAGCCGAATTACTATTACACATTGAGCTAGCTATTTCAGCCTTATTGCTGTCTCAAAGCTCGATGACCTCAGCCATATGCAACCGAAAATATGCTTCCATGATTTCCATACTAGTATTACTATAAAAGGTTTGAAACATTGTACACCCCAATACACACTCTAGTGCTCTTCAAGCTTTGTAAAAAATTGTCACAAAAATGTATACACAATTTAACTATCCGGCTAATATCTTGCTTAGCGCACCATCTCAAGCAGGAAAATCGTTGCTATTAGGCAAAATAATTAGATAAAGATCTCAGCTATTCGATAACACATCTTATTATATTATGTTACGGGGCATATCAACCTGCTTATGAGAGGTCGGCGCAGATGTAGAGTTATATTCAGGAGTTCAAGATTTAGAAATAGATTCCAACGTAGCTAATCTAATTATCCGTGACGATCTGATGGAGGACGTAGATAGCAGGGTTACTGCATTGTTTATGAACGAGGCCATCACGAGAATTCAGCGATAATTCATTTGATTTAGAATATTTTCTCAAAAAATATGCACCACAGAAAAATGTCACTGAATTATCATTGCATACTCCTATTTAAGAATACTAGAGACGCATCCAGCATAAATGCATTGGCGCGTCAAATGTATCCTAGGCATAGCTCGACATTGCAGGATTCATATAGCAATGCCACTGCTCGAGCTCATGGTTTTTTACTCATGGCCCTCTGTCAGACAACACCTGAATATCTGAGATTACGTACCAATTTGTTACCAAACCAAGTGTGCGTAGTGTATGTGTCTAAGCCTAATAAGAACACTTAAGAAAGTCAAAATGGCTAACAGATGGCATAACACTAATAATAATAATAATAATAATAATAATAATAATAAGTGTGGACTGTCTAGACCCACGTCTAAGTTTAAAAGAGGATGTAGAGCTGCCAATATCTCAGATCAATTACCAGTCTTACAGAGTTTAGTTAAAGTCAAACCCAAGCAATGCAAGATAATTCTAGAGCATTGTAATAAGGGTTTAGCCAATGCTGTATCCGAATGCTGTTTAAACCTAATACAGGGAAACATAAAATTAAATCAAATACAGCATAAATGCTTCCACAGATGCCGTGATAACATTAGATTGCTCAGTAAAAGCAAGAAACGCTTATATGAAAGACGACAAGCTATTCAACGTGGGGGTCTCTTACACCTTCTACTGCCAGCAGTATTACCACTTATTTCTAAATTAGTCAGATAATAATAACGATAATAGCTATAGAATGCATTCCGAAAATGGCTTTGATATCACATAATATGATAGATGGTATAAACACGACGTCTAAGACGAATATTCTAAATAGCGATCAAAACCTTAGATCGGCTGTGAATTTAGATCAATAAATGGAACAAATTCTAAATCGTAGCGACTTGATGGCTAGAGAAAAGTCAAATTTGTGTTCTCAGATGCTTCAAAAGTTTAGACTGCAGATAGATCAGTCTAAGCAATTCGGTTCAGCCATTAAGTCGTCAGAGTATTCTCAGAGTTCGTCGAATCTCCAGGCTTCAGCGCCTAGGGATTTACAGTTGGATAATGCTAGAATTAAAGAGTTAGTTCAATCGTTGAGCCCTAGATTAAGGAATAAAGGCGCGAGATTGATCAAAATCTTAAATTATAGGGCCCCAGTCTTATCATTAGATGACTCCAATCGTGTCAGCATAGACGGGGTAGTCTAGCTGAATAGTAATCTCGTGGGTTTAATTGCCTCAACAGTGAAGCAGAATCCGTACACAAATTCTAAGGATTGTTTAGAACTTTAATTACTGACAGCCTTCAATAGATGCTTAGCTGATGCCAATATACCTAGACAATTAGTGGGCAGTCATAAGAATTGGGCTAAGATTCATAATATAGCCGAAGATGTTGAACAACCACAGAGCCTTCAATACAGCGAGCTTAGAGCGAAAAAAAATGAACCCGAGGCTAAAAGTGTTTAATCCACACTCATTAATAGAGGTGTCGCGACAGTTCAACGCTCTGTAGATAAACATCTGAGATCTGGAGATGCTAAGCTGGCCAAAACTTGATTAAACTATGGCGAAAAAAGAAAAAAAGCTCGCAAGAACCATAAGAAATAAGTGATCTATTAGCGTAACTGATAGATTGAAACATGTACATTACAATAGCAAACACGTCTTTTGGCGGTTTGGAAAAGCTGTATAGGGCCTTTAATGGAACAATAACTAAACCCTTAATACGTACGTGGTTAGCAGAACAAGCTACATACACCTTGCATAGACCTAAGTGAATACAATTTAAGAGAGATCGATTCAACGCAACCATTGTTGATAAGCTATGGCAAATGGATCTGAGCAATGTTACTAGTTTGGCCAGACATAATAACTCAAAGCGATATCTACTATCCGTAATAGATTGTCTATCAACATTTTTGTGGATACTTCCTTTAACGAATAAAACTGCTAAAACCTTAGCTCAAGCTTTGGAATTTTTTCTGAATATTGTCTCTAGAAGACCTGAATCGATTCAGAGCGATACAGGGGGGGGGGGGGTGAATTCGTGAATGCTACAGTTATACACATATTAACATTTAAATAACTCTCACGAATGCGGCGATCGTTGATTGCATTCAACGCACCATAAAGACTAATTTATGGAAATATATGACTTACAAAAATACCGATAGATATAGCGACACACTCCCTAATATGGTAAGATCTTACACTATATCTGTATGCGATAGTACAAAAATGAAACCTGTAGATGTTGACCACAGTAGAGAGGTTTTAGCTTTCACGAACATGTACTCGAAAGCGAAGCCGGGAGCATCGGCACAGCCGAGCAATTTGAAAGTAGGCGATGACGTAAGAGTGTCAGAGTTAAAACATCCGTTTACCAAGGGTTATAGACCGACCTGGAGCGAGGAGATATTCAAAGTAAGTTCCTAACTGCCTCACAGATCGGGCGTATATATAAGATCAACGATTATAATCAAAATCCCATTATCGGTACATTTTATTCTGAAGAGTTGCAGAAAATTCATTTTAAACGAGGCTAACAGTCAGCTGTATCGAGTAGAAAGAATTATTAAAAGGCGTACAAACGAAAATAAGTGAGAAGTATATGTCAAATGGGCCGGTTACCCTAATTCGTTTAATTCGTGGATACGTTATTCAGAACTCAAACGTATTTAGAATCAGTATAATGCTATGGGTACAACTCTACTCAGCCCACCGCCCAACCCACCCATCACACCCCATCATAACGCCTCACCATTGTAGAAATGTCTCTAAACAGTCCAGAAATATGTAATAATGATTCTCGTTGGTCATTTTGTGGTGGAAAAGATATGTCACTCAGGTTATAATTATTTATATTATAATAGTAACGTGTTTTATACATCCGAGCATTCAAAATGGAGATAAAGGGGCTTGGATAGCGTTAGCATCCAGGTGTTTGGGATATTTATTACCTGCGCTGATTATAAAAAGGTCCACAGTTGATCGATTGACTCTGTCGCCAGTTTAGAAAGAATAGCTAGAAACATGGAGCAGTTCATATTACGCTACCGAGTAACAGTAGCATGGCTTTCTATCCTGATAATAAGATTTCAGAATTCAGAATGCATCTTCAAATGCCTTTAAGATTCTCTGGTGAATGGGAAGTCGGCTTGTCATCCATATTGTATCCAAGAAGTTGGTTACATTTAGTGAAGCCTTCGCCAATTCGGCGACAGTGTTATGAGCCCTTGATGCCTAAAGTGCAGCCTAAGCATAAGCACAAGAAACCAAAAAGTGCAGCGGCAGCTATTGATGAAATCCTTGATAAATTTAGTCAAACTAATAATTTACTGGTAGAGCCACTTAATTCAGAGGTTCGACATAAAGCTGCAGAAGTCCTCTCTACATCCAATGAATAGAAATACCTAAAGGCGTTTACACCATTAACATTAGAATATAGTTAAAAAAAAGAAGCAGATTAATAGCCACAAAATTTATAAAAATACCATTAGATTAAACTATTTCATGGATCAAATTGATCTCGTACATTAATCGTTAAGCGAATGTTTGCCATTGGATTTGACGCTTACGTAGGTAAATTCTTAGGCTATGACAATCATATCATTACTGGCCCTACCCCCGCTGGTGGAGTTCTATCTACGCATACAAGTAATAACATTACATTAACTACAGCTTAAAGGGATATTCCACTGGGGGATTTTATGCATCTCACGTAAAGTACTAATTTTCCGCATTAATTTGAGACCAAGAGCACAATTTTATGCCAACAAATAAAAAAGATATCCTCAATTTAAATTGCTAAAGTAACCAGTAGATAGAGGCGCCATTTTGGACAAGCAGCTGACGTCACCTACTCCGTTTGCCAGATCGAGGATAGCCGTAACCAGGGGGGGGGTAAATCTTGCATCTCGTGGATAAGTAGCGTACTGGCTAAACAACTGACACTTTGCCACAGTGTTTGGAGGAAATTAAAGTGCAATTAGTGTCCCGATGATCGCGCCAGTCATTGTAGTGCTAAATTGTCAAAAATTGTTTTCTTATGGGCAATTTCTATTTTTTTTAAACATTGAATGGTTATGCCAGGATTTGCAATCAACCAGCTACAACCAATTCTTGAAAGATATGTTAGTTGAATAAATGTTGAATGTAATTTCTCTGAAAGCTGTTGCTATTGCAACGTCTTCTTCCAGTCAAATTCCAGTTAATTCAAAATATTCAACAGGCAGTAAATATGGGTCAACATTTAAAAATTTGGGATCAATTAGTTAACCCTTTCAAGGACAGAAAAGCAGAAAGCTTAACATTTACCCTGCATAGGCCTATGGTGTGAAACTAATTCGTTTGGAAGCTACTGCAACATAATTCCAGGAAAATTTAATTCAGAATATTCAACACTCAGCATAGTTATTTTAAAATTGGGAGTAAACGTTGTAAATGATTAATAACGCTGGATTTCAATAGTATGAAAGCACTAAACTACTAATTATGTCTAGCGTACACTTGTCATTATTTACTAAGTGTCACCTACTATCGTCTACGAAGTAAGCCGCTAAGCGGGTGCCTATAATTGACCGACAGGGCAATCAGCGACATCGTTTCATTTTGGTTTGCAAATCCCGTTTTACAATTGATGCTAGCAAATACGACGTTAATTGTCGAGTTTGATTCTGTTATATTACAATTAAGTACAGCGCCTTTTGTTTTGAAATGCATGACACATTATTTTAAAATTATAAGACTATATGTTCTAAACTTGTGTCATCCAAATTTAAATGTGGAAGATATCCATCCAGTGCCGATGTTATGAAGGTATCTTTCAGTTAGCCGCTTTTCATGCTGATGCTTCTGTGGATCCGGTATCTGAAAATGTGAATTTCCGTACCCTTTCCACGATGGTTTCTATTACTGCAAGCCCATGCTTGACATGCGGACATGATGCGATTTAACCATTTCACCCCAGCACTGGCCTCTGCAATCGTCAAGTTGAGGACGCAGGTCAAAAGAAGGCTATTTTGAGAATGTACAACTAAAACGACTGGCTCAGTAACCGAACCAGCCATTCCAGTGGCAAATTTTCAAAAATAGTCTTCGCTTGGCCTGCAAATGGCCATTCAATAAGGAAATATTTTGATTTTCCTGAAAGAATTTTGTCATTAAAGGGTTAATTAATATTCGGCCTTCATAACGCGAAGTAAACAGGTAAATCTAAAAGCGCTGACGATATTTTGCTGGTGTGTTGTTGACGTCATAATCTCGCGGTTTCTCGCTCTCGTTGCAAGAAAATGGATGCGCTCAGGAGTCACGTTTTCGAGCGTTTTTGGTATATTCATTTTATTATTTCTCGGCAATGGAACAGTGTATTTTATATTTTTTTGCGGCAACTATTTAGGATTATAGTATATTTTTAGTTGACTTATTCCCGATTTTCACTGGAATTTCCCTTTAAGTATAATGTGATATCGTAAGCTATAATGTAGTCAGAGCCATTACAGCACCTCTGCTAAGAGTCATTATCTAGCAGTCATGGCAGTGAAGATATTTGTCAATGAACATTACGTGACATTCAATATAGTACCATATCTAAGAATTACATCACCACAATAGGCATGGTTGTAAGTGATAGGACTGGAGAGAACATCCCATTTGAAGACGGCACATCACCGAGCATACTTTGTTTACATTTTAGACATAAGGTCTATGAATTTACACTTAAGTGCTCTATTAACGCAACTCTACACATTTTGACTGCATAGACAAAAGTTAAACAACAGTGAAAAAATTACTTATGCTTGTAAACCGGATTCAGATACCTTGAGAGCTTCTTATGGTAAGCAAGCTGGCAGACGTTTACCTGTATTCATAGGTGCTAGGAGCCAAAAGGGCCATGGCTAGGACATATTATAGGTTCGCTGTTTAGAGCAGCCATGCTATTAACTAAAAGCGTTAGACAAAGTTTAGGTAAGTGAGCCCTGTCAGTCAGTGTTGGTGTGGCTGAAGATGTTTTAGCAGGTACAAAATTTAAAACATCTGTGAAAAATAGGGCTTTGAATGCCGGTAGAGCGACCATACCAAAATCCATAGCATTAGCTCGTAACAATATCTCTGGAGCTATTTCACAACCTAGATGCAGCAATGCTAAGAGTGGTCAATGATAAGCTAACCATTGTAGAAGTCATTTGCAGTATACCCATAGAGGGAGAATCATCAGAAACACTAAACGAGTGGATATATTTATTTTCTTTGTCAATATTGTGTGGCGGCACTAACGCTAGTTAGCAATGTAATAGCAATCTTCGGCTTATTTTTTGGGGCTGTGAAAATACTTACACTAGCGTAGAGTTTGTTATAGCTCCGAGAATTTCGTGCAAGTTTTCCTTCAGAATTCTCCACAAATCGTTAGGAAATGTTATGCTCCTGAACGATGGCTTCTGCTCGGTTTGACCTGGTGGAGTAAAGTACCTAGTTAGCCTGATGTACGGATATTTAGTGCTGATTGTGCCCTTTAATTGTGGTTCTAATTCCTATATGTAATTAATCTGCTCTACTCTGTCGGAACACCTAGCTCTAAGCACAGTTTCTTTGAATGCAGGCATCATAGCAGGGAACTTTCGAAATGTATTACTGTACATAAACACTCCTCGCTTGGTGGGGTAAACACTACCAACACTAAACTCATGTATGTCTACTACAAATTCGTCATTACGTTTCAGAACGGGCACGTGCACATTGGTACCGAGCACTATGGGCACATCAGAACCCATCAAATAGACTGTATTCATAGTTATAATAACCATTGAACAAACCGTTTAACCAAAAATAAAACACTTTAACTCTTAATGCTTTTATACTATAATGCCTATCGATTAACGCTCGTCACACATCATTACGCTAATTACCCGTAATCTCTCCTCATTGCATACTGGGAGACCCATGATTTAATGAGGGGTCGGGCTTCATCATCGAACGAGTCCCCCGGAAAATAGGTGTCCAGACAATTAACCCTCTCATCCATCATTGTGTAATACATTACCCCTTGCGCGTTTGCCATGGTTCCAACAGATCCTCCTTAATTACACTCATTAACCATCGCCTCATTGAATGCCTGGAGGTAATGAGGGGGCGGGCCTTCGCAATCGAATAAGTCTATCAATCATACTTAATTACCCGTCAATCATCCTTAATTACCTGGTCATTGATCCTCGTCAATCATTGTGATAATTACCATTAAGCGCACTGCATTGGATGACAGAAGGCACATAACTTAAAGAGGGGGCGGGGCTTATGGACACCCTCTACATCCAACATCCAATCACAATGGAGGAGGGCTGGCCGCCTGTCCTCACACTTTTACACAAAGGTGGCAAAGATCAAAGGAAAAAAGATGATAATGATGCAAATTAGTTGGTTGCTCTGACACAGCGACCCCTTCTCTGCAGGCGACCAGCTCGCCTCACCTCTAATAATATGTCTGATCGGGGCTTTGTTAATGTATGACTGGTTAAAGTAGACATATGTATTGGGTTATACAGACAGGAGCTTACACGAGTTGACATTCCATAACAAACGTAAATAAGTAAGATCTCATTTGGAATGAGATACAGCTAGTTCCAAATGAAATCTTACTAAACGAATGTGAGTAATTCATGAAAAATTCCTACTTCACTACTGCATGTTCTAACAAATACGCAACAAAATATAGTTGCTATCGCAACATATCATCCCTTATTTATGTGTAATTAATGTATTAGTAAATCATTACAGCTAGGTGGCAATGGCGTAATAGCGCATCGCTTGTCAAGTACACCATTAGTGCTTGACTGTATTACATTTGCGGGATATATCATGCTATTTAATGGCTTAATGAGCGTTATGCAATGGACTGCACACTTGCTTATGTGATAAAAATAAAGTACCATATGAATGTTTATAATCTGCGAGTGTATTTCATTTGTGGAATACCCGGTGTGCATGACATTGTATGGGTGACATTGCTACTGTCTATATCACACACCCCGTGTTAGTTACGATTCTCTTGAAAAGGCCACATAAATACCTGTCTCTTTGAAGACAATACATATAGTCAACATACATTATGATTATTGTGTATTATATTCAACTAGAATCATTTAACTATTTCCATTGAACACCATCTTAATGTTCGTATGTAATCCGGAGAGATATTATTATAAGCACTTTTCATATCAAACACACACTTAGATTACACAATTGTTCGGAAGTAGTTTATAAATCCATTAAGTGACTTTTAAACAGAATGAGGAATGTTGTTGGTGCGGGATCTATGTGCTTATTTTAAAATTCCAAGTTTTCTATCTACTCTAGTGGATTGTATAGGATGAGGGCAGACAGATTAAAGAAGTCGATAGCGATCTGGAGGCGATTACAGATTAGCACGTAAGGACTGTAAGAGAGAGAGAGCAGATAGAGAACAACCTAGAGCATAGTGTGCTATTTAGACAGCAATAACAAGAGCATGCTGCACATTGTAGAAGAGTAGATTATTACATTGTTCAATCAGACTTGAATCTAAAACGTGAATCGCCTTAGAATCCTTGCCGAATCAGTAAAACCATTTGATTTGATTTGATCATCAAACATGGATCAGAATGGAGGACTCCAGTTTTAGCTATGCCTCCAATCTCGAGCTAAGCTCCACCCATGCTAAAACCGAGTTGGGATCAATCGATCGCATCTCTCTCTGAATCACAATTTCCAGAAAACTATGCAGGTTGGCTATTAAATATTGTGAAACTAATTTGATCAGGTTTTGTTTTTGCCCATGGCAGCAACAGCGCCCAGTCAAATTACTGTGTTGTTATTTGACAACATTTTTATTACATAGTATATGGACTGTCCCAAATCATGTCTACTGCATATTTGCAATGTTGTGTATCTTTTGTCGGTAAATTAAAACACCCTTGTGAAGGAAAGAAGAGACATCCTTTGGCTCCTGCTATTAATAGTCTACATATTCACATTGTGTTTGCATAGCAACCAAAGGCACCTATACCAAACTTTAAGAAATTTTACAGACAGACCTAGAAATCGAACGACTATTATATCACTTAAAATCTAGTGATAAACCACATCAGAAATGTAGACAGAGGCCTAGGTCGTGGAAAACAATATAGTGCCCAAAGGCATATAAAATCGAATCCGCCTTATCGTATAAATAACAAGCTGGCCGAGGGTAGATGCCCGCTCACCAATTCACCTTCCCTGTCTGCTTCGTCTGTCAGGTACGAGCATGAGTTAAATAGTGTATACACGTTATTGAATTCATTTCGATGACAGGAGTTACACAAGTGCTATTGTGCACAATGATAGGAGAGTTTATACTTAACAGAAATATGTAATAACAAGGTGAATAATCATGTGTTTTGTTAAGAGCTCGGCTAAAGCCTAGAACATCATGTCCAACGCAATCCATAATACAGATATATTTTGATTGGTTATATTCTTGCTTCCTAATTAATTGTCACTGTAAATCCACTGGCCATTGGTTATCAAAGAAAGACATTTAACAATAACATTGCCCGATGTATTCACAAAGAAGCCAATGGTACGACGCATATTGGGCTAACATAATGAATGAGCATTATTAGGTTATCATCTTCCAGGACGTAATAATCCTCCCGACATCGATCGATATGCCCATCGTGTGGGCTATTCATCAATCAACCAGCTAGACAATTTCAACATTCTATTTGTTGGTTTATAATTAGCTTGTGATATTTTATTATTTTAGATTTTATGCGTAATTAGTATTGTAATTAACAACAGTTAAATAGAGCACACGAAATGGAAACACACCAAGCCATTGCTATGATGGCTACATTGTGTTGTCACGAGTTCAATTACTACTGACAGTTAATAGTGTATTGTTCACATCTGTTAGTAAGATCATTGTGAATTCACTAGATGTTGCATTTTAAAATCAAGTTTATTGCTTTCGTGTAGCTATTACTGCATAGGAACATCCATGACTCTGCTGAAGGCTGGGCTGGATTAAGTCCTTTAGAGGCCCTAAGCACTGAACAGACCAGAGTTCCCCCATAATGCCAATATATATGTAATTGAAAATAAAAACAACATTTACACATATGCTGAAATAAAAGTTGCTTCTTTCCAGATTTTCTGATTCCAAAAACCTGCGTAAATTCATCGAAGTTGACTCGACGAAGCATGCCCACTTCTATAGACGGTAGGGAAAATAAATTAACTCTGTCCAGACATTTTCCTCTGAGCGAAAGAGCATTCTGCGGAGCCGTTTTTACTCATCAATGTTAGAAAAATGCAAAGTGCAATATCTACATTTGGAAATACACTGTCTTTCAATAGAGTATCATGTAGATCAATGTGGGGGAATTTAGTTGTTCCAGATTCAGCTTTACTTTGAGCTCATACAACAGTGCAACTGACGTAGTTCTCCACATATATTCATGCTCAAGTCAATAGGGCATTGGTTTACTAGCTTTTGGAAACATTGTGAATATTGTCATTTAGCAAAGGAAATCCACTTGATAATTTGTTCTACATGTCATCTCTCCTCTTCATGTGCACACCCAGTGTACTACTTATTCTAGTAGAAATTAGAACCCCAAATGTGTCTTTAGGAGGCGATGTTGTTTCTGGTGCACTGCCATCATTTACTTGCTTTTTCTTATTTCGCTTGCAGGAATGGGCTAGTAGTAATGGGCTCGCTGGATGCTATTGTTATGCAAATGAGCGCTTATTTAAATACTACGTTCTGATTTGCTGTTCTGAATAAGCATGTGGCTGCTATTGTTCTGAATGAGCGGGTAGATGGTATTGTTCTAAATGAGGGGGGGGGGGGGGGTGGGGGGGTACAGACTAGTTTTCAAAAGTGTAGGGTATACTGTATTGTTCTAAATGTGTATCTGCACACTATTGTTTTAAATGGTCATCTGTATGATATTGTTCTAAATGAGCATCTGTATGCCATTGTTCTAAATGTCCGTCTGTTCACTATTTAAATGACACATGCATGTTAATGCATAATAAATTAGATTAATGTAGTCTTAATTAGGTATTGACATGTGTGGCTCTGCGTAATGATGAGGGTGTGCTATCTGCATGATGAAGGCGTAGTTTAATGTTTTAATTAGGTGGGTGGCGGCCCCCCCACACCCTCGTGGTTAAAAAGCAGAATAGTTTGTGAATTGTAGCTTCCTATGTCATTGAAGATGACTTTCGAATAATGGCATACTGCATGAACAATGGTCACTTATGAATTGTTCATGCAGGTGGTCGCTGGTAGCACGAATTCTAGATTCCCATACCAAATTAGTATTAAGATATTCGCTTAAACTACCACTGCACCACGATTTAGGTTTGAAAAAATACAAAAATACCATTTTATGACTTTTGTAAGTAATATGGTATAACATTCAAATATCAAAACTCAGCTGAACCCGACAAAATATGGGCTAAATAATAGAAAACTCTATAACATACAATATATATATATATATATATATATATATATATATATATATATATATATATATATATATATATATATATATATATATATATATCATTATATAAATAATATATACATAGGCCGTATATTTAATGAGATCTAGGCATTTACAATTAAACGCTATAAATTCTATCAGTAAACCAGCGTAACTCAGTTAAACTGAGACACACTTTTTGAAGAATAGCATTTATGAACATGAACGATGGCGCCTGCATGAACAATAGCATGCAGTGTCCACTAATGAACAATAGCGTGCAGCCGACACCTGCATGAACAAAATGTCTTCTTGTTAGTATAACATATTTTGAAACTGTCAAATTAGTATAACAAAATATTCATTCCATAGTCGTATATCTGTTGAATATTTTGAAACTAGCACGAATTGAAACTTCCTATCTCAAATTAGTATAACAAAATATGTGCTTAAACTACCACTGCACCACGATTTAGATTTGAAAAATCAAAAAATAACATTTTATGAATTTTGTACGTTATATGGTATAAAATTCAAATAGCGAAACTCGGCTAAAGCCAATGAAACATGCGCTAAATAATAGAAAATTCTATAACATACAACATATATCAGTATATAAATAATACATGCATATGACGTATATTTAAGGAGATATAGGCTTTTAAAGTTAACCGCTATAAATTCTATCAGTAAAGCAGCATAACTCAGTTAAACTCAGACACACCTTTTGAAGAATAGCATTTATCCGCATGAACGATGGCACCTGCATGAACAATAGCACGCAGTGGTCACTTACCAACAATAGCATGTAACGTCCCACTTATGCACAATAGCCCACAGCCTGCACTAGTTCTGATTTGTTCCAGTTGTGTATGACGTTATGGTTTAGCTGTGACACCGATGTAATATGTGATACTGCTAGTTATAGGTTGTGCGCCTGTGCATGTGTATGTGCGTGCATGCCCCTGTGTGTGTGTGTGTGTGTGTGTGTGTGTGTGTGTGTGTGTGTGTGTGTGTGTGTGTGTGTGTGTGTGTGTGTGTGTGTGTGTGTGTGTGTGTGTGTGTGTGTGTGTGTGTGTGTGTGTGTGTGTGTGTGTGTGTGTGTGTGTGTGTGTGTGTGTGTGTGTGTGTGTGTGTGTGTGTGTGTGTGTGTATGTGTGCACGCGTGGCCCTGTGCGCATCCCTGTGCATACACATGTGTGCCTCTGTGTGCTCCCCTGTGTGCATGTGTGCATGCCCCATGTGTCCCATGTGTGCGTGATGCGCACAGTATCATTCCATTAGTATGCGTGCATATTGCAATGCGATATTGTGCAACAGTATAAGGGGCGGTTGTCAAATAATACCCTTTTTATTTTATTTTATTTTATTGCTGCCTCGAAGCAAATTATGAAAATACAATAATAAACTAAATTAGTGACAACATTTAATGACATCAATTATTCTATACATATGTGAGAAACAATAATTATTATTATTAATTATCCAGTGTTATTTTTTGCATCGTTTCCTCATTCTTAGTGTTAAACGTTTCACTTTTCACAATCGTTTCTGTCACATTTTCTTAGTGTCCATAGTATATGCTTCATGTCTACACCTCTCGAATGATAATATATGAAATGTACAGAATAATATCCACAAGTTGTCATCAGTGCTGGTTGAACACGTTCAGCATTATAGGAATAAATACACACATGACACCCATTGCATACATTTTATATCATTCTTCTGTCTAAAGGACCTCTTCCATAATGGCCACAGAATTCTGCTTTTCCACTTACCGTGACACAGTGCTGCCTGCCTTTATTACTGGGATGCGTGTTTATCACTAATGGAGATGAACGATATTTAATATGAACGTGTACATTTTCAATTTCCGTTTTATCATCACCGAATAATATTTCAAATGTATTGAGCAATTTTTAATAATATGTTAATACATTAAAGTTTGATCCAATTTCTATCGTATTAACAAATTCAGCATAGCAAATCAGAGTTGCTGTATCAGGTAGTGTTTCGCTAAAATGGAAGACGACTCTTAATGATCCAGTACATGTAGGGCATTGGTGCTCGGAATCAGCTAAATCAGGAGTAAAATCCCACGTGAATAGTGTTGTGCCATATCTGAAGCATGCTTTATCAATCGGGTACCCATGGGCTTAACTAGTGCTTCAATAACACTTAACAGTGAAAAGTAGGCATCAGAGTAAATGTCCTCACTAATTGATTGACGTATTGGCGACGTTGACACCTCTTCCCCATTAATATAGCATGTACCGTAGATAGCGTTATCATTATAAAACCTGAATGGGTTTTTTAGTCACAACAGCATTATAAGCGTCATCTGGTACACAGCCACATAATACTCTTGTAGGAAGCTGCCCGGTAAATATATTATCTCTATCCATGCTCATAGCTCCAATCAGTACCAACAATGTTTTAATACAACACAAAGAATAGGGTATTTAGCACTGGTCTTTCTCAGAGTAACCCTGTGTGATACTAACTGATCAGAGGATGGCATAACCGTACATACAAATACGTTAGCTGAAATCAATCTTGCAGATGTATATCAGTGTGTATGCGACCAATTAATTGCACTGTCTTACTTTCAGCCATAATTTTTCTGCGTGCTTGAAATCCTAACTTAGTATCAGCGAGATTGTCAAATTCACCAACATCGTCCATTTGCCATCCAGCTAGATGGGGATGAAAGGATGCGGCATCGCTTCTATAATTAAGCAATGTTTCAAAAAAGCTAGGTAAGCGTAATTTTCGTTCGAGTCACTGACATGTTTTCCATTAAATAAACATCCACTTGTGAGAACATCACATGAAGGAGATTATTTACAAGACCCATCTTTTCATCAACTGCGAGCCATGTCTCGGTATCTGTTGCAGCTAGCTTTACTAACTTAACTTTAATCGTGATGTAAGACTGTGTAATATCTATATATCTATCCCAAGATCTGCTGATGTAAAACTCGATCTGTCCAGAATCTGATAAATTCGAAACAGGTTGAAACTGTTCCCATTTGGCGACTCCAACATTGTTACTATGGGACATGTCTGAAAAATGTCTAACTCACTCTTTGAACACTCACATGCATGACTAAGTTCCATGTTTTAGTCAATTGAAGATATCAGCATGTTTTCTCTGATGGTTATTGTGACCCTTCCTCATCGGTGTCACGCGCGCTGACTGAGCATTATGTACATTATTCCTCTTTTTATGTTTTGGTTTAGGTTTGGTTAATCGTCCACATACTGCTGTTACAGCCTCTGGTATCAGAGCCCTGGCTGCACCATGTGCTCTTGATTTCAATGAGGATTTAACATTCTTTCCCGCCATTACATTCTCTGCTAGCCCAACTCCTGCACTAAGAGCTTGTTTACCTACTGTCTTGGCAACAGTTTTTGTGAAAGGTATTGCTGAGCATAGTAGTTCGCCTAGGATATTACCTAGCACATGGCCCACCTGGTATCGTGCACCTACAAATACTAGAATACATCCATAACCCACCTGCCTGGCATAATATTGCCCCATGGCAGTAGCATTACTCCATCTTCTTATCGTCGTCATCTGAAATGTAGACAGAGTACACTCAGTGATGCCCCATCTTGAATGGTATATTTGAGCCTGACCTATCAGTTATAAGTATTCCTATTGCATCGATGTATTCTTTGACATGGTATAATACTGAATAATGGGAAACATCCACTGGCATATATCTTTCACGCCATCACTACTAGACAGCGGAATCACTCTGAGCAATGGTGCTGATGGGTCCCCTACTAATCTGTGAGAGACAATGTTGCAGTATATATATGCTGTCATTGGCCCACCCTGTCGACTCGTTCGAAATGATTTTAATACATCTACCGGTCTTGTAAATATGTGTTCGTCATAGCCAATTAAGTTGGATACTTCTGGTGCACACGTAATACTATAATTATGTCTAATCGTAAGAGATACAAGATTCGTGCGATGCAGATACAGATTGAGAAAGATTTTGTTATTCTTAAATTTCTGATGATTTCCTATCTGTCCATTTATATAGTCTGCCATATTCTACACTGCATAGTATCCCTTTGGTACTTTGAGAATATTTGAGTCACTAAGTTCAAGATAACTATGCCGAATACGCTTTTTGCGTTGGGTGCTAGGTTGATCATTCTGTGGCCCGCTTTTAAGTTTGTCCAGATCAAAAGGTGTTGGTTTACCAACATCCACTACAATACCAGATTTGGCATTATCCGCCACATCCTTCTTCTTCGTTGTCTTACTCCACGCATATATTTGTATGTAACTTTCTCTAGTAATAGTAAGCCCGCTTCTGGGATATACGATTTCTTGAGATTCCCGCTTCCCACTCGCCATCTAATGCCAATGGCATTTGAAGCTGCATTCTAAACTCGGATATCTTATTGTTAGGATAGTACTGCGTATTAATATTGTTTGGAAGAGTCACATAAAACTGGTCTTCGTTCATTCGCCAAAGACGGGTGCGGTATCGTTAATTTCTTAATGCATGGACTGGCTAATATATACCCTACTCATCCACTCAGACACGATATCCAGATACCTGGCTGACCATCTGTATACTCAAATTCATGATATATGTAATGATCATGATATAAATGATTATGGCTTGCTCTAGGTATTCTATCTCCTGCTTTGGTACACGCGAACCCATTACACACTACGTTTCCTGTTCTGCACGTCTCTCTATGTACTCGTCCATTATCAATGGTGTATATTGTTGAGCTCAGTAGCCCATGAGTTAAACTTGGAGTGATAGCCGAGCCACTTGATGTAATATTCATGTACTCCCTTAGCTCTCTTCCTACTCTTAATTATCTGTTCCACTGCATATTCTCTATCTTCTTTCACGCCACCAATTTTCTGAATCTCATAGCGATAAAAAGTTCCAATAATTGGATCACCTGAATAATCTTCCTATTTATATAAGATCGGATATTTTTCAGAAAGAACATCATTCACCTTAAACAATTCATGGCTCCACTGCCCGCGATGTGCCTTGTAAAATGACGTTCCTGCTCATGAGATTCTCACATGATCACCAGATTTCGGTGTATTTTTCATTAGTTTAGGTGTGTTCATCTTGTTCTTCCCTACATATATATATTTCTCCTTGGGATCAGCTCTGTACTACGATCAACATGTATCGGTGGCATATGCATGCTGGTGTGTACAGTTGTATTGTATGAACGACTAAACTAGGTATTGCATCGATATAGCTTCTCGTATACTTATGAGTCATGTATCTCTATACTCAGATCTTTAACGTCTGCTGAAAACGTGCCACCATAGCAGCATGTGGCCCATTTTGCAAGGTATAGAAATGTATTCCATTCTCAGTCAAATATTTGTTCACTACTCCATTGACGAACTCAGCATCTTCGTCGGTTTGAATAGCATGTGAGCCTCGTTCAGTATGAGACAGAATAGCTTATACTCCTTTCTTGACTGATGCAGATGTTTTGCTATACAGATTTTCCACCCACACATACTTTGAGAGCGCATCAACAATGCAGAGTAGGTATAACACAGCATCATTTTCCTTTGCTAGCATTCCCATTGAGCACAGATCTGCCTGTCATTTCTCATCGACAACCATTACTATTATCTTATGTCTGGTAAACTGTGTTCTCCATGGTCATGTGGTATTTTACCTTTAACTGCCTTGTATAGCTTTTCCTTTCCACCAAAGGAGGCAGAATGCTTTGAATCATAATATACTTTCGCCAATTTAGTATCATTCATTACTTCACTAAATTCACCCACACCGGTGTAGTACATCTCTTTTCTGTGCTCGTTTTCTTTCTGTTAACCACTAGAGAAGGCGTGTACTCACTAACAGACGGCGTACCTGTACTTTTTCTATGCATCCTTTTACTCGCAGCAGAAATCGTGTAGTCACTGACGTTATCATTATTATCATTGACATTATACATCTGCTGCAATGCTTTCTCTTGTCTGACACATCTGCGTGGTATGTTTAAGTCGCATAGCAGATTAAGAAATTTGCCTTCTGCGACATCGAGCATACCACTAGGTCGAGGTTTGCGCCCATGAGCAACAGCGTTTGTAAGTAGAGCAAGTACATTACTTTTCGGGTAAAACATGCCCTCTGTTGTTACTTCGCCTATATCATTAACATTAAAACATTCAGGAACTGAGCGCGAAATATCAATTATTCCACTGGCTTTTGGCGTATATGTCTTTGGTATTCTCCTCATTGTATGACCAAGTATTTGTGTAGGCAGAGGTATGGGTTGAAGAGGTGGTGCGTGCTATTGCTGCCCTATGTATTGCTGATAGTAGCATCTATGTGTATCCAATACTTGCGAATACGATGTTGACATTTCATGCTTAGACATATCGTCTCACGCTAATATATTGGATATCTCGTTGTCGAGACAAATAGCTTTACGTATCGCTGGGTCTGTCGATAGCAGATATATTTTACTCTGTGCAATTAAATTGACTACCAGTTCATTTGGTACAAAAGCCATCTTACATACATGTTCCATCTTCTCACGTGAACAGTTTACCTATTAATGGTGCTAGTGTGCCAACCAAAATCCGCCTTTCTGTAACAGCTGTCTTTTACGTGCGTATGGTACTCTGGGCTGGTTAGCGCACGCATATGCCATTTATAATTATTCAGTTGCTTGTATCGTGATTTAGTAAGCTGGACATTTCCATGTAATACATTAAGGCATGACTCGCATAACACATCTATCAATTCATGTGAACATTGTTTGAGTACATCATTTCTAATCTTTGGTTTTACTTTGGTGAATTAGGAAATTGCTGTCCTATATATTACGTGATGCCATTTTTCACGTCTTTAGTATGTACATGTAACAGACGTCCTTTGCATGAAGAGTTGAACGGAGTCTAATATTGCCTGGTGTTGACTGTTTCAAATCCAAAAATAGATATGACTGGGATGTGCATGTAGCGTCCTTATATGCTTCTATTAAATACTTTGTATTACAAGGATACAGCTGATTATATAAAGAGCGTATAGAGGATGCATCACATGGATTCTTAAACAATACCAATTAGTGACAGTTAACTGATAAGTCACATTAATTACCTGACTTTTGAAACAGGTTTTGCACTACAAGTATAATGTTACAGATCTCATGATGTTTTGTAAATATGTCAGCCACATTTTCATCACATTTATTCATGAAATCTTCCAGTATCACCAATGTCCTACAACTTCTGTCTAATTCAACATTTACCCCTCTTTAAATTCTACTTCTTGCGCTAAATCGTTGTATCCATCTTTCCACATGCCATAGCAGTACACAATCCTCTGTGGATGGGGAGTAATTGCCGCTGGACCTCTTATTGATGCTTTTATTATTTCAGTTTTACAACACTGCATTGCACCACAGACAATCATGGTAAAGGAGTGACGTAATGTCGTATTACAGTCAAGCATTGACATCATCACATTCACTCACAAACGTAATCATTCAACTGGCATAGCATAGACACAAACACTTACATATATATATATATATATATATATATATATATATATATATATATATATATATATATCGGCGATGTCCCTAGCTGAAACATGATGACGTGATATGATGTAATGAGGCGTGTTCGTGTTTATGAGACATGACTGTCTGAAATGCACATGAATGCGTTAATCTGTGAACCATCACTCCATCAATACAGTGTGCTAGCCAGTCATTATTTGGCAAAGATCATAATACCATTGGCGCATGTTGTAAAGTGCTGTGCGCTTCAGCTGTGTTTTGGCATGATCGCATCTGCCGCGCTGTATATATCCTCATGTTTATGGAGTGCA
This sequence comes from Chaetoderma sp. LZ-2023a, assembly GCA_034401795.1. Taxonomy (NCBI): domain Eukaryota; kingdom Metazoa; phylum Mollusca; class Caudofoveata; order Chaetodermatida; family Chaetodermatidae; genus Chaetoderma; species Chaetoderma sp. LZ-2023a. The sequence continues at coordinate 73,770,390 of CM067367.1, forward strand.
CGATGCATGCGGGTGTGTTTTTTAAGTGCAGCATTAACATATCGATGCACCTTGTCAATAGAGGGTAGGGGTGATGAGTGCAACATTAAATGGTGTGATTGACAAGGAGTAAATACATTAAATCATTTTAAAACTGGTATTAATACTGACATCATAAACAACACAGCATATTATTACATCGATACGATTCTAGTACACAACATCAAACTGTAATACATCGATATGTCTACTAATGCTGCAATATTAAGACAATATATCAATTAAGGACAATGATAGTATGGCGCTATCAGTTGTTTAACATATATTACATCGACGATACACCTAGCACCATGACGTCATGCACAACTGGCACAAATCAGTACTTAACTCTTTAGTGGCTAAATTTGATCCTGATAATAATATGTCGTGCTTAACCATTTAATGAAGGAAGTTACAAACTCGCATTCCTGTTAGTTTCATAATATCCAACAACATAGATATATAGTTGATAGTCTACAAAGGAGGGTGGCTATGGACGGTGTCGCCATTAAAGGGTTAATGATGATACATTAATTAAAGGCACCAATATTATGGCATTAACAGTTGTTTATCATATATTATATCAACAATGTACCTCAACCATGACGTCATACACAAACGGTACAGATCGTAACTATGTTCATATAAATCGTAATGTTTGTTAAGTTTGTAATGATATTCATCTTTGGACAATTCTTGTTATGCATCTTCAATATACAGTTCGAGATTGCCAATCGGATTAAAGTTAAAATCAATACCGAAACACGAGTGTTGACACTGACTCGTATGATTCACACTGCAACCGTACCAATTTTGTTCGGCTAACTTTTTTATCTTTGTAGACTACATATATGTGACTAATCTCTGACTGTTCCTGTGCGCATTAGGCGAAGGGCAATAATGCCAGGTGTGATACATATGATTACAATACTGGCATAATTGCATATCATTATGATTTAGTTCATCATCAGTATCAATGGCGTCGAGATTTAGTTCATCATAAACACACATGGCGTTCAGCGAAATGTCAATTGACAATGCTGGATCATCATTACCACTAGTTGACATAGTAGGTAGAATGTCAAACATGTTCAGATTACTGTATACCATAACAGTTTGGAGGTAATGTGGAAAACACCTCTGCAGAGTTCTGTTCTTGGTTAACGTGAAAGTTAGCCAATGCAGATAACAACTAGTCAGCATTCAGTATCAAGTTCCCACTCAGCACCTGGCAGGTGCAATCCATTATGCGTAGCTTGTGGAGCTATGTCAGAGCAGAAAAAGTAACACATATCGATGCAGGGAAAATCGTCGCTGATAGATATGCAAACAGAAGAGTCCAGACAATATGTAAATTGTAACCCTCCTTTTTGCATGCATGTCATACATTCTCTTCAAGATCAGGAATGTTATGCACCAGTTGTCTAAATGCTTTTATGCGTATATATACACCACAGTAGATTAACCTTCAGTATGAATCTAGTGCAGATCGATACACCACTTTTCGCCAACTCAAATCATTCTCGATTTACACAAATTTCTGAGATTGCACCATTATGATGATTGCTTTAAATACGTCGAACCTTGATCACTCGACATTATGAATGATTGAAAGTGATAGATGTGACATGTGATACACCGTCATTTATATCACATTGAAAACAATAGCGTACAACGACCACTTTAGAACAATAGCATGCAGCGGTAACTTGTGAACAATAGCGCGCAGTGTCCACTTTTGAACAATAGCATGTAGCTGCCACCCATGAACAATAGTGAGCACCTGCATGTACGATAGCATCCAGCGGCTATCTGCATGAACAATGACATGCAGCGTACACTTATGAACAATACCGTGCACATGCATGAACATGGCAGATGCGTACCTACATTCTCACGTGTCTGAGAACGTCGTCCATGTTGATGATAGTGACCACGGTTCAGTATTACAGTATGAAGATGATATTGTAAATGTTAGAAATTGTCAACTAATAAGGTTTCGAATGAGGCTTCTAATGATGTTTTGTAATAATAATACACATAGCCATTGGACAATGTCTATTCCATATTCCGTTAATAACGATGTACTAATTTGAATCATGATCAAATTCTCCCATAGTTAATTATACCATCGCTTAAACCCCATCACATACTCCTCATAATAAGTATGCACATCTTATCCTTATCATTGTTACACTGACTAGCGGCATATGCTATCATAGAGCGGGCAGCGAGTGTGGCTTCATCGTCTATGGGTAGCCCTGACATTGTTTACAAACTGACTGAAAATGTACAATGTTACTATGTATATTTATACTACGCTAGTGTAACCATATGGAACTGAAGATAAATCACCCAGTTTCAAAATTCGTTTTTTGAAGATGGGTCTGAAGATCTTACTACTATTGACTGAACGAATTCTAAATTGGGACGTGTGCGTGATCTTAGATGTGTATCTTAGTAGTACGCTACTACTATCCATAATTTCACCATCGTTTATAATTTGATCGATGGATTTTTTCATCACATCAAAATGTACTTGTTTTGATCGTTCAGTACCCAGCATTAAACCTTTAACCTTTGATACCTGTTTAACAATCAATGGATCATTGCGTCGCTTCATTTCAAGCCTACAGTTTTTGGACCAAGTGCGCAAAAACTTGTTAACTCGTAGTCGAAGGGGATTTCACTCGTCCAAGAACTTAGATACTTTCATGAGTACTAAACACCACAGAATCTGTATCATGATAGGCTACGCAGTGACCAAGTAAGATGCATATACTGTCACGAAAGATGCTAGAATACAGTTGGTATTTAATGGGGTCTCAATGTACTGTTCATTGACTGAGTACGCCACCATTACAGGATTATCATTGAGGAATGAAATGCTGATGACAGATTTAGCTTTATCCCTCAACAGCTCTACTAGGTCTTTTCCCATTGATACCATCTTATTCTTGGTGTGATCACGTAGCGAAAAACGACCCCACAAAATATTCAATGCACATTTAGCTACAAAACATAGCACCAGATTATTTGATATTTTCGCTGGGTCCAGTTGTATAGCCTCATGCATGTAGTACTCTTTTATAGAGTGCTCTTTATCACTTTCACTACATACCCATTCTGGATACCCGCTACTTTTCTGCTTAATTTCGAGGAAGTCGTCAATGTATTTAGAAAATAGTCCCTTATCACCATGTTGTTCATATTGCGATGACTCATACCTCTTTTTAATGATATAACCATGGTGAATTGCTAACTCTAGCTCAGGACTGGTCCACGTCCCGCATAAGGAACATTATTCTTCTGCATGTTCGCATGTGGTAGATTGACCGATTCTTGCATAGTCGGTGCTTAGTACAAACATGAACCACTTACTTATTCTAGTAGGTAATATTGGAAAGTATAAATCATGAGGAGGGAGGACTTTTCATTTAATAAGACTGAAGAAGTCAGACACCGTCTTATCATCCAAATCACCACCTCTTACCACCTCGTATGCACCTTCTGGAAAACAACCTTGTTTCATCACTGATGGGAACATGGAAACGCAGTCTAAATATGCTACCTTAGTATGTTCATCTGCTTCCAGAGATAATCAAATTGTGGATGTACGCCCACGACATAGAGCATCACGTGGAGCTATGGGGTGTGCTAAGTCAAATTCAGTGATAAAATCATTTAGTCAATCAGTATTAGCAATTAGTTTCTTAAACTCCCATTCCCACATACTTCTCACCATATATCTGTGCAATTTGAATAATGAAATCATATATTGAAAGGCAGAATATGCTTCATCATATGTCTGATCACTGTATGGTGTACATGTCTGCTCACATTTATTGCCACAGCAATCAGACTCGTGCCCGTGAAATTTACACCCGCAAAACTCGAAAAAAATATTTTTTGCCTTGAGCAAAGCCATCTACATAATGCCCATAAACATTTTCCTCACTCTGGTTTAGTGTGTGTAAGATGTGGTAACACTTGCTTAACCTAACCCATTTCAGCTATTCAACAGCGACCATGCTATGTGCACGTTTTGCTCCTAGCGAGTAGTCGGGTAAAGTCTGAATGCTATCAGAGTATAGACATAAAGTGCGATATGCTACATTACATGCACCTGCTAGCAGTATCCCTGATACGAATTGATTTTGTCCATCCATTGATTCAGAAAATAAGGACTTAAATCTAGACACAGCTAAATGTAAGACGGTTACGTCATCATTGCAATATTCAATGATAGTTTTTATCGACATTGTAGTGTGCGCCTCTATATATCTGTTCATTGTACTATTGATCAAATTCGAGCAGTTCATTTGCTTTCATATTTTGTATGCCGAATACCCACACCCCCACCTCTCGGGAAAGGGTATTAACTTACACCAATATACTGAGACGAGTTCAGCTGATGGGGACATATTCCCTTGTGCACAGGCAGATTAAAAGCATCGCCGACCTTACATAATGAAAGAGGAAAGAAGTAAATGGAATCGATGAAACGAATTGTTCCTATTTCAAATGAGAGAACTGAATGACCACACATGATGATGTTTGAGGGTTTTAGATGAAGGGTAAAGCACTTGCATATACATTGAAGGATTAAAAGCGAATCGTATGCATACACATTATGCGCAATAACAAGGTGGTCAGAGAAAAAAGTTTTGCTGGATACATTTGTTACCATGCTTAGATTTTATGCACGTTAACCATTTAACAAATTGATCCATGGCATCTAACCTGTGAAAGTGAACATATCCATTATTCACGCCTCGGTGACACGTAGCGCACTCAGCTTCGAGTGGCTGCTCAATGCATGTGTCACAGCATATGGTCGCTACCACAAGAATAACTTTATACTCGCCGGTAGTATTAGTGTTGGTATTGTTAACAGGTTCTAGATATGTTTCAGTATCATAAATGATGTATTTTTGATAAGATTCGAATGTTAGATCCTTATCATCCCTTTCATTGCACGTGCATGCGATAATGGCATAGCAGTTTCTTTAAGTACTTTATAAAGGCAAATATGGTCTTCATTAACATTAAACTTCTCTTTGCCCATGTGACATTTAGTCATTTTGCATACATGTTCGTCACCCCCTTTAGGTACATGCACAAGGCAGAGGGGGCAGGCCTTTATGATTTTGCATGTTTCATTTGTGTGATGATTTGTCATACATTGCTCATTATAAAACTTATGATGACAATCATTACATATTATCATATGCGATACAACTGTAGAATTACATGTGTCGATTCCTGATTTAGCAGACAAACATCGGCAACATAGTGCTATGCAATCGTGAGTATTACTAAATGATACATTGCAATGGGGACAGTAATTGCGCACCATAAAAATGCTGTGATAGACCTTATTAATGAAATGTGATTATCGCATTCCAAATGTAAAATATGTATTGATGGTAGAGTAGTAGAGGTGCTGCTGAATAGACATTCGTGCATTGACTCAGAGTAGATGCAGACACTAAATTCGTTGTCAAAATGTTGTTGAAATTTCAACCAGTCAGTACTAATAATCTCGCGTTCAGGAATAAAACATGCTGCATGATACTGGTGGGCCATATGTGTCTGAGGTGTTTTATTTCATCTCAAATTGCACCATTCGTGGTTAGGGATCTACTTTTTTGTTTTCTCAATAAATTGTATGCCTAAATATATACTGGCTGCGAAACAGCATGTATATTCTGCACGGACTGGTATAATACATTTTTTGACACGCATGTACTCGTCTTTATCATCGCAATGTATATTTAGCAGATTTAAATTATCGCATTTGGTTGCGCTACGGAGAGTATCAGTATGCCCACCAGAGTTGTAGTCCTCAATGCGAAAAACGTGAAACTCAAAGACAGCTGATAGTGTGCAGTTAGTGTTTGACTGAATTACTTTTTCAATCGAATCCAAAATTGTATCCATTGTAATTTTATTCCACGTCATCTTCTTCTTTTCGTTCGCTGATTATACCGCCAGTCCTGTAAGTGACTATCGACATGATCATAAGCATTAAGTGCGTGGATCCATGGTTTATTAGAGTGCACCGTGCGGCCTGGAACCTCCGTCTTCATCACTCGAGGTTTCTGTCAGGGTTATCTCACCCTTACCTCCTTTAGTCCCTTACGACATGCAGAGGATACGGAAGGTGTATTCTAAGCCCCACTACAGGGCGAATTCCACGTCATAAAATCCATCATGATACGCATATCCAATGCCAATTGAATGATCTCAATTCGTACATGATCATTTGATTGAACATTGCTATAGGTGCTATGAGTATTGGGCAGGGTTAGAACTGTGCCTGATATAAACTCTGAATGAGTTAATGGCGAATCAACAATATGATATTTCTCAAATGATATGCTATATCCAGTACCATCAATATTGTATTTTTTTACTATGGAACTTACGTATAGCCTTCGAAGTTATATAGTCTGAATCATCGATCAGACCACCACCTACCTGAGGTTGGATAGGAGCAGAGGCAATGTCATATAAGAGGAATTGATCATTATTTATCGATAGATCATGGTCATCATGTAACAAATATTGATTATGATCATTATTAGTGAGTGGAATGCGTGCAGATATTTGATTTCATAATGTTTGTCACGTTGGTGCTAGTCACATTTTGCGTAATTCGTTGTTCAGTTTAATCGAAGATAGGCACGTGTCATGTAGTTACATTTGCATATTCTAATACATCAATGTACTGAGGCTGGGTAGAAGAAAGTACAACTTCGTGGGGTAAACAGTCAGATATTTGCTGCATAATATTCGCATCCATCGTGATGTCATTAGGAGTGGGTGCGATGCCACTCTCTAAATACTCAGTTCGAAATTGATCATTATTGATGAATATAACGTGGTCGTCATGTTGCAAATATTGATTATGATCATCATCAGTGAATGGAATGCATGCAGATATTTTCCGCATAATGTTTTTCACGTTGTTGCTAGTTTTGTTTTTCATGATTCGCTGCTCAGTTTTATCGAAGTGTAGGCTCGTTTATATAGTCACCGTAGAAGATGGTACATCAGCGGGTGGTAAACAATCAGATATTTGTTGCATACTATTCGCATCCAGCATGATGGCATTAGGAGCGGGTACAGTATCATTACCCATCAGATCTAATAGAATGTGTCATTATTGCTCAATAGCTCATGGTCAACATGCTGCAAATATTGATTAAGATCGTCATTAGTAAGCGGAATACATGATGCTTTTTGCTGCATGAAGTTTGTCACGTAGTCACTAATCTCGTTTTGCACAACCCACTTTTCTGTTTGATCGAAAATAGGCACTTGACATGTAGGCTCAAGTATGCTTTCATATGGTGTCTGATACATGCGTTGTGTAGTGTCATTGTTTAATGTCATGCGATCCTCTTTGGCCATCTGCTGTAAGATTGCATTAATAGCATTCTCTTGTTCGTTTAGTGTGTCATCCACACTTGTATAAATAAATCGATATCCTAATGCTAACTAATCAAATATAGTTCACTACTTGCTTTAAGAAACAAGATTACTATCATGAGAATAATTTCACTATGTATTAACAACTTCTTTGCACCTTATATTTTCATTATTTATTTTAACACAAATCTATTAACGTCTTTAATAAATTGTATAGCATGTAGGAGTCGATCGATGGGTTTATGTTAAATCATATCGCTGTTATACTACCTAGAATACATTTTGTTCATAGAGGTGTCTGTTGCGTGCTATTGTTCTAAATGAGCAGGTAGACGCCATTGTTCTAAATGGTCATCTGTGCACTATTGTTCATAAGTGGACACTGCACACTATTGTTCATAAGGGGATGCTGCACGCTATTATTCATGCAGGTGCCGTCATTCATGCACATAAATGCTATTCTTCAAAAAGTGGGTCTCAGTTTAACTGATTTATGCTGGTTTACCGGTAGAATTTATAGCATTTAATTTTAAAAGCCTATATCTCCTTAGCTATATGGCCAATGCATATATTATTTATATACTGAGATATATATATATATATATATATATATATATATATATATATATATATATTGTATGTTATAGAGTTTTCTAATATTTAGCCCCGTATTTCGTCGGGTTTAGCTGTCATTCGATATTTCAATTTTATACCATATAACTTACAAAAGTCATAATGTTATTTTTTTATTTTTTCAAACCTAAATCGTGGTGCAGTGGTAGTTTAAGCGAATATTTTTATACTAATTTGACATAGGAAGCTACAATTCGAGCTAGTTTCAAAATATTCGCCAGATACCAGCGACCACCTGCATGAAAAATTCATAAGTAACCGCTGTTAATGCAGTATGCCATTATTCAAAAGTCATTTTCAATGACATAGGCAGCTACAATTGATAAAATATTCTACTTTTTAACCACGAGGTGGGGGTGGGATGGGTGTGTGGGTGGGGGTGGGAGGCCCACCTAATTAATATGTTAAACTATGCGTTCATCATTCAGACAGCACACGCTCATCATTATGCAGAGTTATACATGTCAATACGTATTTAAAAACACATTAATCTAATTATGCATTAGTCATTTATATAGTGAACAGACAGACATTTAGAACAATAGCTGTATGCTACACCTTTGAACAATAGCGTGTACCTGCTCATTTAGGACAATAGCGTATACTCGCTCATTTAGAACAATTGCGTATGCGCGCTCATTCAAAACAACCAATCAGAACGCATTATTTAAATAGGTCAATAGCTCATTTGCATAACAATGGCGCACAGGGAGCCCCATTACTACTTGGGCTTCTTTATTATATAGTCAGTAGCGGGCACGATCTCTTTGAACATGTTTTAGAATCTTTAGAAAGTATTTGGTATGCTAATGTTTTCTATAGATATGCACATGTTTTCGAATCCAATTCCTTATCTTGGAGAGATGGACTTTTGCAGTGAAAGTGTTGTAAAATTTCCCCCTCTCTTATAATTTACCTTTGTGTGATTGGTTTTACCTGTATAATTAACCTAAAATTGAGATTCTTGGAATTAATGTTTCAAATTGTTAACGTAATTGTTAAAATTGATTCTAACACGCACATAAAGTGGGCTGAACTTAGTCTTCGATGGGTATGGCATACTATTTAGGAATGATTCCCTCTTTTGGGTCCAGCACTGAATTGTAGCTTTCCTTTATATGATCTGTTACATACAAATAACACCATGGTCTATATGCTGGGAGTATATGGTGATAGTTGATGCGTTTGTCATTTTGATGCACACATGCCCCTCACCATAGTCGATGCTGATGTCATGAACATACTGCAGGATATTTCCGAAGACAATAGACCTGTCTAGGTTTAGCTATGCCACACCCATCTCTAGCTTAGCTCCACGCACACCTCGCTTGTGTTAGGATCGAACGATCCCAGCCATAATTTACCTACGGCAGCAACAGCACCTAGTCAAATTGGTTCCACAATATTTAACATAATGATTATTAAATGGCAAAGCCATACAATTCGTACAATGTGTCGGACTATTACGCGCTAAAGACGGACTAAATATATTCATCCTACGCGTCACTAAGTTGAATGTCACGTCCTTTGACTTCAGACGATGGATGAATAAACGAGAAAGGTTCATTGCGGGAAAGGTGTCTGTTGTAATGCAGCCGAATGCCATGACGTCTAGGTAGCTAGAGAAGGAATTTCTGCGAATATTGAAATACCATGTTAGAGCGCCGTAAACAGAATATATCTTTAATCCTTTGCATTTGGTTTCCCGTGTATTGGAATCTAACATGGAGGACGTCTTGCGACCACCAGCTCTATGTTTCATAGGAATAGTTCTGCATCGTATAGAGCATGTATGGCTGGCCATTAACCGTAGACAGAGCACATCTCATTCCTCACCTACCTTTCCCATATGCATGCTCAATCATCCGAGGAAAAGTTGGATATCTGTTAGGGCTCTGATATTAGACTTCGCCTTGGACTTTTCCTTCTCCTTGCCGATCATGGCTAACGAGTTCGGACTACCTGTCGTAACAGGTATACGGCAACACTACATTGGCCCATCTATCTGATAACTCAACTGCCAGCTGCAGTTTACTGCCATACCAAGGACTAGCAGAATAATAAAACGTTACAATATATACCGCCCTTTGAGGTCACCTGGAAATAAGTTTAGTACCATTTCATTTCCCCCTTGCCTGAATCGTATCTTCGGCCCGGACGGTGATTTGGCATCACTGACACTGGATGAATCCAGTTCTAACTATATCTCACCCATCTCTAGCGAATCCCTACCAAAGATCTGCCTGTATTGGAATCAATCGGTCCCTGCACTCGCTGTATCTCAATTTCCTAAAAGCTATAGAGATACGTTATACGACGTGTGTCTTTACTATTTGATAAACATGGTGTTGAATATTTTGAAACTAAGTGTACTGGGCGCTGCAGCGCCCACTCAAATTAGTTTCAAAATATTGAACCGCTTACCTGTATAGTGTTCTGGAAATTGATAGTCATAATCAACTATGTGACCTGTAGAATGCCGTCATACTCAATTACAGAATGAATGCCTCGATTCAATCCTTCTTAAACGCGTAATAGTATAACACGCTGTGCGAACTGTTTGGCTTTGCTCTTAAGATTTTAATAAGCATGCTGTTGAATATTTTGAAACTAATTTGACTGGGCGCTGTTGCTGCCATACTACACCCAGTCATATTTGTTTCAAAATATGTTGCAGCTAACCTTATCGATCGATCCCTTCTCGATCGATCGAGTTTAGCTAGCGATGGGCGGGGCATAGCTTACACTGGAACGGTCCATTCTGAAAGCCCAGTGGGCATATTGTTCCAAACATATTTTCCGTCAAACCGATGTTATAATATTCAAAAACAAACAATTCCATTTTGATCAATGCGCCATATTATGCTGATTTAGAAATGGCGTACCACAAACAGCGAGCTAATGAAATTTTGTAACCAGGTACTCTAATACGTTTCATGATGTGTTAATGTAAACGTTCTTTAATGTAGAGTTGATGGCAAGAACAGTAACATAAAGTGCCTGCACCTTGATTAACTATTTACGCTGTTTCCTTGAATGGGTTCTGACAATTAAGTTAAAGCACACCTGGCTACATAATGATTAATTAAATAAAGCAAATACTATGTGGGGCTGCACGGAGGAAGTTGTGTTATTAATATAATCAATATGCGGCGGTGCTCGTTGGTGAGTTCCGGGGTGTGGGTGGGCGTGGCGGTGTGGTCACAAATCCCGATGTGTGTATTGCGCTGCATGGTAAATTATTGACGTGATAGAATTTTATGTCATGTATTCTAATCTACAGGATGCATGAGATACGTGCACTTTTAAAACATGGCTTCCAAGCATGTTCGATGACCATACATTTAATGTTGTCTATCGCACATTATCGAACCGTCACAATCCGTAGTAATTAGTTTTAGCTATATGACGCCCATTTCTAGCTAAGCACCACACCTGTTGTGGCCGTGTTGGGATCAATCCATCCCTGCACTCTTTGAATCTCAATTTTCAGTAAACTGTACAGCTAAGCTGGTGACTATTTTAAAACTCATTCGAATGGGTGCTGATGTTGTCTATGGCAGCAACAGCGTCTGATTAAATTAGCTTCAAATTGACGTAAATGATGTAAATCAATCACGCAAATCGAAAACTCTATCGCAAAATGTACGAATTGTCTGTAGTTAGTGAAATTATAATTGACTAATATTTATGTTAAGTATTCAAACTATTCAATATCTTACCTCTATTGATACCTTGGTATTCAGATTCTGACAAATCAGGTTTCACAGTTACAAACATGGTGGATCATTGAGAGAAATGGGTCACTTTATTAATGGACCATTCCAGTTTAGCCATGCCCTTTCCATGCCTAGTTAATCTCCGCCCACACCGCGCGTGAAAGATATACAGGTAAGCCGTTGACTATTTTGAAAATAATTGGGCTGGGTGCTGCTTAGTTTCAAAATATTCAACATAATGTTTATTACATATTAAAGACATACAATTCACACACAATGTCAGCCTATTAAGCGCTTCAAACGGACTAAATCGAGTCACCCACGATGCAATTAAATATGAGGTCATCATACACGTCACGTGTTTGAGTATGACGTCATATGATTGCTGAATACTCTGGAAAGGACCAGTGTATTAAATGATAGATGTCTCTACTATCAACTTACTTTCGGTCCAATCTGTGCCTGCTATAGACTGAGTTGACTGTGTACTGAAATACACTCCAGTTTCTCAAATCGTTATTGGAATTGTACTACATATTTCTCAAATTCCTGAACTAAAATTCGACAAATTCACACGCACGCGCGCACGCCGGCACGCACACATGCGCGCACACACACACACACACACACGCAAGCGCGCAGGGACGCAGGCACGCAAGAACGCACTCACGCACACACGCATGCACGTGTGCACGCACGCACGCAAACAAACTACACATAAAAATGCATTACGAGAGTACACATCTACTAATATAAAGAAACTATAACCAAAGTCATATAATGTGAGCAACAAATGGTTGCCTGCGTTGGACGGAAGGTGACAACCCGTGAACAATAACCATTTCAATGCGGCCATATCAGATAATCTCTGTCTGGTTATGACGACATGGTCTAGATGCTGATTTAGCCTAGTGAATTGCTGCCAGGTTAGCCACAGAGCTCCCAGAACCGACCAAGATGCCTGGAACTTCGGCCGCTGCGCCCCTCGAGTTGTCTATACACGAAGCGAGCTAATGACACCATCTGCTGCTCTGGTGGCGCCGCGCCGCCCTCTCTCATGGACCTCTCCGCGATACCAGCCCCTGCAAGGAAACCGTCAGACTTGCATCCGGTCAACCGTCCCCGCTAGTTATTGGCCACCAACAGCTAGAAACTGGCGATGAAGCTCGCTGCCGCCGACATCCTCTTCGAAACCAAGGGTGGTATCCTAGTAACACATCGTGCTTCAAAGGGGTCCATCCGCCAATCAGCGACAGCCACTTCCAAAACAGCCCCCTCACTACAGGCTGACCGATTGCATCCGTGTTCGGACACAAGCAACGTTATTCACTGGACGGCCCAAACCAACACTCTTGGAGCTACAAGACGATCTGGCCCTCAGCGACTCTAATATATCCAGCTGCAACGAGATGGAGCCAACATTAGTGTTACGACTAGCAACGGCCATGTCACAAGCATTAGAAGCTGCTTCCGAAGAGTCAGTAGCTGACCGAATTCAACAAGTTTTTTCGGGACTCTCAGCACCGTCTTCCAGACCTGCTCCGATCCTCGGCTGGGACCTCCAAAATAGCTACCTCGTTCGCCGTGACTGTTACTATTGTGAGGCTGATTGCCCCAGCTAGCTCTTCCGCAGCTGTATCATCTACTTACATGTCCGGATAATCCAGCACCTCTTCGGTTTCTGTGCCTCAAGTGTCCTTCTCATCGAGCATGCCTGCTACACACACTGCACCCATGCCGCATGCCATCCCACCTTCAGGCGCACCACTTGATTCCTTTTACGACCGTGTAGACCTTTGTTGGAACACCTGCTACTTCACCATCGTGTGAGTTGTCTAGTGAACCTACTCTGACTGCCAACACAATTTCCTGCCAATGACAATGGCCTTGTCAACACCGTGCTCGAGTTTGACCATGTGATTGTAAGTGCCCCTGTCGCTACCACTGCCAACAGAGTGGTCGCTTTTGTAACCAGCACCACCTCCGATGCTCATATGCCCGTTATTCCAGCCACTCATATTTCTGCTGCGTGTGTCAGTATTTCAGCCGCTCAAACTGCTGCCACTTCAGCCACCGCTTATGCTAGCCCTACTGGGACTCAGCCACTTCCGCCGTTTTCCGAGCCACGTCGTTTCACGGATGTGCCACTACCTGTCGAGGAGATTTTGACACCTGCGTTGATAGGAGTCAGGGACACTATCAATCACTATCTATGAGAGCTGCGTCGAAGAATTTATTCTTGTCCTGACGTCGATTTCCGAACAGCTGACGTGCATATCACAAGGAGTTCAGACTGATTTTGCATCAGTTAAACGCCTGCTAAGCCAGATGCTGCTGCAACCACGGCGGCGACACTTGATCTACTGCCAAGAAAGCCAGGGCAACCACGTCGATGCAGCCCGCCCACGAAGAGACCACAACCAGACTCCACCTGGATGGGATTTTAGAACACTTTCCATCTCCGCTGCTGATGCCACCACATCCGGTCACTGCGTTGTCCGACGATTTCTTGATTCGCGATCTTCAGTGCCACATCACCCACACATGACTATACAATCTAACGCTGGTGAACGACTCTGCAATGAGGGATGACAGGGCCAGGGAAGAAAATGGCATATACATACACCAGATGAACATAAATATTATTATTATATACGCCCATATAGATACCTTTATAGTTATATATCTTTCATCACTCTATCTCCGTTGTTCAAGCGCTGCTCATTCTTGAGCCTCGGATGCTTGAGTATGGTTGGTGTGTGTGTTGGGGGTTAGGGTGGGTGGGTGGGGTTGGTTGGGGATGTAGAGGGTGGGGTGGTTTGGGGGAGGGAAAGAGGTACGTTAATGGGGCGGGGGTGGTGCGGGTGGGCAGGTATTACTATTGTTTAAGGGTTCGCGTATTTATAAAACATAGAGGCAAAATAGAAGAACATGTGATGGTTGGCTGCCACATCTTAAAAAAAAGTAAATTCCCTAGCCTACCAGCTCCGGTATAATGAGCAGCTGCCAAGACCAGCACACCCGAAAAGACGAGTACTGATTGCCTGGATAATTCGTAAGAAAGCCAGCAATTCGCCACAAGATAATGAGATGCAGAGCTGAGAGTATAAAAGCCGCTCACTCTGTGTTCTCAGGATCAACTGGCTGAAAGGTTGCTCTGTGGCTGCCTCGCCAATGGCCTGGTTGACAGTTGACGCCCCGCTCTCCGATTCAGTAATGACATGGAATTTGCACTGCGGAACCATGCATGCTTTAACCTCTCAGCGTGGGCCAACATCTACATGCGAAGCAGAGGGACCTAATTTGTTTAAAGGCTTCCTCGCAAAAACGGCCAAATTAACAACCGAAATTCATCCATCTTCAGCACCCGTCCCTGTAACCACACTGCTCTGAAAACCTCGCTGATTTGCAACCTCCATGCCATTTCCCAACTCCGGAGAGAAGTAGAATCGACTGCATACTAGCATCACAGCAATTCCTCTGTGTAGGAACCCCGCCTAGAAGCGCCACTGCTACCCTCCATATGCTACCGAGTAACTTGGAAATTCTCTGTTTAGTACACGCCTTCGACCAAAGTGGTTTCTTTTTGTTCTCATTCTAAATAACATGTCCACCGCTTGTTGTTTTCATTCTAAAGGGCATTTCTTCTGCTCGTTGTTCTCCTTCTAATGGATGTCTCTGCCATGACCAATGAGCTTTCCCTGGACTGTTGATTCTAGCTATACAGTCCTTGTGCTGCCTGTTAAACCTGCCCGAATTGTGACATAGCCTAACCTTTCCATCGCCGCCTGTTAGCGACGGCGAGGTACACTAGGAGCCGCCAAACTTTCACCCATTCTAAGAGGTACCATCCACCAATCTTCTTGTGATCTGTATCAATTTAGGATTAAGTCATCGTGTGATGGTGTGCCTCAGAATATACCTACTAGGGCCGGTTAAAAGCCACCAGCGCCTGCAATAGTAAAACCTAGCCCCCCAACCCCCCTCTTTTGCGGGACCATTTCGACCATGACTGTGCCTTTCTACTGTTCTTAGGAATTGAACTGTGCATGATCAAACTATAAATGGACGCACTAATCCAGTCCTTATTTTTTTCTTGCATAATCTTTAGAAATATCGCTCTAAAGCGTCATTTGTTATTTTTCCACCGCTTTCAAATGGCTGTATCATTTCACTTGAAGGAACATTTCAAAACGAGATCGCCAGTCTTAGACGGAAATTGCAGATATCGCTCTCACATACTATTCAATGTGAACACACATTACTAGCATTGTAACGGCGTCGCCTTGCCAAATATTCTTGTAAGTAAGGATACTCTTCCCTTTCGCTGCTTTTCCAAGCTGATGACGCCCTATGCACACTGCCCGAATAAATTCCCCTCTCAGCTCGCCATACTTGTGCTCGAAAATCCCATTGCCTATTAGCAAGTTCCATAATGAGCTGGTTGGACGTCGCGATATGACTTCATACCATGTAAGACTGTTGTGCATAGCTGCTCCTTGTCCATGGCCTCGACTATCTCCCATCATCCTTTCCACCATCCGGACGAGTCTTATGATTGTTGCGAAAATTCGTCGCCAAACTTCGCACCCATCACTAAGATACACTAAGCACTCTTAGCCTGAATACAGATAGACAGCGGTGCAATCCTTTCCTTCTATGCCTAGGGATTTTTTTTCCTTGTTCGTCTTTTTACCACTTGGCCGGTGGTTTAGCCAAACGTAGCTTTAATTTGACAATCCTGTGTTATCACCCGTTCTCGCGACCGAACCAGATAACCACCACATCAAAGGACTCTCTGCCAAGTGTGTTGCATCTTCTTGGCCACCTGACTCAGCGGAGGTTCCACTAAACACGTTCCTGTTTAATTACACAAGCCTATTTGCGCATCTGCAACCCATGATGACAGTCACCTTGGACTGCATCAAGTGCTTTTTGACATCGCTCAAGTCGGTGTAAATCTCGAGCCAAATACTTGCCTGACACTGTAAGGGAAGAGGTTCTTGCACAAGTTAAATGAGCACGCCATTCTGTGGCCGCCTGTGGGCTTAACCCGCAAAACATTCTCAGTAGTCTAAAATACTGCATCATGTGGGATCCCCTCTAGAGCAATAGAGCTAGACACACACAGAAGACCCACATCTGGCGATCTGCTGAGAACATCGTATCAACTAGGCAGTAACAACTGAAACTTCTCCCCCTCACCCGCATGTTCTTTAAGACACTAAACTAGAAATCACCTCCATCTCTGCTTTATGTGAACCTTTGTAGAAAATAGTTAGCTCTCAGAAAAAATGACTTTCATGACTAACTAACCATAAATACATAAAGACCGATGAAATGAATAGTGACCATTAGAGACGGACTAAGTGCCGATAGGAAAACCTACTGTCTCTTCTCCCGCTCCTCCCACTTAGGACCATCCTCCTGAGAGACAGCCATTTACCCGTCACCTCATAGGCACTTCCACCTCCGGAACAATGCTAGTTCGGAAAGCGTGATCTGACAATCATGACGCAAATTCCTACTATCACAGCCCCCTGCACCCCTTTTCGGTCAATGACTAAAATATTGCACACGGTTTTGGAAAACCTAAACGTTAAGTTAAACACCAACCACGCGCTTTCTGTCTTGCTCCCGTCCCCTCCTCGACACACTAGTGCCTGAGAGACCGAGACACTTAACTATAGCTCAGCTTGAATGCAGGAAAGAAAGATCGAGAGCCACATATAGCCACCTTTTCCCTCCCGTATTCGCACACATACTACATCCACGCGCACCTCCCATTCCCATGCCAGATTAACCCGAACCGATCCCTCTTCTCAGAAGGATGCACCCATCGGCCTGGGAAGGCCTTTTCGAATACCACCGCCACTGAAGCTGTCATAGGCACGACCGCCGTCAATACAACCTCCACAGGAACGTCTATTACCTAAGCCACCACCTCCGGAGCCATTGCTGCTACCTCCGCAACCGGGACTCACTCTTCCAGCCTCCACCTCAATTTCTACCGCTCACGTCATTAAGACCGCCTCTACAGGACCGAGCGTACTTATCTGCGCCACCCTCCTCCGCTCGAACTGCAAAGGAAAGATAAAGTAAGGGAGCAACACACGCAGCCGACTTCAGGGCGAACCACCAATACCACTATGCCTCCAAGCGAACAGCGACGACGAGACCGGCAACCACGCCACCGGGGAAGAGACAACCATGTTATGTATAGCTAGTCGTTTTCAAGCACCTACTCATGCTGGAAATGCTCGACCGGACCTGCGCGTTTACAACAAGATGCCTGACTGCTCTGGTCAGCAAACGTTTGTCAGCTAGCCCCAATCCTGTTTGAAGGTAATGATATCACAAGCTCCGAGATCAGCACGGAAGACTGACAATACCCAGGGTGTGGTGGTTTGGGACTCACAAGCATGGACAGCCCCCGCCTCCTCGACGAAGCGAGCCCTCCGCCACTTTGACTGGCACTCCTACCCGGGACCAGATGTGACCATGGAAGGAGGATGTATAGCTTGCACAACGACTGGGCTCCCGATCTCCTCGGTTGATGGGGGAACTAGCGTGGGATGGCAGCCGCCTGGCCACACTGATCGACCAACTCACTGATCGGCTGACCAAGCAACTGATGGATCAACCGACTGACCAACCATCCAATTGACTGATCAACTAAAGCATCAAACAGCTGATCAAATAAGTGATCAAGCAAATGTCAGACCTACAGACCAAGTAACCGACTGTCGAAATCACTGTCGCTCCGATTGTGAACATAGTTGCCTTTCCAGCATTTATTTCCGTGTGTTCTTTCTACAGTAGTCAGATCGAATTAAATTAGCTGGCATGTGTAGTCTCCGTAACAGCGCACTTGATGTTCTCAACATGTTATCAATAAAGAGTATTGAGCCGGGAACGTCTAAGGAGTCATTTTGTAGTGTAGATACCAATTTCACTGGTGATTGATGATACCATCTCAGAACACGATGAACCATTTAATGGAACAACCAGGTCATTACATTTGGAAATTCCGTGTCTCGTGTCTAACTACTAGATACACGTGGGGTGTTCTAGGCACACATTGCAAATATTGGATTTTATGTTTGATCTAGCTGTTTTACGCCCCTCTCTAAAAGCATCTCATATTGCACTGCTTCTTGCAGCGGTAGTTCCATCGGTGGGCCTTTGCAGTTGATCCATCCATCATATGACGTCATAATCAAATACATGACGTGTAGGATGACGTCATCAGCAGTGGTCCTAAGAATGCCGTAGATTAGTACGTCACGCGATTATACTTGGTGACAGAGTAAGCATGGTTGTACGAATTGTATGTCTTTGATATTTAATAAAGATGCTGCTGACCATTTTGAAACTAATTTGACTGAGCGCTTTCCCAGCACCAAGTCAAATTATTTTCCCGATAGTCAACGGCTTACCTGTGTAGTTTTCTGGAAATTGATAGTCAGGAACTTCATGGATCGATCGATCATAACACCAGCGAGGCGTGAGTGGAACTTAGTTAGATATGGTCAGGGGATAGCTAAAATTGGAACAGTCCATTGACTTCACACCCTGCTCGTAAATGTTGGTTAGTTCCATGGTGATCACATTTTGCTACGTGCTGGGGTATAACGCACCTCTTAATATTAAACAACTGTGTATGTGCGTGTGTGGGGTGGGGGTGTTTCTCATGGGTCGAACGATCACGGCTCATTAGAATACAGACGCGTTATTCATACAGATGATCTTCCCAACTGGCAACGAAGAATACGAAGTGTAATTTCAATACAATTGTGGACAATATGGTCTGTTAATTACGCCGATCTTCTCATTCAGAACAAAGAGTGCATTCCTCTCGTTCACATACAGGGTAAATCGGAATCAATGATTTATTCTAGTATAATCACGTGTCGTGAATGATGTGGCAGTAGGTGGCTTATATTAAAGGATCTACTTTAGTGGGAATCATGAACGCCCGTAATAAATATTGATATTTCACCGTGGCTGTTTCTAGCAAAATTTAAAATAATTGTATTACGCTAGTCAACGTAGACCAGGAAAATATTACTTGTACATATTTATAGGAAATCAGGCAAAGACCAATCAATTTCATATAAAACAAAATAGCACACACGTACATGGGACAATCTCGGCCAGGCGTGTACGAACGCTTAGGCATTTGCGTATATGCAAACATGCAAGACGAGCATATGTGTATGTACGCGCGCACGCGGATGTTTTTGTTCTAAGAGGACACATATATAAAACATGGTGTACTAATTGAGGAAATGCAGTTTCAGATAATCATTCGACAATGAAAGGCGTGGCTTTTCATCACCTAATGCACAGCACTGCTTCGCACATTATAACTGTTACACATCTAAGCTGATTTGTATCAAAGGTAATGCTTAACAGAACCCTTGATTAAAACATACCATGGCATCACTGACCCGCATTCTATTCCTCTCCTTAGAATCGTGCTAATCTTGACATTACTCTGACCACCTGTGTTACTGGACCAGTACTTGGACACTGCTGGGCTATAATCAGCACCGTTTGATAGCTGGGCGTATATTTCAAGATGCGTCCATAGGTAGCGCACACCATTAAATGACATTTCCAGTTTAGCTATGCACCGCCCACCTCTAGCTAAGCTCCACCCACACATCGCTTGTGTCTGGATCGATCGATCCCTGGTCTCTCTGACTATCAATTCCCAGAAAACTATACAGGTAAGCTGTAGAATATGTTGAAAGTAATTTGTTTGAAATTTGAAATTAGTTTCAAAATATTCGACATACTGTTTATTAAAGAGTAACGCCAACGTGTCGGCCTATTACGCGTTAATGACGGACGATATCAAATCATTTATGACGTAATGATTATGACGTCCATCTACACATTAATTATTTCATTATGATAGCATATGACGGCAGATGGATAAACTGGAAAGATGAATTTAAACACATTCATCCAGATTTTAGAAATCAGAATTGTGTTAATCCTTTGGATTCTGGATTACAAAGATCGTAATTTTATCCAGAAAAGCTGTTGAATATTTTGAAATTAATTTTGACATGGAGCTATATACAGTGGAATGAGGTTCAGGCATTGCAACGCAAGATGTATTAACCCTTTTAAAACCGACTACTACAGTTATTATTCACGTTTGTAATTTGTATCAGGTAAGTGTCCGCCATATTGTTTTGCGGTGTCCATTTTCTTTTCTCAACGCCTCTGATCTAGTAAAAGAGCTCGTCAAATCAAAATCTGTGTATGATAGCGCATATGTAAGACACCAATGAGCACCACAACATCACAGTTTCTTCAAATAAAATACAGAGAAATTACGAGCTAACGACACAAAAATAAAATAAATATGTTTATAATTACGTTCTCTCCCATCCAAAGATAAATACGCGTTCAAATTCGGATGTAAATCGTATAGTTATTCTCTCTCAGAGAGCAATTCTACCTTGCACGAAGATATTTTGAAAAAGCCAATACCGCTGATGTTATTTTTCTGCGCGTATATCCATTCAATTAGTTTATTTGCATATCAAAGATTTCAAAGATACACGCTCTAACCAAGTAGTAGATGTTGATTTCAGAGGGCCGAGTTTTTCAATAACATTCTACGGACTGACATTTCTAATATAATCGCGGAACGCAGGGAAATGTGTACGCATTTTCATATACTATGAGTGATTTTTGAAAAGTAAAAAAATAATGCGGTTTGATTGGAGGGGACAAATAAAGAAACTATTTTACACCAGCCCTCATCATACACACACTCTCGCACGCACGCAAGCACTCATACATACGTACACGCGCGAGCGCATATGCCAATGCGGGGCCACCGCTGCCACCATTGCGACGCACACAACCTCCGCCTCTGCCACTAACATAGCCAGCAACAGTAACAGCTACGACCGTTTGTGTTCCTGAAGCTGTTGTAAACGAGAATCATAACCACTATCATGACAATAACGCCATCGCCAACTCATCCACACTGTTCACAGCATTTGACACGTACTATCCCGGTGACTCATCCCCCAACATTAATGATATGGATAACCCACTAAGCACATTTCGCTGGATTTCCGTGAACGATTTTGGAGGAGATATCGTAAACAATGAGATGTTCATAAGAAAACTAGACCCCTCATATAAATGGTCTCATTTAGTCCCCAATCGCATGGGTAGCTTACATAACGGATTATTAAATATTAGGCCAATGGGACAGACAGACACAAATAGAAACATACATACAGAGAGGCAGACAAACAAACAGACAGGCAGGCATACATGCAGGTAGGCGGGCGGGCGGACGGACGGGCGGACGGACGGACGGACGGTCGGACGGACGGACGGACGGACGGACGGACGGACGGACGGACATACCGACCGACCGACCGACCGACCGACCGACCGACCGACCGACCGGGACGGACAGACAGGTAAGCAGGCAGACTCTGCGCAGATCTGCCAACATTGGAACAAATTTATTATACGAAAATACTTCACGTTCGAATTCTTTTCAATTCCCAATGTAACTAGCATATTCAAATTCCTATACGTCTATGTGAGCGAAGTTCTGGAACCGACCAGATTACGGAAAGTAGGGCACCGAAAACCACGAATACACCATCATCTAAGCTAAATTTTGCGTATTAAAATTACTTCATCTAGAATTTGTTAGATTCGGAATATAATTAGCATATTAAAGCTCAAGTCTATGTGGGGTACATTATGGGGCTGAACATACTACAGACAATAGGGCACTGAAAACTGTGGTGGTTTATTAATGCAATGAACCTTTCCAGTTTAGCTATGCCCTGCCCATCTCTAGCTAAGCTCCACCCATACCACTCTCGAGTTGGGATCG
The DNA here is from genome assembly GCA_034401795.1 of Chaetoderma sp. LZ-2023a. NCBI lineage: Eukaryota > Metazoa > Mollusca > Caudofoveata > Chaetodermatida > Chaetodermatidae > Chaetoderma > Chaetoderma sp. LZ-2023a. The sequence continues at coordinate 73,793,088 of CM067367.1, forward strand.
ATGGATTTTTGAACTACTAGACGATACATTTCAAGAACACTTTAGAGGGAAGCCGTGGAATACTTTGACACTAAATGTACTGGGTCCTGTTGCTGCCTATGGCAGCAACAGCGGCCAGTAAAATTACTTTCAAAATATATAACAGCATTTTTATTAAATAACAAAAACATACAATTCGTATGTGTCAGATTATTAAGCATCTAAGATGGACTAAATCGAGTCAGGCATGACGTCATTATTATGACGTTATCCTACGCGTCACTTAATTAATTACGACTTCATATGACGTAATATGATGGATAGACAACCTGAAAAGGCCCATTAGCAAGTGGTATTAATTACCCTCGTTCCGTCAGAGGATGAGTGTATTGTATTCGGTTCTATGTGCGTTCAGGATGGCAAGCGTCTACAATCTATGATTGGCCTTGTTAACATATGTGACCTATAAATACGGGCGCTCTCTTCATACACGTCGTCCATATTGTGTGGACCATGCATTGACAAGTGGTATTAGCCCTGTAATGCTCAATTTGCTCATGCCAATTTCAATAGACGGATCCATTTCTAGGTATGCCACACCTATTTCTAGCTAAGCTCCACCCCTTTTTGCGTGTTGGAATCGATGTCTATATATACGCTGAATAATGAATTCCCAGACTTCCAATATTGAGGTAACTATACAGGTAAGCTGATGACTATTTTGAAACTAATTTGACTGGGTGCAACGAAAACCATGAATCGGCCTAAATTTGAGCCGAAATTATTTCATGGTAGATAGTTTTAAATCTCACTACTCCGTAAGCGTATGCCTATACCTATCTAAACATATGGGTGATATTCTGGACCGAACCCATTATGAGCGATATGTCAGGCCATATCAACACCTATCTGAATGTGGTGAATGTGAACCAACCATATTACAATGGGTCCATATGGCGAATATGTAACTACCATTACTTGATGGTGGAATCGTGCAAAAGCAGTAGTACATCTTCAGTTATATACATCCATATATACAACAAGGTATTACAAATCGAGAACAGACATTCTGATACCGAATATAGTAAATTGTTGGCATTTGACAACTGTCCGTGGCTACTAAATTGAATATTACGAAATTACTACGTGGTAGAACACTCAAGATTCATTAGCGTGTTCATATCGCTATCTAATCATATCGGTGAAATTATGTGGCCAAACCTATTGCAGACAGGTAATAGTAGGGCATTGAAAACCCGTACATCTGCCAACATTGAATCGAATCTACGCGATGAAATCGTATACTACGAAATTACTTCACGGTAGAATTTATTTAAATTCCCAATATAACTATCGTATTCAAATCCCTCTACGTCTATGTGAGCGAAGTTCTGGAGCCGACCATATTACATACAGACAGTAGGGCACAGAAAAGCACGAAAAAACAACATTTAAGCCAATATGTGCCTAATACAATTATTTCATCTAGATTTTGTTAGATTAGCAATATACCTAGTATATTAAGGCTCACGTCTATGTAGGTGAAATTATGGGGCTAAACATACTGCAGACAATAGGGCACTGAAAACCGAATCACCGGAATTTAGCAAATTTTCGGTACGAAATTGTGCACTACGAAATTACTTCATGGTAAAAAATTGTTTAACCTCAATCCATTACTTCACTAGCGTATTGATATACCTATCTAACTATATGGTTGAAATTCTGTGGACGAATTTCCTGTAGACGTTCTTAACTTAGCACATGCATAGGCATACACTTTCGGTTGATTTCTGTATTCAACAATCTGCTACAATATTATTGGCAGCAGTTTTGACTGGAAATTTGGAACATTGATAGTCTATCAATACTGCGGCATAATTGCATTGGCCCTACATGGATTTATGCCCACGGATGGATTAAAGACAAAAGGATACTACTGATGATCACACATCCATTATTCATTCGTATCCCGCGAGTTCTCTTTCGATACGAGATCGTGAAATGTATCTCGTATGTAGGGGCCTATTGAGTAGCCATTGACGTAGCGATTTCACGATCCACAGTGTTGCTTTTACAGTCTGCTGCGGAGATAGACTGGGTCCCGGTCTGTCTGGTATCCGAAGTTGAGTTTGTGTAACAGTCTAGTCGTGTGATAACGTAAGAAGATGACCGGTCATTCCATTAGAGGTGTAGTTTCGAAGAAGCCAAGCCTTTATGTTAGATGGATCCATTATTGTTAGCGAACTCTGTCTACTTGTTCGCCCTCTACAATATTATTACGCATGTTTTTCTTTTGAAATTTACCACACACATAGTACGCCTCAAGACTGTCTGTAACAAGTCTGAAATATGTACCCTATCTCGAATGCAACAAATGTGAATCATACTATAATACAATACGGGAAGGGTTAAACAGACATGGTACATCATCGTCGTCCTCATAATTTATTAACCCTGTATTACCTAAATTGAGTCAAGAATATAACACAAATATTTGGTTATTGAGTGCCTATTTGCAGGCCAATAGACGACTGTTTTGAAGAGTTACTATTGGAATGACTGGCTCAATTATTGAGCCGGTCATTTCGGTGGTGAATTTTCAAAAACGATCTTCTCTTGACCTGCAAATTAACATCCTCAAGATCACTGTAGATGCCGGTTTTGGTGGCCTCCTCATGAAAGGGTTAACATACATTACGAGAAGATGATAGGCTTACATGGGCAGTCGTTGTTGGTGCACTACTTAATACAGGTCTATGAAAGCAACACGTAGGTGGGTAGGGTGGGGTGGGCTACCAGTCAAAGAATTAAAAAGATATTCGTATAATTGTCTTTATCTGAGATATTGAAATTTCGGTGTTAAACATTCTAAAGGATTTTGTTAGAAAAACACACACTTGTGCCCGAGTAAGTCACGTCTTGGTGGTGGTTGCTTGAAATGACTTCCATAGGCCTGACGTTAGTCAATCGGTCACTGAATCCGGATGGTATATTAATACATTAATATCGCGCTCGTGTTGGTATCGATGGATCTCTGAGCTTCTTGACTATCAATTTCCAGAAAACTATACATGTAAGGTGTTGACTATTTTGAAACCAATTTGACTGGGTGCTGTTGCTGCTTGTGGCAGTAACATCGCCCAGTCAAATTAGTTTCAAAATATTCACCAGCATGTTTTGTAAATAGCAAAGACATATAATTTGTACAACGTGCCGGACTATTAAGCATTTAAGACGGGCTAAATTGAGTCAGTCATGACGTCATGACTATGACGTCATCCTATACATCACGTCGTTGATTATGACATCATATGACGTAATATGATGGATAGACAACATGAAAATGCCCATTAGCAAGTGGTATTAATTATCCTCCCTCCGTCAGAGGACGAGTACATTGTATTCAGGACAATAATCTATGATTAGCCTTGTTAACATATGTGACCTATAAATATAGGTGGTCTCTTAATACAAGTGGTCCATATTGTGTGGGCCACGCATTACCAAGTGGTATTATCCATGTAATGCTCAATTTGCTCATGCCAATTTCAATAGAGATCCATTTCTAGGTATGCCACGTCTATTTCTAGCTAAGCTCCACCCCGATTTGCGTGTTGGAATCGATGTATATATATATATATATATATATATATATATATATATATATATATATATATATATATATATATATATATATATATATATATATATATATATGCTGAATAATGAATTCCCAGACTTCCAATTTCAAGGTAACTATACAGGTAAGCTGATGACTATTGTGAAACTAATTTGACTGGGTGCTTTTAAAGGTTTGCTGCCTCTGGCCGCAACAACGGCAGGCCAAATTCGTTTCAAAATATTCAACACGGTGTTGATTAAACAGTAAAGACATACAATTCGTACAATTGCCGGACTATTCAATTTTCATGACTGAGCTCCATACGCCATTCATTTACACATTTTGGATTGTGACGTCAGCATGTATATGAAGTAATTGATTATGACGTCATATCCTTCAGTTACATATAGAACCCAGCCATTATCATAGAACATGACTGTTGAATAAATAGCAAAGACATACACTTTGAACAGCGTTTAGTCAAATTAGTTTCAAAATATTCAACAGCATGTTGATTAAATAGTAAAGACGTGCAATTCGCATACTTGACTGGCTATTCAATGTTCCTGGTGGAGCTAGATACGTCATTCACTACACATTTTGATTGTGACGTCCAGCTACATCTGACCTAAATACTTATGACGTCATAGACAGAAAAAATCCATAAAAATTCATAGAAAATGTCCTATGTCTACTTGCCGTCCAAGAGACCATTGTGGTTTTTCTTTTGCAATTTACTACTGGAATTATAGGATCGGTTATCCAACCAGTCATTCCAGTGGCAAACTTTCAAAACAAGTTCTCCGGCGAGTAGCTAATGCAAATGGACATTTCTCACGATCATCGCAAGAAGTCATTTGTGGTCAGTTTGATAGAGTGCTAAAGTGGACATATAAGAGGCCGCGAGTGGGCGTGTGCTTGAGTACTTTCATCTGCAGAAGGAATGATAAACCTATTTTGTACGCAGTCATCCAGCAAAAGAAGAGGTACCTATTTATTAGAGTAGTTATTTGGAGTTCCGTTGGCTGTTTATTAACATCATTAAGCGGTCATCGCCGCGCACACTCTATTGCAGTCGGACCCGAACACATAAGAGAACTCGCCATGAATCACGCGAATGAAGATAATAATTATAAGATATTCAGCAATCTAAAAATAGAGCCGGGTCTTCGCGCCGAGAATTATTAGATCTCATATCGATGGAGATCTCGCGGGACACAGCCCCACAATCCCCTGCACGAAATGGCCGCAATTCTAGACAGCAAAAAATAGAAGCGTTCCCTCAATTAAGCTAATGCTACAGAGGTTAAGCTGATACAAAAATCACCACGACCCATAGTGTTCCTTTTACAGTCCGCTACGGAGATGGACTGGGTCCCGATATGTATGGTCGCCGAAGTGGACTCTGTGTAACAGTCTAGTCGTTGTGATGACGTAATAAGATGGCCGGCCAATACATTGGAGGTGTATTCTCGTAGAAGCCTCCCCTATATTTTTAGATCGACTCCTTCAGTGTAACGAGAAAAAAACGTTTGACACCTGACCAGGAGGATGTTCCGTGCGAATGACGAACATGCATCGGGGAGTGAAGGAAATAACCCATGTTTCCAACGATAACGAGTCCGGATTGGGGGTGGGTGGGTTAGCGTGTTGGGATAGTGGTGGTGGTGGGGTGGGGTGGGGTGGGGTGGGGTAGGTGCTGGGTATGAATTTCTCATGGCTTATATCAGGTCCATGTCTATCAGGTCCCATTCACGCCACGCAACTGCGTTGTGGCCAGGCGACCACCATCTCGTCCCCCTTCCCATGGCAGCAACATCGCTCAGTCAAATCAGTTTCAAAATATCCGACAGAATGTGTATTAAATAGTAAAGTCATATGTGTCGTACAGTGTGTCGGACTATTAAGTGTTAAAGAAGGACTATATCGAATAAGTCATCGTGTAATGATTGTGACATCTTCATACACACCACCTAGTTAATTATGACGGCATGTGACGTCAGAGGAGTGATGGATAAACTGGAAAGGTGAATTTAAAGGCATTCCTCCAGATTATAGAAATCGGAATTGTGTTAATCTTTTGGATTCTGGGTTACAAGAATTGTAGTTTTATCGAGAACAGCTGTTGAATATTTTGAAATGAATGTTGACAATGAGCTATTGTTGCCACATAGAGCAAACAGAGCCCTCTACAGATATCTTGAGCAATGCCCATGTGCGTGCCATGAGAAGACAATTTTGGAACATTTCCCTCTGGGATGCGTGGATCGATGAACGAGCTCGTCATTCCAGTGGCACATTTTAAAAAACTGGCATTCTCATGGCCTGCAAATGGACATTCAATATACACATTTGTTAATTTAGTCACACAATTTAACGATTAAAGATGTAACTTTTGAATGAGATTTCGAATTCGGCATATATCACATGATTAAAGCTGAAGGGTCATTATAAAATTAAGAATAGTTTTCGTAAATAAAATAGTAAGCAAATTAATTATAAATGTTTGTAATTTGTAATGGGTAAGTGTCTGCAATATTGTTTTGCGGGGGGGGGGGGGTGTCATTTTCTTTTCCCCATACCTCTGACCTAATAATAGAGCCCAAGCGAGACACAAGCTAATGCACAAACCGACGTCACAAGAATTCACACGAATTCAACAGAAACCATAAAGGCCAGGCGTGAGTCTAGACCCTAGCATTGGGAACTAGCATATAAACGCCTTAAATAGTACAACACACACACACAATAATAGAGCTCGTCAAATCTAGATCTTTTTTAACACCTCATGTGAAAGACATCTAACGAGCACCACACTATCACAGTTTCTTCAAACAAAGTACAGAGAAATAACGAACTGCCGAATCAACAAAACAATTAATTTGTTTATAATTATAAAGATAAATATACATTCAAATTCTGATGTAAATCTTGTAGTTATTGTCTCTCAAAGACCTATTCTACCTTGCACACGAGCTCCACGCCAATTTGAAGAGGCCAATACAGCTGACGTCATTTATCTACTTGTATATCAATTTAATTAGTTTATTTGCATATGGTTGGGTGGCGCTACACCAGTGCTTTGTGGTCAGGTGAACGACATCTCATGCGTGGGGGTCGAGAGGGAGGCATGAATGAAATGAGATGGAACACGTCAAGATTAATTTTCTCACACATCACAAACAAAGCCGTGCTAAAATGTGAGCAAAAATGATGGCCAGAACGGCTGTAGATGCCTTATTTAAAGATGTTCATTGTGAATTCGTAATTTATCTATACATTCACGATCATATGTTCAATCCCGGGAATCCTGAATTGCGACCCACACTAATTACATCAACTTGGCTATCATAATCACGTTCACATCAGCAACAGACTGTTGAAGCTGAGAGCAATGCCTAGCTTTTAATTTATAGCTAAAGATAAAAGAATGAATAAACATGCTTTATTCAAATTTATATGGAAGTACACCTCATGGCTAAAACGACTATCGCATCAGCGTCCACGTCCATGCCCACACATTTGGATTTTTGCCTAAAGCGACGTCAGCCTGAAAGTAGCAAGATAGCCTGGAAAATGATTCTGGTTGATGTGTCGGTTTGGTCACCTGTGAACGATAACTGCAGGATCACTTAGCTCAAAGAGTTTTATCCAGAAAATGGGCCAAGTGGTTCCAAAAGAAAACGGATGGATGAGTTAAATTTTAAGGAACATTGGTTTGATAAATATTTAAGCAAGGATCCACCATCAAGTCGAAATTGACAGATGACTCGATGCGTTTTGAAAAAGGCATGCAGTACGTGGTATTTCAATGGCTTAAACAAATGCACAAATACAACGCATAACAAGAGATTGTCAATATGCAATCATGGGGTGCCACAAATCATAACTTGTGGAACACCTTTGAAAAGAGTCTATAATGAACACGAGCCTAGAAAGAACATTTAATTACTTTAGCAACTGCTTCTCTATGTGTCAAAACTTCGGCCATATATTGATTTGGTAACTCCTCCTTCTGTTAGTTTAGAGCCGAACCTTGCGTTCCTCGATGGCTAGAACCTAGACGGAGACGACTCACGCTCCCTCTACGTTTACTAGTACCTCTTAGGATTGTCTTTAAGACAAAGGAGGATTTCACAGCGAAATAATAATTATAGTAATAATGGCCTAGCAGTGAATCTTGGGCAATTTACATAACTCTAACGCAGTTAAGCGTTAACTCCTAATGGCCGCGTCTCATACGGCGCATGCTCAGAACACTGACGACGGCAACAGATTCTGATTGCCGATAAACCGTATGGTGACTGGAAATAGCAGGTGGCTCATCCACGCCTTCCAGGAACGTCACCATATTCTGCCATTGGCTGCTTTACCAATGTTGTGCTGTTCTGTCTTTGTCTTGTTATTTGTGGTTGTGCTGACACATAATTAGAAGTCGCTCCTCGGCGTCAGTACTCGTCGCCCAGACAACACTTACGCGCCATCGGCTTGAGAAGTCAGACCCAAAATAGGGGCTTGAGTGAGTTATGCAAGAAAGCAAACTTGTTAAAGTTAAGTAGGCATAGGTCGTTTCAGGCTTTGCCACTATGTGTCTGGACCTTAAACACTAAATGCTAGTCTCGCTCCTCGGGAAGGGCCGCAAAAATAATGCACCGCCAGGTAAACAAGCTATTAGGGGGTCGACTGCTCCGATTTCTGTGCACCGTCTCTACGTGAACCAGCTTGCATCCCGTAATATAATAATAACACACACAAAATTCAATACGCTTTGCTGTTAATAGGCGATCGGTATTACTGACTCTCCTCCTCCGCGTCAGCATTGTAGGCAGTTTCCTGTGACGGAGGCCCACACGAGGCACTTTCCTCTCGTAACACCAATTTATTGGCTGGCATGAGGCATGTATATACTGTATATTACATGTTAGCCCATGCAGGGCTTATCCTTTACTCAGATACCTTGCGAATATAGATAACTAGATACGTTAGGTATCGCAGGCGAGATATACGCGAAAGGCGCAGTGGTACCACTTAGAGGTCAGTCTATGTATCTGCCAGTTGCCCAATGTCTACTCTCCGAAGCCGCGAGGCCAGCTAACCAGCATCGTCGGTACGGCCCATACCGTAAGTACGAGGACCAGTCCAATGAGAAAGTAGACATGGGACAAGGTGGCTCAGGAGCTGCATTCCACTATACTCGGGAACAGACTCTACATTGCTGTGCCATGAGAATTATATAATGTAAAGTAACCTAGAACACCATAATGTACAGGCATACAGGTTCCACTAATAGCACGACGGATGAACCCGTCGTGTTCGGCTTGTCGGGGATGCTTGCCCGGCCCTACTGGGAGGTAGACCATTTCAGCGATCCTAGAGATCGGGTTTTGTATGCGCCGATCGCCCACAGTCTCCTCTCCAAACAAGATCACCCCCACCTCCACCCCTAGACCAGCTAGCCAGCATCGTGGTGCCGCTCCATACCTCAGGTACGGGTCAGAAACTGAAGAAGTTCCCGAATGGCGAGGCGACCGTGCTACGCACCCATCCACCCATCTATCCATTTATTCAGGGTGATCTACATTTGATAGACGACATAACAGTAACATACAATACATAAAACACACTTGAAACTGCAACCTGGACAAGAATAAGTGTACAATTCGGTGAATCGTGAAAAGTAGGTCACCTTTACTTACTTTTGATATATGACCCACCTGTACGCCACCTGTAGGCCACAATGCATCTATATACCAAGTGTGTTAACTATACTATGGTTCAGACAAAGGTAGGGATGCACGGGCACACGTGCGCGCGGATGCGCGAATGGGTGGATGGATGGACGGAGGCAGGCATGCACACATAGGCAAAGCGATTACTATATACCCCACAAGCAAGGGTATACACATTATATCAAATGGAATTATTGGCTATGTGTATTACACTAAGGTATCAATGTTCACCAGCTCATCTCCAATCTTGATTAGTCAAGCTTGTATCGTAGTATCCTGCCACGACACCCGTCCAGCTTCAGTTTGAAAATAACTGCAAACACGATCACGAACTGCAAACCAACATCGAGATGATGGCCATGATGAATTCATGTGTCTCCGCGATAAATTATACCTTTCTCGCAAACTTGTTTGCTCACATAGACTATGGACGTAGTTGTGCAAGGTGCATGCAGCTTCAGCAACAATGTCTACCTTGTCCGGTGGCAATGTGTCGATGGAAAATACGTCAGTGCTCTCCCAGAAGTCCAAACGCATTCTCAATAACCCCACGTGCCCGGGACAAGTGCTAATTAAACACCTGTTTGTGATGCAGGTGTCGTACTGGATACGGCTTCATTAAATATGCTTTGAGTGGAAACGCTGAATCTCCTAAAACAGCATATGGCATCGTTCCTGATTCTTACACACTTTCAAGATCGTCGTCTCTATGTTCTCTCTGTCAAGGGATATTCGAAGTGCTGATGGCTCATATATACTGGCATCACTACGCCGCCCATGGTTTCCCATTTGTATACTTACAATCCGCATCAACAAGGGCCATGAGAAGAATAGAGAAATATGCCGTGTAGTTAAAAAAAAGTACTTCCAGTGCGTAGCTGTGACTGTATCACTACATTCTAATATGTTGCATTGTTATATGAGGTCCGACATAGATAATACATATTACATTTGTTCAGCATCCATTCAGAAATGTCGTGTACACCTTTTTGGATCTTTGGAAGACGACAACGACGACGACGGCGAAAACAACAACAGCAGTAGTAGCAACAACAACAACAGCAGCAGCAGCAGCAGCAGCAGTAGTAGCAGCAACTGCAACAGCAGCAGAAGCAGCAGCAGCAGAAGCAGCAAGAGCAATATCAACAGCAAGGGCAGCAACCGATGTTAACAATATTGGTGTGCTATACAAACTTGTGGTCATACCTATTGCGTAGTTACAGTATTGACCAGTCCACTGCGATGGCTATATGTTCAGTCTAAGGCCACCTTAATTATCATATTCGCGCCACGCAATATTCGTGTCTGGTGTAGGTTGAAGATAGTACCGCGCACTGACCTCCCTCGCCGCCCACCCGCGGAGCAATCCAAAGTAGATCAGCCTTAATGGTATTAAACGTAGTTCCACGCCAGATCAACGCATAGGTTCAAATAACTTCTACACCCCACACCTGCAGATTGTATTAGTGAGAGATTAGCAATGTTAACAGAATAGAGCCACCTTTATTTGATATGAGTGTGGTATTAGTAGAGCTCCTTGTCACAGAAACTTGTGCCATTAAAGTGCCCTATCATAATAAGGAATGAATACATCTAATTCTCATATTGCAGAATAAACACATTTATATCACAATAATAAAACTACAGCTAAGCGGTTGCATATTTTGAAACTAATTTAAAAGTATGCTGTTATTGCCTATTAGACCAGTGGAAATTGACGAGAAAATAGGTGCACCCGGACATTTTCGTTAAACATCCACATTGTGGTGTCAGATTCTTCATATGACTGTCCTAAGTGCACACAGAACATTCTCACAAATTCTCACTTGGAGAAACATGGGATTTTAACCCTTATAACATGACGTGCGAAATACGAAAACCCATGTATAATTTAGTAAGTATTCTGTTAACTACCCCTGACATTAGTCTTACCGATAACTATTGATGCTTACAGTAACCCATGCTGTGTGCCCGTACTTGACACATTCTCTACTTAAAATAATGTCATGTATAATAAAACAAAATGGATTTTTAGCGTTAAATATCTGTATAGTAGCAACCTCTGTTTTTTTGACAAAACGAATGCCTAACAATAGCGCTATATGCAGCGATTTAAAATGTTTCTTCAAATATTAGACGGTCAGGCAATCAGACGTATTTAAACTAGTTACTGCCCGAAGCTAAAAGATGATTAGCATAAATATTCCTGATATTAGTACGTTTATTTTTACAATAATATATAGACCGGGGCATAAAGTGGTAATAAAGGTAAAGTGAAAAGCACTTTTGATTTATAATTCGATCTATCGAATCTAAATACTTATTCAATCCATTTAAAAAAGAAATGAACTATGGCTGACACGCGACATGAAGAGATGTGCGTCGTTTGTAATGATTATAATGATTGCAGATGTAGAACAGTTGGTCCTAGAGGACTTTCAACATTGACTGACGCGTCAGAAAGGCGTGGAGATGATATTCGTTTCAAATTATCTTTGTCGAGTGAACACTATGTACACGATATTTGCTATAAGGACTACACATTATCCAGAAACATCGCAAAGGCCCAAACGACTGTAGACAGAGACAATGCAAAATTACGAGCATCCACGCCTACACTGCGATCAGAATGTACCCCATATGATTATCATACACATTGCTTTATTTGCACTAATGAACTTGATTGTGATGCTGCTCAGCATCACCCTGATCGACATTCTCCCATCAGCAGCATAGCATTTATTGGAAAAGATAAACACAGCATAATCCAAGAAAGCTTGCTGAAAACTTGCGAGAAAAGGCATGACCAAATACCAGACGATTTAAAGGCCAGGATTCTTTTTGCTGGTGATCTCTTTGCGGTAGAGACAAAATACCATCGACAGTGCATGCACGAATTCATATCTTGTAAAAGCATCAGCTCATGTGGTCTTTCATTCTCTAATAAACGGAATTTTGATGACATAAATGATGCAGCATTCACACAGCTGTGTGCTTGGCTGACACAGCCAGAACGGCAACAGCAACAGTTTACTTTGCAAGATCTTCGTTTACAGTTAATCAGTTACTTGCCGACTGGTGTCCCCGGATACAGCATAAAGCACATCCAATGCCGTCTTGTTGATCAATTTGGGAAAGACGTGAGAATAGCTCAGGTTGATGGCCGTACAAACGTAGTCACACTAACGTATACAGCCCCATCTATCATACATGATTCATGTGATGCAGCATCAACAAGTAATGGTCAAGATGAGAATACACGAGCACTCAGACTGGTGGGGTCCTTGGTTAGTCAAAGTATCAAGGATATAGATCAAAATACAGATGTGTATTCAGAGCCGTCGAGCTTAGACTTGGAAAAGCTTGAGCGTGAGGTACAAGATACCCTAAAAGAACTAATTTCATACATATATCCTGAACCTTGCAGCGAATCCACTAAGCTAAAAAAGAAACTGATGCCGGCGTGTGCATGTAATGTTATTATGCAAGCAGCTGGGAAGCAGTCGTTTATATCACCACTACTGTTATCCATTGGCTTGTTTATCCACAAATCTACCACGTCCAGCGTGATCATTGATGTACTTTCGTCCCTCGGACTAAGCACATCCTATGACCAAGTCATTGCTTTCCAGAGAGCGCAGTCGGAAGTGCATCTGTTGAAGACCTCGGTCCTGGGGTCATAGAGAAGAGGAAAGGGGATGGGTTCTGCCAATGGGTTGCTGACAGCTTTGATTACAACGAGGATACCATTTCTGGTCATGATACAACTCATGTAGTGAGGATTAGTGCATGTCAAACAGTGCCTGACTGCAGAGCAAAGCAATATGTCGTAGAAATTTAACAGCTGATGAAATCAAACAAGCCGGAGATTTTGGTGGTTTTATTCTACCATACCAATGTCCAACTAAATCACTAATGTCGGATGTGAAGATCAAAGAAGTTAAGCCTATCAGCTTATCTATTGATAAGTATAGCAGATTAGACACCCTGTGGCTGTACTCTAGCATTCCCACAGCATAACCGCCAAACTGTCTGTCTTTATGTCTGAAGTAAATACAGTTGACAATTTCCACTGTACTGCAATAGTTTACAACACCATGGCTCCTTTGAATCCAGGAACAAATGAAGCTATTCATAGTACTATGATGTGTGTGCAGTCACAAGCCAGAACAGCAGGGATGTGTTGTGCAACCATAACAGTTCACCAACCGTTGTACTTTAAAAGCTACAAAATTAAGCAAGACAACTCCATCCAGTTTGCGAATATGTACATACCTCAGTGTTGTTTCCACCAACCAATGTCTTTTCTTGGCGCTGGCTGTAAGATCATGACGGGGAGTGGGCTAGATGAGTTGTGGGCAACTGTCTACACTAGCAACTCTCTCCCCAACATGAGGGAGTGAAAAGCCCACAGAAAGACACTGAGGGCATGTCTCATGGCAGATGCTGCATTGCATCTTCTGTTAATTGAACCACAAGATGATGGATTTTTTAACGACGGTACAGCTGACAACATCTCATGTAACACATACGATGAATCTGTACTCTCCGAAGACAGCGACGTTGATGATGATAGTTATAGCTCATCAAATGAACAGCCAACCGATGAGGAAATTGCTACAACACATGAAACTCAACACCATATGGCAACAGATGACATGTGATCACAGCTACACTATCTATGTACCGAACTCATGTCACATGATATCTCACCAGATGATGTTCGTAACAATACACATTTGCAAAATCTATGTAAGCAAGTTTGTGATTTGAGGAAGAATATAGAAAAGTCCAGAACAGGCAAATTATGATCTTTATTCATGGACTTTGTAACAATTGTATGGTTGTTCATCAGAGCTGAACGTACTGGTGACTCCATCTGAAAGCTACAAGCTAATGTTACCATTCTTTGCTGCCAGGGGGCATAACAATTGCACGAAATGTTGTCGCCTTTATCTTCAAGATTCTCTTGAACTATGCCCCTGCCTTGATGGGCCCATGCACGACGGATACTTTACTGTCCGTAGAAATGAAAAAGTGTATTGGAGTGGTACATGGTCAGATATGACCATTGAGCAGTGCCTTATGAGAGCTGGAAAAACTCAAGGATGATTGATCAACATAGCACACAAGGATTCTGCTAGAACAAAATGGTTCCTCACAGCACATATCATAGCACAGTACACACATGCTATGCGATCGTGCACTGACACATTCACGGGAACATGGTCAGGACAGCATAGGGAAATTCACTCAGCAAACATGACACGCGATCTAGAAGACGTGAGGAAGCTTACATTGTTTCTTATGGAACACGATCCTTTCATGGTTAATGAGCATCAGTTGAGAAACATTGCTACAGGATTAATTGCAGATCATCGAGTTACTGTTGATGATGCAATTAACATTGGCCAGAAAATTCACGAGAAGTTAAATGAAAGAAAGTTTGGTGATATTATCTTAAAGAGAACAGACCAAGCAGTGACTTTTGCTGTCATGCGAAAAGTGGTCAAAGTCGGAAGCGAAGACGTTCACGTGTCTGCTCAAGAACTCTATCATCGCTTAATGTCTAGCGCCTATGTTTCCGGCCCTCTAGATAAAAGCATATTTGAATATGATCTTGCCACAGTATGTCCAGCCCTTTTCCACGATGATGGTACTATGAGGAACTCCAAAAAGTCACAACTGGCAAAGTACATATTTGACATGGACACTGCGTGTGTACAGCAACTGATCCCAGAGCCAGCAGTAAGAGTTGTTGATGGTTGCGCACCTTTACATCGGATAGGTTGACCAAACATCGGGACGATGAAAGCTATGTAGCTCATTTGTGTCTGCGGCTATACATTGTAGAGTGGTTGGAGTGCAGATATACGTAATCTTTGATAGCTATAATGCACCAACAACAAAGGACCAAGAACAGAAGAGGTGGCGAGTTAATCAACCAGATTTCCCTGATGTGGCGGTTCAAAACAACACACCTGCTCCAGGAAACAAGGCTGAATTTTTGTCAAGCACACCCAATAAGCAGAGCACCATACATTTGTTGGCAGAACAGTTAACAAATGCATGTGTTGAGGTAGAGCATGCTGGAGATGAAGGTGATGCTGATGTTGTGATCGTAAGAAAGGCATTAGAACTGTCACAACCAGAGCGACCCACGATAGTTGTTCCCGATGATACGGATATATTGATTCTGCTACTCTATCATGCAAGCATGTCTTCAAATATCTTCCTACAAACTAGGCAACAAAAGATATGCATTACAGTGGCTAAAGATATTTTAGGTAGAGAGCTGTGCATGTGTCTGCCATTTGCCCACAGTATGTCTGGTTGTGATACTACATCAGCTTTGTATGGTATGGACAAGGTAAAGCAACTTAAAAAGCTTCAGTTTTCACCGAAGTTGCGAGAGGATGTAGTTATATTTGGTGACATCTTCGCATCAAATGAAGATGTGCATGTAATTGGAGAAAAATTCATTAAAGCTTTGTTCAGTGGAGGGTCGAAAAGTCAGGGGTTAGACAATCTCAGATACCTGAATACCAATTCTTCTAAACATGTACCGGTTGAACGCATGCCACCCACCTGTAGAGCAGCATATTTCCATAGCCTTCCTGTACATCACTAAGTCAGTACATGGCGCCACCTAAAAACTGTGTTGAAGAAGGAAGAATATGGATATATGGTAGAAGATGAAGCATTGTCGTCAATCATCGCCGACAAGGCGCAAGCACCACCGGCGCTACTTTTAGGTATACGATGTCAGTGTATTAGCAGTACACGTTTATAAGTATCATGTAGCTGCTCCAAGAAAGGCATTGCCTATAGCATTCACTATAAATGCGAAGGTCACTGCCAAAACAGCTCAAACCATGATGAAGTATGAATCATCCGTTATATATGGTTTCATTGTATTTCCTAAGTTTATTGAGAGGTGTTTGAGAGATTTACACATAACAGTTGCTTAGTGTGTATTTCTCACACGGTTTATCATTAGTTTAAATACATTTTCTTTGCTAAGCCTGCCGAGAAGTGTCAGGTCTATCTAAATGACATATTCCCTGAATTTAAACCGGCATTTTGGCGGCCATTTTTAAATTACCCTAAAAACATATTTCCCCAAGTGCGAATTTTTGAAATTTTTTCTGGCAGCTATTTTATGTCATGCTGATGTAATTAAAACACAAATTGGTCTGCTAACTAAAATGTGCGGGTCCATGTCAATTTCTACTGGACTACTAATGCACTTATGATCCTTTTAGAAACGTTATATTTGAAAGTAATTTTTTTCTGGTTTAAGCAACAAGTTTCGGTCAAAATTCTTTCAAAATACACTGCTTGTACCAAGGTCGCAATGTGATTCCTACTTAATATTTTGAAATTCGTGTGACTGAATGTACACCCTGTCTCTGGAAACAACGGCTTTCAGTCAAATTATTTTACAACTAGACATTATTTCACCTGTAGGGCTTAGCGTGAATATTACAGAGCTTATATGGCCGACTGTAGCGGGTATTATGTATTCGCCAGCATGCGCCAAAGAACATAGGTCCAGCCGCGTCAATAATTGGTTCCCGCCAGAATGACATACAATGGATTTAGCTGGGTTTTTTCTAATTATTCGGATTTATTTCTAATTTTCACTGGTGGCTATAGGCTGATTATTATATGAAGCTGTCATTCAAGATCATATGGTAGTTCCCTGCCCCTTTTCTTTAATAATGCAGTCCAATCTGTCAGTCAGATATATGACATCATACTGAATTACGTCGCATGTATTTGGACGTCACACTCATTTACACCATGAATGAAGTATCAAAGCTCGTCATAAACGCTTTATAGTCAATCAAGATTTACGAATTGTAGGTCTACTACTTAATAACCATGCTGTTGAAGATTTTGAAACTAATTTGACTGGGCGATGCTATTGTCATCGGCAGCAACCGTGCCCAGTCTAATTGGGTTCAATGTATCCAACAGCTTACCTATATAGTTTTCTGGAAATAGACATTCAGGGAGATTAGGGCTCGATCGATCGCAACGCGGAGAACGCGTGTGCGGAACTTAGCTAGAGATGGGCGGAGCATCGCTGGAACTGGAATCTTCTATTGTGTTAACTGCCAAATATACAACACGGTCTGATATACCCAGTAATGTGTGCTCTTGAATTAGATAAATATTAAGTGTATGTTTCTATCAGTCTCTATGTTTGTCAATTGTTTACATTGCTGAAGGAACTACATAGGCTGCGATTATATAGTGACTACGTCACATGTTTTTCAGAAAATAGTCTGCTGAATTGGAACACTCCTAGATACACTGAAATGTCACCTTTACGCATTATTTTTCTATAAGGTAGCAACACTGTTCAGTCAGATTGTTAACACGTGTTTAACTATGCCACTTTAATGAATCAAATATTCATAATATGTAGCTTGGCGTGATTAAGATATACTTCAAACACAGAGTTAATAGGCAGGGGCCAGGGAAATACGACACTGCCACCTCATGATCCACTGGCATCGTTATATGTATTAGCCTCTAAATAAAAAGATCTGTTCATAGAGACAAAAGTCTCACGATCCCGTGTTATAGGCCCAGAACTAAACAGTGTCAATGTTGTCTAACTATGCCATTCTTAGAGGGTGTGGGAAACAACTATTTTGTAAAACGTCACTTTTCTAATTCATTGACAATGATCCGCATATACTGTTAGCATGTGATACTATCCCACGCTAGTAGATATTCTATGGAGCGAAGAAGATAAGGTAGAGAATGAGCAGAACGACGAGTCCAATAAAGACGGCAACGACATTATGGGTGGTGAATCGATATCCTATAGTGGCCCTGACTAATGGTAGACACCTCTTGACTCGGATAGCAGATGTATTGTCTGTGTTGCCTGACATGTAGAGGAGACAAATACAAACATTTCGAGTAATTATTATTATTATCCTACAGTATTTAGCTATTACGCTAGGATTAATGTCCGCGCATGTGTAAAAAGAATGGCTGGCGGAAATATGGAATCCATTCCGTCCCTCCGCCCAGCTTTCTGTCCAATTGTCTAGCTATCTATTCCAAAACCGTTAGATGGAATTCAACCAAATGTGTTATGTCTTATATTGCGAATTGTGCGAAGATGTTTACATCTGGCTCCGCCGTGGAGTAGGTTTGGGGCGGTTTAGTGAGAGCAGAATGTCAAAGTTGGCAGAATTCAACCGAATCGTGTATGTGAGTTACCAAGGTGATCTCGGATTCCGAAACAATGCTTACATTACGCTCCGCCACAAGTACCGCCCAGGGGTGATGGCAGAATGTTATGGGTGTCGGGGTAGCATCTCAAAGGTGCCGGAATCCAATCAGATATGGTTTGAGGGGTACGCCTATGACTGCAGATTGCGAGGTGACCTTTACAATGGCCTCAGTCTCGTGGCTGCAATGGGTGGGGTGGCGACAGTAGAATTCAACGAAATGTGTGCATGCGCTACCCATATGGTTGTGGAAGGCGGGCCCGTGCCTACAGTAGGATTTGCTCCACCCCTCACCCATCCCACCGGATGCGAGGGTTGTGGAAACAGGTTTATGTGAGTGCAGAAGGGCATATTTCGCGAAAGTGTGAGAATTTGACTTCACATTGCAACTTCATTTTTAGGCATGAATATTAGTCTTTTAACATTTATCAAACTGGTCTGCCTTTGGTCGCTGGTGACAGTATTTTCGCCTGATAGGCGTACGGCATAGAGAAAATTGTGGAGTGCACTCTTAGATGGATATTGGGTGGTCATTTATTGCTCTTGATTAAGACATATTCACGAGTGTCTAAATTACGGTCTCCTCCATCCTCTAACAATGAGAGACTTAGAGAATTTTGATTTTTCATAATCCTAGAAACCCCGGATCGTGACATCTTTCCTCTGTCAACATATTCCTTTTAGACCCAGCTAAAAACGTGCATGTCGCTGGACTGTGAAGTGATACATTGGAGTTGCTACTAGTACTCACACTATAACTCTCGTGAAATATTCAACACAGTCTGTCTCTATAACAAGAAGCTCCTCCTGCTTATTCCATACCATTCTTTGGCACGGTTGAGGTATATTGGTATCAAGTGTGTTATATGTCTTAGCACCACCTGGACTACATTCCTAACACGCTCTATGCATGGAGCCCATTGGCATCGGTAGGGAATATATTTACAAGACGTAGCAATGCTAGACTGTGAAAAATCCCATCTTACTGAGTTCAGTAGCAGAGAAGAAATACCAGAGTGAACAGATTATTCATCTACAAATGTGGTGGCATAATCTGCATTTCTGCCAGTCCAGAAGCTGTGGCCATTCCTTCCTCTCAAATTCTAGTTACGGTGTAATCAAAACTTATTTGGGTGGATCGAGTAGCGTATAGTGGCATCACAGAAATTTGTAATATTTGGTGATTTTGGTAAGAATGTGTGCCGACAAAATGTCATTGATGATAATATACTCTCTCCTGCAGCTGTAGTTGTTTGAACATAGCCTAGAGCTGCAAGCAATCCTTTTTTTTACACTGGATTCTTATCTTCATCCGGAGTCTTTAACCCCTGTAGGTTCTTCTTTGTTCTCGATGTATCCAATCCAACATCTTCCAGGTCAGTGTGTAGCACATTTAGCGTAACAGCAAATTACGGCAGAACGACTTCTATGCAGGCGTGTCTAGTGGCATTCACAGAACATGGTTAAAGATAGACCATCTTTACCGGGCACATGTACTGACAGTGGTCTCACAATGCCCATGGTGATTAACGTAACATTGATTACACTGGCCAGACAACGATGGTGAAGACAGCATGGCCTGGTTTGTGGTGAGAGGGGTCAAGTGTATCTAGGACTGCCTCTCGAGCAGCCAATATATCCTGCTGCTACAGTTGTACAGCATCATGGATACACAGTTTGTGTCATACATGCGCATATTCCGGCCATATGGATGTTTGATCAGCAGATCCACAGACTGGAATGTTATGTTTTCCGTCATGCAACATGTATTAATGTCGGAATATGTGCGCAGCAGTGAGCCCATAATTTTGATATTCTTCCTTTCCATTCCTTCCACGCTGCCTTTGAGACGTCCCTATAGTTTTGAGTAAAGGAGGTTGGTGAGTGGGAGAAATTACTTTAATAGTTATTTGTTCTACGATTCGACGCTCTACCTGATGTAACTTACCAACAGTATTGTTTATTATATCCATAATTAGCACATTACCGAAACCAGTCCTGGTGGCACTGCGTAATGATGGCATATCAATTTCATAAATGTCACCCCTACTTAAACTTGTGAGATGATAATGCTTTATCGACATGTTTAAGTTAAAACCATATCCACGACTTAGATGGCAGGTAAACCTATCCACATCTCTTTTATCAGACACAACTGTTATAATCTCACAGCATGACTCCGGCGTGGATTTCTGTGATGTACCCTCTGCAACAGATGATTCTTGTAATATGTTTACATAATCTTTAGCGATGGGAGAGATATGTGCCAATGGATGACAATAGCACTAACAGTATCCAAATACAATTTGGAATCATCAGCAACTCCTGGTACTAGGAGAGATAGAAAGAACGGAACATATGCACATGTCCAAACCCCACGACAGTCCGATGTGTTGAATTGCTCAGCTATCGCCTAAGCTGACATGCCATTGTGACTGAGGATACTTATTGCAAAGTTGCAGCACACACGATATGTTAACCACGCATATTAACACAGTACCACTGTAATGGCACGACTAATGGGTCTGTGAATCAAATATCGTTTGTGACTTAGCGTGTATCACTTTGTAAGCAATCATGTGGTATAACTGTGCGTTTCTCATGTATAACAGAGTACATCAAAGCAGAGACATGAGTCATTCGTCCAACCTTCGTAATCAGTGTCGCTTGAATGTTAATTTGTGTTATTGATGCCCGACATTATCTTAGGCCGCACGCACGCTCCAGACGTAAAGGAATAGCTTCAATCTTGCACACATAGTAGCGGCCAAGCGTAGTGACTTGCAAAACAGATGTAGAGCGGATTGCGTAGGGCCGAGTTAGAATAGCCTGTACCAGCACGTTCGTCGTCACCTACCTAATGTGGCCATCTGGAGTGTATGCATAGTGCATGCGTTATAGCACGCTTCGAATACATCGGTAAGATCGCAAACTGCGCATGCACGACAATCCAGATAGACCAAGCGCACTATACTGTAGGAATGGAGATGGCAGCTTTTATGTTTATATTTCCCGTGTTTGCTAAATTGCTAATATGGGTCCGTTTCACTCCAGACTTTGGCGAACTTAAACGAAATTCTCTCAGAAATCTAAATCCGCTATCAGAATTCAAATCGGATAATGAATTACAGAGATATCGTTCAATATAAAAAGAAAACAGTCGCATGCACTACTGCCCGCACTGTGGATAAGTCCCGTAGTACTTATGTTGTCATAAACACGCGGTAGCTGGTTTTGCCTTGTTGTTACAAACCTGCATGGAATGGCCGCAACGTGCTGTTGAAGCGTTTTCATTGGGCACCCAAAACTATAAACTGGTCCACTTTAGGCCATAACGATCAGTCGAGATTGAGTGGTCGTCCAGTACGGACACATTGAAAAGCTATCCAGCACACATTGTACCACTTATACGCATATACTACAGCGTGATACAAGTACACCATCAGTGCCGAATGGGAGACCCTCACAAAATCACCGAAACCGTAATTTGTGCATCCCAAACCTAGGACTAAAAACTAAACTGAATAATCTGCGGAGCTGAACTGTAGGCTAGCAGAGAGTATACCAGAATCCTCTGGACGGCGTGTACACACAAATGCAGCTCGCATCGGCACTCGCACTCAAAAACGTATATCGTGGTATAAGAACCAATTTTGATAGTAGCGCCTAAACACCGTGCTTCTTGCTAATCAATTTGCGCCGAAAAGAATGTGTCCACTCATTTCCGGCTCAGCCAAAATTCATGTGTTGCTCGAATTACGTTTATGATCGAGCTGATTCTTCGCAGGCTTAACTCGTTAATACTGTTGCATCTCTTTTCACTGTTCTGAGCGTTGCTTGCCGTGCAGCACCTGACCTTGCTGCACAGTTTGTCTTGTGCCGAACTTCAACTGCTTCGGGAAGTTTTCATATACCTTCGCCGAACTCTCATACTACGTCCAAACGCTATCTACGTGCGTCGCCCAACAGACTCGGACATCTTGATACCGTTGTTCTTCACTACAACCGTAATACTTTACGTAAAGATTTACCCTGTGCAATTGTAACTTGGCACATATTTTCACTTCCTTGTGTCGATGACTAACAGTCCAACTTGAAAGTTGCTGGTTTTCCTTTGCAGATCGTTTGCTCGTCGACGACTATTATTGGAGAATACAAATCATTTGCGCGTCTGCGCCAACAGTAATGTGGTGCATAATTCTCTTAGGCATATTGTTTTATGGACAGTTACAGCATATTGCTAAATATAAGTTTGTTGATCATTGATCACTGACTGTGCCGTTCTTATTTTTAGAATTCATATATAATTGTATCCGTGCCACCAATCATTATATGTATATATTGTACTTCACATACGCCTTTTAATATAACAGACTAACAATAGCACACTAACAATAAGAATGCCTGATATCAGCACTCCACACTAGGAAACCCTTCCTGTGCCTAATACACCTGTTTATGTTAGAACTCTGTCTAACACTGTCGACATGCCGATCTGGTTGTTGTAATAAAAGTGGCTAGTTGTTGTAAACCAAGCTTCAGGTGCCACAAACATCTACTGGCTAATACATGCGAAAGTGTCCAAAAGGGGCCATAGAATAGACAAAAGGGCCACCGGCAACTGTTTCACTTTGTGACTAACTCCGTCCCATCTCCGGATAAATACATTGTATTCTAGTTACTCCTTCCTCACGATACCTCTAGGATAGTAACTGTCTGCCAACGTAGAAATTGACTGCGAATTTACTTATTATAATTATCGGCCTTAGCAGTGAATCTTGGGCAACTTTAAACATAAACCTAACTCAGTCTAATCATTAACTCACAGGAATAAGCTTTATATGGCTTGATTCTGATATTCGGCTGGTGGCAAAAGACAGACCAGGTAGACCAACTCTGTGGTGACTTAGAAGGGTCGAGTGAGCAGTCCACGATTTCTAGATGAGTTTCCTATGCTCTGTCAGGAGTTTCTTCAACAACGCCATAAATAGTTTGCAGTGCTTCCAAATGCTTTTGTTGTCTTGTCCTTGTCATGCATTGTTTGTGTTTACATCAGACACGCACAGTCATTTTTCGGCTCCAGGAACCCTGGTAACCTTGTAACAGTCTGTTTATTGAGCCTGCTCACCAGTCGAGTCCTATGGAAGACAGATCTTAGGCAAGCATACAACCTGTTTTAAACTATAGGCTATGGTGATAGGCCATTGTGGCACTCCTATCTGTGTTCAACAACAGCATTAGATAGCTTCCTCTCGATGAACAGCTAACTATAGCAGCATCCACCTAGATTAACTAGTTTGGAGATTCGGCCAGACCAGTATCTGTGGAGACTAAATAGCCGTATCTTATAAAATAGCATAGACCACACATATAAAAGTCATGCAAGGACTTCCCAATACACTTTTTGTTTTACCCAACGTCGGTTGGATGGACTTATATAGATGGAGGTCTGCATGGGGCATATCCTCTTGCTATGTAAAACTGAAACACGGTACGTGACCACTAAGCGTGTTACTAGCCGCAGTTTACATTACAAAATATTACAAACACTTTTCATACTGAAGATGGAATTCGTCCCAAACCACAGTTTTTGATGAGGATGATGCTGCGATTCGCTCTCAACCTCTCCGTCCTCAGCTCCGCCACACTAGGTCAGGTAAGCCATATTTGAAGTTCTTTATGTCTGTACTATCCAAGGAGAAGTTTGGAAAAGTTGTTCCCATTCCACACCTCTTCACATTATCCCACAGATTATCGAGCTACCCCAAGCTGAAGCAGAGGCATGTCCAAGATGTGCTGAATCGCCAGCTCTGATATATGTGATAAACTGTTTAGTAGAGCAAGGGTCACTCGGATCAGATCCATGTCCTTAGGAACATAGGAAACAAGAAATTCGGCACCTACCCCGTAAAGCTATACTCAGTCCTCCCCGCCGTCCACCTATTCCAACCCGATCAATTCCAGCACACCTCCAACCAGCCCAGATGGCGCGTACAGCGTCATCGCTGAATTTAAGATAATCACAGTCTCCCAGCCAAACCTCCACATTGCTAGTGACCTCCCACGCCACTAGCCTGGGAGAACTTTGGCCATTATCAGAATCAGCACCCGGTTCACTAGAATTCCAACACTCCTCTGGTATAACTGACAGCATCGATTTGGGGGACTGATTACAAAGTTGCCTCGAAAGTTGTGTTCGCCTCCTAAATAAGAGCAAGAGCAAAAACGGTAATACTTGAATACGAAAACCCAAGTCCACCTTCCAGTCCACCATCCCTCATATAGCACCTCACAGAGGTCAGCCACTCACCATAATACATAGCATCACCTAAGTACCCACGCACACTACTCGCCATCACGGTTTTTATTTCCATAGCCGAAGATACCGTGCATCATCAACACTAATTCACCCCAGAACGGCATAATCTGACGTGATACCTACAAACAAGCATTATACATGCATTACGCTATAGCGGTTACCAACCTATGCCAGTTCAGCAACGACTGCACCATTACTTATGCATACTTTATACAAGCACAGCTCGGTACGACATAAGCATCGTCCCAAACCAATTCAGATTCGGCCGGCCGAAATATCATCATTCAGCGCCGATCACCTTGACATAAGCCACCAACATAGGCCGTTCTTATGCACAAACATGTCAAAACGGGACACGATACATTGCCAACATTACATACGCCTCAGAACTTCAGCAGCATCAAACACCACAGACACCTAACCAGCATGTTCACGTCCACCACGCCAAAATACCTGGTGCCGAACCAGGTTCGGTGTGTCACAACATCAAACAGGATAACATCATCATTACCCGTTAGAAGGAACCACCCCGTCCCTCTGTAAGCGACACCACTGCACTACTAGGATGTTGCTACCGAAAGTGATATTCGATTACGGAGGGATCCAAGAACTACAGTACGCTATGACGGTTTCCTCATTCTAATGTAGCTTTGTTCGGCCATTAGGCTCGTCCGTAACAAAGTGAATGCAAACATTACTCTATAAAATAAGCAATGCGTCCATATAATGGTACACACATCCACCGTTTTACTTTTACACACACCACAGCACCTGAACGAAGAACGGTAAAACTACAACCCTCACATACGACACCCAAGCACCCACATTTCAATAAATATGAACATGCATTAAGTGATCATTTCCCTCAAGGTGTCCTCACTGTATTTATGATATTCTACCAACCTTGCAACCTCTACTGTGGTGTAACCCCTGAAGTCTGGGAACGGCTTGGCTTGATCGGCTTATGGGCAATGACATCTTTAAAGCCAGCTAGACTCGACACATGCATAAGTCCTGTCTATCGTATGTTGTCGTAACGAATTCCATTACGCCAGGCGTACGCTTATACTTGGGGAAAGCACTCCCTACTGCCAATATTGTGGGCAGCCCTGACATAACCGCACAGACATCTCTAAACATGATTAGGCACGAGCTGACACCGTAAGCCAAAATACTGTAGTAATTCCTAGGAATTTACAAAAATTGATCTCTCCAAGCTCCCGTTAAAACAGATCCGAGGAAGTCTGCTGGGACAACCTACACAAGACATATGCTGAGCCCAACGCTTAAGCCTGCTGACCGCACTACATGACACAGCACTAAAATCAAAGTGTGATTTACCGACGTTCTTGATATTAAGAAAGATCACTGTTATATCTATCCATTCTTCAACCACCATACTGTACTTGTCGTGAGCCCATTGCCTGTTATCAAATTAACTGCATGCCAAGAATCAGCATGCACCAATAAACACGACTTTCATACACAGATGTATTCCCCATCTGGTTGTCATGACGTCATAGACATAACATCACAATGCACTGCTGGACTGCGTGAGACGCAGAGATGCCGCCATCCACCAGTCTTACTCAGCCTGCTGTATGCCTTGGCCTAAATTATATTACGCACATCTATAATGCTCGAGTTTGGGAACCGAATTCGGCCGTGCAACCTGGGATATTCACAGGATTAAGTAAATCCACTTGAAGTTTACTCGCCGGTAATCCTTCCTTCCGTGTCCCATTTCTGTGCAACCCTTCTTATTTCCAACTGATTATCACTTCTAACATGGCTGAAAAGCGGCCTGGATAATTGTAACCAATTTCGGAGATATACCTACATAGCTATGGTCGTATAACACACGTGCACTCCGAGGAAGGGCACATTCGTCTTCATCCACCCTGTGATGCGGTATGGAAACTATAAAATTAGTGGAATTGTTGGCGAAAAAACATCTTTCCTAGTTTGGCGCATGGGAAGATCATTAGATAATAGGCCATTTCCATGCTGTAAACCAAATTTCTTTAACTCCAAGTTGGTCGAACTTTTTTTGCCTATTATTATTGTATGCAAAGCGTTATACATTCGGAATAGCTGAGAACATTATTACTTTATCACTATACCACAAACGCCGCAACAGTCAGCCGAGGTTAGTGCTAATTTAGAAATTCCGGATTATTCTGACGAGGGAGCATCAACTCCACACACAAGTGTACATTGGAATATGTCGTAGGTGGGCCAACATACGGTCGCATCCACAACCAGGACGAGGAATTAACGTGTCATATCGACCGGGACCATATGCTCCTTCGAGCATATTGCACACAATACAAGAACATATTTACCGCTCGGCGATTCAGTGTCACACATTCGTCTACTGAAGATCATTGTGTGCACCTAGTGAATTTACTTCCCAACGAACTTAATATGAAAAAGGATGAACTTGAGAGTATATTAGCTCGTCAGCCTACCTCTCTCAGTTCTCGGTTCGAAAAATATGAAATCTAAGAAATGAAAATCGGCACATGTCAAACCGCCACCAACGGTTATTCCACCTATTTATTTCGCCACCTCCCATCATTTCGGAATCTCGGGTACCTATCAGTCTGATAGTCTAATCACAATTCCAGCTGTTATGATCCAATGAATCCGATAGATTACGAATCGCATCCAGTGATCCAGAAGGCTCGGCAACATCGGCGGCAGCCATGCCGTTACCTGAACAATCCTTTGTGCTGCCCTCCATCGAATCATAAGGATTGACATCAACTGACTCGCCGTCAACCTCAACTCACATGTTAATGTCGGCATCAAAGAAGCCTAAAAGCACATTAACCAAAGAACTTAGCCCACCCTGTGTTAGGAAAATAATTTAGTCACCCACGTTGGAACTACTGTACGCCTGGTCATACGTGCACGTACCTAGACATTCTAGTGATGAGGGATTAAGCTAATGTCAACCGCGTCCAACTAGTAAGGCACCAGCATCATCTCTTCCGCACATCACTACAGTGAGCCTCTGCACGCCTGCATTAACTTCAACACCAACGGCATCATAGTCGGCAAGTTCATCTTCGGCTCCATGAGTTCTTAACATTAGTGACGCTCAGCTAGGATACACTTTGTGTGTGCCTAAACAGGTGTTGGAACTATCTGCACAGACTGATATGCCTATCAGCGACTGTTCGATATAGTCAGCTACGTCTGGTCAATAGGAATATTGGATACTTATTAAACTGATATTACTTATTATTTTCATTATTATATTATATATGATAACTACTATCATGGACCGCCGCAATTGTACGCATAATATTAAGAACGCGATATCATTCATGTGACACTAGTCACAACCGCTGTATAGTTTTACTCGTACATTTGTATATGTAAAGGAGCCTGGACATCTTCTGCCAAGAAATAATTGCCCATCGGCTGAAAGAAGACCTTCTCATGTGCAAATTTGATGATCTGTTGTATCGTTGATAATAACGAATCACAAATCACGAAACCAAACAAAAAAATCAAAAGTATAAAGCGCCCGGACCTAATAAACCAGGGCCAAAACATCAACAGTATGTCCCTCCGCTCCAAACCATTCACCCACCTCTTGTACCTATCTCCACATATCAACGTTCTTCTCACCTCTTTCTATCTATACTATATGCCTTTAAGAAGTCTATACTTTTCACATATACGACCGCTATGTGTACCGTGATCCATACGTCGGTATTGGCCAGCCTTTGGTGCCAAGCTAGAAGGGGGTCGTGTAGCACGGGCCGTGTAGGGCCGGTTGAGAATAGCCTGCACAAGCATATTCATCTTCCTCTGCCTAATACGATCATCAGGGGTGTATGCATAGCGCGTGTGTTACAGCATGCTTAGAAACAGATAGTCGGTAAGATCACCTACCACTCATGCGCCGTAATCCAGATATGCCAAGAACTCCTGTACTGTAGGAATGGAGACGGCAGCATTTATGTATATATATATCCCGTGATTGCTGAATTACAAATATGGGTCTGTTTCGCTCCATCTTTGAGCCAATCTTACACAAAATTCCATCAGAAATCGAAATCTGCTGATAGAATTTAAATCGGATAAGGAATGGTGGAGATATCGCTCATTATAAAAAAACAACCCAGGCGCATGTATTATTGCCTCTACTGCGGTTAACCCCGTAATACTTATGACATCATGAACACGTGATAGCTGGGCTTGGCTGATTACTACAAACCTGCTTAGATTTGTTGCAACGTGGTGTTGAAACTTTTTCATTGGCCTCCCAAAACTATGAAAAGGGCCCACTTCAGACAATACAAATCCGTTGAAATTAAGTGATTGTCTATTACGGACACACATTGGAAAGCTATCCAGCACACTTAGCTCCGCATATACACATCTACTACAACGTGTGACCAGTCAATCATCAGTGCCGAATTAGAGACCTTCATCATACCACCGATACCAGAATATTTGAGGCCATACCATGGGGCTAAACACTCAACCGAATAATCGGCGGAGCTGAACTCTAGTCCAGCCGAGAGCGCACCAACATCCTATGTACGGCGCAGACGCAAACACACAACTCCCATCAGTACTCGTACTCAAAACTGACATTGTGAACTGACTCGTGGGCCGTCCCATAGCCACAATTATATCTCACCATAACCTATCCATACAATGACTGAAAAGTGGTATATAAACTTATTTTTATGGTAACGCCGAAAAACGCGCTACCTCGATTCCGGCCAATCCATTTACGCCGAACAAACTGTATCAATTCGTTTCCGTTCAAGCCAAAATTCCTGTGTCGCTCGAATTACGTGTATGATCGAGATTTGTTTATGCTGAACTCGTTAATACGGTTGCGTCTCACTGTTTTGAACATTGCTTTCCGTGCAGCTCCTGAGCTTGCCGCACAGTTCGTCTTGTGCCGAACTTCAACTACTTGGCGAAGCTTTCGCATTCCTTCGCCGAACCGCCACACTACGTCCAACGTCATCTACCGTTAGTCCTCACAACAACCGTGATACTCTATTGTCTTTTTCTCTTGTACATATTTTTCCCGTGCCAATTGTAACTTGGCACATATTTTCACTTTATGGTATCGATGACTAACAGGCCAACTTGAAAAGTGTGTGTTTTCCTTTTGCATATCTTTTTCTCGCTGACGGCTATTAGAATGGTTAGAATACAATTCGTTTCCACTGTTGCACCCACAGCAAAGTCGTGCATAATTCTTAACTTACGACGACGACTATTAAGGTCATTGCAGACCAGACACGAGCGATTAAATCACGCGAATCCCGCGGGCGAAAAAAATCTTTGTCGCGCGATGTTTGCTTGCACACCGATCACGAAAATATCTTGGATACCACGCTGAAAAAAGCGTCAGAATATGTCCCTGAACACTTTTCGAACGCTCCATTAAGATCATGGCTGATCAACAAGTATTATCCTTACCTGAAATTTTCTATGAGAACTCTGACTCGGATGATTCAGAGGAGGAAGCTATGTTGATTTTTGATTCGTTAATTTTTTTTGGGGGGTGGGGGGGGGGGGTTGTGTGTGAGAATCTTCGATATTATTAAAAAATCTACCTAAAAATGTCAAATTGCTTCTCCTTACTAGCATGGCCGATTTCAACAACTTTGTCTGAAATAATAGTATGATGATACACTCTAGGCCATCCATTCCCCCAACAATTTTAAGACTATATCTGGACTGATGTACCAATTTGCATCGAACATGCTAATAAGCGCAAAAATCGTATTGGGCAGTGATCTAAGTGAGCGTCACAGGCCCTTGGTCCTCTTGTTATTAATTGAAAATAATGTTTGGTGTTCGGCTTTTCGGGTTCAAGGGGTTAATACAATACAACATCTTTGTAACATCGACTCCACGTCCCCACCCCACCCTCTCTCTCTCATTCTCTCTCTTTCTCTCTCTCTCTCTCTCTCTCTCTCTCTCTCTCTCTCTCTCTCTCTCTCGTTTGTGCGTGCGAGCTTACTGTCTGCTTTCAGTGTGTGGATGTAGAAACTGCATCCACTTCCAATACTTCCATTTGATGGGTTGCTTGCTGCTCTGGCCGCTAGTCGTCTTGTCATCATCTTTCAGTTTCTTAAACGCGTCTCTTAGGTTCTTCCAAATTTTCATGAGATCGTCAACTGTGGTAAAACAAAAGAAATAGTACTGTTAATTAATGTCAGGATGCAAATACATATGACGATATCATTCCATCAAGTGTAGGCCTGTCCATCCATTCATCCATCCATACACCCATTCGTCCATCCACCCATTCGTCCGTCCGGCATTCAATCAATCAATCAATCAATCAATCTATCAAACAATCAATCAATCAAGCAAGCAATCAGGCAATCAAGCAATCAATCAATCAATCAAGCAATTAACCTGCCCATCCGCATGTCCACCCGCCTCTCCCTCTGCTGTCTCTCTAAAGAGTTTAGTGTGTGTGAGGGGGTGGGGGTGGGGGAGTGTACTGGGTGTGTATGAGTGACAACTATGTGGTGACTTGAATGATACTTCTCTATTGATCTGTAGAGTGATGGATGTGTGGATGGGTTTGCTGCTTGAATTATGTATTATCTAAACTCCATTTGAGTGATTCTGTACATTTTATACATAGTACATTATATAAATGAAACATACCATTCATATCCAGCTTGGTGGCTATAGAACGTCATGCATTCTGTCTCTCGGTACTAATTTTGTAGTTTGGGAGAGTCTTATTATATAAACTCTCCCTTTGTTGAACTTCTATGGGTTTCTTTTATACATGTTGATTTTGATATTTTCGTTGATTTCGGCATCTTTGCCCTACAAGTGGAATTCGATGTGATGTACTAAAATGTTAAAATGCTTTATCCACATGCTTGATCCTCAAATGCGTGTTTGTTATATGTCACCTCTCTATACCAACCAACTGCTTTGGAACGGCTGGGATGGCGATTAATTCCGACTGGTGGTCCTAAGACCACCCAAGTTAAAGAACCACCCACCACCCTGTGATGTCAAAAGATAGTATGTATCGTGAGAGCCTTATGTAATATTGAAATAATTGCTTTGTTAGCTATCTGTATCGCTTCATAGTGCGGGCGGTATAGACAGGTTTCCCCGACGTACATGATTTTTCACTGGGCGATTTATTGAGCGAACCGATAAAAATAGAATCAGAGCGATTGTACAACTTCGCGCGCGCCCGAGCGAGCTGAGCGCAGTCACTCGCCGCGCTTGGTGTGTATGTTCCGATTGAGAAAGCTGGGTGCTATTTTGTTTCTCGCACCGCTTAAAAAATTCGCGCGTCAAATCGCATCTGGTCTGCAAAGACCTTTAGGCGCAATTTCCATAAACTCAATAACGTGGGCGAAAGCGCGTATGTTAAAGTCGATATAATAGAAAATCTATGAGGGAGTTTCCAAGTACATATAACGTGCGCGAATGTCCAGCAAGCGTAAAAAAAAGTCGGTCGATGATCGACATTTTCGCGTACGAGAGCTGTTAACCGCGCGTCTGTTAAGCTATCAATCAAAAAAGACACAATACATGTCATGTCTATGATACATGCAGTGCATGGGGCAATATGCTGTGGTCATTTGACCAGTCAACATAACTAGCTTGAGCACGATGTCTTTCTATAATGATCATTTTAGAATGATGGCTTTATTTGTACCGAAGGCAAAGACATCGCATCCGCATGATGCAATATATACACCTGTGCAAAAGTTAAGCACCACCCTATTTTTACGCACATGCGAGGGTATATTCATGTGCTATGAAGAAAGCAATAGCATAAACATGTATGTACCCATCCATCTTAGTGCAAGAATTAATAATGCAACTAGAGGAATGCTGATTATGATGGTGGGGAAACACTGTATGTTTTTGTTTGAACTTGAAAAAGAGGCCTGAATATGGTTACGTTGACACAACTGACAACTATTGCCCTACAGTTGACACACGTGGCTAGACTGGCAATTTGTATACGGTAGGGAAATACATAATGATAATGTAATATAGCATATTTATAACTGTATTGGTCAGGATTCATCAAGGTAATTGAACGCTTTGTTCAAGGAATGTCCACTTGAATGTCAATAGAAAGCTTTATAGAAAACACAAGACTGGAATGACTGGTTCGCTTATCGTACCAGTCATTTCAATTTTAATTTTCCAAAATAGTCATCTCTTGGCCGGCAAATGTGCATCGCTCAAGACCACCTTAGAAGCTGATTTTGGCAGACTTGATCACAATATCATTGATGTTGATATGTCGCTTGCATGCATGTTTGGTGTGATTGTGATGGAGACAGTGTTGGATTTTGAACAGCCTGCATCTGCTCTAACTGCATATACATGTTCCAAATCTGGCCCTCCACCCAGACTTGCTGCTGTCGCGGGAATTTGGACATTTTCTCTCCAATCATCATGTAAAAGCTACTGATGTCACTGTTGCTATTTTTCTCAATGTGCTCCAGCTTTTTGGCGTCAGCCATATAATCATTGTTCATTCTCTCGAATAAAACCTCCATTTTGTTTGTACCCTTTTTCTGATAAGGCTGTGAGGTTGTTGGTATCTCTAGGGTCCTTTTTTTCTTGGCTCAATTGTAGACCTGAAATATTGTGGAAATATACAAGTTTCAAAATAAAATGTTAAATTTCAATGCTGCTGCTGCTGCTGCTACTGCTACTACTACTACTACTACTACTACTACTACTACTACTACTACTACTACTACTACTACTACTACTACTACTACTGGCACTATTACTACTGGCAATACTATTAGTAGTTCTACTTCAACTTCTGCAATTTAGTTAACTTGAATGATAATTTAATTGATTTTTCACATTTCTCGCCACGGGAGAATCATATACATCACTCGCGACACAGTATCGTGTGGGGCTAACAACAGTTAGCAGATTGGTATCGGAGGTATGTGAAGCAATTTGGGAGACAATGCGAGGGACTTTCCTCAAAATGCCACAGACTCCAGATGAATGGAAAGTGATTGCTTTAGATTTTGAGGAGAAGTGGAACTTTCCCCATTGCGTGGGAGCACTCGACGGGAAACACGTGGTAATAAAGGCTCCACTGAATAGTGGATCACTATTTTACAATTATAAGTCATCATTCTCCGTTGTATTGATGGCTTTAGCTGATGTTTCTAATAGGTTCTTCTGTGTTGACATCGGGGCCTATGGTCGACAGTCGGATGCAGGTGTTTTTTTCAAATAGTGCGATGGGACATGCCTTTGTGAATCACAATACGCTTAACCTGCCAAATGCAGAACCCATACATGGCGCCGAATACCTTGGACCAATGCCGTATGTTGCTGTTGGGGATGAGGCCTTTCCCCTTCAACACCATATAATGAGACCATATCCTGGCCGACATTCCAGTCTTCACGAAGATGCATATAAGTATAGGCACTCCAGAGCGAGACGAATAGTGGAATGTTCCTTCGGGATTCTTGCGACACGGTGGCGTGTATTTTACACACGATTATCCATACAACCTGGAAATGTTGTTAAAGTCGTGCAAGGGGCAATAGTACTTCACAATATGCTACAAACCGACAGTACACCAGCAGTGAGCACATATGAGCTATTGTCAGACTTCAGAGTAGAAGATGTTCAGGGTTTTGAGGACCTTGCTCATCGTGGCACTAGAGGGTCAGCAGATGCGGTAAATGTGAGAAATAGATTTAAAAGATTGTTTGTAGAGAACCCTCTGCCATGGCAAAATGCACACATCCAGAGAGGCCTGCATTAGATAGAGACCATCCAAATATTGAAACAAATACAGAATACTATCAAGTAAAATTCATCATTTAATAATCATATACTCATTGACTATTCTGCTGTACTTACTGGTGTGCGTGGGAATTCTGCAAGGAGTTTGGCCCATCTAATTCACAGCCCTGCGCCGATCTGCTTTCACAAACATTATCGTCATAATCACCATTATTATCATCGTCGTCATCGCCCACATCATCATCATCATCATCATTATTAGCATTATTGTGATCATGTTCCTGTTCAGCCCGATGTTCATCAACGTGAATAGGATTGTTTGTTGTATCCACGACTGGAGCTGGAATGTTGCTGACTGTGCTATAATAGAGTTGCAGTTTAAAAGTGTACATTAAAAAGCTGTCTGTCTGCCTATATGTCTTCTGTTTTTCGGTCATGTCATCGTTGTTTTTGTTGTCGTCGTCAAAATATTATGAAAATTTACTTAACACGTTAATGAAATTTTCCAGCTTATATATCTCGGAACAGGTTGAATATGTTGAAAACAATTTGACTGAAAGTTGTTGGTGGCTGAGGCACAAACAACTTTCAGTCAAATTGTTTTCAAAATATTTACCATACCAGAGATATGGCATATGGAAAATATCGTCTGCCGAACCTTGCCAGTCAACGTGTTAAACGTTTCCTAGATGGCTTTTTCCCGAACACAACATTTTTATGAAAATAAAACTTAGTTACATCACTGAGCTGATGTGATAAGCTGCCAGAGCTTTCGCACCCATCTTGGTTGCTTACGAGATTGGTACGAATGCTCTGCCAGCTTATCACATCAGCTCGGTGAGGTAACTAAGTCTTATTTTGATGGATAACCATGAGCTTCATGGAACTAAATTTGTACTTGATAGGTTGGCCGCTTCTACTCATCGGGTACATCACAATGTTACAACATTGAATCAACATTGGAATTACGTCATTCATTTCCAGTGTTGGTTCAACGTTGAGATAACGTCCTGTGCGGATGATGTGCCTTTTAATTGTGTGTGTCATTCCAAAATTATTCTACAAAATTACATAATAAAATGCTTTATTTAATCAACTTTTTCATGCGCTTGTTGCAACCGACTTGGCCTGGTGAAATGTCATAATACAGGCCCGGAGAAGCCTATTTGTATGTTATTACTACAATGATTGGTTAAATAGACGGGCCAATTATTTCAGTGCAAAAATCGACGTCTATGGGTATGCAAATGGATGATCGATGAGATAATTAGAAGGTTAATTGACAACATTTCTTCTATAACAGAGTGACTGGAGGGAGGGAATGTAGTTGGATATCGATGTCCTATGATCACTAAATTTACACTCATTAAATGGCGTGTTAACATTACGGAGTCTGTGAGGCCGATATTTGGCAACCTGAGAATGTTTTTTGCTTGGATAAGTGTATCTCATTATTTTTCTGCCATGGCACAAGGAACAGTTTGAGAAAGGCTAAGTGTAGAATCAATCAAGCTGTAAAACACGTATACGATACCTTGCCTCTGCAACGTGTCCCAGTAAAAACTGAAGCCTCTGGTAAAATTGACCCGTGTTTATCACATGGGCAGCTGAGCCACTCCTGTTGCTGTCCTTTACTTTCTTTCGCTTTGCGTTGAAACTGTCTTTGATGTTCTTCCATTTTGATTTTCAGTGATCAGCTAGTAAAAATAAGATAACATAATTAATGCGATTTAATTTTTACCATACTAATAGGTGACTGACTATTGGTACATTTACAGTTAAACCTATCAATAGAGATCACCCAGCTGACCAAAGAAAGGTGGATGCTAGACAGGTGGTCTCTTTATCCAGGGTCGAATGTATTGCTTTCTTGCTTTTGGGACTGGAATACTGTGGTCTATATACAGAAGTGTAGATTTCTGGTTGCTTCGACTGTTCAATTGCTATAGATGAAAACGTGTTGACAGAAATAACTTTGCTATGGAAACATGTAGTTTTGGTCATCAATGTGAACATTTTTGTCAGAAATTTGAATATTGCACACAGAAATGAGAACATTGGGCCAGAATTGTTTCAAAATGCAAAAATTTTGGATGAAAATATGAAAATTGGTTGAGGAAATGAGACAATTTGGGCCAGAAACGTACATGTTTAGACCAGAATCTCACATATTTGGTCCAAACAATGAAAGTTTTGGTGCGAAATTCACCAGCACTCATTAGTAGGTATGCTCGGTCCTTGCCAGTCACTATTAGGTCCAGTCAATCCTGGTTGGTCATGGGTGGTCATTAGAAGGTCGTCTGCAGTAAAGGCAGTCATTGTTATGTCATGGGACATCCTGGGCAGTCATTATTATGTCCTGGGAGGTCTTGAGCCATCATTAGTAGGTTGTGTTCAGTCCCAGTTGGCGATTACTAGGTCATGGACAGTCATGGTCAGTCATTAATAGGTCACAGGCGTTCATTGGTCACCATTAGTAAGTTAGCTGTGACCATATGGGGTGACCTTGAACTTAAGGGATGTCATGTTCTATCTTCTACTACACCCATTGATAAAGTGTGCTTAATGGGGAGTTCATTTATTGAAAAAAACACACAAAAACTGGTCACTTTGACCTCTGAGGGGCATGACCTTGACCTTTGACATTTTGACACCAAAGTCACAGAGCTCCTTTGGGATCACAAGGACAACGCTTTGACTCGGTTTGTTGATGATCAGATAAAACACCTTTAGGAGTAGTGGCAGTTTAAAGTTTGACCTCAAAGGGGATGACCTTGACCATTAGAGGTGACCTTGACCTTAAGGCATGTCATGATGAGGTATCTTCTACTATGCCCATTGATCATGTCTGCTCAAAGAGAGTTCATTTCCGGCAAAGAATGATAACCGGTAATTTTGACCTATATGGGGTGACCTTGACCTTTGACCTTTGACCCCAAACTCAAATGGACACATCAGGGCCCCAAGTGCAAGATCCGAATCTACATGTAAGTGTGGTGATGATAGGATACAATCTGTAGGAACAGTCACAGTTCAAAGATCCATACAGAAATTTTCCATACATTTCCTAAGCGATTTTTGGGTCACAAAAATGTGTTTGCTCGAAGACAATTGGTCAACACCAAAAGATAAATGAAAGCAATACTCATCTCATGGAAACCTACAAGTTGACCAAGTTTGCTAATGCTGGCATGAACATTGTAGGAGATGCATTGAGAAAAAAATGGAATAATAAAAATAACAACTAGAATAGTAGTTGCTAAGTTCAGCATCAATAATGCTAAGGAAATGATGTGACACTTTCCTGAGTATCAGATGCAAATTTACAAGACCCAAAAACCTATATATAACAATTTGTTGGGTCAATATCCATCAAACAGAACAGTTACATTAGCCAGAAAATGATCGCTATTGATTGGGCAGACACATTTTTTCTGATGTAGAGGTCTCATGAGCCGCATCTAATCAGACGTTGGTGCTAATGACATTTCCCAAATTTCAGCTTAATCGATTCAGCGGTTCTATAGATATACCTATTTACGTCAGTTATTACATCATCAAGCTGGCTGCCGTATCTTTCAACCAATCAGGAAACAGAAAAGGTATAGGTGGGAGGTGGGAGAGGTCACCAAAT
Source organism: Chaetoderma sp. LZ-2023a (assembly GCA_034401795.1). Taxonomy (NCBI): domain Eukaryota; kingdom Metazoa; phylum Mollusca; class Caudofoveata; order Chaetodermatida; family Chaetodermatidae; genus Chaetoderma; species Chaetoderma sp. LZ-2023a. The sequence continues at coordinate 73,831,406 of CM067367.1, forward strand.
TTCATAAAAATCAGGCTAACGGTTCCAAAGTTATTCAAATCTAAAGAAAGTCTAATTATGCATTTAACATCTGGAAATTGACCAATCAGCAACCAGGGAACTGTTGCCCCTTCTTCATGACGTCATAGAAACATAGGGCCTGACTTTGAAATTGAATAGCTCCATAAGTTCTTGGAATAATAGGCTAGTTACTTACACTCAAGTCCTTTGACATTCATCTCTCTGGCAATTTTCTTCCATGTGTTTTTGGTTACTAATTTGTTACGATGTTCATTTAATGTAGCATCATAAAGATGCGGGTTAGATTGCACAAGGTCAATTAGTCTTTCCTGCTGCTGCGTAGTTAACTTTATGATGGTGCTATTACTCTTCTCAGACATTTGAAGGCGATATACAAAAATCCAAACCGACGAGAAGTATCAGATGACAAACTAGAAAATGTGCCTTACTACATACACGCTGGTCATCGACCGGGTAGAACACGCATATCTCGCACGATAACGCGTGCAATAAAGCATGTGAAAGCATGTCATGGAAATGGACATACACGCGTTCTGAATCGCTAGCGTTTACACGCACGCGTTATACGTTTATGGAAAGCCTGCCTTTTAGGCGTGTTATTTTATGGCCATTTCTGGCCTATTGCCAAATATGTTTTTGTTATATATCACGCACGGCTTGTGCCATTCTTATTTTTAGAACTGATATATAATTATATCCTTGCCTCCAATCTTTTTATATGTTATATATTGTTCTTCGCATATGCCGTTTAATATAACACACGAGCAATAGCGCACTAACATTAAGAATTCGTTATATCAGCACTCCACATTAGATAACCATTCGTGTGCCTAAAAAACGACACAAGTTCTGTACAATCTAGCATTGATAGTAGCTCAGCTCTTTGGGTTACCACTCCGTCAACAAGCCAAGCTGATTGCTGTAATATAATTGGCTAGTTATTGTAAAGCCAGCTCCAGGTGCCACACACGTCTAGGCCTGCATTCCATGTACGCGTTTCTGCTCGCTGAAACGCTCGCGAAAAAATCGATCCAACGCATCTTATATATAGTCATATCCATGAAAGCGTCTCCGCTCGCTGACTACATGCGCGCTGAAATAAAAGTCGATCGGAGAGCGAATTCCAGCGCGCTTGTTTTTCAGCACGCGTGTTGGTGTTGTGCGCATACGTGTTCAGTGCCACTATACCTGCATGTCACAATGTGGCCAAATAAATCTCGCCTGCATGGAAATGCACATGCACGCTCGCCGAAACGCACGCGGGAACACGCGAGCAGAAACGCGTACATGGAAGGCGGGCCTTTGAGTCCAAAGGGGGCCATCAAGGAGCCAAATGGACCACCGCCAACGGTCTCACTTTGTGACTAAAGCTGTGATTCCTTTAAACACCCGCCTGCCGCGTGGTTGGGGGGCGACGCGGTCGCCGCGCCGCGAGTGTTGTTTCCATTTCACCATGATCCCATAGTGTACGCGGGCGGCGGGCATCACGTGTTCTTATTCAAAAATAAAAAGATGCAGCATGGGCATGCAAACGTAATCCGATTCCGCGAGGGTTTAAATGACCGCGCGTCAAAAAATGGGCCTTTGCTCGATTTTCTCGGAGCGTCGCGTTCACGCACGCCCCAGTCGCACGTGAAACGCTTGGTATGGAAACACTTCATCGAAATAACTTCTGTTCCAAAGAAGTGGCGATCACGTGGAGCTGGCGGCACATGGAAACCGCGTGTAATGGAAACACGGCTTAACTCCGGCCCATCTCCGGCCATATACATTGGGCTTTATTTACTAAGTCACGATACCGCTAGGAGAGTAAAGCCGGGTTTCCATTACACGCGGTTTTGCCGCGCGGTAGAGCCCCCAGGCGGTAGACGCGACGCTAGTAGTGTTTCCATATTTGACACGTAAGAGGTTTAGGGGATATTTTGGAATAGATGTTAAAATGATAGGAAGGACCCTCAAAAAACATTTGGACAAACTTTTAAAATTCACTAAGGGGCTTTCTAAGGGCCTTAAACCCCTATGTCGTAAAAAGCCCCTAAATGACGACTGGACAAACAAAATAGCTCTTAAACCTCATTAATATATTGATGTGCACAGAGAGTCTGTCTCTGCAGACACAGGCCACAACATGTCCTCTGTCTGCCTGTTGGTCTGTCTGGCTGTCTGTCTGCCCGACCGACATCAAGGCAGACAACAAACATACCGATAGCAAGGCAAACAAACAGAGAGCCGGACGAATGTCCAGAGAGGCAGGCAGCCAGATAGGCAGGCAGGCGTGTAGGCAGACAAGAAGACAGTTAGACAGACATACATGTAGGCATTCAGGCAGACAGGTTGATAGGCAAGCAGGGAAACAGCCAAACAGACAGAAAGACAGCCACACAGCCACGGGTCAAAACATGCCTTCCTTCATTACATAGGCGTAAGTGGAATGTTCTGTGAACCAATTGTGGAACCTATGAACTCACCAGAAATGCCTTCCACCTGCATTCTGCTGGCAATCTTTCGCCAGCAGTTCTTGCGTCATGACTGGTCCTTGTATTGATTTAATTTATGGTCGTAAAGACCAGGATTCTGACCAACATTTTCGATTAAACGTTCTAAAATGTCATCCGAGATATTTGCTGCCATTCTGTGTGTAGCCTACACAACAGCACCTGTATACAAATGAATTTGCACACTGATCAGGTCGTGGTGACAAAGAGGCGGCGCGTTGAAACGCTTCAGAAAATCCGTCTGTGACCGATTTTTCTGTCGGGGTGCTGAGAGCCGCACGTCGGCCGCCTTATGTCCGGTTTATAGTCCTTCGCATTTAAGTCGTGCGATGGTCGTGCGACAGTTTTTAGGTCGTCGTCGCATCGCTGTTAATTTATAGTTCATAGCGTCTGAGCGATGACAGTTGCGAGAAAGTCGTGCGTCCGTCGTTTCCCGAATTGCCGTGAATAGAAAGCAGGTCTATTCTGGCGCTGATCGCACTACTTTCCCGCAGTGACACACACGTCAGAACTAACATAATGACCGAGGATCGAGAGTTTGTAGGGACACTCATCTCAAATGTTCAAAAATGCCCATGTCTTTATAGACATGACAGAGCGGATTTTAAGGATAGACAGAAGAAGGAGAATAGCTGGAAATCTGTTGGCGAATCTATAGAACGTCCCGGTATGTTTGATATGGGACCTTATTATGATTCATATTTTGAATATTGCATGAAAGTTGACTTACTTGGAATAAACACAACTGGTGTTCATTCTGTGTTGGGTGTAGATGTGGTGAAGGCGGTGGTAGTGGCTGTGCGGCGGTGGAGGTGGATGGCGGTGCTGTTGAATTTGGCGGGTTGGCGGTGCGTGCGTGCGTGCGTGCGTGCCTCCGTACCTGTGTGCGTGCCTGCCTGTCTGCGTGCCTGCGTGCCTGCGAGCGGGCGGGGTTGGAGCGGGGTAGTGCCGGATATTAATTAAAATCACACACTATTTGGAAGCGATCATTCATGATATGTTCTTATAATAAAATAGGATTGCCAAAGTTTCACAATGGTCCAGATTAAAACATTTGGATAGGTTTTCATAAATTTATCGATTAAATACAATTGAATTAATAAATTTTACTTTTCAGTCGAAGAAATTAAAATGCGGTTCAAAAGCCTGAAGGGCGTATATCTCCGCAAAAAGAATGAGAATGCGATAATTATAATATGTCAATAATAATGATTTTCACTTATGGTTATAGCGATTCACTGATTAAATAGGCTAATATATATATATATATATATATATATATATAAGTGGTTCAGCGGGTACGCATAGGTCGAAATGGATATTCTTCGACATGATGGCCTTCCTCGATCCATTTCAGAAGTCAGCAACGTAAGTAGGCCTAATTAAGGGAGGTGTATTTAATATAAGTTATGTCTCGATTGTAGACTATGTATATCAAAGTTTGGACATGATCCAGATTAAAATATCCCGATCTCGATGTGGATAATTATACCAGCCAAGGGTCTTGGAAAGTAATTAGGCGACTTGTCTTTAATATTAACACCAATGTAGTGAGACCATTACAGTAAAATAGGATTTCCACTATTTGACGATAATCGAATTAAAATACCCGTATCTGGATCCGACTCAGAACTATGCAGTGGAAAGGGGGTTGCAATTTCCGATTCTCCTTGTTAGCTCACCTGGCCAGAATGGCCAAGTACGCTTATGCCATACCGAGCGTTCGTCGTCCGTCCGTCCGTCCGTCAACTTCTGTTTTAAAATGCTACTCATCCTTATCGACTTGACGGATGGTAACCAAATTTGGCTGGAATGACCCTATGGTGGTAGGCTCAGGAAATCTCATTTATATTTTTGATCCGTCAATTTTTTGGATGAAAATCTGAGGTTTTTGTTTTAAAATTTCGGGAAAGTGTCATAACGCATCTACTCCTTAACCGCTTGGTGGATTTCAACACTATTTGGGTGGAAGGACTTTATGGTGGAACATTCCATAACACCTCTTCAGATTTTTGATTAGGCACTTTTTGGGCGAAAATCTTCCATAGATTTATACAAAAATCGTATTGTCCAAATAGGCAAATACCACTAAAGAATAGTATTTGTAAACACATACTAATGGCTCTAATGCTAATGGGCGTCACAGGACCTTGGGCTTCTTGTTTTAGATCATTAAATTATGTACGTCGATACATTACATTTCAGTACTTCTTGTAATATTGACATCGACGACTGGAGATGATGTAGAAGAAAATACGGTGGCAGCAACAGAATCCATTAACAAACATGCTTGTTCTGACGATGAAGATGGCCACATCAGTGTAACAGAGGAGAGAATAGAGGCAAAACAACCACCTTCTAAAAAGAAAAGTAAATCACTAGATCCATTAGACACGGAATTAATACATTTAGTTAACCAGTCTCATGATGCGCTCAATTCTTCCAAACAAAATGAAACTAAAAGTACCGTATGGGGCAAATCATTAGGAATGCGATTGGATCTAATGCCTCCATATCAACAAGCACTGGGTCGTCTCAAAATTGAACACATTATGTTCGATATCGAGTTTCCACAAGAGTCGACTTGCACATGTAGCACAAATTCACAACAGCTATGCACATATTCACAGGAAAGGATTGAGCAGCTCCAGCATCCTAGCGAATATTCACTACATTCGTAAACAAACTTACAACCGTCGACAACAAATGAGCAATGTAAGCAGGTTGCAGGTTGCTTCAGTAGGTTTAGGAAATATTCACAACACACCTGTTTACTTACATTAACTTGAAATTGGTCGATCGTATAAGTTATGATTCCATTTTTCATGTATTCCTGTTAACGCAATTATTCAAAAATGAAATTAATAAAAAATACCTCTTCGTTTGCTATTTTCCATATTGTTATTTATTATTCTGTTTGCTTATTACAAACCCCTGTTCTGTGACTAATAAACTGAGATACGGTTAAAGTTTTGGTAAATTTCAACTTATCACACATTCGGTATTTAGATTAATTGCAAATGTTTAAAGTTCAGGCTGACTCCCTCTATGAATATGTGCCCACTGCCACGCTACTTCACCAGCATCAGAAGAGAAGTATTCCATAAATGTATTCCGTACCGCAGCGGCACTAAGACCGAATCTGTTTGATCCTACTTGACCAATGTTACGAAGGCAGTGTTCTCCATTTAAATCATCTCTCCAATGTCCAGGTGTGATTACTCCAAATTCGTCCTCCGTATCAACTGACGTGTTGGGGCAATAACTTCTGTCTTCATTATTTTGATGGTTGTCATTGGTCATAAGATAATTGTGCAAACAGACACAGGCTTTAGCTATTGCAATTGCCTTTGCTGGCTTCGCATTTATAGAATGTCTAAACACCCTCCACCGTGTGGCTAGTATTCCGAAGACATTTTCTGGAGAGTCGGTAGTTGAATACTCTTTTTTGCTCTGACAGATTTGATCCAGGGAAAGGACGCATAATATTTGTTTTCAGCTGGAAGCCTTCGTCCACAACAAATACGAAGGGCATACGCGTGTTTATACCTAGAATACTGCTGTTATCAGGTAATTGTAGATTGCCTGTCATCATCATTTGGCCGAACACAGAATTACTAAATATTCCTCCATCGCTATTTCTACCTGGACTGCCAGTGTCGACCAGTGTGAAGCAGTATTTGGCATCACATACTGCCATCAATACAATACTGTGTGCACCTTTATAATTGAAATATGTAGATCCCGAATTTGCAGGTGCTTGAATAGTGACGTGCTTCCCATAGATAGCGCCCACGCAGTTGGGAAAGTTCCACATGTCCCCATAGAGGCTCGCAATATTTTCCCACTTATTCCTGGCTGGTGGAACAAGGTACAGTGGCTGAAGTACTTCCCACAAAACAATGCAAGTTTCCATGATTATTGCACCAACAGCAGCCTTGGAAATGCGGTACGAAAAGCTTATCGACTGTTGCGAGTCACCGGATGCCAACAACCTGAGATATAAAATAACACAAATTCTAATTAAAGGATTTACCATGATAAGTCAGTTATTAATCTGCCATTGACCAATGAATCTGTTATGAATGTGCATTGGGGGAATTTACGCTGTCATTTATAGACAAGTTTTCCTTTACAATTAGCAGGCAGAAGGTGAATGCATATGGAGAATTGGTAACTATGTAAGATTTCAGAGGAAACGTGGTGAGTGATTGATTGATTGATTGATTGATTGGTCAGGTATGTGGGTGGGCTGTGGCAGGCAGGCAGACAGACAGACAAACAGGCAGACGGGCAGGCGTGCAGGCAGGTATGCAGGTGTACATAATTCATTGTGATAGTAGAAAAGCAACTATACCCGCCCATCCGCCCAACAGCATGTTGGAATAGGTTTCTAGCAACATATCTTATTGTCAGAGTGAGTCGTTCACTCGGTCCAATGGGACGCATGTGGTTAGGCCGATGCTGCAGCCATGGTCCTACCATTTTAAGCAGATCATCATAAACAGATGCCTTCATCCTCAGATATCGTGTACAAAACTCTGAATCAAACAATTTCATTTCGTTAACTAACTGATGGTATTCTCCAAATTCATGACTGCGTTGGAAAATGTCGCGGACATAACAAGATCTTCTTCTCAAAGCTCTATTCACACAGGCGCGACGCGACACGACGCGACACGACACGACATAGCGACACGACACGACACATTTTTGTGTTTGGCTCACACACGCGTGACGCGACAGGCGACATGCAATACGTGGCAAAATTAATTTTGTATGACGTAGAAAAAAACCTCGTTCGTGATTGGCTAGCTTGTTAATTTGTCGCGGCGACAGGCGATAAGATCGCTCTGGATTTGATTTTGCCGCATGTCGCGAGCAACATGGTCGTGTCGTGTCGCGCATGTGGGAACAGTACAATGAAAATACGTTTTGAGCGATTTTGTAGTGTCGTGTCGCGTCGTGTCGCGTCGCGCCTGTGTGAATAGAGATTTATTTTCTGCGTCTTTGTATAAGAAGGCATGTGGCCGCTGTCGTTAAAGCAACTGTGTGTGCTTCCTCCATTGTCGAACTGAGCTAACGCGTGCAAGTTTATAATTCGTGTCACGATTTCTATCGCGCTATCGTCGGCACAGTCGCCCAACGCCACGCGATGGCGATACGACCACGATACGACGGACTATATCTCGGCCTTTAGTATGGAAACGTTTGGTATAAATAACATTGTTTCGAAAAAAAACCTCGTCCGCGTGAGGCACGCGGCGTGCGGAAACCGCGTGTAATGGAAACCCGGCTTAACTTTCTGCCAAAGTAGGAATTCACTGCGAATTACCTTATCATAATATCGGCCTTAGCAGTCAATCTTGGGCAACTTTAAACAAAAACGTAACTCATGTCTAAACGCTAACTTCCAGAAATCAGGTCTATATGGCTCGATTCCGACAGATCAGCTCGTGGCAAATGACACGTCAGGCAGACCAACTCGCTGGTGATCTGGTGACGTAGAATGGTCGAGTGGGCCCTATATGCATTCTTAGCGAGTCTCCCATCTCTGTTAGGAGTTTCTTCGGCCCAACCATAGCTTGTCCTTGTCTTGTCTTATTTGGTGTTATGGCAGACACTCGGGTGGGAGTTGATTTTCCGCTACAGTACCGGTCGCCCTGGTAACCTTGCAATACACAGTCTGTTTGTTGGGCCTGCTCACCGGTAAAAGTCCTACGGGAGGCCAGAATGATCCTTTGGCAAGCCGACGAACGCTGTTTTAAACTGTAGGGTATGGGGAGAGACCTCTGTGACACTAATTACAGTGTTCGACAACACTTTAAAAAACATCCTCTCGAATGACTGCTAACTACAGCGGCATCCACCTAGCTTAATTAGTTTGGCGATTCGTTCGGACAAGTATATGCGGAAACTGACCAGCCATACCTCATAAAACAGCCTACACCACACTTATAAAAGTCATACAAGTACTTCCCAGTACACATTTTGTTTTTAAAAAAAACACGTTTGGACGGACTGATATAGGCGTAGGCTCCCGCGAGGCATATCCGCTCGCTTCGGCGAAAGCTTTCTTATATAGAAAGGTTATATGTTTGTACTCGGCCACACCCACCATAAAGCAGCCTTCGGCAGTACCTCAGTATAAACCAGTAACATCATGTATACTTGGCATACTGGACTCACCAATAGTAAAGATGCGACAGTGGAATTCAACTATGATGCAACTATGATGCACGCAGGGATGCTTGTATGGACTCACTAAAACGTTATCTTCCCGCCGATGTGCGAGCTCGGCTTTTGCACGCACGCACGTACACACACACGCGCACACGCACGCAAACACGCACGCACGCACGCGCGTCACGCACGCACGCACGCACGCACGCACGAACGCACGCACACGTACACTCCTATATATATATATATAGATATACATTAACTCCAACATTTACAATAATATATTGCTAAGGTATACATTGCTACATTAATACGTTAATATGCATTGCTCCATTGAAATTGTTTGATTCCTTGATTCACCAGCCTTTACTAGTATAACTGGTGCTTATTGTGGAGGATCTTCCAGCAACACTGACTCTGACCTATACACTAGTCTTTTATAAATGTGCCATACAAATATATATATATATATATATATATATATATATATATATATATATATATATATATATATATATATATATATATATATATATATTAATACAATTTAAAAGCTTGCTTGTATGCATTTTCTATTTAAACCCGTAATTGTCTTTACGCAAAAATACATTCCCGCACACATGCAAGCGCGCAGATGCGCGCGTACTCACATATGGGCGGAATCATACTTAGATCTATGCATGCACATTCACTTCCATACATCTATGATGTACACGTGCACGCTGATTTAAATAATCATTACACGCTTTCTAGATTGCGTCATAAATGTATCAGCAGTTATCTACATGATATGAAAGACATTAATATCGTTCGTTTACAGTTCAATATATGTTCCACAGTCCAATGCGGCTTGTGCAGTCTAGATCTCAGAAACTGGCAGATTGTTCGACCAAGATTGACGAGCTCTTATTATAATTAATCATACGCATTCCACCGTTTTCCATTAAATATTTCACCAAAGGTCCATTGAACTGGTAGACCTTATATCGAACTAAAACTGCCCATCTACTGCGCACTGCGCATTGTGCTGGCGAGATTATTTATTGAAAATGTTAATTATTTGTTATTGGTCGAAATACGCATTACTTTGAGCGATTCCAGCGAATTCAATCGGAACAGCGGGGTGTAGGTTTCAAAGGTCATATTATTGAAGGCTGTTGCTGTCGCTGGCCACAGAAAATGGGCAACGCTAGACAGTTGATACCTTTCACGCAATGCACCGCGTTAAACACAACCACACACCAGCCGCAGCAACGCGCAACTAGAAACCACGGTTAGAGAGTAAGATGGGGTCAGCATCAAACGCTCCTCCGTAATCGGCCCCGTTACCACACATATCCTTAATTCTACTTAGTAGGTTTGCGATCACTCTTACTTTGGCCAATATTATATACATAATTTAGCACTTTGGCGATATCCGCCTATCAGGTACATATTCCGCTATTAAACTGACTAAATCTATGCACCGGTGTTCGCCAACGAAAATTGATGAGACAGAACAATGAACCGTTCCAGTTGTATCTCTGTCCCGCCCATCCCTAGTTAAGCTCCGCCCACACCTCGCTCGTGTTGGGATCAATCGATCTCTGGACTCCCTGAATATCAATTTCCAGAAAACTATTCAGTAACGGCGCCCAGATAAATGAGTTTCAAAATATTCAACGGCTTGTTTAGTAAATAGTAAAGACAGGCTATGCATACACTCTGCCGGATTATTAAGCATTTAAGACGGACTAAATCGGGTCATGCAGGACGTAATGATTATGGCGTCATCTTACACGCCACTTAGTTCATTATGACGCCATACGATTTAATGAAAAAGGATTCATGAATTGTTTGATCTTAATAGAGATTGAAGGCTGGCTAAATATTAGTCTTCAAATTCCAATAGCTGGCGTTCGCATTGCCCCTAACGGCGAGTTATCCTTAAGCACAGTATTATCATCGGCCTTTTCTGAACATGACCGAAACATACTTAATCCTTTCAACCGGACGGGCCGAATATGAAATATCGTTTGCAATGTAATGACTCTTCTATTGCATATTTTGAACCTCATGTGGGCGTGAGCTGTAGCCCATCGCACTAACATGTCCCTGCCAAATTAGTTCCAACATATTCAACAATATATAATTACCTTCAAATTTAGGTACCCGAAATTCTGGGTTCAAAGAGATAAAAACCTAGTTCTCAGCTAAGCATTTTATCTCGTCATACTGAGTGCTTGCGCCTTCATCCTGTATTCGTCACGCTGTGTTCCTTGTAGTGGTGTTAATATGCGCGTGCGTGCGTATGTGCGTCCATGCGTGCGGGAGGGTGTGCGCACGTGCATACGTGCGTGCATGCGCATATACTTAATTTAACTATACACGATGCAAGATCGCCTATTATGAAACCGGTTAGCCTGTAAAGTATTGCCAAATTCCTCCACGGAGTGAGTGGGAATAATTGCATGTGCAAAATTATTATGTAGGTCTGGTATGGTTAATTCACTCTCAAATGCCACTTGAACCTGTAACGATATACTAGCCTCTGCGGATCATCTGCCTCGATTGCTTGTCATTAATCGAATTCCAACTCACATCTGCCTTCATGAATATACACCATTTACGTAATTGGGCAGAATAAAATATCTTACAGCTGCATAGTAACGTGCCGAATTGCCGTTAATAAAAGTGCATCATTAGCCCATTTCCAAACCTTGTATCTCAGTAAATCAACTACAAAGCAATGATATATGTAAATAGCTTGAAGCGAGGGCAGCAATAGCTCCAAGTCAAAGTAGGTGCAGAATATCCAATGCCATCTGTCTTACATCGATAATAGTTTGCTATGTTTTTAGTTTTTATTGAGAAGAGTGAACCGCTAACAGCAGTCAAGTGCCATGACTAGTAGGTCTATGCAAATGTGAAATAAAATCCAATTTATGACCCGAGTGCACAAATATGTTTCGCGGTTATAAAACAGTGAAGCTGGCACGCCATAAAACAAGGTGTTTGTTATCTAATTAAACATTAATACTCTTGCTTCGTGTGACTTAATATACAAGTAGGCCTAGAGAACACATATCCGAGCCACGTGTTGATAAACCGTTATGCATGTTTGAAAAGAGAAGGCTGCATTCAAACCAAGCACTTATAGAGGGATCCATTCCTATCTATGCACAACCCATTTCTCACAAAGCACGCCGCATTTCTATTTGCATTGGAATCCATTTAAATCTTTGAAACCTGACTTTATAGAACCAAAATATTAAGAGAAATTATAAAACCAAACTATTAAGAGAAATTACAAGATAGCGCAATAACGTTGAATATTTTGAATCTCAATCAACTTGGGCACACATTATTGAACAACCTGTTTAGTTAATACTTGATAGTACATCCATTAATGGCACACATTCCGTACACAGGGCGGACTGTTAGCCTTCCATCACAGAGTTAAAATAAGTCAATAGGATTGCGACGCCAGCTAAATAATGGTGCAATTGATTATGAGTGACCTGCTGGACCCCCCCCCCCTTACGCATATAATAGGTAAATTGTTACTGGATGGGTTAGCCATGCCAAGGTGGTGTACCTTGAAAGATAAAACACAGATGTTCTCATATAATTGCACGTTAATGTTAGACTAGGTTGAAATGTATTCTCCGTTTGCTTTTGCTTTGATCGTAAGCGAACTATTCGATGTTTCTTAGCAGCAATCCAAAACGCACATACAGTTTCTATGTACATGCAGGTGTTTTAAAAAAAATAATGTCGTATTTCACAAATAAGTACAGTTATTCTTGAAAGGTGCCATCTTTAAACCATGTGGACGCAATGCACTCTTGTATTGTCCTCGTTACTGACATGTGCGTTTTGCCAGGGCGGAACCTGTGGGTGCATTTGGTTGCCAGGCTTCCACACATAGCGAGTCCATTTCAGATCGTGTCGCTTACATACGTAACTATTGCAATGCATATTCCTCGAGGGCACATTTTCAGAATGTCTCAGATTAGGGGATATGTGCTGCAGTAACCGAGTATGGACGCGACGCAGTTGCATTGCATACATTGTTGAGGTTCGAGTTATACATACATTTAATCCATGCCAATCCTCGTACTGCCATTATGGCAAAGGTCCCGCCAAGTAACGCTTCGTATGCCTATCACTTTGACTTGCACCATCCCATAGATTTACATTAGCGGGGAGGAGGTGTTGGGGTGGGGTGGGGGTGGGGGTGGCTGGGTGCCATGCTGTTATTAACCCGATGTCATGAGCAAGTTATCCATACAAGTAACCTTTGTTAAAAAAACAATACCGACGTTATCATGCGTTCTAAAATCAAATCTAGTTATTAGAAATTATTTTAGCATATTCTAATAGTTCGTATTATTAGTAAAAATATGTGGCCAGATGGATGGGCTCATTTTCAGAATTCTCAACATATCTCTCAGAGTTGGCACCACATCAACAAGAACATGACAATTAAGGAATTCAGTTTCTCAGTCAATCATATGCCGTCATTATTAACTATGTGACATGCTGTACGACGTCATATTCAACTACCCCCATACATGCCTTCTTAAGCGCGTGTAAATACGTCAGGATGAACGAACACACTATTTAATAAACACGTTGTTTAATATGTTGAAACTAATTTCACTGGACACTGCGGCAGCCAGAGACATCAACAACCCCCGTTAAATTAGTTTCGAAATATTCAGCATCTTAGTTGTATACATTTCTGGGAATTGATAGTCAGTGAGTTCAGGGATCGATCGATCCCAACGTGACGTAGTGTATGCGGAGCTAAAGATGGTCAGGATATAGCTAACACTGGATTTCTCTATTGTCAACCTGTGGATTTACTAGATTTAGACAGGTCAATGATTTGAATGTCTACTTCAACAGCACAGCTATATATATATATATATATATATATACACACAAATAATACTCAATGGACCGTTCCAGCTTTAGCTATGCCGCGCCCATCACTAACTAAGCTCCGACCATAACTCGCTCGTGTTGGGATCGATAGATCCTAGAACTCCCCGACTATTAATTTACAGAAAACTATACAGGCAAACTGTTATGAATATTTTGAAACTAATTTTACTGGGTGGTATTGCAGCAGCAGCGCTCATTCAAATCAGTTTCAAAATATTCAACATGCTGTGTATTAAATGGTAAAGACATACAATTCATACAACGTGTCGGGCTATTAGGCGTTAAAGACGGACGAAATCGAGTAATTCACGCCATACTTAATTATGACGTAATCCAACACGCCACGTAATTGATTATGACGCCATATGACACCAGATGATGGAGGGATACCTTTGGAAAGTTCCATTACATCAGATTTATTTCGATGTATCACATCGACGTACACAAACATGGGTTCGTTGGCCCAACGTAGTTTTTACGTTGGTTGACCAATCGTGGGTTATTTACGTTGACCCTACGTTGTATTTACGTTTGTTGGTTGATAGTGAGTTACTTACGGCGGGCCAACGTTGTGTGTACGTTGGTTGTTTGATAGTACGTTAGTTACGTTGGACCAACGTTGTAATTACGTTGGTTGGTTGAAAGTAATTTAGTTACGTTGTGCCAACATTGGATCTTTGTTGGTTGGGGCAGCATTGGCTCGTTGGTGATATGCTGTTTTTTCGTTGGTTGGTTGATAGTAAGTTATTTACGTTGGGCCAATGTTGTATTTACGTTGGTTAGCTGATAGTAGGAGAGTTACGTTGGCCCAATGTTGTAGTTACGTTGGCTGGCTGATAGTAAGTTATCTACGTTGGGCCAAAATTGTATTTATGTTGGTCCCTCTAGTGCTGGTTCGTTGGTGATATGCTGTTTTTTGTTTGGTTGGTTCATAGTAAGTTAGTTACGTTGGCCCGACGTTGAATGCACGCTCGTTGGCGGATAGTAAGTTAGTTACGTTGGGCCAACGTTGGATTTACGAATTAATTACGTGGAGTCAAAATGTATTTATGTTGATATGATCGAGTCCTAACCCCACCAACCCTCACCACACCCACCCCAACCCCACCTCCACACACACATACATGTACCTTTGAGTCTCTAAACCATATTTAACCAGCATAAATGCAGAAGAAGCCATCTCAGAACATCTATATTTCTTTCTGATGTAATAAAGCAAAGTACACACTTCCGGGTTGGGAATCACGTACAGGGACGACTGTGACGGCATACTTAACAGGTCCATGAGATCAGAAGTGTTAGTAACCGTTACCAGTTGAGATTCCCGCTTTTAGCCATAACCATGGCTGCCGTCTGCTTGACTCTGTCAGACGCTGAACAGTACCCACAGATGTAAAATGTGTTTAGATGTGATGAAAACATGGAACCCGTGACGTCGGCGTTCATCGACTGCATCGGCTTTCTGGTAAATATCATGCAAGTAGTACATTTTAATCTTAAACAAGGTGATAGAATCAGTTTTCGTAAAAATAAAATATATCTATATGACTCCTAAACACAATCAAGGGGTTTATATTGAGTGTATAGCTAATCTTGGTATAAGGCATGGTTGGTTTATTGATGCAAAGATGTGTAAATAATTTCATATGAAAAACACCATTTTCCGTGTTTGGACAATGGCCATGTGATTACGAGGGTACGCACTGTTAACGCTCTCACGTGATCGTCGCGTAGGTGCTGTCAACAAAGCATGTGTCTTTAAATAGATCCATCATTTTTACACCACAAGTGCAAATTGTAAAAAAGATGTGCCTAGAACACGTGATTATTCTATGCATGTTGATGCCAGTGTAGTGAAAAACATGTGTTTCCACTATTAGCTTTTTACCCATAATCAGAATATCGATAACTCGTAAAGGAATGATACAAATCAATTGAGTTTTTGCGTCCAACGGCATCTGCCAGTTTCTGTCCTGAGTTGTAAAGCAGTTTAGTTTGTAGATCTAGATTGAATTTTCTCTACCCGCATTGGCGATTCAAAAACACCCTAGTTAACAAATACAAAATTACAAAATAAATGTCAATAATGTATTTTCTATTTTCCGGTAGGCTAAACACTCCTGTTCATTTTCAATAACAAATTTACTAATTTCCAAAAGAAAAACTGAAAGCTTTTAACTTGTTTAATGTTTTGGCTGCTACCCCGTTATCACGAAAAGCGGAATATAACCTGCGCTGGATTTACAACTATAAAATAAGTTATGTGTTTGTATCAGACCCAGAGCTCTAGACACGCTTTTCAATAATTGGATGATCCACTCTTAGAAATTTTGTAAATTATGGTTTATTTTAAAATTAATTGGCTTTTTTTTAATTAAGTTATTATACATTGTTAGCAATAGAACTGAAATTAATTGTGTGATTGCCTATTTCGGCACTCATAATGTTAAAAAAGAATTGGGTAATTGGCCATTTTTATTGGGTGAAAACACAAAAAACGTGCTTATCTAGAGCTCTGCTCAGACCTGTTTATTGTATTATTGTTGGTGACAGCCTCTTTGCTGAAAATCATAAACATGACATCAATTCACCGCCTAACTAGAGTTGAAATTATGCGATTGCATCACCCTCGAAAACACATGATGCAATACTGAGATGGTGGTTAGGTATGGTGTCTGTTTGCGTGAGGTAACCCCCGCCCCCACCCCAACACCACTATTACGGACAATTTTGGAGGAACGAGGCCTGCAAATATATGAGTGTGTCACCAATCCCATTCGAGTGTCTAATTTGTTAATCTGAAATTCCATATTCACGCACGCACGCACACCAGCAAGTGCAGGAGACGCTATATCAGGTCATATAGATTTACAATTATGTTCATATTCACGTTGACTTTGCAAACACCTCACTCCTTCCTCACCTTTGGGTTGCTGGAGGTAAGTATCGGGTGGTGGTGGTGAACTACATTAATTCCCACCCGCACCTAACAGTAAATAAACACTGACTTATATCATGATTTAATTAATCAATGTGCCGGAAACTACTCAGAGCATCTCATTTTCCAATTCTTAAATGGGAAGGGGCATGACACCCTTCCCTAACACCACCACTCGGCGTGTGTATTTCCAGGGACCTCGCGATACCATACGTATCGTGATACACCCATCCCGATACAATAGGTATCACGATACGCATCATCAAATGACTAAATTGACACAACCTTAAGTGAACAGTGATGTCTTACATCGTGTCTTTCCTGATACAAATGATTGGTGATGAGTTGTATTAAATACAAAACTTTGCGTAGTAAAAGTATGTAAGTATAATTACTTCCAGCAAAGGAATATGTGAAACAAAACATGTTGACAATATGTTGGCATATTTAACTGTGTGATAAAGTACTGGCAAGCAAAACTCTCAATCTCCATGTATTTGCCAAGATATGTTGGTGTAAACGAAAATTCGTGCTAAAATAAGATGACAATAATGCAATAATGCATGCTATTATTAATTAAGTCATGTCAGTGTGTAATTTTAAAATCTAATGGCTAGCCATGGTGTACCTCCGTATTGCGATACAGAGGTGCCGATACGATATATGTATTGCCAAGCGGAGTATCACGATACACGATACGTAGTGCGTATTGTGACACCCATACCCACAACCATTGGGAACTAGCGTTGGGAATTGGTACTATGTTTGTGATCGATAATTGGTTTTACATACCAATCAATGATCAATTAATGATCAACACCAACAGTTTCTCATTTTCACACATTCTAAAATGTTGAATGCAATAATTATTGCGTGTTCATGGATATGTACCCGTAATAATTTAAGAAATAATCTGTTGAGTATTTTGAAACTAATTTGATTGGAAGCTGCTGCTGCTGCCTAAGGCAACAACAGCTCCCAGTCAAGTACGTTTCAAACTATTCAACAGGTTATTGGTATGGCGGCTTTGACATTAGCATACTATTTCAGTGGTAAGAAGGTATTAGGCTATGGACTCGTATGGAGTATACTATTTTATATAGTTGTAAAAATGAAATTAAAATGGTATTGATTGCCAAAAAGTGATAATTTTTTGCAGTTTTATTATCATAAATTTATTAGTAGTCAAAATCGATTGAAATCATGATCGATATGTTGGTTGGACATGCAAACCAATCACTCATCGATCAAATCTATTAATTGGAACAACACTATTGGGAACTCCACCCAGACCATAATTGCTTGGTTGGACCGCCAACACCACCCCACCCCCATATAATAGAAGTTTAAAACCAACACAGTCCGTGAATTCATTATTAACCCATCCAGACCTGAGTGTTATTTTCACAAATTTTGTGTTTAGTGGGGTCAGTGATAGAAACAATGGGTGGAGTAGGGAGCTTTAAATGTGCCTGTGACCTGCCTCTAGGGTTATCTGTTCAGCATTATCCCTGTAATAATGAGATTTGGTAAATGATATTTGAATATTTGATTAGTAAATGTCAATTCGTAGGTCATGGGAAGATGATTTTTTATTTACTTTATTTTACTGCCCCAGTAACAAAGCCAGCCATTTCATTTTTAAACTTGCAAATGCCCATCTTTCATGAGTCAGACATACCACTACACAAGCAATTTTTGGCAAACATGACAATTCCCCATTTATCGGTCAAATTTCATAATGAAAATTTAAATATTCTCACACAAAATGCACATTTACACGTTGCTGATCAAAATAAGGCAATTTCTTAAATTTACACCTGGCATGGCTGGCTTGATTGGAGCCACGCATTACAGTGGTACACATTTCAAAAACTGTCTTCTTGATTTGCAAATGTCCCAAGATCAATACAAATGCTGATTTTGGGCGATTTGGACATTACACAGTAAAACAACTACTGACTTTCTTATATTACATCATATATGTTAGACTATGTTAGGAGACTATATTAATAAAATTATACAAAAATTGAAAATAAATTGGTAATTAGTCATTCTTTGGGCAAAGTAATTTCAGTTAGCAATTCCAGTTCCTAAAAGGTTACCAAGTTATCCAATGTGGTAATTGAATTAGTGCAGCCTCGGATTACCACCAGTCCTGGCCATTGTTAAATTGAATCAGCTATCTAGAGCCTATACACACCCCTGTCTGTCAGGAAATTGTTTCCACATATCTAATTGTTAGCATTTTCTGAGTGAATCGTACATGGCAAGATACACATACACCCCAGGTCTACTCCACTTCTATTTAAAAGACATGTATATTGGTTTCTATACTTGGTTAGATGTGGGGGCCACATCTACATCAATGTGTAAATGTTGAGTAAGTGAGTCATCACTGGCAATGCTACCTAATGTGATGAAACCAATTCATGGCATGACACTTGCAGATGCACACATCTGATTATCAAATGGTAAAACATTTTGTAGAACTTACACTATTTGCATACACTAAGATAAAGGGGATACTATGGTGATTGTTCTTTCTATACTACATGTATCTACGTTATGAAGCATATCGCGTCAGTCACCAATATTTTAAATGATGTAATTATTTAAATAATTGTCCTATTAGTTGCAGATTGTTAATGCAGAATTTGAAGTGGAAGTGAGGCACTACATGGATGTTCTCAGTTATTAGTAGCATACCGGTAACACCGCGGGAACTATAGGTTTGCACTCCGTCTGCCCGTCTGTCGCAGTTGGTTTTCCACACTTTTTCACAGTCCTTCAATACATTCAACTGAACATTGTTACATTGCTTTATTATGAGAAGTTGCAGACCAAGTTCAAGTTTCGTGTATGCGTCATTTTTTTGTAATGGAGTTATGCACCCTTTCGACGTAAGAAATACCAAAAAAATGTCAGCTTTCCGCATTTTTTCGCACTCCTTCAAGATATTTAAGGGAAAATCTGTACATCACTTTAATATAATTAGTTACAGAGCAAGATTATATCTCGGGAATTTTCGTCAATTTTTCCATGGAGTTATGCCTCGTTTCGACATAATGACATACAACAAATATTAGCATCAACAACGTTTTTTCGCAGCCCTTCAAGATATTCAACTGACAATTAGTACATTCCTTTGTTATGCCAAATTACAGAGCAAGTTGGAGCTTCACGCGTATGCATGGCTTTCTGATGGAGTTTTACCCCCTTTCGACTTATGACATACGCACATATCAGGTTCAAGACTTGTTCGTTCTCCTTCACCATAGGTAACTGAAACTTGGTTTATTCCTTTGTTGTGTGAAGTTACAGAGTAAGTTCAAGTTTCAGCTGCTTCTGCCAATTTTTACGGGAGTCTTTGACTGTCAATCTCTGTAGGGGACACGAGCATGTATTGCAAAGCAATACTTACAAGAAAGCTGTTGGATATTTTGAAATTAATTTGACTGGCAGCTGTTGCTTCATTAGGCAGCACTGGCTTTCAATTAAATTAATTCCAGAATATTCAACAGAATAAGTTTTATATTGTAAAGAATATAATTTTTTAGGGATTCGTCAGTGAAATGGTTAACTAAATACACAATTAAACATGATCAACACATATTCAAAGCTAGTTAAGCGTATTTACTTGTATGCATATAGTAACAGTGACTTCCTCTTACAATGATAATAATACTCGTTTTTTATTGAGGGTACATCTTCAAGTACATGGCCTGATCTAACAGAGGCCCTCATTAACATATATACACATTTATACATCTATGTACACATAAAGAAATTCTGACAGACTATTAGTTTAAATTCCGATATATGACAGTAATTATTATTATTATTATTATTATTATTATTATTATTATTATTATTATTTGAAACTCGCACATGCACTCTAAATCATAGACAGTTTCTCTCAACCACGCGGACAAGCTTACACTCTACCTCACAAAACAACACATTGGCACGTACGCATGCACACACTTTTACACACCCTACAATAATTAAAGACTTAATTCCTATTTTCCTTATCCGTTTCCAAGAGTATTTTATTTCACAAGATAGCCACACAGGTAGGCTTCTGAGTGGTGCTGCGCTTAGCTGGCCAACTGTCTACCGCCAGAAACGCAGGAGAAAACTCCTTTCCCACCCACTCACCGCAACCCAGCCCATTCACCTCCAAATCAGCTCCCGCATCTCAAAATTGATATGTCATATAGTGAGGATATGCCGTGACTGCGTGGCGACCATCCATCTGTCTGTATGCCCATTAACATTTTGTTTAAACAACTGCTTCTCATGAACGACTTGAGTGAATTCATATATCAAATTCATTCAAATGTTTTTGTTATATTAATGTTCTGCCATGGTGGGTTCAATATTTCCTTCTATTGTCCAGGCAATGGAACAAAATAGAAATCATCAATTCAATCATAGATCCCGTTCGTGATGTGTCCTTTGCGTCAAACCTCGGGTTCAAATATCTGCACATAATAGCACTCGCGGCTCTGAGGTTAGTGTACATATTTATCGCGCCTCATCTCTATCATGCTCCATTTAATATGAGATTGCTTTGGTAAGTGATGTTTTGAAATGTCCATTTGTAGGCCTGGAAGTGAAATGTTCCATTTAAGCTTTGCGCCTTGAAATTCCAACGTATTTATTTCAAGACAACCATACTGGAAAACTGTTGAATATTTTGAAACTAATTTGAGTCAGGCCTTGTGCTGCCATTGGCCAAATTGGTTGCAAAAGATTCAATAGCATATTCCTACCATCGTAAGGGAATTGCCATTTCCGGTTTACTTTTCATATCTTAAATGTTGTATTGTACATTGGAGTGAGAAATTATGGTGTATACATTCTATAATCCATTTAGATCCTGGTATATTCCTAGATATTCTTATCACAATGAGTGGATATAATCTGGCACTCACGTATTTTATGTCATGATCAAATACGTCATTCATTAGCTGATGTCACAATCTAAATGACAAGTCCGTCACGAAACTGGAAAAGTATGTTACGACAGTGTCTGGAATTGCATAATAAACATTGTGTTGAATATTTTGAAACTAACTTGACTGGGAGCGATTGCTTACCTGTATCACTACCTTGAAATTTAGATTTTGGGAATTGAGGTTTAAAGGGTTTTTAAAATCGAATCCAATGCGCGTAAAATGTTGGCATAATTTGGTTATAAATGGGCGGGCCGGAACATAGCTAGAAATTGCTCCATGTATTACATGTATTTGACTTTAGGCATTGCATTCCTGTTGGCCTGTGCGTGGTAACATTTTGTCGCATTAATCTGTTCATGACGCAGGGTGATGACCGTGTATGAGTGTATAGTTTTATGCTACTGGAAATTTAGGGAGAATATACCGGTAGTCAACACCTTTCCAATCCGTCCATTCATTCATACCCTACACGTGTGCCGGGGCCATAGTTTCAGCGTGACCTACGTTTGACAGAGCATTTGTGTCTGAGGTATCGTTTTAAGAGTTATTATCTAAATTTGATGTGTAAATGTTTTATATGCTCAAGGTGGGTTGGTTCATTATCACTGAACATCGCAGAGAATGTTTGTCTGGGCTGTTAGGTAGCTTCAATTGCTTTGTATACCAGAAGTACACTTGGTGTATGGATGATACGCTGAAGGTACGATGCATATGAAAAGCAGGTCAGTATCATGGCTTACACTAGTGGAAGTCCGGGAGTCCTATACCTTTTTTGCCCTAACATCTGTAATAACAATGATTTTAACCAAATTACGTGTATTTGAACCATGTTTGTTTCTTGCATGGACTCCCAGTAGCATTACACGGGAAGTCCCAGAGTCGGCTTGTGTTTAGAAGATAGTGGCAGTCGTGTCAGTATCATTATGCCCTAACTGAACATGTTTTACCTACTTTTCATAGTTCAATGAGCATTACAGAAAATGTGTCCAGGCTGTAGCTTTTCGGTGAACAGCAACTACATTTTGGGTATACATTGAAGGTATGAAAAGTAGGCTAGGGTGAACATTGCAGAACAATTTTGGCCAGGCTGCAGTTTCAAGACCGTGTTGGTATTTACGGAAACTAAACTTAGTGTATCAAAGCATTATACTCTGAAGGTATGTCGCACATCAGAAGTAGCTCAGCATGATATTTTTAGTTCGGTATGTAGTATGCAACACTCTTGTCATAAAACTATGCTTGCATAAGATGAGGGGCAGTTATGAATGTATGATGGCTACCGATTGCTATACATACATGCACATATTTGTTATTTTAAATACACATTTCAGGGAGCATCTATCAATTTTACTAATTCACAATGTTTACTTCTTCCATCTGTGCAGATGATGTTTGTGTTCGATCATACGGATCATAGAATAATCATTAGTGAAGTGAGACTATGCCGCAGCAAATGTGTCCTCCGTGCTTTAATAGCATTTGAGCTAAAGTCACTAGGCATAGTTTAAACACATTTGGCTGAAAGGATCCTGTGGCCAGTATGGTTGTAGAACTTCTATTCAGAATTAAATTAAGCGTAATTGGACATTTTTTCAGTGGCCATCTTGGAATAAATCAGAAAAGTATCTAGAAAGTGTTTTTAAAAACATATCTACACTACTCGGCAGATTTTACCAAAATGTGGCTGGATCAAATCTCTCCACGAGAGACGAGTGATTGTTCTCTCGCCTACACTCACCTATAATTAATTGTATGTGAGTATCTCATTGCTCGCCTACATTACATTGCTTAGTGACAATGGCAGACTATAGGCGAGTACTGACACTGCTCGCCCCAATGGCTAAAATTGTAATTCAGGAGAGCAAGTGAGTCTCCCCTTCAACATTCTCATGGGGAGGCCTGCTGGACTCAGATGGATCTAATGGTGGTCAGCTCTCATCTATTTAGAATTGTGATTAGTCAGTCATAAAAATAACGCATATATAACTTGTAATTCTATTCCGTTGTATACCTGTGGTGTATCAATCGCATGTCTTCCATGTGGAAAGCTAATGGGTGGGCTGTAGACAGTGATGGCATTGTGTATCACAACCCCAGGATTGGTGTCCAACCGCCATCGACGAGCTGCCCCCTCTGGCTGCCGATCGATATGTGTAACTAAGGTGTGTTTTACACACATTCAAGCTGTATCTGAGGAGGCAATGGTGAGCATGTAGCTCACGCATTTCCTTCACCAATATAGACACAACAGATTACAGACAACAGATCACTTCACATGTCAGACATATTATGTTTACTCTTTTGAAATAGAGGGATCCATTTCTAGCTACATGTATGTCCCACCCATTTCTAGCTAAGCTCTGCTCACTGTTTACGCGCGTCGGAATACATTTTAGACTTAAACCTGACTATGCAGAATCTAAAATGCCACTTGAGGTAACTGAAATACCTGTAAAGCTTTTGCAAATTTTGAAACTAATTTGCCTAGGGACTATTGCTATGGCAGCACCAATTTCCAGCACTGTCAAATTAGTTTCAAATTATTTAATGGACTGTTTATTAAATCGTAAATTCATTAGAGACGTACAATTTGATGGAGCTATACATTATTTTGATTGTGACATCAGCTAATTACTGACGTCCATAGTTGGTTATGGCAGATACTTGAGCGACTGACAGAAGCTCAATTAGTCTAAACAGGGTTAGAAATTAACTTTTTTTAAATCGTGGTCCATACGGAACAATAAACCAGAAAATTCACAGATCCCTGAAATCTTCTACTGATCCATACTAACAGTAGTACTACAAATAATATAAAATTAATCAAATGGTCGTATGCGCCATATACACCATATTATTAGGATAAGTAATCATTTCCAGGGCTTGGGTAACTAACTGACTGTATCTTAGTTGCCTTTTCATGTAGCTGAAGTAAATTGTAACTGAAGAGAGTTTAGCTCAGTGAGCTTATACACTCACGAGTCGTCTGCCTGTCTGTCGTCTGCCAACACGTGTGGCACGTTTCGCCATTTGTTGATGGATTAAAACCAAATTTGGCAAATATGCTCCTTTCGGTGATACTTATTTGGGCTATGAAGATGAAGAGGCCAGGCACACAAATAACAGAGTTATCGACCCTTGCACAATTTTCAAAGTATTGACGCATATGGGCAAAATATTGTAATGAAATAGGGGTATACCATGCCAAAGCAGTTGCTAATAAAACCAGGAACAGGACAAGAAAAGGTGGCTAATTTTAGGTTAAATGGAGTCTTTGGGCAAGAATTCCCCCGCATGCCCTTCCGCCCACCACCCTGGTAATGATCTGGATCTAAAATTCGCTGGTGGCACCGGATATCAGCTTCATCACTGCGTCTTTGACCTAGTTTAAACCCTTCTTTATACACAGAAGATGACATCTCCCTGCAGTCCATAAACCTCTCAAACAATTGACTCGCTTGAAAGATCCACTGAGTGCATTAAGATGGAATGTTCACAATTTAAATACGGTCAGATGACTCTGTTGGACATCTTGAGGAGTAAAGTGTGCAGATGCGGTGTTAGTGTAAAGACAGTGCGATGTAGAGAGGGTGTTATCAATGTAATAGGAAGGGTTGGCACTAAAATTATGATGGGTTATCTAAGAATCTGCCTGATCTGCTAAGAATCGAGTTCTTAATGGAAGTGTAATGCAATATAAAGGTTTTACAAGTAGAGACCGAGACTGCTTAAACCAAAATGTTGTTAGTTGAAAAGTTGTTGGCCAGGCTTGCAACTTAATTTGCAATCGGACAGACCATCTGCTCAAATACCAAGACACGGAAACACCTCATGGATTAGTAGCTAGCAAACGGCTCAAAGGTCAAGTTAATTGTCTGAATAAAAACAGATTTAGCAGACATGTTACTTGATGCAATATCTATTTGGGCTATAAGGATGAAGTGGCCTTAAACAAGGGCCATAACTGTGGTTCATTAATGCGTTTTTACGTGTTGAACCATATAGGGAAAATGTTTGTGACACGTTTCGTCATTTATCAATGGATTAACAACCAATTCGGCAGATATGTTCCTTTTAGGCAATATCTATTGGGGCTACGAATGATAAGTAGCTACGCCCACAAATAACAGAGGCATGTCCCTTGCACTATTTTCAAAGTAGTGAAGCCTGTGGGGAAAATACGTTTCATCATTTATAGATGAATTGCAACTAAATTTAGTAGATATGTTCCATTAGGCAACATCTATTGGAGGTATGAATATGAATTGACCACAGCTTTAAACAAGGGCCATAACTCTGGTTAATTGGGTGTTTTAAGTATTGAGCCATATGGGGAAATACCTGCTTTCGTCAATTGTTGATAGAATAAAATCACATTTAGCAGATATGTTCCTTCAGTAAAATATCTATCTGAACCATGACTATACACCTAAAAGAGTACGCATTTTAAACAAAGCCCATACCTCTGGGTCATTAAGTCTTAAACTATTGAAACTATGGTGAAAATCAATTTTTTCGTCAATTGTCTTCATTCAAATATCCATTTTGACAATTAATATAAAGAGGCTGCACCTTGAAACAAGGGCCATAACTTTGGTTCATTAAGACTTGAAACTATTGAACCCTTTGGTTACAATTAATTTGGTGTGTCAATTATTGATAGATTAAAACCAAATTTAGCAGATATGTTCCTTCAAGCAATATCTATTCGCCCTATGAATATCAAGTAGCGACGACTTCAAATAACGGTAATAACTCTGGCTCAATCATGACAATATTTTTTCATTTCCCTATCCAAATTTGTTGCTGTGATCTTACCAGACCCTTTGGTAAATGTAGGTATTGTGACAATTGAGCTATTGATCAATAGTGTCTGTGATCAATGGTACTTTTCCTGTTGGTAAATAATGCCAATGACACTAATAGTCCTGTATTTCTTCATCTACTTTTTACTGTGAGTATTATTCTTCTTCTTCTTTTCGATCGCTGGTATCACACTTGGAGAGCCGTTCTCAAGATGAAATCTATGGTTTTCTGGAGTTATTCCACAGGCCCATGCAGCTGTTCAAGAAAAGAAGTTGACAAAGGCCAGATCTCTTCTCTCAGCAGCTGATACGTACTGCAACATTGAAGTATGTGCTCTGTGGTCTGTTCTGCTTCTCCACAAGGACAAGCGGGCGATGCCGTAAGGTGGAACCGCCTGGACATGTGTTGGTTTAGTCTGTTGTGTCCAGTTCCGAGACGAAAAATGGGCACATGCTCTGGCCTCGATAGATGATGGTAGGCAACTTCTGATTGAGGTGTTCTATAGAGTGACTTGATGATAGTCTTCATCTCTGTATGTGTAACCATATTTTCTGTCTGATTCTCTTCTGCACCTACCTTTGCCATCTTGTCTGCTTCCTCATTTCCGTGGACTCCACAGTGTGAGGGGATCCATTGCAATGCTATCCGAAAGCATTTGATGGTTTGTAGTGCTTCTTCAAGTGGTGGCAGCTTACCTTTGGTGATAGCCTCAAGGACGGAGCGGGGATCAGATACAAAGACAATCTGTGCAATAGGGTCTGCTGTTCTGCTGATGGTATTAGCTGCATGAACCAGTGCTTCGACTTCAACTCTGCAGTTTGTGCAGTGTTTGCCTGTTGGTATTGCAGCTGACTCATGTTGTCCATTTGGATACTGTATGTACAGTACAGCACCTCCGCTCCTAATTGCCTCTGTGGCTGATCCATCTGTGTAGATCCTTATCCATGTCTCCTGAGGGTACATTTCTTCCAGCATGGCTAGGGTCAGGGC
Source organism: Chaetoderma sp. LZ-2023a (assembly GCA_034401795.1). Lineage (NCBI taxonomy): Eukaryota > Metazoa > Mollusca > Caudofoveata > Chaetodermatida > Chaetodermatidae > Chaetoderma > Chaetoderma sp. LZ-2023a. The sequence continues at coordinate 73,858,735 of CM067367.1, forward strand.
CTTCTTGCTCACATCACTGTGTTCATCTTTGGTTGTGAGATGAGGTACTGTGGTGCGAATAGATATGCTCTCTAGTTTGTTTTCCAAGGGTGAAGGATCAAGTGTGTGGTTGGGTCTTCTATTTGTGCTGGCAACATTTCGTGGTGTTTCCTTTGAAGTGCTTTTGTCTCTTTCACAAAACTTGATCTTTTAAGTCTTCCTGATGACGGCTGTGCTTGCCTGATCTTCATCGGGTGGTTGTTGAACGATTTGAACTTTGCAGCTTCGACCAGTGCTTTGCATTCCCTTCCTTTGCAAAGTGGGGGGATGCCTGCTGTCTGCTCCATGTGTTCCATTGGTGTTGATCTCATTCCACCAGGGTTGATGTGCAGTGCCTGGTTTCGTACTCTGTCGAGGTTCTGTTGATGAGATTTAGCTGCTGTCATCCATGAGCTGGATCCATACTCACGGTGTGGTCGTATGGCACCTAGGTAGATTGTCTTGAGGATCCTTTCATTGGCACCCCACTTTGTTCCTGCCAGCTTCCTCATGATGTTTAGCTTTCTTCTGGCCTTTGCCACTGCGTTCTGGATGTGCTCCTTCCATGTTAATCTTCTGTCATAGGTGGCTCCCAGGTGTGTCTGCTGGTCCTCGTACTCGAGTGGAGTACCGCCCAGTGTCAGATTGCCAACCTTGGTTTTGGTGGACAGTGGGAATAGCATGGCTGATGCTTTTTCTTTGTTGATGGTAATACACCAGCGATTATCCCAAGCTGTAATTCTGTCCAAGGCGAGCTGCATTCTGTATGTGGAAGTCGTTGTGTACTCCTCGGTGCACCGGAGTACGAGGTCATCTGCATAGAGGGCTGCTTGGATCCCATCGGGCAGCCCTACTACAATGCCATTAATGGAGAGTATGAACAGAGTTGGTGATAATACTCCGCCTTGTGGTACCCCTTGTCTGAGCAATACATTCTGTCCAGATTGTCCATCCACCAGCACCTTAGCTCTGCGATTGTGTATGTATGACTTGGTCCATCGGAACATGTTGCCACCGATGCATGTGCGCCGGAGCTTCACGAGGAGGCCATCCTTCCACACCTTGTCAAATGCCTTCTGCAGATCGATAAAGGCAGCTAGCATCACCTTCTTGGCATGAAAAATGTCCTCTATGACCTGTGCAAGATGTGTTGTTTGATTTGCTGTGCTCCTGTAACTTCTGAAGCCAGCCTGCTCTGAAACTATAATGTTCTCCGACTCCAGGTACCACTGTAACCGCTGGTTGACGATGCGCTCCATGGTCTTGCATATGCAGCTTGTAAGACTGATAGGACTGTAGCTCAGCACTTTCGTCTCGTTCTTCCCTTTTTCAGAATAGGGGTCATTCTGGCTTCCTTGCAGCACTGAGGAACCTCTCCATTGGTCCAACTGAGATTTAAAATGTCTAGCAACTTGCGGAGAGATACATTATCAAGGTGGTGGATCATTTCATTCGTAATGCGATCTGTCCCGGGAGATTTCTTCTTCTTCAATTGGCGGATAGATTTCTTCAGTTCTACTAAACTAATGTCAACTTTCATTGCATCATGAGTGTTGGTGTCTGTTCTTTCCTTTTGCTCTTTTCTAACCTCTTTTTGAGGCATTCGTGGTATAGAAATGTTGCTTTCCTTTGCGTATCCCTTCGCAAAGGCATCTGCAGCCATCTTTCCTGTCTGTGTTTGTCCATCTTCTTCAAGAGTAATCTTCTCTCCCCCGACACCCTCATCATTCAGTGGTTTAGTCAGTCTCCATAGCTTTGTGGGTCTCTCTCTAAATTAAACCCTGCCGTCTTTTCCCTCCAGCTTCTTCTTTTGGCCTCCAGCTTGGTCTTTGGATACCTGTGAGTATTGACCCGTTGGCAAATGTCTTTTGCTGGACCAATAATGTCAGTGCTCACTGGTACCTTTCCTATTTGTCAATAATGTCTATGAAACCAATATTCTTGCATTTTCTCATCCAATTTTTAAACTGTGACCATCGTCCAGTTGGTAAATGTTATCTGCTGGGTCGATAATGTCAGGGATGGCTGTCCCATTGGTCAAGGATACTTTTCCAATTGGTCAATAGTGTCAAGGACACCAACATTTGGCGGAAGAGTGGTTTCCGGATTATAAATCTGTTACCATTTATCGGATCAGTTTGAAACTTCATAGAGCGGTTGGACTGCATGTAGGTATGTATAAGAAATCTTTCAAAATTGACAATGATCCAAAATCCAAGATAATCGCCAGCCACCGGTATATGGTGGTTGGACTAGGTATGGAGAAGAAACACATCGAAATCGAATATAATCCAAAATCCAAGATAGCTGCCAGCCAAAGGTGTCCATCTTGAAAATTGGTTCCCGGAATATAACTCCATTACCGTTCATCGGATTGCTTTGAAACTTGATAAAGTGATTTAACTAGCTCTGGAGCAAGAAACTGTTGAAGTCGACAATGATCCGAAATCCAAGATTTTCCGAAGATTTTGGGGAATTAGTTAAATATGCTAGGTTGATTCCAAGCAACCTCAGCTGGAAGGGCCTAGAGCTATATGCTTCAGAACTTGTATTACGAATGTTGATTGGTCACTCTTTCTGACAGCCGTCTTTGATTTTCCGAAAATTTTGGGAAATCAGTTAAAAGACTACTTACTCCTCATTAACTGCTTGGGAAATTTCAACCGGATTCAGCTGAAAGACCCCTAGCTCGGCATGCTTCAGAGTTGTCATGCAAGATTTGACTGCTTCATTCTTTTTTGGTAGTCATCTTGGATTTTATGAACAATCATTGACAACGCTACTCCTCATTAACCTTTCTTCCAGTGACGGTCTTGTTTTCACAACTGACATTTCACGGTTGCTCTACGGAGCATACTGAAACTCATTACACTTAGTTTGTTATAGCGAACCCGACTTCTTCCCCAGAACCACTGAATGGATCTGGTCGAAATTTGAATTGTGTTCACGGGTCGTTGAACCGTAAAAAAACATGGACGGTGTGGGCCAATCAATATATAGCATGTCAGCCATATTTGATTTTTTTATTTGATGGAGCTTGAAGCCGAAATTGGGTTTATATGTGTTTTTGGGTATTCTGATATCAAATTTGCAATTTTCGAAATGGTCGGATAAGCGGTTTGGTGGCAATCTTGGATTATTTTTCCCGCCAAAGGCTCCCATACTAAAGCAATGGTACATTTAAAATGTCTTCTCGAGAACTACTAGGCCGACTTCAATTACATGTGGCAGGATGCATCCTTAGGAAACATGGCTGCCGTGGGTCAATCACAATGTTATATATTTAACGGCCATATTGGATTTTTTATTTGATAGATTATGAGGCCGAAATTGGTGTTATATAGGTTTGTGGGTATTCTGATTTCATATTTTCCATTTATTAAACTGTTGGCGGCCATATTGTATCGGTTTCGTGCCAAAAACTCCCATACTACAGCAATGGCAAATTGAAAATGTGTTCTCGAGAACCACTGGGCCGATTTCAAGTATATTTGGCAGGAAGCATTCTGAGGGCATATAGGCCCATGTGTGTTCAAACAAAGCCGATCGGCCAATTTGGCTGGCAGCATCTCGGATTTTGGCCCATTTTTAGAAATGTTTTTAACAATCTCCGAAACCGCTTGGGGGATCAATTCAAAATGCATGAAATGTGATCTAGGACAAGAACTGCACCAAGTTTGTTCAAGGGAACGTGATTGGCCAAATAATTAGGCGGCCAGCGGGCATAACCTATTTTTTGCTAAAACAACTCCAGAGCTACTGAATGGATTGAGCCGAAATCTGGGAGATAGGGATATAAAACATTGCCGCAGTGGATCAATCAAAATATAGCCTGTTTAGCGGCCATATTGGACTTGCAAAAATGTTCACACATGTCCACACCCTCATTTAAAAGACTACGCCTAAATAAACCCACCAACAATTTTTACACACATTTAGAGTGCTCCAGGAGTCCAGGTGAGCCCTTAGGGCCTGTGTTGAAAATGTATCACTGGAATAGCCAGTCATTCCAGTAATACATTTAAAAAAAATGTCTGACTGCAAATAGACATTTTATAATACTATTTTAAGCCTTCATTCTTCACATTGCATTATTCGCTCTCCTGCCCTGAGCGGCTAAGCTAACTTATGGTACATGTACATGGCGGCCATCCATCATCCGCCATCCATCCTTAGTTGTCGTCTGCCAACATTCGCTTTAAAATGCATCTCCTTCATTTACCTCTTAGTGGATTTCAACTGAATGTAGACGGAGGGACCATATGATGGTAGGTTTCTGAACTTGTATGCAATTTTGATTGGTAAATTCTTCCTATCATTTATCATCTGTGGCCATCTTTGATTTTCCGAAAAAGTGATAACTGTGTTTTAAAGCCTCTTCCTTATTAACACCTCGGACGATTTCAACTGAGCGTGTCTGGAACTGCCCTATGGTGGTAGTTTTCAGAACTTCTATGCATGTACATAATTGTGAGTGGTCTCTTTTTTCCAGTGGCCATCTTGGATTTTCTGAAAACTGTGCAAGAGCTGTTAAAAGCCTTCTGATGAATTTGCTTTGCCGATTTCAATACAACTTGGCTGGAAGGGTCGCATGGTTCTACTCTTCATAACTTGTTAGCACAATTTTAATTAGGCAATTTTCTGGCGACGATCTTAGATTTTCCAAAAGCTATTAGGAAATCGGTTAAACCGACAACTCATTAACCTCTGACGATTTGAACCAAACTTGGTTGGAATGGCCCTGTGCTTGTACCTGTAGCCTTCAGCACTTTTAAACTGAATTTTCATTGTCTCGTTTCCCGGTAACTATCTTGGGTTGTTAAAAAATCAAGTAAAAGACCACATCATTAATCCTGTTAACGATTTAAACCAGACATGGCAGTAAAGACTCAGTTCAAACACCACTCATAAGTAACTGCTTATGCAATTTCAGCCGAACTTACTTGGAAGGTCCCAGTGGTGGTAGACATCAGCAATTGCATACAGCATTTTCTTTGGGCAATTTTTCCAGTAGTCATATTTGTAACCTTTATCAAATCTTTGTTTTTTCAAGATTAACATTTTGCATTCGAATAAAACTCTAGCAGTTCATAATTGTCATGTTTGTCTAAACAACGGGACCCAACCTTGAACACAATGAACAGGCATAACGCAGTGACATTAGGGTAAAAACACAAATGTCATCATTGTAAAAAAAAAATTATTAACATTCTGTGTTTACTCAACTTCGACATTTATATTTCATATCTGCTTAACCCTTTCACCGGCAAATCCCTGACAATGTAAATCCTTTAGGATGTAAAACATATTCTGATGACTTTTGAAATTAATTTGACTGGAAGACGTTGCTGCCCTAGGGACTGTCTTCCAGACAAATTCATTTCAAAATTGTCAACAGTGTGCCTGTATGGTTGCCTTGGAAATGAGATATGGTGAATTAATCGGTGAATAGGTTAATTGTACTGGACCTGGGTCGTAGTGTTTGCGTGACCATATCTAAAAAAATATTCAATCTACGTTTGCAATTTTTGTTTCAGTCGACATACATGTATTACAATGTATGTATCGAGACGAACTGTCAGGATTTTGATTCAGCGAGATATATCCATATTTATGAGAGCTATCTCCCTTGAAATGCCTAAAATGAGTAAAAAATGTCGCGTCCGAGCCATATCTAAAAACGTTTTAATCCACTTTTGAAATATTTTGTCAGTGGATACATGTATATTAAGGGGAGGTGAGATAGATCTGTTAATATTTGCTAGAGGTCTCCTCCCGGAAAAGCTTACGATTAATCAGCGACGGGCGCATTAAGCCCCGCTAGGCGGTGCTCTTGTTATTGAAATCTAAATCGCATTTGTAAGCATGTAATTTAATTAATGGACTTACATTGGCAATATCAATATAATTGAATGTGTAATATGTCTACTACTGGCGAATGATTTCAGTCCATCTGATAAAACAAAAGAAATAGGTTGGAATATTTATTATCTAGAGACCGTGGACGCAAATGTGGTGGCCTTCTGTATTTTGTGCACTTAGGTTCTGGGCAGTGCTTGTGGGTATTAGGGGTACACTGGATTCACTATTTTTCTATCTGGGAGCGATCCGAATGTGTCTAGATAATTTCGCAAAGTCGGACCTGGTTATCGAGCCGGATATGGCCTATGGTGATATTTTGAATTAGTAAGCACGCATCAAAATATGGTGTAACCAAACCAATAGATTCTGTGTTATTTATTCCAAAATCAAAAATTGTAAGTGTCTTCTCGAGAACCACTGGGCCGATTTCAATTATATTTGGCAGAAAGCATCCTTAGGACATAGGGATCCAAGTGTGTTCAAACAGTGAAGCAATGGGAAATTTAACATGTCTTCTTCTTGAGAGCCACTAGGCCAATGTCAAGCATATTTGGCATGAGGGATTCTCATGGAATAGGGATATACATTTGGTCAAAGAAAGATGATCGGCCAATTCGGCCCGCGGCCATCTTGGAGTGTGGCTGACTTAGAAATGGCTTCTATGAAACTGCTTGGCGATCGATGCGGACCTCATGAAATATGATCTAGGGCAAGAGCTAATCCAAGTGTGTTTGAGGGAACTTAATTTGCCAAATGGATCGGTAGCCATTTTGGATGACCAAGCTTTCGCGAAAACGCCTTCTAGAACCGCTGAACAGATTGGGCCAACATTTGGCTGATATGATTTGGGCGAAAACGGCATTATATTTTGTCCATGAAAAGTTGATATGTCCAAAAATATGTCCGCCATGAATCAATTAAAATATAACGTTTTGGCGGACATCTTGTATCTTCTGCACATTTCTGAGAAACACATAAAAAACCTTAATTAGTAAACACAGAGCCAATTTTAATAAAAACTTGACTAAACTTTCTTCACTGAAATGTGATTGGTAAATTTGTATAGTGGTCATCTCATTTGGTTCGGTTGTGCCAGTCGCCAATAATTCCAGGTGAACGACATAGGCCTCTTGTTAACTTTTCTGGGTCATGCATCTTAGATTTTATAAACAAAATTATCGGAAAGTGTCAAAGTGCATCTCCTTGACAGATTTCAGGCAAATTTGGTTTTAAGGAGCCTATGGAGGTAGACTCTAGAACCAAAATATGTGATTTTTTGCGTGAAAATCTTAGATTTTTAACCGTGTGTCAAATGCATCTTAGCTTCTTGAGCGAGTTCAGCCAAATTTGGTTTGAAGCATTTTATGGATGTAGGTCCTATATCCATTCACATTTTTGGGGTAAAAATCTTACATTTTGTAAAAAAAATGCACCCGAAAGTGTCAATTTGTCAAAATGCATCACGTTGGTTGATTTTTTTCGTGGCCATTTCGTATTTAATGAACATTTTCCAGGATCATTAAACCGCCACTCCTTAATCAATGACCTGATTACAGTGGAACTTAGGTGGAACAATCCTATGGCAGTAGATATATCAAACGGGAATTTGGGTTGGTCAATTTGTCTGGTGGCCATCTTGGGTTTTCCTAAAATTATCCTTTATGTCTATTTCAATGCTCATGGTTCAAATGCTAATCGTCCAGCTGAGTATCACTGGATGTTGGGACTCTTGTTTGTGTGAAAATCTTATCTTATGAAAAATCTACCGGAATTTGTCAAAATGCTTCTCCTCATTTACTGCTGGGCGGATTTCAACCTAATTTGATTGGAATGACTGTATCGGACTACGCTTTTGAATATCTATGCTGTGATTTGTCAATTTGTTTGGCTTGACTTTTACGAAAAATAGCAGGAAATGCTTTAAGCTGCTGCCTCTAATTAACTGCTTGGGAGATTTCAACCAGACTTGGCTGGAGGACCCTAGGGTGGTAGACTTCAGAACATGTATACAGAATTTTGATTGTTCCAATTTTCCGGAGGCCATCTTGGATTTTCCAGAAATCCTTTAAAGTACTACCCTTCCTTAAACAATGGTATCGATTTCAGCAAATGTTAATTTTCTTGAACAAATTTGATGATTAAAGGTGGTGCATATTTACACCGAAAGGATTGAAAATAAGTTTGATTTATGGCCATTTTGGATTTTCCGTAAATTATCCATCATGTCAATTTAAATGTAAATAGGTCAGATGATAATGGTCCAGGTGAGCGTCACATGACACCGGTCCTCGTATTTTTTTATTCCAGATCAGTCAGATAATCTTCTTTGATGGTAACGGCCTTTGTTGTGTTAAAAGCTGAGCCAAATTGGACCTGTACAACTAACTACTATTCTAGATACAGCTACGGATAGACAGACAGACAAAAACAATTTTTTACATTCATGTACCCGCACACACACACGCGCGCGCGCACACGCACACGCACGCACATACACGCGCACACACGCACGCACGCACGCACGCACGCGCACGCACGCACGCGCGCACGCACACACACGCCATGACGCAAAGGGCAGAAGCGGCAGCAGTACTGCACAGCAGTGAGCCCAGGATTGTACTTTTCCTCCATGGTTCGCCGCCACGAAGTGGGTCGTCATTTTCTATAGTTTCATGCTTTGTCGATAGGTATATGCGGGTGAACTCTGTTTTGGATTGATTCATAAAGAGATTCTCATTTTTTAGTCTGCTTCCAGCTATTGGGAGAAGTTCGTCAAGGGGTTTCTTTTCCGCGTCTATGAAGTCCACATCGTCGGCATATTCCATCTCTAGCGGCATGCACAGTATTGCCACTGGGGGTTTGGTCTTGTGGATCTTTCCCGCACAGATGTCAATGCGGCAGCAAGGTAGGAGGTGGAAAGCACCGGAGATAGACCATCTCCCTGTGGGGAGCCGATTGGTGTCTCAAACTCTACATCCTTCACTGACTTTACTCGTACTCTCAGCTTGGTGTCTGCAAGTAGTTGTCTCACTAGTCGTAGCTCATCTCCATTGCAACTGGCCTGGCGTAGTACATCTAGTATCTTTGAGCGTTTAATTATGTGGAAGGCTCGTGACATGGAAATGCCCAGTTTGTGGAAGTTCCAGTGTTTGGACAGTTTCAACATAGTTATGAATAAACTAATCGAGATATTTAGGGTCCAAATGTCTACGGTAGCCTCATGTGCCTACCTTTATCTTATCACCATCAATGCCAGCTGTCTTATAATTCACTAGCGTTGCTATGCAATACAACAATTATGTCGATGTATTACGTGAAGAAGTAATGAATCACGATACATGCAGTTAAATGATGGGTTAATTAGAATTAACCAAATAAAATGTTTGTGAGCATGAATGTCCTCGCCACACATGCATATTTTGGATTTTCCTATCTTGTTCCTCTCTACCGAAGAGCTGTCACCCAACTCAAATCAATCAATGCAGTATTTGAGGATACGTTGGTTGTCTTTGCCCATTAATCAGTTTGCTATCTTAGAGAGATTGAAGAATAAGCATTATTCCTCAGGTATCGGTGTGGAATAACTTCCGGAGAATAACTGTAGAATGTGTATATTTCTTCAAGTCAAATTTGGTACAACAAATCCTGGTGCCAGAGCTAAAATGGTCCACAATTAACATGACTAGAAAGCATGCTTCAAAAGTGGTACCCGCCAAATGTACAGTTGCATATATTGTGATGCAAGTGATAACCTGGCATGGAATTGTGTTTCATCTATAGACCCATACATAACCCATTTACCCATTAGTTATTTGGTTATTGAAATGTGTTTTCTTATTACAAAGTAGGTACAATGTAAGACATCATATATGTATATTTTGTGAAATTTGGACTTTTAACCGCTATATCCTAGAAGCAAGACAACACATGTATTTGTATTTCCTTCCTGAGCTAAAAAGTCAAAATTTCACACATATACATGTGTTATGCTTTATCTACTTTGTAATTAAAAAAGGCAACCCTTAACACACCATCCAAAGTAATAGTCACGGTGGACCATCGTACTACCAATGTAAGGCCAACGTAGTTTATATGTTGGGCCAATGTGATGAGTTTTACTCGTGGTTTTTATGTTGGCCCAACGTGTAAACAACTACGTTGGGCCAACGAATGTCCAACCAATAATAATGTTGGGCCAACATAAACCCAACATAATGCCAATGTAGTTTATGCGTTGGCCCAACGTAATAATTGTTCGTTTTGCTCGTGGTTTTTATGTTGGCCCGACGTGTAAGCAATACTTACGTTGGGCCCACGAATCGCCAACCAATAATACCTTTGGGCCAACGCAAAACCAACGTATGGCCAATGGGCAGAATTACGTTGGCCGCACGTAAGGCCAACGACGCTGTTCAATGTATGTATGTAGGGGCAACGTTGGGCCAACGTTAGTATTGGTTGGCAATTCGTTGGCCCGACGTAATTTTGCTTATTGATGCTACATTGGTATTGCGTTGGCCCAACGTTATTATTGGGTGGGGATTCGTTGGCTCAACATAGTGTTGCTTATGTTGGTATTACATTGTTATTATTGGTTGGGGATTCGTTGACCCAACGTAATTATTATTTACACGTTGGCCCACTCTCTCACACACACACACACACTCCACATCACACGAATACGCATGCACACGCTCGCATATGCACATACGCGCACTCATAAAAGCACACACGCCCACTCATAAAAGCACACACGCGCACGCACGCACGCACGCACGCACGCACGCACGCACGCACGCACACAGGCACAGCCACACTCAACACGCAAATAAGAAGCAATATCTATATCAGCATTGGGCATACATTATTACGTACTGAATTGGTCCAATACTCTTTTGTATTGCTATTAACTATTTTGGACACGTTTTGGTGTATTTATTTTATTATAGCTCTGTGTGTAGTGGAGACCCAGACATACGATACATGCTCAATCGGACAGCATATTATTGCAAACGTCAAATTGTATATATATATATATATATATATATATATATATATATATATATATATATATATATATATATATATATATATATATATATATATATATATATATATATATAACTTGCCACACGTTATTGTGGGGAGGCCGGCTGATGGCATACCAATCAACATATATTGGACATTGTGATCAAAGCGAATTATGTTCTTTATCGATGCTATTCCTGTTTCCTCTAGAACAGTCCGTGGATAAACTATGCCATGTGTCTTGCTCGCTTTATGGAGTGATCATAATGAGCTATCCTATGGCCAGTGTAATCACGATCGCTGAGTCATATTCGCCCATCTCAGATGACATGTGCAGAATCAATGTAATTAGTTGCTGTTGGTGTGGTGGCCAAGACCCGTCTTCTATATCTGACATACATTATGATGTATCGGAATAGCGCAGCTGCTGTAACTATCAGAAGTATCAGATTATGTGTGAATGATCTTATCACGGCGAGCTGAGCTATCACATGCAATGTTAATGACCATATCGCGAAATGAATGCTTGTCTGAATCGAGACAGATAATTAGCTATTTGGGACAACTTGGTGCGCATAGTAATAGTGAATAATTTGTCGCAGGTGGGACATCGCTCAGATAATTATGCTTGCTTTTCATGTATGCGAAAATCACAAATTAGATACGCATACATTACTAGCGTATAATGTGTAAATTGAGACGAGTTTGCATGACTCATTTTTAGCTCACATGGCCTGAAAGGTCCGTCCGTCAACTTTTAATTTAACCGGTTTGTTCTCAAGAACCACTAGACCGAATTAAATTATGTTTGGCAGAAAGCTTCCTTAGGGCATAGGGTTCCAGGTATGTTCAGATGAAGCCGATCGGCCAATTAGGCTGGCGGCCATCTTGAATTTCGGCCGATGTTAGGAAATGTCTTTAAAACGTGTCTTCTCCGAAACCGCTCGGGGTATCGATTCAAACCTCATGAAAGCTCATCTAGGGAAAAATGTAAGGCAAGTTTGTCGAAGAAGACTTGATTGACCGAATGGTTCAGCGGCCATCTTGGATGACCTAGTTTTCCCGAGAACGACTTCTCCAGAACCGCTGAAGGGATCAGGCCAAAATTTGAGAGATATGATTAGGGACTATGGGCCATTAAAGATTGTTCAAGGGAAGTTGATCTGTAAAAAACATGGCTGCCGTGAGTCAATCAAAATATAGCGTGTCTGGTGGCCATATTGGATTTTTTTAGTTGATAGATGTTGAGGCCGAAATTGGTGTTCTATGTTTTTGGGTATTCTGATCTCAAATTTGCAATTTTCTAAACTGTCCGATAAACGGGTTGTCGGCCATCTTTGATAATTTTCAAGGAAAAAAGCTCCCATACTAAAGCAATGGAACATCTTTAATGTCTTCTTCTCGAGAACTACTAGGCCGATTTCAATTATATGTGGCAAGAAACATCCTTACGCATGAAGATCTAAGTTTGTTCAAAGGAAGCCGATCAGCCGATTTTACCGGCGGCCATCATGGATCCTTTCTGTGAAACTGTTTGAGCGATTGATTCAAAACTCATGAAATATCATTTAGGACACGAGCTGAAGCAAGTTTGTTCAAGAGAACTTGATTTGCCCAATGGTTGGGGGGTCATCTTGGATGGCCTGGTTTTCCTGAAAACAACTTCATCTCCAGAGCCACAGAACGGATTGTGCCGAAATTTGTGAGATATGATATCGATGACTAAGGGTCATTAATCGTTGTTCAAAAGAAGTTGATACATAAAGAAACATGGCCTGTGTTTTCTTGTTACAAGTCTGCTCAACTCATTACAGCTCCACTTATTGCTAATTACCATTATAGTTGAGATGCCTATGGGCCGGGTGGGCGATATAGTCCCCTTGGGCCTCATGTTTATAAACTTAATCTAGATTTGGTTCAAAAACATAATAATTGATTATGATGAAGACAAAATCATTACAAGTAAATCATCTATTCGGTGCCGCAATCATCGGGGGTGGGGTGGGGCGGTTCGGGTGGGGTGTGTGGTTGGGTGATGCTGGGGGGGCGTGGTGGTGGGGTGGGGTGGGGTTGGGGCGGTGATTTCCGCATTCATTGCATAGGTTTTAATTCAAGATGAAGACTCGATGATTTACTAACGTGCCTACTTAGCCCCATAATTGTTGCGCTGTCCAAAATGGCCTATGTATTAGAATTGAGCAATATCTATTCGAAGAGATGCTATTCGACAAGTTACGCCTTGAATAACTGGCTTAATAGCGCTAGTGTTAAATTTAAAAGATAGACTTGTCTTGGATTGGAAATGTGCATTGCCTACGCCAATGCCATTAGACCGTTGATGGCCAGCCGGCCAACATGCTGTGATCATAAGGAATATTACTCTATTTAGGACAACAATATGGTATTTGTGTACATTCCACTGGTAAATTATAAAACGTATACTTGATGCCACTATCTCAAAGCAACCACTTTAATGGATTTTTGTTCAGTATATTAGTTGCAAAATATGCAATAGATTCGGTATGGCCAAGAAAATGTGTTGCAATACCGTAGTGAAAACTAAATTCACTGACCCTCTGTGTGTTTTATCCACGCGTGTATTTCGATAACTAGAAATCCACCCCTCAATGTCCTCTTGACGCAATGTGCAATGCCCACATATTGACAATGTTTCACTAATGAATTGCCATTCAGTTATATGTGTTTAATGTTATTCGATGATATTGTCGAGTATTGTAACTGAATGTTTATTTAAAATAAGGACATTCGTACAACTTGCCAGCCTATTAGGTGTCTGTGACAGCCTATATCGAGCCATGACATAATGGATTATGGCATCAGCCTACATGTGGAATAGTTGATTATGACGGCATATGACTGACTGAGAAACTGGATTCTACAATTACATATTAATGGACGAGAGGTCTGTGTCAAGAGTTCGCTATTTTAAAGAAAGTTAGTGGCGAACTGGATCCGATTGATAAAGAGAATGAAAATACAGCAGTAGCGTTGTTGAAAGTTGCCTGGCACTATGCGCAGAAGACCGTCCAGCACATGTGGGAAATCATATTTCCCGTGGCACTGGAGCAGAGCGGGACTTTGAAGTTACTTCTTGATTGATTTAAGGTTGTAACACAGAAACAGGAGTTGCTGTAGATCAAATGTCCTAAAGACAACCACCTGTGTTGTCGGCACTGCATGAGTTATACAGATGCAGCGGAATATGGAATCCATCCTAGAACACGTTTTCTAACGGAAAGTTGGCGACAGAACTGGGCATATCTGGTACATCACTGAGTTGGTTCAAATCCTATTTAACATGTCGCTATCAAACAATCACATTAAATGAAGCTAGGTCATCTCAGTATGGGTTGCTCTCTGGTGTGCCGCAGGGGTCTGTGCTCGGGCCTATATTATTCACTAGCTACATGGCACCACTGGGACGACTTCTAGACGCACGTGGAATGAGCTATCACATCTACGCCGATGATACTCAGCTGTATCTAGCTTTTCACACACCCATCCAATTGAATGCCCGGGAAATTCTGGAGGACTGTATTCGCGATGTGAAACTTTGGATGTTAAACAACCTTGTGCAACTCAACGAGAAAAAGACAGAAATAATTTTGATCGCTTCCCGTCACTTGAGACCAAAACTAGAAATTGAATCGGTTCATATCGGTGGCGCCAACATTCCTTTTAGTGTTAATGCGAGAAATATTGGCGTAGTCTTTGACAATACTATGTCTATGGAAAGCCATGTGACGTCGATCTGTAAATCTCTATTTCTGAACACTCGCAACATCGGTAAAATTAGGAAATTGCTAGACTAGAATGCAGTCAATACCCTCGTCCACACAACCATTACATCAAGGCTGGACAATTGCAATTCTCTTCTCACAGGCATATCATCATCACAGTTACAACGTCGCCAACGAGCACAAAATACGGCAGCCCGGTTAATAATCAGAACAAATGTGCATGAACACATTCGACCAGTCCTCAAAGAGCTACACTGGCTGCCAGTGGAACAACGAATCGAATTTAAGGTCGCACTTTTCGTGTTCAAATGCCTACATGACTTAGCCCCGCCGTATTTATCATCACTCATAACTAGACGAATAGCACCGAGAGCACTAAGATCGAGTGAACAGCTACTCTGCGTTTTTAGCTATCTGAAAAACACTGAAGACTTTCTAGCCCAGGTCTCTAAGATCTCGGTCCCTCCAAATTCATTCTTAATTACGATGGACGTCGATGCTATGTACACAAACATTGATATCGAAAAGGGTCTTAATTCAATTCGTAGAGCATTTGCCGACTACCCCGACACCAACAGGCCCGACAGAGAAGTAATAGCTCTATTGGAGCTGAGTCTGAAAGGCAATGACTTTGAATTTGCTGGTGAAATTTTCCAACAAATTTGTGGCTGCGCAATGGGTAAGCGTTTCAGCCCAGGTTTTGCTAACCTTTACATGGCTGAGTGGGAAAAGGAAGCACTCAAAAGGTGTCCAAATCAGCCACTCATTTACCGCAGGTACCTGGATGACATTTTCATGATCTGGCAACATACTAAAGAAGCATTTAATGAATTTTTAGCCATTCTGAACAATCATGATCCGAATATCAAACTAAAAGCTGAAATTGATGAGATGTCCGTAGATTTCCTGGATGTAACCTTATACAAAGGTATAACGTATGAAACAACCGGTTACTTAGACTACAAAGTTTATTTTAAGCCAACCGACTCCCATCAACTAATGCACAAGAAATCATTCCATCCACCGCATACTTTCAAGGGACTTGTAAAATCACAAATAATCCGCTTTCATAGAAATTCGAGTGATAGGAAAAACTTTGAATCAGCATGTTCGACCTTATTCAAAGCTCTCAGACCGAGAGGGTACTCTTCTCGGTTCCTACGTAAAATAAAGTCTGAAACTTTGCGTAATTTGGAACTCATTCCGGATAATGCCAGAAATTCTCGGCCTACCAAAATTTGTCATAATCGTCCGATTGTAGGTGAAGGAGGATCTCGGAAATGCGAAAAGAAAAGGTGTAAATTGGATAGTTTTCTTCCTTCCCGGAGTACATTCACAAGCTTTCAAAACAAAAGCAAATTTCAAATTCAGTCAATTTTAGATTGTGATTCTAAAAATGTCATTTATTTAATTTCATGCAAATTGTGTCAAAAGCAGTATGTCGGCGAAACCAAAAATCCACTAAGATGGCGTGCAACTAGACACCTCTCAGATATTAGACTAGAGGAAGACACACATGTGGCTGAACATTTTAATCTTCCTGATCATTCAGTCCCTCGTGACTTTGAAATTATGCCTATCGAACAGCTACCTCTTTCAGACACAACAGAGAAAACTGATAAACAAAGAAAACTAAGAGAATCATTCTGGATTAAACAATTAGAAATACAATGTCCTAGGGGCATAAATTCTGACCCAGGCCTCTTAGATCAAAGAGAGATTATCCCATTTACTCTCACATACAATCGGAAAAATGTTGAAATTGCCAAAATCCTAAAAGATGAATATCACAACTTACAGGACAATCTCAGACAACCTTTCAACAAGCGCCCAGTAATTGCATTTAAGAAAAATTCGAATCTACGTGACATCTTAGTAAAAGCCAAACTGAAATAGGTTTTCAAAAATACCACTCAGTGATTTATCATTGTGTGATAATTAGGCCATATGGCGTCTCTAAAACAAAATGACAATCTCAAGGAATAAAATAAACAAGAATTTTTTCAATTTTAAAAATTCTGAGCCAGTGCGTTTGACAATATCATATACATACATACACACGTTGCCAGTGCGTCAATAAAATAAAAATACATATACTGCCAGAGCCGTGCTGGAGTCAGAGTACAATAGGCGTAAAAGCCTAGGATTGATTGTGACAGATGCATCCACAGATAGTCCCATATGAATCGTCAGTGTGTCAGTATATCAGACATGTGAAAGCTGGTCGGCCAATCCTTGACTTTATAGTCTTGGTGCGGTGGTCCAGTGGAAAGATGCCTGGTTGCTGATGCTATGCGGCGTTGCAGAATGGCGGTTCGATCCCCCGACCGGGAGATGGTGATCAACAAATTAAACTAACGGGTGCATCACTGTCGGCTAAGTTAGCACATGGAAATTGAAGCCGCACGTTGCCAGTGCGTCAATAAAATAAAAATACATACACACATACATACATATATATACATACATACATACATGCATACATACATACGTACATACATACATACATACATACACTACAGTTTCCACTTAAAATGGCACGTTCACTGATGAACCGACTGCACAAACAGCTACTTCTCCAGTTATCAAGCTGGGTCTGATTGGTCCATTTGACACATTACTGTATTACGCTAGAAACAGTATAATGATGCATCAGGCGCACGGCTTATCACCTGGCGTTGCCACCTTTTCAAAGGTTCCTGGATAACTGGAACTTGGGAAACTACATGTTCCGCTCGAAAGGTCAGCTGAAAACACGGAGTATATACTTCTTAAATTCCTGATGAGACTGGCCAGCAACTAAATGTCAGGGGAGGATCTAAGAGAGACATTTTAGCCTCAGGAATGCTAACGGCTCACCTCACTCCCACTATCGAATGTCAATTATAAATGCGGACATGCGAAGCTTGCTAAGCATCTCCTTTTATAGCCAGTGAACCTTCTAAAAAATTAACTCTAAAGATGAGTGAGCCAACCAGCGGGCGAGGGAGGTGGCAATAAGTGAGTCACGTAATAGGCCATCATCTACCCGGCAAGAACATATACTGAAAATGCGCATGCCGCCATCGCATGCTGGCGGAAGAATATTTAATCTCAAATAATTAAGATATTTATGAGCTATTTCTGAAATCGTAATCAGATTCTTAAAGCCTAGAAAATTATGTTCTAGAAAAGACCAACACTTTACCCATCGGCGTATTATTCATACAGTTCATAATTCGCCCAACATAGATGCTGCGGTCAGACGTATGCCCTATTAGTACAAAAAGAGTACGCTACGATGTGCTGTAAGCTCCTCATAGCCACCGGGGTGGGGGGGGGGGGGGGAGAAGTACGCGCGGATGCACTGCACAGATGAGGGACCATCTTCCGCCCACAGGACGCTCTCGGGAGGACCAGCCGTCTCCGAGTTGAATTGCATATTGCGTTTTAAATCACACTGCTGTTGACCAATTCTTTGTCGATGGCAATAGTGACCCTCCAGATTGTAAGCCCTAACGTGTTAGATATATGATAGCTAACATGTCTCTCGCGCCCGTAATTTTCCCTTTACGTGGCCTTTGACATATCAATTCCAAAATCAGGTGATTTTATTCGGGTGACCAAGAGCAACCTCTCCACCACCACCCCCACCCCCAAACCCGCCCAACACCCTCCTGTTTGTTTAAACCAGCAGAACGCGCGCACGCACACACTCACGCGTGCACTATTCTGGTATATCTCGGCGCTATGTCGAGACTAATTACCGGGTATATAATTAGGGTATCGGTCAATATAGTTTTAATCTAACGTGCGTCGATCTGTTCTGAGACAGCCGTTGATCAGTACCTCACAGCCACAGCATTCGCACGGAGTATGCTTATTGATCTATGATTATGTCCAGACTGGGAGTAATGGACTGCTTGTTCCGCAACAAATGACACACAATTGAGAAATGCAGTTAAAGGACATGTATCCTCCTAGTTTACTTGATAGCAGTGAATGCGCTCTTAATGGATACGCTTCTTGGAAACGTGGTGCACGTGCACTACGTAACAGTAGTGATACGAGTATTGGAGGAGGCCGACGGAGAGCTAAACAGCGTTAACATGTGGATCTAGACAATAGCACCGGACGGGCATGCCCATTTTAGAGTCGATACTATTTGCCGTGGGATGGATAGGCACAACTTACACGCCAGTAATCGAGCTATGAGTTATCGACGTCCTCCTTAAAAGTGTCTAAATCAGCACGTGATGAATTGTGATTTACAATGATTTTGATGCGGTAACGGTGCACACACGTCCCATAGAGAAGCCGACGATCGCAAGAGGTGGAGGTAAAATGACATGTACACAATTTCGATACACGTATTTCCTCCTATACGTTATAATTGTATGCGCACCAGTTGGGTACGTATGTCATTGGAGGTCAATAGGTAAAAAATCAAGAATCTGTATTGGTACTTACAATGGCGTAACTATGCAAATGGCTTGTAACTGACCATATTGGTGTTAATATCTTGATAAATAAAGGGTAGATGCAATCTGACAAATATAACTGGCACATTTTATTTTATTTCATCAAATGTTGTTACTGTAGCAACTGACACAATGTCCATTTTGAAAATATCGGAAAATGCAATTATTTGTGCAGCACAATACAAGAAACGTGATATCATTCCAGCATAGCCTATGTGAATAGTCTACCAATCAGAAATCCCATAGTGCTGGTGGTAACTAGGTCACCAGACTATTTAAGCTCAACAGTTTTGCAGCTTCTTAAAATGTAGCAACTGTGCACTGCGGTGGCAGACAAATTGAAAATAAGGTCATACGCTGCTATTAACCTCTTTAAGGTGAGCAATTGACATCATTCGACAAAACACTATTTCCATATTGTTTTAAATAGTTGGCAGTGAAATTATAGCTCATGGAAATGAAATCACCATACGATTGTATCTTAAAGAGGACATATTTTTTGTCAATTAGGGCATGTGTGTGTGTAAGGTGGACACTTCAGACAAGGGAATACCACTATTACAAGTCGCATATGTTTAAACTGTGCACCGTGTCCAGTTTGTCTCCGCATTTACGCATGTTAATTCAGATACTATTGCATAGCTAATAAATGCAAATGCGCTTTATTTACAATGTAGTGTGGCACGGATCGCTTAGGGCTGGGCCAGGATGGCCCGTAATGGTGCTTTCCCTCTTCACATCTCTAATACGACCATAACGGGTCATATGCATAGCGCGTATACTATAACGCGATAGGGAACACGTTAGAGTCCGCGAGATCGCCTACCACGCACACGCGATGAACTAGATAGAATAGTCACGCTGTACTGTAGGTACGGATATGGCAGCTGTACTGTACACATTTCTCGTGTTTGCTAAATCGCTAATACGGGCTCATTTCGCCCCATCTCTGGGCGAATCTAATCCAATGTGCTATACAGCATCAGCCAACGTAGTACCTGTGCATCCTCGTGCCGTTCCAGTCCACCCATTCCCATTTCTGATCACCAATTTTGGGGTCCAAATGTTTAGGTTAAACCTGAACTATATCAATCGCTGGAGCCAGTATTGTAGGTTAGCCGAAAAAGTGCACCAGAACCCACTGATCGGCGCATCAGCTACAGAAATATCTCGTAGCTGGACTCGTACTCAACCTTATAGCGTGGACTGACTCGTGAGCCGTCCTATAGCCACGACTGTAGCGCGCCATCTCTTATGCGTACCACACCTGGACATGCTACAACAACTCATCACAGTAGCGCTCAAACTGCTCCCTCATTCCGGCCAATTCCATTTGGACCGAAAAAGACCTGTTTTCAGTTGAAGTCAAACCTCTGCATCGCTCGAATACTTTGAACCTTTGACCTGAACTCGTTAATGATGTCGCATCTCTCTTCACTTTACTGAACAGTGCTTGCCATACAGCACGCGAGCTTGCTGCACAATTCGTCTTGTGCCGAATTTCAATCTCTTAGCGACGCTTTCGATTTTCTTCGCCGAACTCTCACACTACGTTCAACGTCACCAGCCTGCGTTGTTCAACAGACTCGGACAACTTCACAGTGTGGCGTATCTTTTTCCACTGTACAGATGTGCTGTGCCATTTGTATCTAGGCACATATTTTTCACTTTCTAAAAAAGTAATTTTTTAGTTTTTCCCTTGTATAATTCTTAAGAGGTACGCCGACGACTATTAGGCGTACATTGTACAGTCAGTAACGGCCCATTATTAATTAACTAGTGTCTTATTGTTCTACGGCCTGTGCCGTTCTTCCTTTTGAACTTATGTATACTTGTATCTTTGCCACCAATCATTATATGGCTTATATTGTACTTACATACGCCGTTTAAAATAATACGTCAAACACAGTGCACTAACCTTACGAATTCTCAATATGAACACATTATACTAAGTTAACTCTTTTTTGGCCGCATAACGACATAACTTCGGTAATGTTTAGCATAGGTAGTAACTCAGCTATTTGCGTTAGAACTCAGGTAGCAAGCCGAGTCGATTGTTGTAATTGTTAAAAGCGGATGTTTTTTGTAAATCCAGCTTCAGGTGTCACACACCTGTAGTGGCGAGAGTCCAAAGAGAATGGCAATTTAGCAAAAGAGCCAAAAGCGCCAACAGCAATTATCTCACTTTGTGACTAACTTCGGCCCATCTTTGACCAATTATTTTACCTTATATTTACTAAGTCCATCTTTTGGTTCGGTTTCGCCATCGCTGAACTCGCGTAGGTTTCTCGGTGAACCCAATCGTAATAAAGACACATCGGCCATCCATCCATCTCTATCCCACGATACCTCTAGGATATTGTCTTATTTGTGGTTACGCCAGACACTCGTTTAGGAGCCGCTCTTCTGCTCCAGCACCGGTAACCATGGTAACCCTGTACGTGTAGTCTGTTTGTCCTACGGAGGTATGAATAATTCCTCGGCAAGCAGACAACACCCGTTATAAACGATAGGCTAGGGTGATAGGCCTCAGTGGTATTAGTGAATTAGTTTGGCGATTCGGCCTGACCAGTATCTGTTTGAGACCGGCCGTGTCCCGTAACTCAGTGTACACCGTACGTATATAAGTCATGCAAGCACTTCACAATACACTTTTTTTTACCCAACTGCGGTTGGACGGACATATATAGACTGATAACCGCGCGAGACATATCCTCTCACTTTAGCAAAAGTCTCCGTATTAAGGGAGAGTTCGTGTAGTATATAGTAGAAATAGCTTATATTACGCATGCAACGTCGTCGATAACCTTCCGCCTCTATTGTCCCATCAGGATAAGTAAGAATAGGCGAGATATTTATCGGCTAGGATTTATATAATTATTGCTAAACCAGCCAGTCAAATGTCGGTGTAAACTGTCAGTTTAGTAAGATTTCATTTGTAACCAGATTCAGTTAGATCCAAATGAGAACGTATTAAACGACTGCGATTAATTCGTGATAACATTACTACTTCACTACTGCATGTTTTGAAACATATCAACAACATATAGTTACCATCGCAACATATTATCCCTTACTTAATTTCTAATCAATTTATTATTAAAATGTCCAAGCGTGCTAGTAAGATTAATCAAAATGTTACATTCTACACCATTTTAACAGTTATAACATAAGGTCACAAGCTGTATTATTAAATCATTGCCACTACGAGACAACGACGTAATAATACAGTTCGTGTCAAGTACACCATTAGCTCGCGACTTTCTTACACTAGCGGGATATATGATGCTACGTAATGGCTTAATGCGCGTTATGCAATGGATCCCACGCTTGGTTATGTGATACACATAACATATCATATGAATGTGTCTGATCTATTGGTTCATTTCCTTTGTGAATTGCACGCTATGAATGCCATTTTATATATCCCACACCCCATTGTATTGACGATTCTCTTTAGAAGTCTGCGTAGATAGCTTTCTCTTCGACTACAATACATACAGTCAACATACATGGCGAGTATTGTGTATTATATTTAACTATACTCATTAAGCTATTTCCATTGAAATCCATCTGTATGTGTTCATGTAATCCGAAGATAAATTATTATAGTCTATTTTGATATTAGACAAATACATAGGTTAGAAAAGTGTCCAGAATTAGTTTATAGATACATTAAGGGGCTTTTGAACAACATGAAGGATTTTGTTGTTGCGGGATTTCAGTGCTTATATTAAAATACCAAGTTTTCTCTCTACTTTAGTGTATGCGTGAAGGATGAAGCCAGAAAGATTAGAACTGAAGTCGATTGAAGATTAGCAAATAGGGACTGTAAGATAGAGAGCCAATAGGGAACAAACTAGAGCATAGTGTGCGTGCGTGCGTGCGTGCGTGCGTGCGTGTGTGGTGTGTTTATGTGTGTGTCTATTTTGTCGAATATTTTGAGAGTAATTTGACTGCGCGCTCTTGCTGCTAAGCTCCACCCATGCTTTAACCGTGTCGGGAGCAATCGGTCCCAGCACTCTCTGATTCACAATTTCCGGAAAACTATGCAGGTTAGCTGTTAGATATTGTGAAACCTATGGCAGCAACAGCGCCCAGTCAAATTACTCTCAAAATATTCGACAAAATTTGTATTAAATAGTGAAGACATATAATTCGTCGAACGTGCTGGACTATTAAGCATTTAAGACTGACTAAATCACACCATGCATGATGTAATTCATTTTGACGTCATCAACGGCTTCACATAGTTGATTATGATGTCACCAAAAGTCATGTAGTTGATTATAACGTCATCATCCGCTTCACGTAGCCGATTATGCCGGCATATGGCGAATGGATATAATGGAAAGGTCTATTCAGTATTCGCCAACGTGACCGCACATGGCGTATATTACACACTATCTCTCAGTTTGTTTTTGTATTAATCTACTTACTACAAAAGGCACAGTAAACTAATTTTCCGAGTACATTGGCAAATCCTGTTCTACGACCATGTTTTATGGACTGTCCCAAAGCATGTCTACTACGTATTTGCAATGGCGTGTATCTTTTGTCTGATAATTTAGAAATCTCTTCTGCCGGAACAAAGAGGCATCCTTTGGCTCCTTCTATTAATAGACTAGATATTCACATTGTCCGTGCATGGCAACCGACGGAACCTTAGACATTGCTTCCTAATTAACTGACATTGCAATTCCACTGGCCATTGATTATCAAAAAAGACATTTAACAATAACATTGCCCGATATATGTATAAAGAATCCAATGCTACGATGCATATTGGGCCAACATAGTGCATGATCATTATTAGGTTATTATTTTTCAGGACATACATACTCATCTCGACATTGATCGATATGCCCGTCGCGTGGGCTATTCATCAATTTACCAGCTAGACAATTTCAACATTCAATTTGTTTGTTTATAATTAGCTTGTGATATTTTAGTGTTTTTGCGTAATTGGTATGGTAACTTAAAACAGCTAAACAGAGCACACGAAATGAATACACACCAAGCCGTTGCTATGATAGTTATATTGGGCTGTCACGAGTTCAATTAATATTGACAGTTAATATCGTATTGGTCACATCCGTTTTTAAGATCATTGTGGAATTCAATAGATGTTGCATTTTAAAATCAAAATTATTGTTTTAAAGTTATTTGTGCATAGGAACATCTACGACTCAGCTAAATACGGACCGGAGTAAGGCCATTAGAAGCCCTAAGCACTGAAAAGACCACAGTGCCGCCATACTGCCAATATACATGTAATTCAAAATAAAAACAAAACTTACACGTATGCTGAGATTAAAATTGCTTCTTTCCAGTTTTTCTGATTGCAAAAACCTTCGTAGTTTCGTCGAAGTGGACTCGACGAAACACGTCCGCTTCTATATATAGTAGGGAAGGTGAATCAAGTCTGTTCTGACATATTGTTGTTCTCTTAGAAAAATAGCATTCTGAGCAGCAGTTTTTACTCATCAATGTTAAAAAAATGCTTAGTGCGATGTCTCCATTCTGTCTTTCAGTAGGGTGTCATGTAGATCAGTGTGGCTGAATTTAGTCTTTCCTGTTTCATTATACCGTGACCACATATAGCAGCGGAACTGACGTAGTTCTACACAGATAGTCATGTTCTCGGCAGTAACGTGTGGGTTAACTAACATTTGGGAACCTTGTGAATAGTGTGGGCCATATCGCTTAGCAAAGGACACCTACTTGATAATTCGTTGTACACTTCACCTCTCCTCTTCATATGGGCTACAAGTGTATCAATTATGGAGTAGAAAGTAGAACCCCGAAGTTGTCATTAGAAAACAATGCTCTATCCGGTGCACTTCCATCATGTGTTTCGTGTTTGTTATATTGTCAGTATCAGGCGGGATCGTTTTGAATATGATTTCAAATCTTTAGAAAGTATTTCTCACCGTGTGTAAGTGAGCTGATAATGCTTTCTATAGGTATGCACATGTTTTCAAATGCAATTCCTTATCTTGCTTGGGGAGATTGAATTGTGTAGTGAGCGTGTTGTAAAAGTTCATTCCACATTTGCTTTCTGCCTCTCATAGTATTCACCCTTGTGTGATTGGTCGTCAGCTATACTTTCTAATGCATCCACCTTCTTGAGTAGGACTTCAGAATTGGACTTGTTGCCACCGCACGTGCCTCTTAGCGAGTATCAAATATAGATGTGAGCATACGAGCATTGCCCAAATATGATTTAAGAACTGCCCATCGGATGTTTTGAGGCAGAATTATCTATAAATTAACTGAATTGTTGAGAAAGAAATAGGTGTCACATGCCAACAATCAAGAGCACTGCGACCAATTGGATTGAAAGAGCGCAGCACCTGGGATGAAGTGCTTCTACTTTACAATCTTGAGTTGCATATGTCTGTAATGACCCGGTGTCGCGGTAGTGTTATCATAAGACTTCGGCACTTTGAGAAATTTATTTTGCAAACGTGGCACAGATAATGCAGTACTTGATTTGGAACGTCTTCACTGGTGTGGCCTTTGAAATTGAGGAATGTTATACATATCGCAACTGGTTTCCCATCTGTGGGACACATATACCTTAGTATAATACCCAATTGACCAATATGTGAAATATCGAGTGTAGAGTGGACAGATCAACTGAAGAACGCAACAGTATTTATTTCATTCACAATAGCTAAATGAACGTTGCCACGCATTATGCCAGTGCACTCATCACATACTTAGATAAGTATGATGAGCTGGTGTTGTGGAAGCGCGTCTAAAAATATAGTAACAAAGTTCGGATTTTCCCATGACGACTACTTCTGGGTCCCTCTTTCAAATAATATAAAATATAAAACAAATCTAATTTTTGGTTCCCCTGGTTTGCTGGTGTCCCAAGCACGTTCCTAATCTGCCTCGTGGGTAATCCAGCACTGGGTAAAGGATATTATCGCCATGGCCATCTCTCCCGAAACCTCAGTCTCCTGACAAGCCCGCTGACAACAGCATTTAACTGGCATATATGCTATAAATAACCATTTGAACACTGGAGTCCCATAATTTCAATTCCAATGTAACTATGCACGTAAGCTGTTGACTATTATTCAATATCGACCATTTGCAATTTCCAGTCAAATTAGTTTCAAAATATTCAACATTATGTGGAGTAAATACCTTGAAAAAGTCAGCTTTTCCGGTCCACAGGGTTAATATAATTGCCTTCCTGTGATATGTCCTAACCCACAGAAGCAAGTAGCTTACTCGAGTTAGGCATTCCGTCAGGGTCGAGACCACGTTCACTATCAGCTCATCATACAACAGCAACACCAATGCCTTTACCTCGCACCGCAGAGTACCTCTATATTGCGAGTACAATACTAAAGCATTGTTGAGACTGTGATCTTCGGGTCCGTAACAAGATACACATTTTCATAAAAGAATACGTTCCGGAAATAAATACGTTCGAAAATAGATGTTTATGAATGTTGAAAGATTATTTTTACGACTGTGTCTGAAGCGTTATGCTAATAGTTACCGAGTCATATGCCAGTGTAGCTAATCGGGAACGAGCACATGGCCCTTTTGAAAACGGATGAGCGATAGCGATAGCTGCAAACTTGAGCAGTGAACTCAGTTTGACCATCTGTGTTGGACTATCTCTCCCTGGTTGGAAATATGGGCCTTTACTCATACACTGTATACATGGGATAGACTAGACTAGTTGCCTTCGAATATTGGAAACTCTGATAGGATTGCAGACCAAACATGGAAGGGGTGGGGTGACGATAGATGCCAAACAAAGAAATACTTAAAAGCAGACATATCCACTTGTGGGGAGTCTACGTAAGTGATTCACGGTTGTGCGCAGGAGTGCATATCCGGCATGGGTAATACCAACAGGACGTATTGTTAGTAGCACAAGAACGGCACTTGCGCAATTCCCGTTAAGTTGCCAGAAACACCAAGAGTGACATCTAAATAATACATATTAATTATTGGACATTTCATCATATCAAGTTACCAACATATGTGTCATAAATATACGACTGAAGTTGTAAGTTAGCTTTAAAATAGTCAACAGCTTACCAGTATAATAACCTTGAAATTGATAGTCTTGGAATTAATGTTTCAAATTGTTAACATAATTGTTAAAATTGATTCTAACACGCACAGACTGGTGGCGGAACTTAGTCTAAGATGGGTAGGGGATAGATAGGAATGAATCTCTCTTTTTGAATTGCAGGTGTCCTGTATATGATCCACGTCAGGATTCAAGTAGCTTACTGATGGCTTACATACAAATAACACCTTGGTCTCTATGCCGCGTGAATATGGTGATAGCCGATGCGTTTGCCATGCGGATGCATACAGAATCGTCACCACAGTCGATGCTGATGTCATGGACATACTGCAGTATATTTCCGAAGACAAAAAACTGTTTCCAGTATTAGCTATACTCCGCCCATCTCTGGCTATGCTCCACCGACACTTCGATCGTGTTAGGATCGATCGGTCCCTGAACCCCATGACTATCGATTTCCAGAACACTATACAGCTAAGCGTTAAATATGTTGAAACTAATTTTCCTATGTTAGCAACAGCACCTAGTCAAACTAGTTCCAACATATTCAGCATAATATGTATTAAATGGTAAAGACATTCGTAGAACGTGTTGGAATATTCAGCTTTAAAGACTGACTAAATCGATTCATTCACGCCATAATTAAGTATGATGTCATCCTACGCATCACTAAGTTGAGTGTGACGTCATGTGACTTCAGATGATGGGTGAATAACCGGGAAAGATGCACTGCTGGAAAGTTGTGTGTTGTAATGCAGGCTGTAGATTGCATGCCATGACATCTAGCTAGCTAGAGAAGGAATTTCTGCGGACTCTTGAAACCCCATGTAAACCGAAAACAGAATCTATCTTTAATCCTTTGCATTTGGTTTCCCATGTATTGGAATCTAACATGAGTGACGTGTTGCGACCACTGGCTCTATGTTTCATATGGACAGCTGCTCGTCGTAGAGCGATTATATGACTGGCCATTAACCGCAGATAGAGTGCATATTTTTCCTCACCTGCCATTCACAAATACAAGATCAATCCTCAGAGAAAAAGGTGGGTATCTGAGAGGGCTCCGATATTAGACCTCGCTTTGGAGTTTGCCTGCTTCTTGCCGACCACGGCTAACGAGTTCTACCCACCTGTAGTAACAGGTATACGGCAAAACTACATTGATGCATCTATCTGATACCTCCACTGCAAGCTGCAGCTTAGCAAGGATTAGCAGAATAGTAAGACGTTGCAATGTTAAAGCCATTTGAGGTCCTCTGGACATAATTTTAGTACCCTTTCATTGCCCCCTTGCCTGAATCTTATCTTCGGCCCAGGAAGTGACTTTGCATCCTGGCAATGGGCGACTCCAGTTCTGATTATGTCCTACCCATCTCTAGCTAATCTACACCAACGCGTTGCTTGTGTTGGGATCACTCGATCCATGTACTCGCTGAATCTTAATGTCCTATAAGTTATCCAGGTAGGCTGCACGAAGTGTGTCTTTATTATTTAATACACATGTTGTTGAATATTTTGAAACTAACCTTTACTAGGCGCTGCAACACCAAGACAAATCAGTGTCAAAATAGCTTAGTGGAATAGTTTTCTGGATATTGATAGTTATGTTGTCCGGCGACCGAACAAACTCAACGCGGACCGTGTGTGTGGAACTTGGCTAGAGATGGGCGGGGCATAGCCAAAACTGGAAAGGTCCATTCTACAGGCTCAGTGGGCACGTATTCCAAAACATCACACCCCTGTAAGCTGTTGAGTATTCCTATACTAATTCGTTAGCCCCAGTTGGTGCCTCGATACCGCCAAATGAAAGCTGCTGTAGAAATTGCGTGTCACAAACAGCGAGCTAATGACATTATGTAACCAGGTACCATAATACATGTTATGCTATGTTAATGTACACGTTCTTTTATGCAGAGTTGGTGCCAGGAACAGTAAAATAAAGTGCTTGCACCTTGATTAACTTTTTATGATGTTTCCTTGAACGGGTTGTGACAATTAAGTTAACTCATGCCTGGCTACAGAATGATTAATTAAATAACAAATCCTATGTGGGGTTGCATGGGGGAAGTTGCGTTACTATAAGCAATATGCGGCGGTACTCGTTGGTGAGTTCCGGGGTGTGGGTGGGAGTGGTGCGGTGGTCTCAAAGCCCCGGTGTGTGTATTGTGATGCATAGTGCATCATTGATGTGACTAATATCACACATATTCTAAGCTACAGGGTGCACATGAGGTACGTGCACTTTGAAAACATGGCTTCGGAGCATGTTCGAGTATTATGCAGTTAATGGTGTCTATTGCACCTTATACAACCATCATAATCCGTAGTAATTCAGCTTCAGCTATACGATGCCCAGTTCTAGCTAAGTACCGCACACGTTGTGGCCGTGTTGGGATCAATCTATCCCTGCACTCCCTGAATCTCAATATCGAGTAAACTGCATAGCCAAGCTGGTGAATATTTTAAAACTAATTTGAATGAGTGCTGATTCTGCCTATGGCGGCAACAGCGTCCGATCAAATTAGCTTCAACATATTAAACATATTGTGTATTAAATAAATCATACAGTTCGCACAACTTGACGGAATATTACGCGTTTGTGACGGACCAAATCGCGTTGGTCTTGACGTTATTGATTATGACGTCAGTGTAGCTCACCTGGCGGCATCGGGCCGTTCCGATGTCTCATGTCGACTCGCCGCGCCGTAAGTGCACGACGAGTAACGACGCTGTTTAGCATCCCGTCTCCGGGTGATGGACCTGAACGAGACTGCCCTGCGGGAAACAAAAACCGGGTCCTAAGACCGGTGGATCTCAATCGTTCCGCTGGGGCCGTGCGACCATCGTCGCGAACATTAAACACAATGGGCTCATCCCAAGAGTTTATGTCACCAGTATGCCTGTCCATAACAATTTCGTGATCTATGGACTTACAAGATTTAATTTGGTGACCTAAAAATATAAGTCTATACAAATGCGTTTACCTAACTAATTGAAAAATATGCCAGAGAAAATTACAATAAGACCATATGAAAATACAAGACATAGAGGCAGGTGGATGGACTTTTAAACATGTGGCTCCCGGAGGTACCACACAGACTCGTATGTCCGTAGAGGTATCCCCGCAAGGGAGGCTCCCGTACACGAGACATCGCTTTTTAACTTAATATAAGTTATTACACCTCTAAGCTGAAAGGAAGTAGGATATCTCAGACGAAAAAGTGATGTGCCTCACGCGGGCACTACTCCTAGTGCTAGTTTGGGTGAGGAGTATTATCCTGGCGTGGACCGTCGTCGCTGAATCCTTGCGAGAGGCGAGCGCCTCATGCAGGCCTCCATCTTCGGAAGCTGTCGCCACGGCTTAAAGCAGGAGAAGAATAGTAGGCAAAAATGGGCCCACTCTAATATTTCAAACACAAATGCTGTAGAAAGAAAAGACCATACCTAGTTTAGATTATGACTATAGGGTGCGTACTGTTTTACGTGAAGACGGAATGGAAGATTCCCGATGGATTCCTTCATCACCATCTTATGTGATCGCTAATATGCTGAATTAGTAGTTGCCGCTTTATTTCTGCGGGCCTTCTGCTTTGCTTAATTCCTTTTAGTCGTTGTCAAAGCAAGAATTAGTTTAGGCCTCAACTGGCTGATGTCTACCTAGCTATTAGACACGGCTGTCACATTGAACAGATGCCCGAGGACATTAGTACTGTAGACAGAGCTCAGACACGTTACTTAGCGGGATCTCCGAACTGGGTGAGAATCCGGACATTCCGCTTTGCAACCACATGAAATATTACAGGACATGGTTTACATTTCACGGAAGCATTATTAGGCCATATCTTCTATCGTTATGGTGGGGTAAGAGAGACGAATAAGAGAGTAAATGTCCTTCCCATACGGGCGTGGAAGAATAGAATACGAGATAATTAACACAACCTATATAGAGAAATAATTAAGCGGTGAAGTATAGTTACTTGAATACTTGGTAGTCATTCCCAAGTTAGGCTACCGTGCCACTGAAATTGACACGCAGATCTGCAGTCGACGTGAGATGATGCTCTCTCTCTGGAAGCTGGACAGTTCCTGCAGGGTGGTTCCCGCAAGCTGTTTTCTGCAAAGAAGAGTTGTACAAGAACACGCATAGCTGAGGTGCATCGCTTAGTGTTGTAGGCCTAATAGAATGTCTAACGAGCAGTCAGTAAAAGATACGATAGTACTATGTAGTGAAGAAAGTTCCCGCACACCAATGGCACGGATGGAAGGTGTGAACAACCCGTCACAAGCTGGGGTTGTCAGAGGCAAATGAAGATACAACACAATGCTGGGTACGTCAACCAGCTCTGACGACGCACCGGGCAGAGTTTACTTGCTGCGGTCGAAAGTCGAAAGAACTTACATGATTGGTGCGGCATCGTTTGAAATACCACTGTTAGGCATGTCTGGCAGATCCGGCAATCCATCCATCAAAGAACATCCTGCCTCTACATCTGTAGATTCACATATTCAGGCCGCAAAGGCCTCACCACAAGTTTGTGTTCCGAATGTAGATGTAGTATTCGTGAACGGTTATCGAAAGTTCCAAATTACTCCCGTAATGGGGAGTTACAAAATCGTGTTAGTGTGGTGGGTTGGAAACTGCACGCTACGGGATAAAAACCCAACACATAGCAAAGAAAGACTCGTATCGCGCTTGATAATAGTTGGTACAGCTCCAACCTGTTCGGCCCCTGGACGAGGATGCTCTCGATCACTGGATCGCTTCTCTTTGTATACTCCCCATGATATCACATGCGCAGGCTTCATCCAATCATCGTTTGAGCAACAGCCAATCAGCACACAGCTAATAATAGCGTCGTCGAACGTTCTAGAACATTCTAGAAGCTTTATGTCCACGTGGCTATGATGTCAAGGCAAGATTTTGAAGATAATCAAGAACAGTTTTCCTGGATAACTCAGCCATTTCTCAACCGATTTTGAAACGGTTTACAGATTTACAAAGCCCGTCGAATTCTTGGTTAATGCCAGATTTAGCGGTAACAGACAAATAATCAGAATTACAGAGTACCAGATCGGTACACTATAAGCGCCATCCTATCTAGGTCACAACTACACGTTCCATAGAAACCGCGTCATGGCGCATGCATGCGCATAATGCGTTTTAAAGAACTTAGTCGTTTTTCGACACACTCTCTCTCCCATAGGCCTATATACGCACATGGCTCTACCCTGAGGGGCGTGTTCAGAAAACGAATCCTATATGGGCGGCGCATACCCAGCTTGCTGGTACGGCCGGTTACCGACCGGTCGATCCGAACTACACCAGCCTACATGTGACGTAGTTAGTAATGCCATCATATGACTGACTGAAAACTCGATTCATTAATTAAGTTAACCATACAAGCTACTACGTCTCATTTCGAATTCACCTTTTCAGAGTATCCACCCATCATCTGACCTCGTATGCCGTCATAATCAGCTCAGCGCGTGTACGATGACGTCAAAATCATTACGTGCCTCTCAGCTCACGTTACTTATTCTCGAAATCCTCGTCACCTAGTAGCAAGTGCCGTAGTGAATGGTTTGGAGGTCACAATACTACTTCGTGTCATGTAAGACTGCTGCCCATGGACGCCACTTGTTTGTAGCCTCGACTAAACCCCTCTATCCTCTCGAACATCAAAACGGGTCTATAACCCTTACGCACAGTATTTTTTTGTGGAACATGTGTGGCCAAACATCGCACCAATCACTAGGTTGCATAACAACACAGCGGCGCAATTCCTTCCCTCAATGCTTAGAGGATTTTTGTTCTTGTTACCTTTTAACGCTGACCCGGTGCTCTAGTCAATTATAGCTTTAATTACACGATCTTGTGGTTAACACTGGCCCTCGTGACCGCACCAAATAACCACTGCATCACAGGAATTTCTTCCAAATTGGTTGCATCTTCTTGGCACATTGATTCGGCGGAGGTTCCACTAAAGAGTTTCCTCTTTAATTACACAGGCCTGTTTCCGCATCTGCAACCCAGGAGGACAGACCTTTGGATTGGGTGAATTGCTTTTTGCTCAAGCTCCGAGCGAAAGACTCGCCTGCCACTACGAGGGAAGAGCTTCACGCATAACCTAATCGATCGCACCAGTCTGCAGCCACTTGAGGCCTTAACCCGCCACACATTCTAGGTAAACTAAAACACCACATCGCAGGGTATTCGCTCTAGAGTGTTAGGGTTAGGAGGCCTGACCCTCGATGTCTGCTGGCAATTTCGGATCAACTAGGAAGTAATGACCAAAGCTTATTTTCCCTGCATGTTCTTTAAAGTTGAAATCTTCTCCCGCTCCACCTTAATAATGTGAAACCTTGTAGGAAATAGTTAGCTCTCGGCACCAAACAACCTTCATGCCTAACTGACCTTACATGTATAAAGACCGATGAGACAAATAGCGACCGTTAGCGATGGACTGACTGCCGGGATTGATAGGAGAACCTACTGTCACTTCTCCTTCATCCCTCACTTAGGACCATCCTCCTGAGAGACAGCTGTTTACCTGTCGCTTCATAGTCACGTCCACCTCCGAAGCGACAATAGTTCGGATAGCTTGATCTGATGATCAGGGCATGAATTGCTCCTATCGCAGCCCCATTCACCCCGTTTTTGGCCAATGACTAAAATACCAATCACAGGGATTTGGACAACCTAAACGCTAAGTAACACCCCAGCCACGCACCATCTCTCTTGCTCCCGTCCCCTCATCGACACACTAGGGCCAGAGAGACAGAGACGCCTACCTATAGCTCGGCTCGACACCTGCTGCCCCTTTTCACCTCCCAAATTCGTGCACATACTACATTTACATGCATCTCACATTCCCTGCAGGATTAATCTGAATGTATCGCTCTTCTCAGAAGGACCCACTCATCAACCTGGGGATGCCTGTTCGACCTCGCGCACCTGGGAGATTCGCCAACCTCTCCCTCATACCACCCCACCCCCACCACCACACCTCACCCCACCCTCACCAACCTAGCTGCAGCCAACGACCCCACCACTGAGGCTCCCATCGAAACGAACACCGTCAATACAATCTCCACAGGCACCTCTATAACTGAAGCCACTGCCCCAGGAACCACTGCCGCCACCTCCGTAACCATGACTCTTTCAAGCGCTACCTCAACTTCTACCACTCACTTCATTCAGACCGTCTCTGCAGGATCGAGCATACACATATGCGCCTCTCTCCTACGATCGGACTGAACAGGAAAGATAAAGTCTGGGAGCCACACGCGCAGCCGACCTCAGCGGGAATGACCAGGACCAGCACAGCCTCTAAGCACTCCGAGCTCCTGCCAGTGAACAGCGAGGACGAGACCCGCATCCCCGCTGGGGAAGAGACAACCATGTCGCGTATAGCTAGTCGTTTTCAGGCACCTAGCCATGCTGGAAATGTCCAGCTGAACCTGCTCGTATCCAAGATGGCAGACTGCACCGGTCAGTAAACGCTTGTGGGGGAAGCCCCTACCCTGGGTGAAGGGAATGGCGTCACAAGCTCTGAGACCGGCCTGGAAGGCTGTACGACCCCAAACGTCCTGGACGCAGTGAGACACCCCCACCCCACCCGCCAATCGATTGGCACTCCTGCCCCGGATCTGACGGGGCGATGGATGGAATAGAGGATAGCCTGTGGGATGACCAGCCTCCTGATCCCCTCGGATGACAGGGGAACTAGTGTGAGAGGGTGGCCACCCAGCCACACAGACCGACCAACTCACTGATCGGCTGACCAGCGAACTGACAGACTAACCAGCTGATCGACCAGCCAATTGCCTGATCAAATAAACCATCAAGTAGCTGACCAAACAATTGATCAAACAAATGCCAGACCGACAGACCAAACAATCAACTGTCAAAACTACTGTCACCCCTAAGCCCCCCCCCCCACCACCCTCCCCGCTGTGAACTATGTTGCATTTTTAGCATATCTTTCCTTATGTTTTTTTCTACAATATTCGGATCGAATTCAATTAGCAGCGATGCGTAGTCTTCAACAGCGCACTTGACCTTCCCAACATGTTAGCAATAAACAGTATTGAGCCGGGAAAGGCTAAGGAGTCATTTTGTTGTGTCGATGCCAATTTCACTGCTGATTGATGAAACCATCTCAAAAGACGATAACCCATTTAATGGTGCAACCAGGTCATTGCATTTGGCAATTGCGTGTCTCGCTACTAGATACGCGTGGGCGTGTTCTAGGCACGTTTGCAAATGACAGATATTGATCTAGCTGTTTTTACGTCCCCCTGTAAGAAATCGATCTCATATTGCAGTGGTTCTTGCGGAGGTAATTCCATCAATGGACATTTCCAGTGTATCTATCCATCATATGACGTCCTAATCAAATACATGAGTAAAGGTGCTATGAATGACGTAGATCAGTACATCGCCGTGATGGACTAAGCGTTGTTGTACGAATTGTATGTCTTTGATATTTAATAAAGATGCTGTTGAATATTTTGAAACTAATTTCATAGGCAGCAATAACACCCAGTCAAATTATAGTTTCAAAATATTCAACAGGTTACCTGTGTAATTTTCTGGAAATTGATAGTCGCGGACATCAGGGATCGATCGATGAAAACACGAGCGAGGTGTGGGTGGATCTTAGCTAGAGATGGGCGGGGCAAGCTAACAATGTAAGGGTGCATTGACTTCACATACTGCTTGTAAATGTTGATTAGTTGCATGGGAAATCACTTTTTGCTACGTGCCGGGGATAATGGCACCTCTTAATATTATGGAACTTTGGGTGTGCGTGGTGGTGGTTAGGGTGTGTGGGGTTGTGGCGGGTGTTTCTCATGGGCCGACTGATCATGGCTCATTAGAATACAGATGCGTTATTCATACAAATGACCTTCCCACCTGGCAATGAAGAATACGAAGTATTATTTCGATAAAATTGATTATGAACATGATTTTGAACATGGTCCGGGTAATTAATCCAATATTTTCGTATCAGAACAAACTGTGCGTGCGTGGTGCCGCTGCGCCACCCCGCGCTACACTCATATCCGAGCCTCGCCGACGACAACCGGAAATAACCGAGTGCTGACGGAAACTCGGCGTGAAGTGTCCTTATAGACAGACGGATTCCTGTTGGCCACACGAAAGGGCGTTTGTTCCGGGAGGTCCTGGCTGCTACACTGATATATTATATACTACATTGTAAACACGAAAGCACCACATTGATGTCAGTATAAATTAGAAAATGTCCAGATTAACTGTTTTGCTCAGAATAACGGTGTTGCTGTTTTATTCTTCTTTCCGTGTCTACACGCCTTTCATTATACACCTATATCGCCGTCTTGAAATAGTATGTTTCTAGTTGCTGTTCTCATATTTTGAGAGGATATTTTTGCTATTACAATATGAGGAGGTGGGTGAAAGACCACACTCATGCAAACTACGAGTCTTTAAGATTCAGAATTTAAGATTCCTAAATTTTCTCTGATTAATCTTACTGACCAAAGACATTTACATTTCTGTTTTTTTGGTTGCGTATCAATGCCGGATTGTATATTGAATTTTATATTAAGGCATTACACACCACGTATTTAGGGTAACATTGGGAGGTATTTTTTTTTTATAAAAATGCGTCATGGGCCTGTGTTTCAACACCACCAGGTGAATCTAGTACCCGTCCGGGCTATATCTTGATTCTACCCCCGCCCATTTCAGATTGCTACGACATCTGGTTAACACACTACATACAATTATCAATTATCTATTCAATGGCTGCAACCTTTTCATAACTACAGATATACTTCTATAATGTGTTTTTCCGCCATGTGAAGAGTGTCAAAAGCAAAAAAATGGAAATAATATCGAGTTACTACTGCTCGTAAGTGGTACAAATAAGGATATAGCAGGTTTGACTGACCAATCCATTGAGCATACACAGTATAGTGGGATCTAGCGTTTTTCTTCGACCTCAACGGTGCAATATAAGAACAAACTATTTTGTATAGGAACTTTCGCCTAAAATATACAATCGAATGTGTGTGTTCAAAGGCGTGTAAATAAAGTTTGGTTACAAATGTGATATTCCCTGTGCCATTGAATATTCGCCACTCAGAGTGTGTATATCAGAGGCCAGATTAGCCTTTTTCATCCAATCCATGTTATGTTGCCTATTATTTTTAAAACTGAAATTGAAATAGTGCAGCACAAGGTGACACGCAATCTTTAATACTAAGATATCATGCGCATATTTTGCCATATTTTCATATATAGTTGTTGAGATCCTTTGGCATAGCAGGTTTCTTGTATTAATTTTACTAGCATAATTCGATATGATTGTAAACTTTCCATATCTCATATCAATCAATCATCAATTATCTTTTGATTGTTAATGTGTCTAGCTAAACCAATCCATCGACACTATATCTAGTTTACTTTGATACATTTGTCTGTGCCATCTGAGATGTGAGAAGGTGACGGTGCTCAGTTAAGGTCTTTCACATGCACACTCTATAGTTCCAGTTAATATTCCCTGTTGATTTCAATTTTACTGAAAACAGGTATGTGAATATCCATTGCCATCATGCCACAATGTGTAGAATGGCTTCTTTCCTCCAATAACATCACAACTGCTCCATTGATTTGATGAATCGAAAAGGTACCATTATTGGTGCTCACACTATTTCGACGTAAGTGGGCATCGTGAGTATCACTGACTGGTTGGAGCATATGCGGTATCAACGTCGCATGTTACAGGTCATAGATCAGGGTCATTTCTACTTGGTGGAGTTCGTTGACCTGATTGAGGGCATGACCGTTGACGCCTATCCTATTGCACCAGATTATGTCCGTGAACGCATGGCTGTTGAGAGTTGTCTGCAGTATGTGGACAATCGGAGGGCGGCCATGCTTGCCATGAATCGGAACCATTGGCGCTGTTGATGGATCTAGATTTGGTAAAGTCGGCAGTATACCTTTATACACCCATAGTGATGTCTTCATCAACACTTGTCACTACGCCTTCATGCAATATGGACGACATTATATCGGACATACCAAGTGCACATATTTTCCATGCCTTGCCCTGGTGTGTCGACCGCATGCATGATCAGTTGGCGTGCTTCATTCGCAATTAACAATCTTTGGATCAGGAAAGAAAGAGCCGCCTGATGATGAACATAAATCACCGCTGTGGCATATAGTCAGTCAGTTTGAGCAATGCGTGGGTGAGACACCTAGACCAGCAACACATATATCAGTGAAAGAGCGACTACAGAGCCAGCGTGACCAAGCTTCCGGTGGCAGATGTATGCATCAGGCAAATGAAGTCAACACTTACTGTCGATCAGCAGAAAAAGAGCTTGGAAATGAAGTGGCCAAGCGTAATGTCACTCCAAAAAACAGTACCTTGATATTAACAGTGTACACGACAACTCCTCACACTATTGGCATACTACATATATAGCTCCATGGCACCCAATCATTAATAGGCGATGAACTGAGAAGGATCTAGCAGTGTTACTGATCTTATGGAAATAATCCTCCAGGTTTAGAAAAACACTTACTTTGCATGCAGTACACAAACATATAGATATACATATATCCTCTAACTGCACATCTGCCAATCTTGAGCCGAGCAAAATTGGATTGAAAACCATTGCGATAACTATGAGTCTCCATCTAAGAGCCAGTGTGCCCAAGCTTCATAGAGGGGAGGCAACCGTTACGGACATCTAATAGGAACTCCTGTTTACAGTTAAATTGTTACTTTAAGCCAGTTACAATTGAACTAGTTACTGGCTGAATAAAGAATATAATTACACATTGAGAGTAAGAGAGTGTTGGTGGCGGAGAAATGATGCAGAAGGTCTCTAGGACAAGTGTTGCAAGCCACATGCCTATCATTTACGTACTTCATAGATCAGGGAATATTGGTATACAAAACGATGAATATTTGCATGTCATACATGCACAGACCTTACTCATGTACATGTATCCTGGCAGTTAATCAACAATGGCACATTTGATCCGATGAAGACAAACTGCAAACAATATCTACGACTATGAATATTATGGATTGCGCAAATTAGGAACACACGCAACAGACTACGAGCAGATCACACATGCTCAAATATGAGTGTGCATGATAGTCGGTCTATATACGAAGATAGTCAATTAATAATGACTTATTAAATTATTAGAACGGGAAACATCTACATCCTTTTTTGCATTATCCTGATTAGCATATAGTACACATAGGAACATTATTTTATTTTATAATAAGTGTATGAACGTGCCCACTCAAATTTGAATCGACCGATTTACATATAACATGTAACAGACGTGTTTTAAGGGCAAGTTTAGCCACGCCTCAAAGATGATATAGATAAAACTAGGTATTATATCATGAAATATCTAATGAACATGCTTTCAATTATTCTAGCGAATTGTTATTTTGGTGATGTATCCACTTCAGAACTAGAATTGACTACACGAATGGCATCTAAATTGTAAGAGGGTGCCTAAACTTCGCTCCTCGAAACTAAGTTACAAAACGAGTTTTGCCAGGGCCATAATAATAAAGAAGAAGAATCTACCTGGGGTACCAATCTAAATCTACTCAGAAAAGGATATCTAAGAGCCAGAACACTTCCGCCACATAGAAAGTGTTACGCAACCTATACAGAAGTAAGATAATTGACTAGCATTGCCAAGAATACTCATACGCGATGAGAGATAAAATAATCAATAATATCAAAACATAAAAATGTGAGTATTTACATCAAAGCGACTCAAAGATGGATTCCGAAAATAACCGTGGGAATCACCCTTTAAGAGTCAACGTGAACACGCTTCTGAGAGGATCTAAATTATCAGGTCTCAATACCAAACAAGTTGGTAGGAATAAGAAGAGAGGTTACCTCAGAATACATGCAACATCGCCTGTGTGTTCAGGCAGCAAGAGGTGGTTGCAAATATGAATAACCGTAAATCAGATATGTGAAGGCAGTAATTAAAATACCTGAACTTTACGGTTCTCCAGTGGATAACAATTGGGGAGACAGACCTAGGAATCAAGTGGCCCAAACATGTCAAAGCCGAAAGATCACCTTCACACTTAAGATAACTATTGCCATATGTGCTGATCCATCAGACGCACCCACTGGAATTGATATGAGAAGGGCTATGTAAGACAATAGTCTTAACCTGTTCTGAGTGTCACAGAACGCTGCTGAATATTGGACGCCATGCGAATGCACGATCAAAGTGTGAATACACGAATCGCATGGAGATACATCTAAATTGCCTCATAGATGACTTACATGCATGGCCAAGAAGAGACATAGTTGACAGGGAAACCTATGCTTACACATATTTACAAATAACTATTTACAACAATCACTTCTGTTCATTCAGAACTGTGGCTTCTAAGGGCCAGCAGAACCGAGCCACTTGGAGTAGAAGACAGCAATGGCATGTGGTGTGTTCACATTCTCTGGTATCACATACCACAGATGCAGGAAATACATTAACAAAAACATAGTGTCTTATTTCCCGCGAAAATAACATAACGCGGAAGAGTGTGGTGCCGCTACATACTGCACTCATACACGAGCCTCGGCGAGAATAGCCGTAAATAACAGAGTGCTGGCGGAAACTCAACGGGAATCATCCTTAGACACAGACTGATTCCTGCTGGCTACACGATAGGGTGTTGCTAGCAAACCTTTAAATAATTGTGTAACGGTGGTCAGCATCGTCCAGGAAAATATTAATGATAGACATTTATAGGAAATCAGACAAAGCCCGACATATTTCAATTTAAACAAAATAACGCACACATAATTGGTTATATATCCTGCTGACGTGACCGTGCGTTTGGGCATTTGCATATATGCAAACATGCAGGATGACCATATATGTATGTACACGTGCGCGTGGATGTCTTTGTTCTAAGAAGACACATACATAAAACACGTTAAGTAATTGAGAAAAGGCAGTTTCAGATGATCATTCGACAATGAATGGCGTGGCTTTTCATCACCTAACACACAGCGCTGTACTTCGCACACAACTGCTGTTATACACCTACGCTCATTTGTATCAAAAGTAATACTTAACAAGCGCCTTGGTTATAAACATATCAAAACTTCATTGACCAGCATTATATTCCATTCCTTAGAATCGTGCTAATCGTGTCACTCCTCTGAACAGGAAAAAGAAAACATTATACTATACATTCATTGATTTCAAACAGCGTTTGACAAGGTAGATCGGGTAGGTGTATGGTAAAATCTAATAAAGCATTATATAAAAAGCAGATTATTCCACCTTATCCATTATATGTACAGAACTATTAAATCAATGGTTAAGTTAAATGTAGAATTATCCCAGATATGTGCCCGTGATTATGGCGTCAGACAGGATGAAAAGCTAACACCAATCGTATTCTCCATTTCCCTAAGCGATCTACAAACCTTTCTTGAAAACAAAAATTGCAAGCAATTACAGCGAAACACAGACAAGCTGCCCTAGAAATAATGTTTAAAATCGCATTACTACTATAGGAAGACGATACAATACGTATGCGCGATACTAAGGATGAATTCCAGAAACTCATGTACGGCTTTGGCTCATATGCCGATAAATGGAGGCTAAACGTAAATATTGGTAAAACCAACGTTATGGTTTTCGGCACCACACGTTGCTTTTAGAATAAAATACAATTTAGCGTGAATGTGAAAAACAGAGATGTTTGCGACGAATATAAATACCTGGTTATAACCATGTCTTCCAACGGCGAAGTCACCAACGCGCACACGCACACGAGAGAGTAAGGACTCATTCTAGCTTCTAAAAATGCAAGAATACTGACCTTACCCGCGGGTTGTCAATTAAAACTGTCCCACAGCTGGTAGAACACATCGTATTGTATGGCTGCGAACTAACCGGGACAGACATTTTCACCGAGTTAGACAAAGTGAAAACAGACTTAAATATGTGCTAAATGTAAAGTGTAGCACACCCAAGTATATGGTGCTAGGGGAAGCCGGCAAAATACCAACTGACCTACAAATTAAGCGGTGCGTATTGAAATTCTGGTTGACACTAATCAATGGGAAAGAAACAGAAAACTGCCTGTAAATATCTACAAGTATATGCTTGGAGGTACACCGTACACGTGTTTAACCCGCATACTACAGATCCTAGATACGACCGGGTTTGACTACATATGGGCGAATCAATATATAGGTCGAGATAACATTAATGGAATGAGTAAACACAGTTGTCAAATACTAATGAACCAATTCGTATAGGCCATGGGTGGGGTGGGGGGGGGGGGTAGGGGGGGGGATGTGTAAATCATGAAACGGTAAAGCATGCAATGTATGTAAAACCGAATTTGGAAAGGAGCCACATTTACAGAAATTGAAGGATTGCGAGAGGATAACACTGATACAATTCAGACCGACGACACGTACCTCACTAACGGAAACAGGCCGCTGGGAGGGCATGGTTAGAGATGCAAGGGTAGTATCCTACGCACCACGAATGATATAGGAGAAGAATATCATTATGTTTTTGTGTGCGATTACTTTGAAACAATAATATTGGGTTAGATTACACTATTATTACTTTCATACATTATTCTCTTCTCCAAAACAAATATTACTTGTGAAGCTGTACAAATTAATCAACAAAATAAAACCGAAATTGCCTCCTAGCAAACCTAACCATAATAAAGAGAAGGCCACTGCATATACAGCGACCGCGAAGACGACAGCGATGGCGGCAACGACGACGGCGAATGCCACCATGACGACACAACAACAAAAAACCCAAAACAACAACAACAACAACAACAACAACAGCAGCAGCAGCAACAGCAGCAGCAGCAGCACCGACGATATAAGTAACAAAAGCAAGCTCGCTAGCAACCTCTAGCGGCAATAACATACCATGAAAACCAAGGTAACAATTTGTATATGCTGCATCCGCTACATAATTGTACATTGTATATTCCCCATATGTCATTGTGGAAATGACCTGGGTGTAAAGACATGAATCTGGATCTGAATCTGAACATGCGCGTTACCGTCCCAGTACTTGGGCAATGCTGGGATATAATGGCCCTGCATCGGTCCAGTTCCCGCCCAGTAACCTGCGTTATCAAAGTCCGTGTGTATTACATATTCCTTTCTAAGACTGTGACCTGGTGTGTTAGAAACAATCACAAATAATCAACACCCTTTGAGACCTGGCTGTTTATTGCAAGATGCGTTCATAGGTTGATCACACCATTAATGGACTTTTCCAGTTTGAGCTATGTCCTGGCCTTCTCTAGCTAACCTCCACAAGCACCTCGCTTTGGTTGGGATCGGATCGAGACCTGAACTCACGGCCTATCAATTTCCAGAAAACTATACAGGTAGACTGTTGAGTAGCTTGAAAATAATTTGACAATGGCAGCAATGGCGTCATGTAAAATTAGTTTCAAAATATTCAACATCCTCTGTATTAAATAGTAAAGACACAATTCGTACAGCAATGCTCAGTCCGTCTTCAAGTATGCGTGCGTGGCGTACTTATCTGCACCATTCATGACGCCATTGATTATGACATCATCCTACACGTCACCTAGTTGATTATGACATCATATGATGGATGGATAAACTTGAAAGTTCCATCTTCTTGTGATCAGTTTTGGTTTGAAAAAAAGAGTTATCAAAATATTGCTTATTGAATGTACATTTGTGGACGAGGGGATGATTGTTTATGAGGAAGTCCCACTGGAATGGCTGACTCAGCTATAAAGTCAGCCGTTCCAGTGATAACCCTTCAGGGATGATCTTCTCTTAATGACATGCACATGGGCATGCATTAGGTCCACTGCCGAGGCTGCTTTTGGCAGACTAGACAGTTTGAAGGGTAGAGATGAATGCCAAAATATTCACTTATCTGTAATGCCTGTTTTTAATTTGCTTTACATATAGATTTTTCTCTCTGGATGACATACCTCTGATTTCAGTATGTTGCTTAAGTTGCTTGCTGTATTCACCTATTTA
The DNA here is from genome assembly GCA_034401795.1 of Chaetoderma sp. LZ-2023a. NCBI lineage: Eukaryota > Metazoa > Mollusca > Caudofoveata > Chaetodermatida > Chaetodermatidae > Chaetoderma > Chaetoderma sp. LZ-2023a. The sequence continues at coordinate 73,903,017 of CM067367.1, forward strand.
TTATGCTCTACATGTTCTAGTCTCAAATATTATTTTGAGTTGATAGAAGAAACTATCTTCAGCAGTATCCGCCTATTCTTACCTTATAGTCCAGTCAATCCAGGCCACAAATATTTTAACCCGGAACAAATTGCAACAGAATCTTTTTTACCTCGCCCAGTGTATAGAGGGCCATCATGTACAACATATCAAAAGTCCTCACAAATTCCAATAGGGGAAAGGGTAAAATGTGCATAATTATTACCAGATTTGGGCCATTTCAACTGAAAAATCCATTTTTCTTTATTTCTTTAAAACCGGTATGTAATATATGTGTGACTGGGTATTTTTGGACTCTTTTAGTAATAAATGAATACGATTGACATATTCTCCACAAATTAAATGTATTGTGTTAGCCACTTGCATGAATTTACCTAATACCATCATTGATATTGATACAATACATATTGTATTTTATTATGTCACGGTATTGTGTGTTTCTAAGCTAAGCTAAGATGAAATAGTATGGCATAGGTACCTGGTTTCTACTAATTTCATCTTGCATCAATTATCCAAGTCATCTTCCTCAATGAGCGTTATTGAATTCGAGCAACTGAGACCCTTACAGTCTTTGCAGGCGGATGTGCAGCTGAGCCCATGTTTTCTATAGGTGCATCTCTTTGATTCACAGCCAGTTTTGCAGCTGCATCTAAATGAATACAGTAAATCGTCAGGTGCTGCCAGCATGTCAGTCTTAACAGGCAGCATTTGGTGGTTGAGCACATTCCAGCCCCATTCTGTTGGATCCATATCTCCAGCATCTCCTCTCCAAACTTGAATTTGGTAGTACACGCGAAGACTGTGAAACTTTGCGGATGCGGGTGTTGGTGGTAAATCTCGTGCTTCAACACACTTGGAACCTTTTGCAACCTTCTCCCTGAATCGCTTGTACCGCAAAGCAACTAGACTATCCATTGAAGTGCCATTGTATAGAATAAGCATTGCCTTCTCACCTGCTTTTATCACGTCATCTTTATTCGCATTACTCATTGTAAACACTTCAGCAATTTGAGAGAGTTCTTTGCAGCACTGGATTTTGCTAAGGGATGCAGATTTTCCAATTTCATAAAGCCTAGATGTTGAGTCACAGCCAAGGATAGCATGGATAAATAACAGCTGTGAGCACAAACAGAACCTGGGTTTTTCCTTTGCCATTTTGATATTCCACAGTCAGGGTTTCTTTGCATTTTGTTTTGGCTCTGGTCTGAAAAATAGCTGCCAGCAATTCATATCAGTATGGTATAGAAGCAACACCAGTAGGTCGGTATCGTCTCCAACAAGAGCAGTATTTGTTGACTTTGAAGCCAAGATAGCCGTTTGCGTAATTAAGACATCAGCATCACCGCTTGCCTTTATCGTTAAGCATCCAGCGTGTTCGAGAGATGAACTTAAGATTGATATGAACCGATGTTTGTTCTGCTTGTTACTAAGAAAATCAGGCTTACTCAGAGTTACAACTGTTTGCGGAGTCAGTACACCAGTTGCGCCTGATCCACGAGTTCGCCTCTTATGTGTTACATCTTTTATGTCTGGGCCTTGGTCATAACCATCAAAAACTACTGTAGCCTTTCCATATTTGCTTATGCAATATTTTACATATCTTTGACGGACATTTGCAAATGTCTCTCCACGCTGCCATGGAACACGATGTAATAGAGCTCCTCCATCAAGCACATAGTGGACAGAATCTGGAAGAACTGCATCTTCATTTTGAATTAATTTCCACAATGCATCAGCAAGTGCCGGCTTATTTGCTTCCCATGGAAGAGATGAATTATCAAAGAGTGCGGGCGGATGAGTGCACAACTCATACTCAAAATAAGATGCTGGATTCCCTTTTGATCCATTTGTAGCAATTAAACTGAGTCTTTGAAATAGGAGTTGTGGATCAATTTGTACACATTCATCATCAATCTTGAGAGATGTTTTGGATGCTAAGGTAATAGCTTGTCTCTTTCTCTGGAACGAAATGCTTGATACACATTGGCCACACATCGAATTAATAATTGATTCTCCAATATCTTTAGCATCGTCAACATTGACTGATTCATGTGCAGACAATCCACTAACAAGTTCTCTAAGCGAAGGGTCTGGTCCAAATGGATTCAGTTCACTAAGGATTTTGAGAATTTTGTAAGTATCATCCATATCACGCTTTATTCGAGATTGTGTGGAATCTTTGTGTTGTTAACTTGAATCACAGTTTACCCCCAGAGAGCTCTTGCATTGCATTCCACACATCTGCACATGCGGGCATAGACAACAACCAAACAGGACGCTGAAGTTCTGTCATTCCACGACCTCGTGTTAGACCACCACTTGACTTTACACTTCTCATAAGGACCTGCTCAATAACTAGATCAGTAGATAACCCTGCCCAATAACTATCACTTCGATGAATGACATGATGACCATTGAGGAAGCTGGTGTGTATATCTGGATGACTTTCAGGTATTTCTAACATCTTTTGTAAATATACATATGCAGACTTGGCGTACAGATTATGCCCAGCGGCTGCAAAATATGGAAGCATCTCACGAACGGTCTGAAGGTGCATGTTCCAATCACCAGTTGGTTCTGCCTTAATGAATTTGCGCAGAATGTCAACCAACTCCATATACAAAAGCCAGAGTCGTGCAGTCCTCTTATCTTTCATGACCACCTGCTCTGAGTCTAGTTTGTCCTTGACATCATGTAATGCATTTTCCGAGGACAATCTTGTAGCTACATACGGATTTTTGATAATGTCATCTTTAACCAGACTTTTATTTAGGGAACTTTCAATCGTTTCATGTCCTGCAGCATTATCATCATTGTCAAACAATTCTTTTGAATGCATTGCAGCGGAATATTCGACTGTGTCAACTTCAGCATCTGCAATTGTAGGTAGTGGTAGGTTGTATGCATTTGCAATCAAGATTGTACTGAGAGAAGCAAAAACCATGAGGTGTCCTCGAACTGCTCGAGAAATTGCCTTTCCACTAAGAATGTGTTTGACAGCATTCTCAGCGTAGACTACCTCTAGAATAGGCGCAAGACCGCTTCCTGCTATTAAGTGACCAATGCAGCCAAGGAAGCTCATCTCCATATGAAGACCTCCGAGTCTTAGAATAATTTGCTTTAATGGACTCCAGCTCGGCTCAATCTCTATGATAGTCATAGCTTTCCAAAATAGGGACTGATCAAATGTACACACGGGTGCAACATGGTATCGGTTTGCCTGTTCACAAACATAAGTCAAAGTGGAAAAGATGCAGGTCATGTTACTTGGCTCTAGATCTATCATCGGAAGGAAAATAACAGACGATTTACCTGGATAAACTCCTTGGTGAACAGTTTGCATCATGCCAGACCATGACTGTCTCCATGAACGCAGAAACAAAGAGAAATCCCAGAGGATGTCAATGTCAGCTGTTGGGTCTGTTTGTTCCATCGCAGTTAACTCCTTAAACGTCAATGGGAAGTTCCTGGTGTACTGAGACTCAAAGTTCCTGATACAGATCTTGCCAACTTGCTTGATATCTTCAGATGTTAGATTTATCCTTGGAATAAGTTTGCACGAAAGGTTTCCTGGTGTAACAGATGCAATGATTCCCATTCCATGAAATGTATTATGCCCACCTATTGTGCACATATTGTGATCCACATTGTCGGCAACAAACTGAATGAACTCGCCTGATAATGACTGTGGTAGATCTCCACCATGAAGTGATGCACTGCGCTCAAACCTCTGTATCTCCGCGTATGAACATCCAAATCCGTGCTTGTACAAGGTGTCAACAATAAATCTAGATCCAAATTTATGGTGCATCTCACATGACAGCCCGAACTGCAAAGGTGCCAAAATAACTCTAGGACGAGTTCCTTGCATAATAGCCTGTCCAACTGATGCCTGTTTCATTTCTGTGTCTTTTCCAGTAAACTAAATCCGCAATAATTCCCGCAGTGTCTCTGGTAAATAATTCAATGCCTTTACTGGGTCGCTCATTTGCTCCCTTGATGGATAGCTTTCAGATGATGTGCATGAATCAATTAACTTAATATCGTGTCTACGCAGTTTGGCAGCTGTCTGGATGATTAGTATGCTCTCTGATTTTGAATCCTTTCTCTTCTGTTCCTTATAGAAGTCAGACAAAATAGTAGATGCTTTAGAACGAAAGGTAACAACGTTTGGCTTACCATTCACAGTGCTAATAAATATTTCATCGCCATAATTATCTTTTATTTTATCCTGCATGTATTTTGTACTGTATGCTTTATTCTCTTTATCATCGAGATACTCTTGCATTTTATTAACGAGGTCGTGCAGGGTCAGCTGCTCATCATCATTATTTTCAAGAAATGCCATTGTCGCACTAAATGCTCTTACTCTGTCCATGTCTTCTGGCCTTCCATGTGTTTGGGATGAGCAAGATGAGTGCAGCTGAGGGATATTTTTCATGGTTCGAAAATGTACGCTGCAGCTTTGATGGCATACTGCATTGACAACGCATAAATCCGGCGTGAAGGCAAGCCGCCCAGCTACAAGTTTGCCCCATTCGTCTTTTCTCTGCTCACAGGCCTCGGCGATACTACATTGAAAGTCACGAGTACTTACTGGATAAATATCATAGCCACGTTTCTTTCCATCTTGAATTTTTGCAGGGTATCCGCATAGCAAACAATGTTCACTAAAATTGAATGTTGGACTTTCTGAACGGAGTGTTCGCATGGGTGGCGGAGATTGTTCAATTTTCTCTGCGTCACGGGCAATCCGCTTGGGATCAATGAACTCCCGTCGACATTTTACATGAACCCTCTGTCCTACTTCAGCTATGACATCGCTTTCACGGGCTCTGCTAGCATTGTTAATACCGTCACAGCCTTTAACTCGAAGCTTAACAGTTTTGTGAGCCATTTTCTAGGCTCTGGTTACAAATAACGCATGTATCTAAATCCATGTCCATATTCTGATTGAATTGTATAGAAATTTATTCAAATTGTGAGATAAAAGTGAAAATTAAAATGCAATTTATTTTAGATAACATTTTAAAAGCGAAAAACAAAATTAAACTTACTTTAAATATAATTTTTTTAAATTACCCCGGCCCTGTGCATACAACCATATTTAATCTGTGGTTTGGAGAATTTGTACAAGTGGTTCAAGGCAATATTGCCAATTGCTTACTGTCTTCCGTGACCATGAAATTCAGAGCATAGACAACATTTCTACTTCGTTTATTTGCGGAATGAAGCAGGTAAGGGAAGTTTCATTATTCGGATAATGGCGGTAGCTAAATATGCGAATGTACCCACTTTCCAATCGAGGGATTTTGGAGGACGTTTGATATGTGACACCTGGCAGTCCAATGAATACCGCAGAAAAGAAATAAATCCTGTTGCAATTTGTTCTAGGTTAATTTGTAGTGTTACTGGACTATTAGCTCCGTCAACATCTTGCGCATGTTGGGATCGATTTATATACCATATCTTGAATTCCCATTAACCAACTTATGACAAGTAAGTTGTTGGATATGTTGGTGTGTGCCGCGTTGCTGTTGCTGCCTATAACAGCAAGAGCGCCACAAATTAGTTTCAGATATTCAACGGAACATTTGCTGTCCTACATGTACTGGTATCTGTCAGCCTCGTTTACATTATAAACTAGTAGCTCATTGTCCTATATTATGACCTTAACATTGTCTGCTTGATATTGTTCCATATCTATGACATCATGATTCATGGCAATACCTGTAATTGAAAAACCTGTATTTATGAACATTTAGATGATGCAATATAGGACAGTATTTAGTGTAAATACATGCAAAGCTGCAACATAACGAGGAACACATTTATGTAGCTCGTGGGCTACGCACTGGTCCGTCGTGTTGCTCCGCCCTGTTGCACCGCATGTACAGGATGCTCGGGAGGCGTAGTTAGCTATGATTCTCGGGGATACAGATCCCGTTTCGCGACTCGCCGGAAGGTACAAAAACTGGCTTCTGGAGCCAGTGGAACGATACCGTTCCAATGGGGCTGTGCGACCATTGCCGCTGCGATTGAACACCACGACCTCATCCCAACTGTTCGTGTCACCGGTATGTCGGGCCATTAACTAGTTTAAAAGCCTGGACATGATGATAATAATTACAAGAATATGACTATACAAACAATGGTACTCGTTTGCTAGTAAATGAGCAAAAATAATACAGTACATAGAACCAGCTGGTTTTCTTTCTACGTGGGCTCGCCGAAGGTACCACACATATTCGTAAATCCGCAGAGGTATCCTCGTAAGGGAGCATCGCAACGAGGCTACTTGAATAGTTTAATATAAACCACTTATACCCCCAATACGCACAGAATATTATTGTTGCGAGAGGAAAGTACCTCACATAGTTCTCCATCACAGGAAAATGCCTTCAACGCCGAAGAGGAGGAAATGAGCTGGCAAAAAGGGCCACTCTTTTGTTCAAACAAAAAGCTATGTGCAGTAGTCAATCCTAGTGAAGCCATAATTACTGTGATGCACGCTGGTTTACGTGAAGACGGGTCTGGTGATTTCGGGAGAATTCATAGGTCACCGTCTTGTGTAGGTCCACAGATACTGATTTGGTAGTTGCCGCTTTATCTATGCGGGCCTTCTGCTAAAGTCTAACCTACCATTTAGTTGTTAGATACGTAACCAAGATTTGACCGCAAGTGGCAGGGATTCCTACCCATCTATTGACACATATATCTAACTAGAGAAGATGCCCAGCTTCCCAAAGGTTGCCCGCAGGCCGGGGTTACATAATATAATTAATTTTCTTTAATTTTCACCTACATTGGTGGGGGAATGTAAACTAACTGGTATCTGAGGTTACCGGGGCAGGTGTGGGGGGGGGTGAGGTTGTGTGGAGGCGGGGTAGTGGTGTGTGTGTGGGTGTGTGTGCGTATGTGTGTGTGTGTGTGTGTGTGTGTGTGTGTGTGTGTGTGTGTGTGTGTGTGTGTGTGTGTGTGTGTGTGTGTGTGTGTGTGTGTGTGGGTAGGTGTGTGGGTGGGTGTGTGTGGTGTATGTAAATCGATACTTTAGTTATCACCGCTCGGAAACCCCAATGGTTTCCCAGAGTCGGATCCTGCCAACGTGTTGATTGGGAGTCCAGACAATTATTAAGCCATGCGGCTGGAGGAGCGCAGAAAGAGACACTTACTCGATATTAATAAGAAACTCTAAGGTAATTGGCCAATTTATGCAATCTAGCTGGTGTGTGGTGTTACATATCCACTGCAGCCGGCTATAGGCGTACACAAGGCGTCTCTTACGGAGACATTTCCCCTACCTACATTAAACCTATTGTATCGTGTACCTCGCCACCTGGCCTTCTGGCTTTTTGAGGTGTCTGGGGCAGCGTAGGAGGCATGATCTGTACGCATGGTAAATGGGTGTCCATACAGAAAGTATTTATACTACTAAAATACCGAAATGAACTGCAGCTAACAATTCCCTATTGGTGGTCAGGTACCGTTTCTCCATTTTCTTCAGAGAACAAACCATAACCATAACCCAGTACCTGCTCTGTTCCATCTTCCGTAACCTGAGATAGAATTGCACCAATGGCATAAGCGGATGCATCAGTGTCTAAGATGAAATCCAGGTTAGGGTTAGGATGAGTAAGAATTGTGGCAGTTGCCAAGAGTTCCTTCAGCGCCCTGAAGGAACCTTCACACTCACTCGTCCACTCACATAGTCAATCATTTTTGGTGATCCTAAATAATGGTGATGCAATCTCGTTAAAGTGACGGATGCAAGGATGATAGTACTGGCAGAGACTGGGGAAACTCCGGGTGTCCGTGACTGAAATGGGGGTCTCCGTTTTTTAAGTCTGAGTAGCTACTCCATTGCCGGACATGACATGCTCATGAACTCGGTGTTCAGTCTAAAAAGATGACGCGTTTTGGGTGTGAGCTTTGGATTCTCCGTGTGAAAGAGCCCATTAGGACTTTGTCCAGATTGGACAGAGGCTGATCGAATGAGGAGCCGAAGACGATTACGTCGTCAATGTAACAGAGACAGATCTCCCATTGCAGGGTAGTTAACACCGGCTCAATGAGACACTCGAACATTGCAGGAGCGTTGCACAATCCATAGGGCATCTTGCCAAAATGGAAAGGACCATCGCTACAGACAAACGCAGTCTTTTCTCTGTCAGCCTCATCCATGGCTACCTGCCCGTACCCACTAGCCAAATCAAGGGTACAAAACCACTTGGCCCGGACAAGGAATCTAAGGCCTAATCAATCCGTGATAAAGGATACGTGTCTTTGATGCTTAGATCATTAAGGCAGTGGTAGTCTATAGAAAAACGCAAACATCCGTCCTTTTTGCCTGCTAGTACAATGGGACTGGCCCAGGGGGGAAGATGATGGCTCTATTATGCATGTCCGCAAGATGTAGTTTACCTGTTGATGTGCTTCTGCCTCCTTGTGAATGGGAAGACGTCGAACAGGTTGTCGAATGGGTCGGTTGTTTCCGGTGTCGATGGAGTGTCACACGAGATGAGTTTCTCCTAGGTCCATATCACGATACCTATATCAGATTTTCTGATTTTCACGTTTATGAGATTGCATCAATGCAACTGTGGCACACAGATACATGCCATGCAGGTGTTCCGGCAAATCATCAGAAGTTGTTGCTGGGGTAGGTGTAGTAGGGCGTGTCTCCATTGATATCACATCTACCAGATGGCAGCAACGAACTCCTAGTTCAAGAGTTAGTGGGTCCATTGTGCCATTGAATACCCGGAATAGGATGTGATCCTTATTGGTGGTGTATACGATCATTCGGGGACTGGCACATTGTGAGGCATAGCCGTGTGTGTGTGTGTGTGTGTGTGTGTGTGTTGTTTCCTAACTGTTGTGCGGTGGCCCATATGATTGTCTCTTGTCCTGACTCAACTGTGGCCATCGATGCCAAAATAACTGCACAGGTGTCGTTCAGTGATGCTTCCAGTCCAAGGTCTATACGTCGGCCGTGTAAGTCTAATTCCTGCTGTCTGCAATGTATGATGGCTTCGCTGGCACTGAGGGAATCAGAACCAAGCAGGGCACCATTTTGAATAGAGGCAATGCCAACTTGTTGTATTGATTTGCATTTCCTATATCTGTATTGCGAGGCTTATTGTACCAGCCACGGGAACATCGGCTCCCGTAGCTGTTTGCAAAAATATGTTTGCAGGCCTAAGGGGTGGCTTCTTATGAGGTAGAATGCTCTCATACTATCACTTGTTAATAACGGTGATGGAAGTGCCAGTGTCAATGGTGGCACTGGTGGAAACGCCACTAAACAGACAAGCACACTTATATATTACCTTGCAGTGTGCCTGTGGAAGCGTTTGCAATGATCCTGCCTGCGGCATTGTTTTTGGTACAGTATCATCCTGTATATAGTCGGCCTGTTTCCGGATAGCTTCCATGAGTGCAGTTGGTTGCTGGGTGAGGAAGGGGCTAACCCGTCATCGCTACTGCTTCGATTTCTTAGGCGAAGACTGAGCTGGGGGAAGCAATGGTGGTGTTGTTGATGCTGTTTCTGTGTACTGAAAATGTGTGTACACAGCGCTGTGGGCAGGGCTGGTGCGCTGCAGATGAGGGCTACCTGTGTGAGCCACTTTTTACAATGCATCATGGGATGCTTAGTAGAAGCACAGAAGAAGCAGTGATGGTGTGTTGGCTTCCCAATTTTGAACGATGATTCTTCTTGCGGGTCCATGATGTCGAATGCTGACTATAGTCCATGCCACTGTTGCTGCAGCTGGATGTTGTGGGTGCTGTTGTTAGGACACGTGAGTTGAAAACCACCAAGGGGCACCGGGTGTTAAGTGCCTTGGCGGTGGTTCGTGGTGCGTGTATAAACTTAGTTTCAGCGGATGTGCTACACCCTACCACTGCCGTTTTTACATAGGAAAGAAGGTTTGTTATATGTGGCGATTGTAGCGTCACAATCTCCGGCAAGTGGAGATGCCAGTGCTGTGGATGCAGAGTGCATCGTTGGTACCGACATATAAGAAGTTGGGTGTGGGTGTGTGCATACTGTCGTGGAAGAATGATTAGTTGTGTTGGCCACCTGACGTTGTTGTCCAGAGGCCACAGTTGAGCCGGGTTGTGAGAGTGTGCACCGACGTGACTCTGTAAGTGGTGCCCATTCTAGTTTAACGAGGTCTCTGGCTGCGGTGTACATCAGCCAGTGGTAGGAGTTGTTGACGGAGGCTGATTGGACATCGCTCCTTCCAGTGACCTGGCTGACCACATCCAAAACATGTGTTCGGTGGTCATCATATTTGTTGATGGGTGTGTTGACGACTGTGTAGCGACCCTGCTGCTGAGTGTGGTGTCTAAGTTGGTGAGTGCAGAGATCTGTTTTGCGATCTCTTCTAACCTATCATGCATGTTCTGTGTGTATTGTTATTGTCGTCCTGGTTCCCGCGTCCTGGGGTGTCGTTGTGGCCCCCGCGATTGGAGTGGCCACGCCCTCTTCCATTAGACACGCGATTTTGACCGGTGGGGTGTTCTGACTGCGATTGTGGGTCTGATGCCGATTTTGGTGCTGATGCAGTGGTGTTGGTGGCGGTGGCTACGAGGCTGGCATCGTTCACTTCATTTATAGGGTGTAGTTGTCGGCGATTATTTTTCTCCCACTCTAAAAAGTTGTCAATCCGAACCACGGTTGCTGTCAATTGTTCTAGACTACCGTGTTCTATAAGAAATAACTTTTCCTTGTGGGTGGATTCTCCGCTCAACACGTCGATGAAGGTGTCTAGTGTTACGTGTGTGACGCCCTCGTGATTCGTGCTGGCGTAGGCACGGTTAACTAGTCGCCAAATACGACTAGACAACTCCGGAATTGTTTCCCCGGCTTGTCGATGCGAGTTCTTGCGTTGCAGATGACTCGCCTCACCAAGGGCCATGTCCCCGAATCTCTCCGACAACGCGCTTTCCAACTCCATGTACGTAGATGTGTAATCTGTACCGACATCTGCCAGGACTTGTAATGCTTTCCCGGACAGCTTTGCGGCCAGATACTCTCCCATTTGACGATCTGTCAATCGATTTGTATGGCGTATGATTTCAAATTGGACCATATAATTAGCCCAATCATTCTCCCCACTAAATTCAGGAGGGAGAATGATCCGGCCATGGCCACGATATGACGTTATGGACGCTAATCCAGGTGGTGGTGCTGGGGAGACTGCCGTGAACACGGATGCTGGTCTGTGTGTCGGCGGTGGTGTTGGTGATATTTCTAGATAATGTCCCTGATGATGGCGTGTCCGTGAGGGCGATTCTCGTCAGTAGTGCTGTGCAGGATATGTAGGGTCCACTGAATACCGCCCTGATGCGGGGTCATAAACGGATGTTGGTTTATAGACTGGTGGAGGCATACTATGTAGTTGATGGGGACATTCTACAGGATGTTGCGAAGGGTGTTCCTCGTATGGAGGCGATGCAGGTGACTGACGGAGGTGGTGTGTGCCATGTGATGCTCTTCTGGTGTATTGATGGAAGGGAGCTGCAGCATCTCCCGGCTCATATCGTGGTACCGATGGATAATATGGTGACGACATATATACCAGCAGAAATGGGGAAAATGGTGCATGAGGTTCCGGCCATTGGTCATCCTGTGATGACGCTGGTTGTGAAGGAATGGTATGCGCCCGTAGGGGTCTGTACCATGGTCGGCCATGATTCGGCGTAGATGGTGGGTGCCTGTTGCGGATATCCGACAAGGTTATGTATTTTGTTCCCACCTGCGGGGCATCACGATAGTTCCCTCGCCGAACGGGGAAAACTAATGTAAAAGCGGTGCTGGTTGTTCCTCAACAGGGAAATTACTAGTATAGTCAGTGAGCATGCATGCAGTTCGTCCGTCATATGATGCCCCTTCCAGATCTAGGGAGCACTGACTGTCTGATGAAGAAGACTGAAACATGTCGAGCCCCACATCAGGTGCCACATGTGGCTCGCGAAGGTACGCGCTGGTCCATCATGTTGCTCCACTCGTTTGGGATGTGTGGGAGGGCTGGTTATCTATGGTTCTCGTGGTTATGGATACCGTGTTCGTGACTCTCCGGAAGGTACAAAAACTGGCTTCTGGAGCCGGTGGAATTATCACGTTCCAGTGGAGCTGTGCGACCAATGCCGCCGAGGTTAAACCTCATGGTCCCATCCGAACTGTTCATGTCACCGGTATGTCCGTCCATTAACTAGTTTAAAAATCTGGACATGATGATAATCTTCTTCTTTTCGATCGCTGGTATCACACTTGGAGAGCCGTTCTCAAGATGAAATCTGTGGTTTTCTGCAGTTCTTTCACAGGCCCATACAGCTTTTCAAGAAAGGAGGTTGACAAAGGCCAGATCTCTTCTCTCAGCAGCTGATACGTACTGCAACATTGATGATAACAATTAAAAGAATATGACTATACACACAATGGTACTCGTTTGCTAGCGAATGAGCCAAAATAATACAGTACATATAATCAACTGGTGTTCTTTCTATGTGGGATCGCCGAAGGTACCACACAGATTCGTAAATCCGCAGAGGTATCCTCGCAAGGGAGCATCGCATCGAGGCTACTTGAATAATTAAATATACACCAATTATACCCCACCAATACACACACACTTTGTTGTTGCGAGAGGAAAGTGCCTCGCGTGGGCCTCAGTCAGAAGAAAATGCCTTCAACGCTGAAGCAGGGGAAACGAGCTGGCAAAAAGGGCCACTCTTTTGTTCAACCAAAAAGCTATGTGTGGTGGTACATCCCAGTGAAGTCATAATTAATGTGATACACACTGGTTTACGTGAAGACGGGTGGCATCTTTTCCGCAGAATCGATAGGTCAACGTCTTATGTGAGTCCAAAGATACTGAATTGGTAGCTGCCACTTTATTTATGTGGGCCTTCTGCTAAAGTCTAACCTACCATTCAGTTGTTAGATACGTTCCTAAGATTAGCCCGCAAGTGGCAGGGATTCCTACCCATCTATTGACACATATGTCTGACTAGCGAAGATGCCCAGCTTCCCGAAGGTCGCCCGCATCGCATCTTCCTCAGAAAGACAGTGTGCGTACATGGAATGGGGAAACAGCTCCCGAATCATATGAATATCCGGGCACCATTGCACCATACCAACATATAACATCACTAAGCCAACTTACAGTTCACATAAGCAATTTAGAAAGTGCAATAGTATTTATGGTGGGGAGTAAGAGACAGATATCCATTGCTAGTGACCTTCACGTGAGGGCGTGGCGGGTTCTAAGACTGAACACAGTCACCATACCCAGTTTGATGGGGATCTGCATCTCGTCCGCCACCCATGTGTTACGGAATTAACATTTCACCTGTCATTAGCGTTACGTTTCAGAATGCCTAGAGATACACTGCAGGCCAGTGTTACATAATATAAGTTCTTTTTGCAGTGCTTTCTACATTGGTGGGTGAATGTAAACTAACTGGTATCTGAAGATACGGTGGGAGGGGGGCGTGGTAGTGGTGTATGTAAATCGACACTTTGTTTATCACTGCTCGGAACCCCCAATAGTTTCCCGGAGTCGGATCCTGCCAATGTGTCGATTGAGAGTCCAAACAATTACTAAGCCATTTGGCTATAGGAGCTCAGAAAGAGGCAATCACTCAATATTAATAAGAGAGCCTAATATAATTTGCTAATTTATACAATCTAGTGGTGTTGCGTATCCAATACCTCCGAAAAAGAGGCATACACAATGTGTCTCTTACGGAGAGATGGTCCCTAACTACTTTACACCGATCTTATCGAGCTAGAATAGCCAGGTTTAGTCGGTCACGTGTATAGTTCGGATCGACCGGACTGATACCGGCTGTACCCGCCAAACTGGGTACGCACCGCCCGTCCTGGATTCGTTCCCTGAACACCACCCCCACACCCCCGGGTAGAGCCATAAGCATATATGAGCCCATGAGAGAGATCGCATTATAAAAACGACTAAGTTCGTTAGAGCGCATAGTGCGCATGCGCACGCTTAAATACTGTTTTTGACAGAGCGTGTAGTTTACGACCAAGATGGGATGACGCTTTTAGTATACCGAGATGGTACAATGTAATCCTTTTTAATCACCTATTCCCGCCGAGTCTGACATTAATTAAGACCAGCATTCGGCGGGATTTCCAAATCTGTAAACCATTTCAAAATCGGTTAAGAAATGGCTGAGTTATCCACGGAAACCCCCTTTTGATTATCTTCAAAATATTGCTGTGACGTCATAGCCACGTGTACGCAGAACTTCTAGAATGTTCTAGAACATTCGACTGTGTTATTATTAGCTACGCCCTGATTGGCTGTTGCTCGTCCGATGATTGGTTGGAGCCTGCGCCTGTAACGTCAAGAGTAGTATAAAAGGAGACGAGATCCAGAACTCGAGAGCATCCTCGGCCAAGGGCCGACTCGGTTGGACCTGTGTCAGCTACGATCAGCACAACAGTATGCAGATCACTTCGCTTCGATCAGCCGTAACCCAGCCCACCGCACTAAAGCAATTTTGTAACTCCCGTCCTTGCGGGAGAATTTTGGAACTTTGTAGATATTGTTCACGAATATATCAAGAACTAATTCGGAACACAAACTTGCGGTGAGGCCTTTCCCAGCCTGAAAATGTGATTCTACTGATGTAGAGGCAGCGATGTTCTTTGGTGGATGACTACCCGGATTTGCCGGCCACGCCAAAAAGTGGTTATTTAACTGTCCCCGCACTGATGTTGTGCAGGCTCATCTACACTTTTCGACCTCAGTAAGTACACTTTGCCCGATACGTCGTCAGAGCTGGTTAACGTACCCCGCACCGTTAAGCTTAATTATGTATCTTCATCTGCATTAAACAACCCCCGCTTACGATCAGGTTGTTGTCAACTTCCATCTGTACCATCGGTGTACGGGAACTTTCGCCACAGCAGTAATGCTGTTTTATCTCTTGCTGCTACTCGTTAGACATTCTATATTGTGAGTACAGTCCTCAGTTCGATCCGCTCCCGTCATGAGCTGCTTGCGGGAACCAGCCTGCGGGACCTTTCCAGGGAATGCATCAACTCACGTCAACTTAGAGTGGCGTATCAATTTCAGTAAAACGATAGCCCCCCAGACTTAAGAATGGCTACCGATTACTCAAGTAACTATACATTTTCATTATTCCGTTAATTAAATCTTTGATAAATAGATTGTATGTGTATAAACGGTCCCGATGACTAAAAGGTACCCTAACAGTCTTATGACCGCTAGTTATAATTTCTGTATATGTTTATAGTTATTCTCATTTTCTGTAAGGCGTTTTCGCTAACCGCACCGTAGTAGGGACCTTAACCTGTACTATAGATATATTATTCTGACCATTTCACACTGTATTAATTGTGTTGGTTAGTTTATATTTGGCCAGTGGCCATCAGTTCACATGTTTTGTTTATTTGTAGAAAATATAGGACTGCAGTGCATGTAGATAATTTTCTTTCCTTTCAGCTTAGAAGTATAATAGCTTATATTAAGTTAATTAGTTAAGTCTCATGTACGGGAGCCTCCCTTGCGGGAATACCTCTGCGGACCTACGAGTCTGTGTGGTACCTCTGGGAGCCCCATGTTTAAAAGTTCATCTGGCTGTCTCTATGTCTTGTATTTGCGTGTGCTCATCATTTTTATCTAGCATACTTGACGGTCTGTTTAGGTAAAACTATTGTATAAACTTAGTTTAATTAAGCCACCAATCACATCTTGTAAGTCCATAGATCATGGCATTCCTATGGACAGGCATACTGGTGACACAAACTCTTGGGATGAGACTGTCATGTTTAATGTTCGCGACGATAGTCGCACCGCCCCACCGGAACAATTGAGTTCCGCCGGCATTTTGAGCTGGTCTTTGTTACCCGTAGGGCAGTATCGTACAGGATCCGTCAGCCCGAGACCGGAAGCTAACAAGCGTCATCATTCGGCGTGTACTTGCAGAATGGCGAGTCGACATCAGACACCGGAACGGCCCGACACCACCCTGTGAGCTACACCTGTCAGGTTCGAGCATGGTGAGCATAATCAGTAACCTCAGTGTAACATTGATGCTGGGGCAGTAGTGGTGTGGATATACTGTTGCTGTATAGTATTGCCTAGCGTAAGGCGTCCTATAGTTTTTATATATAAATAAAACAGAATAGCTAGGATGGCTACTTCCCATATACATAACCACCTAATACAGTGTTGGCAGTTTATCAGGTAATAAACCTTATGGAGCTCGTTAGTTGTAAGCACACGCAAATAAAGATACTATATATAGTATGAAACAGAAAGTATAAATATGCATTCTTTAAGACAGTGTAGGCACCTATTAGTCATCAGTACATATTACGGAGATAGCAAATAGTGCAATAGTATAGTTACTTGAGTACCTATTGGCCATCGGTAAAGTAAGAAGTTCATAAATCACGGAAATGGATACGCTACAGTTGAGTAGCGCGAGACGGCACGATTCCAAAGTTGAAGGGAAGATTTCCACAAGCGGACTGTTGATGCGGCTCACTCTCTACACGGTGAAGAAGAGCAGTTATTGAAAGATGTCCATTAGATCGTCAGCATAACTGATACATAAATTTACACAATATGTTATTAAGTTTCCTTCCTGCGGTGGTAGTTTGAAAGTTGACCGTACCATAGTGGTACAGTGGTAATTAGCTATGCATGCACATTAACTTGGTACACCGTGAAGGATACATTCCATAGCTCTTGCGACGCACCGGGCAGAGTCCCACCAGACTGTGGTCTAAAAGTGAATTAACACACGACATGCTGCATGGAAGTTTGATACCACTTTTCAGCATGGTCCGGAAGATCCGGCGAGTTATCCACCAAGAATCAACTCGGCTCTACATCCTGTAGAATTATATCGGGCCTGCAAAGCCCATCCGCAGAGAAGCTCCTCTGTGAGTGTTCCGGAAAAGGGAGTACGTAAATTAACTTTGCCATCGGATGGCTGTCCAAGAGCTTCCAAAATTGAGTCGCGGATGTTCATGGCTGCTCACGGGCGCAGGAGATCTCAATTCTGAAGCAGTTATCCCACGTCTAGCACTGCTCTGGTCCAGCAACCTCTGTTGGCTCCCTCGATTGCTCTCTCGATTGATTCTCGATTTCCGGATCCGTTTATGCTACTCGTGACGTCAGAGGCAGGGCACTCCAGCCAATCAGAGGGCGAGTGGTATCAATTCAACGTGCGCCTAGAAAGGGTACCGTCGCGACCACGTGATCAGTGCATTCCCCATCCATTTGATACATACACGCGATTACGAAGTCAAAGCAATATTTTGAAAATAATTTAAAGCCATTTAACGATAACGCGGTCATTTCTAGTTCGATTTTACAAAGGTAAAATGTTCTGAAATCCTCGTGCCATTGGACCAAGCAGGACGAGAATAGTCTGATTTGAAGAAGTCACTAGTACCAATTCGGTACACTGTAAGCATACACTGTCTCCCAATTTCTGACACGTGTTGCCACAGAAGCTCTGACGTGCACATGTATGCTACGCATTCTTACGGACTCAGCCATGTTAACGAAACCTCTCTCATAGGGCTTCATACACGCATGCTAGCATACTCATGGGGGCGTGCTCGCAACGTACCCGGGGCGGTCGTCCCGTACCCAGCTGATCTGTGCTAGTTCGTACCGGTCCAGTCGATCCGTGCTACACATACATGTACTACGCAAGTATCTACTACTAATGTGAATACCCATAGACTATATAGGTGTAGCCACGTCTACATGTACTTTAGTATAGCACATGTTCTCTTACCCCACACTTGCATGCTGGTATTGCAGATGCAGCCAGTCATCATGTGCAATCCAGTCTCTGATTCCTGCTGGCATTCTGTTGCTCCTCACATTTGGTGCCCCCACTGGTAGAGTAAATGTCAGTGGCAGTGGAGATCAGGGAATGGTCAGCAGCATGGTGCGAGATAACCCTTACTATAACTCTTCCGTTCCATAAAAATCACACCGTCTTTCAATCACAGTAGCTAGCAATAGCCTTCAGCCAGCACACTCTTCCTGTCCATGCCTATCCGGTTCCCGTGGCTATCTTGCAACAAATATGTTAAGTCTAATCAACATGCATTTCTATGTGAGTATTGTGGGTGCATCTAAGATGCTCTCAAGGCATAACTATTTCAGATTATTACAAACTAGATAATTTTGATGAGACATGGTGGTGTTTCCAATGTAATCAAAATATCTTCCCTTTCAATCATTTTGAAAATGATACCGAATGCATGCTTACTATTCTAGGTGCCAAATATGACTACGCCACATATATAAATACAACCATACTTGTAAACCCATTCAAATTAAATACATCTGATCAATGCACACATTTATCTGAAACCGATGCTGATGACGAAGGTTTGAATTTGCCAATTTGTGATTATATACTTCAGAAAGAATTTAATGAAAATTATCTCACGCGCACAGACACACTTTCTTTCTCAACAATACCTATTAACATTAGGTCGCTGCTAAAAAAACTATGATAGATTTAATAATTGTATAGATCTTAGTTCTCACGAACATAGCGTCTTAAGAATTAACAAGACCTGGCCAAAACGTGACTCACTACTGGACTTACCTAACATGCAAAATTATAAATTTGTTGAAAAGCACATGGGGCTGATGTAGGTATTTAAACAAAGGACACTCTACAGTGTAATTTGAGAGATGGCCTATCCATGACTGAAAAGCATATTGAAACAATTTTTATTGAAATTCCGATGGACAAAACAAAACCTAAACTTATCGGCGTTACATACAGACATCCTGGAAGTGACAATGATGGATTTATCAAATCATTCAAAACAATTCAAAACAATTCCAAATACTCCACAAAATTAAAAGAAATCTGCCTATATATATATTAGGTGACTTTAATATTGATCTACTAAAACAGCACAGCTTCTACAGCCAAGACCTACTAAATGTATTTCACACATCCAGCTTTTATCCATTGATAACAAAACCAACGAGAATTACTGAATTCTCAGCTACTGTTATTGATAATATCCTCTCAAATAACACTCTAAGTGCCAAAAACGAATCAGGTATTTTTGTCGTAGAAATTTCGGATCAGTTACCTATCTTCTACATAGAAAAAACAAAGCCAAAGATGAAAGCGATTTGAAAAAGAAGAAGTAACTTGCAGGGACTTCAAAAAGGAAAATATAGAATTGTTCAAACACAACATGACTAGCGTAAACTGTATTCAGGTAACTCTGTCACAGTCATGTGAAGATACTTACAACACCTTCTATACCATCTGCTCTAAGATTGACGAATCTGCCTTTCCACTTAAAAACATTAAACAATTTAAACAAAATCCAACTAAACCCTGGATATCAATAGGATTGATAGCTGCCTGTCGCAGAAAAAACAAGTTATGTATGAATGTCATCAAATATCCGACAAAATATAATGATTCACAATTCAAAAAATATAGAAACAGGCTTGCTCAAATAATTAGAACAGCAAAAATAAATTTGTTCATAATAAATTTGAGGGACAAAAAAAATAATATAAAAGAAACCTGGAAACTGATTAGATAATTACTGAACAAGAAAAAAACAATTCTGGAACATCGCGGTTTATTTACAATAACACAGTCATAAATGACAAAAAAAGAAATAGCAGACACATTTTATGAGTACTTTACTAACATTGGACCCAGCTTATCAAAAAACAATTCAACCACGCTCGAACATACATGTACACGATTATCTGACAGATAGCTATCAACAATCCGTTTTCTTAAATCCTAGTACAGAAATTTACAAAATACGAATGCAAATTAACACAACTAAAAGTGCTGGCATTGATAATTTTAAATGGAAACTATTCAAACACTGTGTTGCAGAAATACTAACTCCATTGCATCATATTTGTAATCGATCACTGGCACTGGGTATATTTCCAACAAGACTAAAGGTTGCACGTGTTACACATCTATACAAAGCCAATGATGCATCTAACTTTACTAACTATAGGCCAGTCTCGGTACGTCCAGTCTTCTCTAAACTCCTGAAAAAGCTGGATGTTAGTAGAATTACCAATTACCTAAACAAAAACTCCATCTTATATCCATCTCAGTATGGTTTCAGAGAAAAACACTCTACTATGCTTGCCATTGTGGATATGATTGAAAATTATTTGTCTCCCTAGAGAATAATGAACATACTGTGTGTGTATTTCTGGACCTTTCCAAAGCATTCGATACAGTTGACCATTCGATTCTATTACAAAAACTTGCATACTATGTAATACGGGGCACTGCATTGGATTGAATAAAGAGCTACCCTTCAAACAGAAAACAATGTGCGCAATTCAATGGAGTCATTTCAGAATATGAAGAGGTAATCTGTGGTGTACCTCAAGGTTCAGTCCTTGGCCACCGCCTGCTGTTTCTCTTGTATATGCATGACATGCCCAAAGTCTGCAGCCATCTCTCTTTAATCCTCTTTGCAGATGATACTAATGCTTTCTGCAGCCATAAGGACATAGACATTCTTTACAAACATGTTAACAATGAAATGGCAAAGTTAATCGATTGGTTTAACATTAACAAACTGTCCTTAACTGTAAGTAAAAACAACTAGATATTATTTACAAAATCTAATAAATTAAAGGAAACATCTATCCCAAACTTTACATCGACAACCAGATAATACATGAAGCCCAATATGCCAAGATTGTAGGAGTCTATTTGGATAAGAATTTGGCATGGGAGAAGCATATTGAAGTCGTAACCTCCAAGGTAGCAAAGCGCATTGGCATCATACGCAGACAAAAACCCTATCTAACACCGAATATCATTTTAAAATCTGTAGTGCACACTGATACGTCCTGACATCACTTACTGTAATGCTGTCTGGACTAGCACATCTGAAGCAAAACTAACAAAAAAAATCACTACAAAAGCAATCTATTAAATTATCTGCACAAAGAGCAGGTGTTCAGGATATCTTTAAGGTAGAAAAAATTATAAAACTCGAGGACATTGGAAGGCTCCAAATATACACAATTTTAAGAGACATCCGCAATGGAAACTTACCCTCTTCTTTAACCAGTATCTTTACGGTCAATACACAGATACACTCTCACAACACTAGGACATGAACTAACCGGCACACAAGACACCACCAAACAAAGGCAGCACAACAAAAACCCTCACACAAAGCAAGACAATTATGGAATAACACATATATACAGAGGTGCACAGAGATTATTACTCTGATGATGATTACTGTATTCTGCGGAACTAGATGTCTGTATTTCTTAAGAACCGGATTACTTTTCCCAAGTTCACGTTAACTGGCAAAGTACCCTATTTCTGGAAAACTGCGTTTCTGGTGGTATGGCAGTTGCCCGTTTGCAGGATTTAACAGGCGAAATAAAAAGCAGAAATAATCGTCAAAGTCCCATTTAGATCCAAGGTCCAGACAACTTCTAAATGTTAGTTAAGCAGAAGAAACAGAATAGTTTCTACCAACGAGGACAATTCCTCGCCGTCATTGACCTCCAGATACAACCAAGGGCAGTGCTGTTGTTACTGGCAATATGCTGGTACCGCTTAGCTGGAGTCCAAAGTGTATTATCCCTAAGAGGAATATTCTTTCCGGGTAAACAATTGTCCGTCGAAACGAACTTCTCCGACTGTCTTCTTTACTAAACTGATAAACAGCCAAGGTGTGCCCTACTGACGTGAATAAATAATCAAACATGTTTTTCAGACGCCGTTTGACTCTCTGGCGTGGACACAACCAGGAAAAGACCACAGCTTTGGAAAACGTTCCCTTAAAGCTATTAGCATGCGACTAGGTTTAATAATGATACTTTCGGAAAATACCCACACTGAGGGCAAGTGAAGACGTTAACCGTAATACGAGAATTGCTGCAGCTTTTGACTCAGATGACACGGTGTGCCTGTCCATCGCTATTGATACTTGTTGAAATTTGCGCACGCGCACACGTGGACTTGTACGGGCGTGCTCTTGTGCGTGTGTGGTCGTCTTTTGTTGGCGTATATTGGCCGGTTACGCCGAGATGTATTTGAGTCATGCGTCTAGTATTAGGCGCTTCCCCGAAGGGTTACTCGGACGACGGGCTTACGTCCCTTCCGAAGGGCGTGCCATGTAAATGCCCCCTAGGCATCAGGGAGTTGAATGACGTAAACGTATCAGGGAGTGAAGGAGATTGCAATTGTTTCCATCGAGTGCCCGTTAGGATTCGCTGAAACAACTCCTTTTATACTCAGAAGTCTTTAAATTTGGAAATGCGTGCGTACTGACCCGATTCCAAAATGGTTTTCAGATGCGGAATACCTGACACATTTTACACTCGAAAAGTGTAACAAGACCCTCCAAAAACGTCGTTTCATGAGCACACTATTTAATTTAATTCTACCTCATTTGGTGCAGTTTTAAGTGCAGCTAATATATAGGTCAGTCGCGCATAGTAGCGCGCCCAATTAGTGCAACAATGGCTCGATGCTGGGCGGGGTGGGGAGGAAGGAGTACGCGCAAACTCATACCCGAGTTCGTGTTCGGTCTCCACCCGCAAACATGTCCAGGGGAACAAACGACTCCAAATTTCATTAAAGCACCTCTAAAAACATATTATACGTGCTCCCGGGAAAAGTAGGGGGTTTCCGTTTACGTTTAATGCTGAGATATTGAGCTATGTGTTAATCACAGAAACTCAGGTACATGTATGTGCGAATAACATATTGCATATACGTCTCATATACAATTATGTTTATTGTAACAGTTTGTCAAAACGGTATGGATAATGAATATACACAGTATTATGCGCATTCCTTATTACTTGTCCCTTATGCATGAACAAATAGTTGACTATCCCGTGAATTATGAAAGAAGAAAGAGCCCTCATCTTAATATGTATCACCATCTCCAACACAATACTTATTGCACCATAGCGATTCTGTAATTATTGGTATATAGGTTGTGTATGGTTTATTTATTATACATCTGTTATACTGAGTGAAATGTCCTAATACACGTACGCCTACATAATGGATGGATCCGATCTGGCGCTCAAGTATCTAATTTACGGAACTAGGTAGTTGACATTACAATCATAATGTCATATTATAACGCCATCATGAACATTGACAACACCGCCAAATGTCCAAATTATGTGTCGTTTATGGATTTACAAATTAGCAAAGATAAAGATGAATATTTTGAACCTAATTGAACTGGAAGTTATTGCTGCCATATGCAGCAACAGCCATCAGTCAAATTAATTTCAAAATATTCCGAAGCTTACTTGGACAATTACCTTGAAATTGGGATTATGTTATTTCACGGTTAAAAGGTATATAACTCGATTCCGGCAAACGTAAACATGGGCGGATGTTAACTAGAAATGGGAGGGGCGAATCTAGAAATAGATCCCCCTTTCCGTGCTAGGTGTACATACAGCAGTTCAAAGTGTTACCCGTTAACACACTGAAATATCAGTTTCTTAAGTTCAAGACCAATCTATGGATAAGCAGTTGACTATTAGCAGCAAAGGCTGCCTGTTAAATACCGTTCAAAATGTTCAACAATATCTACCTTACATCATAAATAATTGGTCATATCTGGTCTGTAATGTTTTAAAAGATCTCGTATGTGCAAAGCACTCAGGAAGTAAAGGTGTTGTCTATCTGAACATAATTTGACTGGGACCACTTGCTTCCTGCTACACTACCATCGCCATATGGCGTTTGACTTACTTTCTAATTGTGCAACGTGTGTTCAACAGCAAGGAAAGGAATCCATGGAATTCAGAGTTTTACATAAATAGAAGAATCAGAACTGGCAGTCAATTACGTCACACAAAGGCTGACGTCAAGATCACCATTGGCAGAACATAATCCGCCATGAAGATGCACAAATCCGTCAAGTGTACGAACAACGAATTGTATGTTTTTGGTGGGTTTACTATTTAATAAACATTCTTTTTAACATTTTGAAACTATTGTGATTAGACGCTGCTGCTGCGTGTCACATTAGTGTCAAAATATTGAACATGTTTCCTGGAATTGGGATTCTGGGAAGTCGGTATTCATTGTATATAAATCGAGTTATACACGTCGTGATAGCCTCGCTGGCAAAGTAAGAATTTGTCTTGGGGCGGTGATGTGGTGGACATGTTTGTGGGCTATGATGCTAGGCGTTCTCGGCGGTTGTGGATTCGATTTCCTGTCAATATATAAATCGAGAACGAGTTTGAAAAGGGCGTGCCGTGCTTGGTATTCCAATGGGCTTAAGCAAACGCGCCAGTAAAAGCCGCCCCCCACACGCCCTTCGCCACCACGCCTGCAGTTAGTGAGAGATAGACAATGTTAACAGAATAGAAACAACGTTTTTATGCGAGTGTAATATTAGTACTGTTCCTTATCACATACATATGTGTTATCAAAGGACTGAATGTGTCCTATCAGCATGATGGCTGGATGAATGTCCTCCGGTCAAAGCATCGTCACTTTGATTTTACAGTATCACCCGCTTCATATCGCAGAATATACACCTTTATATCACAGTAATATGGTTTTAAATATGCGGTACTAACGGTTTCATATGACACTACTAAAAACACCGTACTACACGCGCCTTATACATGCACTTGTCACCGAATTGGGATTCCAATTTTAACTATGTCCCGCCCATCTTTAGCTACGTGCCACACACCCTTCGCTCGTGTTGGTATCTATCGACCCCCGAACTCCCTAACTATCAATTTCCAGAGGACTTGAACACTATTTTGAAGCAATATAACGTTCTCCAACTCTGTCTATTGCAGCAATAGCGACCAGTTAAATTAGTTTCAAAATGTGCAACACTAGGTTTATTAAATAGTAAACATACACTATTCGTACAACACTGTTTAGTCCATTATAAAGTAAGCGTTCGAGATGAACATAGCTACGACATTCATGACGTAGTTGATTATGACATCATCCTACACGTTACGTAGTTAAAAAGGGCGTCATATGATTGATGAATACACTGGACTCATCCTGTGTCTGTATGGTGTAATGCATTGCTCACAGTGCTCTAGATCTGTATGTAAGTCCACCCGCTCTGCACATGTCGGGTAGGTACGGGTATGGCATTTTAACTACGTATGCAGAGGACCTACGTGGAAAAGGTACAGGAAAACAACCTCAGAGATTCAAGTTTCTAACCAACATGTAATACATTAATTCATCAGGTTTGTCCTGAGTGATAACAGTAACAGATATCCATCATATATCATCTATAATTGTACATATTTTTCACAACTACCAAAACTGCATTTTAGTATTACGCAATGCGCACGAATGGGCGGTAGATGTTGCGAGAATGGTGCATAGCTTGTCTTATAGTAAACGAGTCCATAGGGAGGATTCAAAGGTGTATCTCTTAATGCACGAGAGCAGGTATCCATTCTGGCATAATATTAATAATGGGCTCCAATCTGTCAGTAAAATATATGATGTCATAAGTAACTACGTCACGTGTAGGTGCGCGTCACAACCAATTACATCACGAATGGAGTATCAAAGCCCGTCATAGACGCGTAATAGTCCGTCAAATTATACTAGTTGTATGTCTTTACTATTGAATAGGCATTCTGTTGAATATATTGCACATAATTTGACCGTGTGCTGTTACTGCCTATGGCATTGCTATAGGCATAATGTAGAATCCGGGCGTACGCCCTGGTCCGCTGGATACTCTCGGCCTGCGGCACCGCATGCGCATGGCGCGTTGTGGCGAGGCTGCTGGTTAGCTGCGGATCTCGGGGTTGTGTATTTACTGTTGCCCATCTCCGGATTATACAAACATTGCCTTCGTGAGCCAGTGGAACGTTTGCGTTCCAGTGGGGCCATTCGATCATCGTCACCGAAATTGAACCACACCTTATCGGACAAGCTGTTTGTATCACCAGTGTAGTGGTCGATTTACTCAACTTAGAGTTTAGACAGTGCGAAATACATAATTATTTATGTGATACAGCCAAGCAATGGTACTCGTTTGCTGCGACGAGAGAGAGATTAAGTATATAGGACTGTGTTAGTGATTCGCCTAGCAGGGTCCTCGCCAAAGGAAGCTAACCGATCTCTGAGCTGTGTAATCAATAGGGTCCTAACGCGGCTGGTTAGCAAGCTTTATGCAAATTAAATTAACCCCTAAACAAATATTATTTGTTGCAAGAGGAAAAGTCTTCACGCGGGCCTCCATAACCGAAAATGCCTACACCGCCGAAGCGGAGGAAGAGAGATGGCAAAAAGGGCCATTCTCTTATTCAAACAATGCTATGTAAAATGATTAAACCTAGTGAAAGTCTAAGTTATAGTGATGCACGTTGTATTATGTGAAGATGGCGTGGATGATTTTCGCAGAATTCAACACCGTCACATTATGTAGGTTAAAAAATACTGTTTGGTAGTTGCCGCTTTATTTATGCGGGCCTTCTGCTAGATCCTATCCTAATGTTTAGCTTTGGGGTCCAAATATCAAGTTTAAGCCGCAAGTGGCCGTGTGTTCTACCTATCTTTAACATACAGGCCTGACTGGCGAGAATGGCAGGCATCTGTATGGTCAGCGCTGCGGAGCATCCCCGTCAGGTAGACAGCTTCAGAATCATATAATGATCCTGTCACTAACGCATCATGACCACATATAAGAGCACAGGTACAAGTCACATTGCACACGCATTAAAAAGCACATATACATTTATGGTGGGGAATAAGAGACAGATATCCAAATATGGTGACCTTCCCGTACGGGCATGGTGGGTTCTAAGACCCCACCCAGTCACGTGCAGAGTTAGACGGAGATCTCTGTCCCGTCCGTCACCTAGCGTGTCAGGGGCGGATCATGTGAGATCCGCACCTTGGGACTAACATTTACCTGGCTTTATGGTTATGTAGATTGCCAAGAGATGGACTACAGGCCAGTAAATACTATTTTCGCAGTACATCCTACTTTGGCATGGTTATCTAAGCTGACCAGTATCCGCAGATAGAGAGAGGGGTGTTTGCGGTCATCCACACTTTGATTCTAACCGCTCTGAAAGCCCCGTTTCAAAGTCAGCTCTAACCAACGTGGCGGAGGGAAGTCCAGACAATTATTAAGCCCGGAGGCTGGAGGAGCGTATACAGATACAATTACTTCATGTATTCATAAGAATAGGAGGCCTTATGGCACATGGCCACTTTATACAACCTGGCCGGTGTGCGGTGTTACATATCCGCTACTCCCAGAAAAGATACTTACACAAAATGTCTCCTACAGAGTAACCGTCCATTACTACTTATAAACCTATCCTATTGAGCTAAAATAGCCAGGTTTAGTCGACCGCATGCCGGGTTCGCGCGGTGAGAACATGAACAGCGTCCTCAGTGAACAATTGATGCTGTTGGTCTGGTTGTTGTTGGTGTATAGTGTAGCCTAGCAAACTGCGGCCACAGTATGTTATACAAAATAAGCAAAACATATAACTAAGATGTCTACTGCCATGTAACTAACTATAACAGTGCAGTTAAAATGGCAGGTCGCACGACCTTGGCGCTGCCTGTTGGTCATCAGCAAAATATAAAAATAAAGATATACAATAAAAAGATGTAAACTATAAAAATGTACGGTCCCAGACGACCGTGTGGTACCTGTTAGTCATCAATACTTTATATAAATATATTAATATACTAATACATTAATACAATGACAGAGTACCTATTAGTCATCGGTACGGAAAAAGTTCTAAAGTCGCTGTGGTTGAAGCATCACATATCCGGGGCATGAGATGGCACGAAGCTGAAGTTGGCTGCTAGGAAAATATCTGCAGGCGACATGTCTGATGCGGCTCACTCTCAAGAACGATGTAGACGAACTGTTGCGGATGTGGGTGGCTATTAGTTAGTCACGAGTATTCACAAGGTTGGTAAGTTATACAGTGGTTGAACAGTTTCATATTGGTGCGGATTTGTGTAGCTGCCCTATAGTTATGGAGGGCTACAGCTGAAAGTTACAAGACACGATGCACCGCATAGCTCATGCGGTGCATCAGCCAATGCCCCAAGACAGTGGCCAACATGTTAGATGCTGAGCATGACACATGTGCGGAGTTTGAGTTACCACGCGTTGGCGAGGTGTGGCAGATCCGGCGAGGCATCCATCTAAATCACCACACGTGCGAAATACATGACGAGGGCTTACATCGGGGACAACAGGCCCATCCACAACAAGTCCCGCTGCGGTATTGGTAGTGGGGGTGCCTTACGATAATTTAGTTATTGCCCCCAGATGATAGCCAGGAGCTTCCAAAAACGGGGTGCGGATGCGGCGGTTGTGCCCCAGAGACGAGGCTGACATCCGAATGACACTGCAGTCGGCTATTGGGTGCCAGATCTGCAGTTAGCAGTTGCCCCACGACTCGGTCTGCTCTGGCCTACCACAACCACCTTCTCGCCCTTCTGCTCTCGATTCCGATTTTCCGCTCCTTTTATGCTACTCGTGACGTCACAACTGACGCGCCACAAACAATCAGTGCACGAGTTCAGAGGCAAGGAAAGCGATCACCGGATACTCTATCTTCCCCCATTCACTAAGACCATACCATACGGTTTTTGAGCAATATTTTGAACGGAATCAAAATTGCATTACTAAGCCATTTCGGGACCGATTCGAAATATTGAAACGATTTGGAATCCTCGCATCATTCTGGTAATGCGTTATTCCAAGGACGACGAGGAGTGTATTTTAAAGAAATTACGAGTGCAGACTCGGTAAACACAAGATATCATTCTCTCAAACACTAATGCGTGTTGGTAGGCAACCTCCGACGCCCGCGCATGCGCGCTGGACGATCTCTCGGACTTCCTAGAGGCGTTTTGAGAGCCTCTCTTATATGGCTTTATACACGCGTACTATCATACGCAGGGTGTGCGTGGATGGAATGTACCAGGTTCGGCCGTTCCGTACCCAGATGGGCTGAGACGATCCATACACGGGCTGAGACGATCCACAGGCAGCAATAGTCCTTACTGAATTTTGTGTCAATATCTTCACCAGCTTGCCTGCATAGGTTTATGGCAATTTAGATTCAGGGAGGTTAGGGTTCGATAGATCCCAACACGGGCAGCGGGAGCTTAGCTAGAGATGGGCGGGGCATAGCTAAAACTGTGTTCTTCTGTTGTGTTGACTGTCTAGATACAAATCCCGATCTTATATACCTAACAACGTGTGCATTAAAATTGTGTAAATATCAATTGTCTGTGTTCTATCAATCGCGGTGTTTGCCAGTTTGTTTACATTTCTGACAAAACTGCATACGTAACGACTATAGTGAGTAGCACGTTTTTCAGAAAATACTCTGCCGAAGTGGAAGACTCCTCATATATGTTTTAAAAAGATGACATGGGTTAAACATTATTTTTTCACTAGGCAGCATTAATGTTCAGTCAGATTGTCAACAAGGGTTTAACTATGGCATGCAATTAAATAATATTTTCATAATATCTGCCATGGCGTGATTATGAATACTTAAAGACACAGTTAATAGACAGGGCCAAGCGAAACACGCTGCTGCTACCTCGTGATCCACCGCCATCCTTATTTGTGTTAGCTTCTAAATAAAAGATCTGTTCATAGAGACAAAAATTTCACAATTCCGTGTTTAGGCCTAAAACTAAACAGTGTCAAGAGTGTTAAACTCTGCCATTCCTAGAGGTTGTGGAAAACAACTATTTTCACAAATGTTGGTTTTCTAATTCTTTGACAATGAAACGCATATGGTGTTGGCATGAGATACTATCCCATACTAACAGATAATCTAGGGCGCGAACGAGATAAGGTAGAGAATCATAAGGACGACGATTCCAATAAAAACGGCAACAACATTGAGAGTGATGAACTGGTATCGTATAGTGACAGTGACTACGTGTATGCATGACATGCTCACACACGGATAACAGATGTATTATGTTTACGTATTATCCATCATTAGTTGGTTATTATGCTGGGATTAATATCCCCGCAGGTTAACAAATATCGGCAGACGGAAATATTGTAATCGCATCCGCCCCTCCGCCCGCCTTTCTGTCCACATGTCCAGATATCCCTTCCGAAACTGTTAGAAAGAATTCAACCAAATGTTTTATGTGAGTTACCGATATAAGTGTGAATTGTGAGACTTCGTTTACATTGGGTTTCGCCACGGAGTGGAGTGGCGGCGGGGTAGAGGGAGTACAATCAGGGTTGGCAGAATTCAAGCAAAATCGAATATGTGAGTTACCGAAATGAGTGCTGATTGCGAAACAATGCGTACATTAGGCTCCGCCACGGGCACCCCATGGAGCGATGGCAGGATGTTGGAAGTGTTACGGTAGCAACTCAAAGGTGGTGGAATACAATCAAATCTGTTTTTTATGTACCCATATGCCTGTGGGTTGTGAGGCGACCTTTGCATTAGGCTCAGCCCCTGGGCGGAGAGGGGTTGGGGTAGCGACAGGAGAATTCAACCAAATATATTGCACGAGCTACCCATATGGTTGTGGAATGTGAGCCGATGTATACAGTAAGATTTGCTATACCCCTCATCAACCCCAAGGGATGTGAGGGGTGTGGAGACAAGTGTGTGTGAGTGCAGAACGTCACAGTTCGCGGACGTGTGGAAAGTTGAGGTCGCGTGCCATCGACTCCACATCATAGATGCATTTATAAGTATGTATATGGGCCATAAGGGATTTATCAGATTGTGTCTGTCTTTGGTTACTGGTAACAACTTGTTCGCCTGATATACATATGGCCTAGACGAAATTGTGGAGTACACTCTTAGTAGCGTATTGGGTGGTCATTTATTGCTATTTAATAATACACATTAATGGATGTCTAAATAGTTGTCTTCCCCATCCTCTAACAATGACAGATTTAGAGAATGTTGCTTTTGCATAATCCTAGAAAACCCGAATCGTGACACCTTTCCTCTGCCCAGATATTTTCTTTAGAGGCAAAACAAAACGCTCATGGCGCTGGGCCGTGAAGTGATACATTGGAGTTGCTACTATCCTTCAAATTATTACTCTCGAGAAATATTCAACACAGTATGTCTTTAAGCATGGCCTGCTATAACAAGCAGCGCCTCCTGCTTATGCCATAATAGTCTTTAGCACGGCTGAAGTATATTGAGAACAACTGTGTTATATGCGTTGGCGCCACCTTGTATGCATTCCTAGCACATGCATGGACCCTATTGGCATTAGTAGAGAATATTTTTTACACGAGGTAGAATTGCTAGACTGTGAAAAATCTCATCTTACTGAGTTCAATACCAGAGAAGAAAGGCCAGAGTGGACAGATTAATCATCTACACATGTGGTGGCATTATCTGCATTTCTGCCAGTCCAGAAGCTGTGCCCCTTCCTTCCCCTCCAATTCTAGTCACGGAGCAATGGCGGATCGAGTATCTCATAGAGGTGTCATAACAGAATATTGTGTTGGGTGATTTTGGTGAGAATATGTGACAAGCAAATTATATTGATGATAATGTACTCTGTTCTACGGCTGCATTATTTTGAAAATATCATGCAGCTGCAATCAATCTTCTTCTTTTTGACACTGGTACTTATCCTCGGCCGAAGATTTCCCCTCCAGTAGGTTCTTCATGGTTCTCGGTGTATCAAATCCAGCTTCTTCCAGATTAGTGTGTAGACTATTTAGCTTAACAGCAAATCCCTGCAAAAGGATTTCCATGCAGCCATGTCTAGTGACATTTGCAGAAAATGGCCACACCTAGCCCACCTACACTGACAGTGGTATCATATTGTTCAAGGTGGCTAACGCAACATTGATTGTGCTGTCCATACAACGATGTTGGAGACACCACGGCCGAGATTGTGGTGAGAGGTGTCAATCGTATCGAGGACTGCCATTCAACTTTCCCGCAGTGCCAGCTGTTGCAGTTATACAGCATCAGGATACATAGATTGCGTCATACACGCGTATATTTCGGCCAGAGGGATGATTGATCGGCGGATCCACAGACCGGAATGCTATGATTTCCTCCATTCGTTCCACCCCACAGAGAGACGCCTTTATCGCTAACTTCACTAGTCGCTGACATGTGTACATAAGTAACGTTTGTCTTAGCTTTGTTCATAAATAGAGTTTCATTCTTGAACTGGTCTACACCTATAGGTAGCAGAGCGTCTATAGGTAACATAGTCTTTTGCCATCGTATGGGTAGTCTACATCGTCTGCGTACTCCATCGCTAGTGGGATTCCCAGTGTATACACTGGAGTTTGCTCTCACGATGTGCTGTCATGTGGATGAACAGCATGTGCATGGTGGGCCAATAGTTGTCTCGAACTCTGCAGAAAACGTATTTGCGCTCGAAATGTCAGGTATGGTTGCCAGTAGCAATCCTACTAGTCTCACCTCATTATTATTGCATCCAACCTAGTGTAATACAGTCAGTATCCTTGATCGATTGATAGTATCTAAACCTCCTGAAATATTAATGTAAATCGTGTTATGAGTCCAGAGTCTGTGCATGACCACTGCCATGAATATTCGCTGAGCCCACACAATGTCAGCGCGGCTGCATTCGCCTTTAAAACCACTCTGGTATGCACCAGTCACTCTTTTCCCAGATCCTGAACTAAATCACATCGAGCAGGACCTCTGAATTCGCTTGTGGGGAACAAGTGGTCCAATTGACTTCCTCGAATTTGGGCAGCGAAATAGTTGTACCTTGCTCACGAGCGTCAAGCTGGGAGGTGCTGCATGAAAGCAGAGTACCGCCAGGTGTTTTATCTAATCGTGTTTGTGAAATGTATGAGAATGCCCTTTAACCGTAATGTATTCAAAGCCAGATAAAACCAATTCACATTTCCAGAGTATGCACCCACCATATGACGTCATACTCATCTACGTGATGTGTAGAATGACATCATAATGGATGACGTCATGAATGATGTCGATAAGTACGTCACGAACGCATATTTGAAGACGGTCTATGCGTTGGTGTACACAATGTATGCCGTTACTATTTAATACATATGCTGTTGGATATTTTGAAACTAATTGGACAGGGCGCTGTTGCTGCCATAGGCACCCAGTCAAATTAGTTACAAAATACTCAACAGCTTTCCTGCATAGTTTTCAGGAAAGTGATAGCTAGGACAGTCGGGGATCGATCAATCCCAACACGGCGACGTGTGGGTGGAGCTTAGCTAGTGATGGGCGGTGCATAGGTATGATGGAAAGATCCACTGCTGGACATAGAGACTTACTTAATGTTGTATCGAAGGATTTTATTTGAATATTCACGTTGCCTAATCTTCAGTATAGAAGCAGAAAGAGCTGGATGCCATTGGTGTTGTTATCATGAATCGCCTGTTATAGTTTTAAGTAAAGAGGGTTGGAGAGTATGGGAATCCATGTGAAGACAAAATTAATAGTTATGTTTTACAATTCGGGGTTCGAATGGATGTCACTTAGCCTGATTACTGTTTATTATATCCATAATTGGCACATTTCCGGCACCAGTCTTGGTGGCAACCTGCCTGATACTGGTATATCATTTTCATACATGTCTTCCCTACGTACACTTGTGAGATGATCATGAGTTATCGATTTGTTTAAGAGTATAACCGTGCCCACATCTTAGATGTTAGGAACAGCTACCCACAACTTTTATATCAGAAACAACTGTCATGGGCGTTGATTTATGTGATCTACTCTCTGAAACAGATGCTCTTTATAATAGTGTATACATATTTAGCAACTACAGATATATTTGCCAATGGAAGACAATATCAATAACTGTCTCCAAATACACTTTGGAATCATCGGCAACTTCTAGTGCAAAAAGCGATATAAACAAGGGTACATATGAGTACCCAACCCCACGACAGTCCAATATGTGGACTTGCCTAGTTATCCTCTAAGCTGGCACGCCCTCGTGACTTTCTGCTCAGATGATACGTATTGCGCCGATGTAGCATACACGATGTGCTAACCGCGCATATTTCCACAATGTCACTGTAATGGCACGACTAATGGGTATTTAAACCAAATATAGTGCATGATTTGGCGTGTACCTCTTCATGTCTAATCATCTAGTATCTTTGTGCGTTTTCCTTGTTTAATACATTACATCAAAGCATGGACATGAGTCGTTCCTCAAACCTTTTTAATCAGTTGTCCGTGTATGCTGACTTGGGTTATTGATGTTTAACATAGTCGTATGAAGCATGAACGGTCCAGACGTAAAGGAATGTCGTCAAGCTTGCACACGTAGAAGCAATCAAGCACAGTGACGAACACAGTAACACTAATCCTATCTTTACAATGGAATGATTCATTTTTAGACATTTAGCGCCCAATTCTAGTGAAGACCGGCTCACATTATATGCGCATTTATACCTGAAAACCTGAACTCCAAGAATGTCTTTTTTACGGTAACTGTACGTATATAGAAATTGCAGCAAGAGCTCCCGATGAAATTAGTTTCAAAAGAGTCAACCTAATCTATATTAATCTGTGCATTCATCAAATGTATATAATGCACATACTTCTTGACAGTTTTTTTCGACTTTCATACCTAAAACTGATAGAGGGGCCTTCTATTATGTGACGCAGCTGGTTATGACGTCGGCTACTTGAGCAAAAGACCGGGTGCCTGGACATACACTATGACGGCATTACTGAGTTCGAATATGCATAATGGCCAACCATTCACGTCACTGTGATGTCCAAATTCCGCCTCTAATCGCCTGACGTAGATTAGCGAGGATTTGAGTTACGGCTCCATCGCAACGCGCAGTACACATTTTGCGTTACCTTTGACCTAATGTTCAGTTTACATTTTTCATTGATGCACTTTTACCGACTACAATGTGTGGTATATAGTCCGCATATTCTTACTCTTCAAAGAAGGAAAACATTATCAATTTAACATCTCCAGTTTCATCCTATATGATTCTCTTCATTAGCCGCATGGCAAGGATGAATAGAAATGAAGATGGACTACTTTTCTGATGCATGCCTGTGTTGGCATTGGAAGTGTACCTTACAAGTATGTTGCATGCATATCGAGCCTGATTATCCGAGTAAATTAGCCTGCTACAATCCATACGAGCTTCTGCTGGAGCACGTAGTTGCGTACACATATACGCATGCTTCTTTATCTGAGAATACTATCAATATACATGTTGATGGTGTTGTTTTCCTTGATATTTTGATTTGGATTTATTTGGTAAGTGAGGGTGTTGTCAATCCTAGTCCAAATGTGTACTGCCATTGTATTCCGCACCCCACCCCCTCCACCACCCCACACCACCAACCCCCACACCCGCCGGGTAATGAAGCAAGTGGTTGTTAATACATAGAGTATGCTGGGATGGATGCTATCCGACTGCTCGATGTGATGTAGGACTCTGATTTCACCCGGTGGTTGGATAGTAGTGTGTGAGCCCATCAAGTTTACACTTTTCAGACATTAATATAATATACCAGCCATAATGTTGATGGTGTTAAAAAGTGTGTGCATTCGGTGCATTTGTAGGCGATCTTAGGTGTGCATCACTGTCATTGCGCTATCTTCACAACGACGACAGCATTAGTCTAGACACATGATGATTTAACCAGCAGAATGCTTTGAGATGGTGAGGTGCAGCTATTACGACCTGGCATATCATAATACTCTGTGAATTTTGCAATTCACACATACGAATGAGGTTTCAAAGGAAAGGAGTATATATGCTGAATGGGTTGATGTTTGATAATATTTAATAATACGATATACCAGCATCTGGAAGATTTGTTCGGAATAACTCACATGGTTAAACAAGTTTTGAGCAACACTATATATCGGTTCAAACTGCAGTGCTATGCTTCTCACCCAGCACATACAGCAAAGGCATAAACACAGGAACAATATTCACTAATTCTACTATTTTCCAAATGTCCAATATTTGCTTTATGATTGACTGGCGCTTATGAGCCACCTCGTCAACGACTATGTTATTAACGTAGCTGTTTAACTGTGTTGCCTAGTACGGAGCAAACCATTTGCAGAAACACTGCTCTGAACCGCGTTCCACTCAGAACGTACAAGAAGAAAGTCACTGCGTTGTTAATGTATGTAATAAATATAATGAAATAGTAACCAAAATGCTTCATCGCGTCGACATTCACCTGGCCACTTAAAGCATTAATCCACGTGACCCCACCTCCGAGGCCTATTAACCCATTTGGTCCTATACATGCGATAGTTGTTATTGAGACTGCCAGGAGCATCAGTGTTACGGATCTGTTCTGACGTTTGACTTCGTCCCTGGTGCTCGAGCGATCGGTTAAATTATCAAGATCACTTGAAATTCTTAGTTTAACGATAATCGCGGTGTTGCATAAGGATAATAATGTCAGTGGAACAATAGCGAACACTACCGCATCAACAGTCGTCCACGCGCCCATAAGCTCAGCATAACGTGGCTTGATCTGACACCATTTTTGTTGGTCACGCACCACCAATTCATAAGCAAATGTGAACACTGTACACAAGCCAGCATCCAAAATCAGGAGAAATGCCACTGCTTTATAAACATTAGACACCGTGCATATATGTGCTGCTTTCATCGGAAAGCACACGCAACAAGGCGCTCAAATGTCAAAACTACAACTAGCCAAATTGGCATGTATATTAAGAAAATGTGAACAGTCTCATATGCCTGACATGAGGCGTCAGAGGAAAATATGTAGTACATTTTCCTGCCTAAACTACCATTATACATAGATTAGCCATATCTGCAGCTGCAAGAATCATCATAAGTAATGTACCTGAGGTCACTGGCTTAAAACGGCTCATTATTAATACCGTTAAAATGTTGAATGGAATGCCAATAGCAGCCAGTATAATGGTAGTATATTGTTTGAAGAATTCTCCCACCTGATAAACAGGATTGGCTCTCATCTCGATCCAGTAGATATCCCAGTCAAAGTTGTCTGCGGCCATCAGCAATGTTCCTGTACTAGAATTGGCATTGAAGAAAGCAT
The DNA here is from genome assembly GCA_034401795.1 of Chaetoderma sp. LZ-2023a. Lineage (NCBI taxonomy): Eukaryota > Metazoa > Mollusca > Caudofoveata > Chaetodermatida > Chaetodermatidae > Chaetoderma > Chaetoderma sp. LZ-2023a. Next base: position 73,940,174 of record CM067367.1, read on the forward strand.
CCGCCATTGGTGTGTCTTCGGTTTGCAATGCAGTCGCCATAATTAATTTCACTTCCCTATGAACACCAATTGGCAAGTTGCTTATCTGGCGACTGTGCACATGTGGTATTTCAAACACGATTTATCGTTATCTAATGCAAACTGACTAATATAGTGGATGGTATATGTACATGTAACACGAAATGGAAATGACTTTGAAATTGTAATTATCACATAGCTTATCATTGGCGATGTAATACATTGTATATATAGAGTGTGTGTTACTTTCAATGTAATAAATACATGTTTGGTTTATCTGAGAAATGTATAGTAATACGCCGTTAATGGAGCTATACACGTGGTGTATACCTCCTGTATATACATATATCATGTTATTCGTTAAACAATGTGCTTTGATCGGAGTATCCTTTTCATATTCATACTTATCCTCGTGTTCTACAAACAATCCCTCGATTCAGGCTGCATCATTTATGCTGTTTTATCTTGTATTGATTTGTTATCTAGTGATCGTCCATGTACTCCGAATTAATTATATGTTCACACAACCCGTTCGTTGTATGTAGGGGTGGGATGGTAGGGGTGGGGTTGAGAGGGGTAGGTGGTGGTGGTGTCTTTTGTCAGCCCAGGTCGGCTTGTGGATAGGATATGTATACATGACCAATCAATCGTCTGATAGGTTAAAGCTATAGTTAGAGCCTGTGAGCTACCTGTATCGAGTGTATTTTCCACTTACTCGCTACGTCTATGTAGGGGACTCGTGGACGGTATCCTGACACACAACGCTACACAATCCAATCTGACATATATTTGGATGTGAGCATAACACTTATACGCAACCTATGGGATATGAATTATTTGTTTTTAAAACCGAATGTTGCGTTTGATACAGGTAGACGATGTGTTTTATAGTAAACAACAATCCAGAGTTGTAATGTATTCTATACCGGCGCAATTTATTTTATCGGCACAAGATTTTTTTTAAACTCTGCCAGTCGAAGATTCACATTTTATGATTACTCATCAAGAATCGGTAGCATTTGGTCTCTCAATATTGAATGCTGTTTTTATTAGTACTTTATCCTACGCACCTTGCGTCTTAATCAGAGTACTATGCTACAGCTGTAGAAATTAATTTGTTGAAAAAGCAATGTTGTCTAAGATATTTTCATGACCTACATGATGATAGGATAGCATGATGAAGGAAAATATATTTAACTGCTATCAAGGGTAATAGACTTCTCGTAAGCTCCCCACAAACAATACATATATGATGATTCATTAAAACGCCCCCAGTACAACATTTGTCATTGAAAGGAAAACTAAATTATCACGTATTTAGACGTTCAGCGAGATCAAGGATGACTTTACCAAGAAATGAATGGACACAATGACCGAAGAAGGCAGTCTTTCTTCCATGCCTCCTGATCAACATAACCCTGGAATACATATGCTCTATCCACAACGTATGTCAGCGATGAAAGCCATTAATCATGGGTCTGTCATGGGAGGGATGGGGGTGGGGTGGAGGGGTTGGGGTGGGGTGGTGGTGGTAAAATCGGCATCTGCATTTATCTTGAGGAACACCGATCTATTTAGTCCTTCACTTGCTCTGAAAATTGGCATTCAATAATCAAATAGTTTAATATTATCAACAACATTGTAAAAAAGAAATTCAACAGAACATGTAAAATTTATGAAGTGAAGATTGGCGAGTCTACGTTTATAAAGAATGGTTCCTCTCGGTAATAGGAAACTCAGCGTTATAATTTTACAGCAGCGCTATTAAGCTTGTTATCATTGTCTTTTCACTGTACTAGTCGCAGCGTTAACCGAGGTTGCACTCTCATATCGAGTCTATTGTTCAGTTTCGGTTGCCTTGCTTCTTGTGGCTGGCAGGTCACCGGTCAGAATTTGGGTTAATCATAAAAGTGAGGCAGTGACTTGTCTAGGCGGATGTTCTAAACCGTCGTTTTGGCGAATTATGCACCACAAGGTACGACGAACCACACATGATGTTGCCCTTCAAAGCAGTGTGATGGTTTGATAATGTGTCGCTACACCGGTGGTGGTGGGGACTATTGGAGGACAGTCAACATCCTAGAACACGGTTGAACCATGCCATGGCTTGGGACTCCATACGGACATGGGTTTGAGCCTCGATAGACCGATTAGCCATTTCTTTAACTGTGGCAGATGGGCACTAGCATGATGAGAATTGTAGTGCAGTATCGGTTTATGACGTAACCGAGAGTATGGCCTTAGCTCAATGGCTACACATGAGAGACTCATTTAGAGCTAAAGTCTAGACGTAGACTATTGTTATTGACAGTTAACCGGAAATCAATTGTTGTGCAGCAGCAGTAGGTAACGTTTGAGTGTTAATCTAAATTATGTTGTTTGTATTCACTGTCTTTGTTTATTCAATTGAAGTAGCCTACAGAACACGGAGCTGTGAACAACGCCTGCTTCCATTAAGAGACAGCAGACTGGTACTGGTGGCGTAGAACCATCACATTACTTGTTAGTGGTAGGTCAGGTGGACCGCCGGGTTAGTAATCCTAATTTGTATTACTGTAGAAAGGCAGGTATACCAATACAAGTTTATAGATACACATATGTTATTATTGAAAATAGTGTACTTGTGTATTATATGCGATAGTAGTGTCTTTCCTATTTAATGATAGTTTTCTCGTGCATGATCTCCAATAAGATTGCGCCCATATGGTATCTCAGGAGAGAATACTGAACATGCACGCATAGTGATAATAGGATTATCAAGGAATTGGATGTTTCGCGTGATATAAGTTTCGCACCCTTCATAGTATTTCCAAAATCAATATGTTTATTTATAATTGTCTTTTATTTTAGTTTGTTGTCTGAGTAATATTGTAATAGCGGACCCCAGTTCTAGCAATGCACCGGCCATCTCCAGATAAGTTCCACCCTCACGTCGCCCGCTGCAACGATACAGAAGAGGTAATGCATGTTAGCAAGAACACGGACAGAATCTGCGTGAACATCCGGAATACTAGCTTATGTGATACACAGAATCACACACTCGTTCCGAATGAGATCTTACAAACTTGATACGAAATGGTAACTCCTGTGAGATCCTCTATACATGTATTGATAAAGCATGCAAATATACAATGCCATCACTAGATACGTTGGCGTGTTCTGATTTCATGTAGTGATTCCAGTTTATACATCGATCATATGGCGCCATAATCCTCAAACTGAAGTGTATGCTAACGCCATAATCAATGAATGACGTATGTAAGCGCTGTTGTACGAATTGTATGTCTTTACTATTTAATAAACGTGCTGTTGCATATTTTGAAACTGGGTTTTGACTGGGTGCTGTTGCTGCATTGGGCAGGAAGAGCACCCGGTCAAACTAGTTTCAAAATATACAACTGCTTACCTGTATAGTTTGCTGGACTTGAAATTGATAGTCAGTCAGTTCAGGGATCGATCAATCCTAACACGGTGAAGTGTGGGTGGAGCTGAGCTAGAGATGGGCGAGGCATATTTAACGCTGGGAAGGCCCATTGCCAGGCGTCTCTGAGCTATATGCCCTCATTGTCAGTATCACGCTAATTCACCGATGGCTCAAACGACAATCACGAACTATTAGTGTTTTCTTTCTTGTAGTCACGAGAAGCTATCTGCCTAGTTTCATCTCTCCCCTATTTTACTTTAATTAATAGACCCACATTTACACGACTTGTTGAGACTAATTTGGCAGAGTGCTGTTGCTGCCCATAGTGGCCAGTCAAATTAGTTTCAAAATATTCAACATCCTCTTTAGTAAATAGTAAAGGCATACAATTCATATAACCTGACGAACTATTACTTGTTTAAGACGGGCTACATCGTGTCATTCATGACGTACTGATTATGACATCATCCATTAATCACTTAGTTAATTACCACGTCATTTGATTGACTGAGGAAACGGATTCATGGAGATGCTTTTAGCTTTATGGTTTTCTCATCGTGTATGCAGTAGAAAATGCCTGGCTGAATATTATTTTCAAATTCTAATCTCTGATTATTTGGAGCATCGCTAATGTGAGACACATCTTATAATAAGCAGAGAAATGGAGAGATGGTAATCATCTGTGTGTTGATGAGACAGATTAACGAAGTGTTTGACAATATCTCAGTAGTCGTTGCGCATTTTATGCATTTCATATACAATAGACGGATACTCTCATGTCCATCATTTAAATGTGTACTTGATATCAGAACAGTATGGCGTCCGAACTCAACTCAGCAATCATATAGCTCAAATGGATAAATACATATATTAACTGTGATTCGTAACTAAAAAGGTAGAATAACATACTGTGTGGTGGCACAGTATGGTAGATTTTGTTTGTCTCTATTGTGTTGAATCGGAAATATGTTACATTCATGACTGATGTATACGTTTAGTCTTGTGGTTTGTCTTCTGTCCTGGCACGCCGATTGCCTGTTCACTCACTGCAGAGAATCCGTTTCGCTTGTTGGTTGTAGATCTCAGAAAAAATAGATTGTTCGACCAAGATTGACGAGATCATATTATAATCAATCATTCACATTCCGCCGTTTTCTATTACATGTTGCACCAACATACCATCCAACAAGTTGACCTGATTTCGAACTAAGACTGCCCATTTACTACGTGCTGCGCATTGGTTTGGCGAACTTATTCGTTAAGCAATGGATTAGTCCAAATATTCATTACTCCGCGCGTTTCCACCGAATTCAACCGAAACCACGTGGTGCATTGAGAGCTAGAGAAAGGGGTTGGTAACATGATTGTATATTGTTTCCAATACGCCATTCAATAGGATGCTGACCGTAACGGCGTATTACTTTACGGCTAGGACATACATGTTTCGTCTTTCAGTGTTCTTTATTTTATTCAGGCCATTACAATTGGCATCTGAGGGCAATATTTATGTTACGGTTCTTGGCGATAGAGGTATTATAGTGTTTTACAATTTTGTTCAGATACGTTATTATTATTATTATTATTATTATTATTATTATTATTATTATTATTATTATCATTATTATTATTGACATCATCAGTGTGAATAATTTGTAAATTGATAAAGACGTTAATCTTCGGTTTTTGTTGTTGTTGCCGGCTTTGTTGTTGTTATAGTTATTGTTGTTATTGTTGTTGTTGTTGTTGGTGGTGGTGGTGGTGTTGTTGTTGTTGGTGTTGTTGTTGGTGTTGTTGGTGTTGTTCGCGTCGTCGTCGTCGTCGTCGTCGATGTATTTGCAGTAGATGTTCGTCGGTCTGTTTGCTCGTGCTTGTCTTGAATTGTTCTCTTTGAGTATGGAAGTAGTTTACATAATTTATACAAAACAGGCGTATTGCATATTTGGAATAATCCCTTAATTTTGTCGTCTGCATAACTTCTTGTGTAATAATCCAAGATAAATTACCTCCTTTCGCGTTCAAATCATGGGCAATCGAATAGAAAATGAATTTCGTCTTCTGGAACATTAATGAGTTCGCAGACACTCTCGCTTCTCTCAATTCCCACCCACCGCTTTGCTTCTATTGCTAAGTAATGATTTAGAGTTCTGAATTGACATAGCATTGTGGCTTCTCCGCTATCTAGGTTTTTAAGGTATGTTTCGAATTTAAAATCTTGCTTTGTCAATGCATAAAATGTTAATCTATTTGAACTGTTAGTATTAGTTCTCCAGTCATCTATACATTCGTTCGCTATACATGTCTTGGTTTGTCTAGCAAGTTCTTTTTTATTTATATGATTCAGGCTAAAACGTTACCTTGATGGTTTTGACATTATCAATCCATTTGATATGTACATTATATTTTCCCAAAAAGTATATTGCGCAAAAGTAGAGGATTGATGAAAGTTTGCTATAGCCCGAGTTTACAAGACTGGCCCAATATCGAATCACATTACACTGAATGCTAATTTTGAGGGGGAATTTGCCAAGCTCGCCATAGATCATGACTCCTAAACAAAAACGTCCGTTAAGGAATCGTAATTATAAAGCAACCTTCGCAATCTGTTTCATGTTTCAAAACGTCATCTGATTGAAGGCTGCTTCTGTCGCTATCCATCGAACACGGATAGCGTTCAACACGTTCAGCACGACCACATACCAGCCGCAACGAGGCACAACTAGTAAATACGCGTTGTCCGCTAATCAGATATATGTTCCGCTATTAAACTCACTAAATATATGCATTGGTGTTCGCCAAAGAAAACTGATGACACAGAATAATTGGCAGTTCCAGTTTTACCTGTGTCCCGCCAATCTCTAGGTAAGCTTCGCCTATACTTCGCTCGTGTTGGAATCGGACGATCTGAGAACTAGCTGACAATCGATTTCCAGAAAACTATACAGGTGAGCTGTTGATCATTTTGAAACCAATTTTACTGGGTCCTGTTGCAAATGTTGCAAAAAGGGAACACATACAATTCAATTAAGCAGGCGGACTATTACGCGTTTAAAACAGACTAAATCGCGTCATTCAGGACTCAATGATTACACGTCGCTTAGTTGATTATTACATCATATACTTGACTGAGCAAATGGATTCATGAATTGTTTGATCTTTATAGTGTTCTCAGAGTATGTGAAGTAGAACATGTTTGGCCAAATATTAGTTTTCAAATTCCAATATCGGACGGTCGCGTTGCCCCTTCAACATAATGGCGATAGATGCTTAAACACACCGTAACCGTTTTACTTTTCTGAATGTGACTGACATATGCTTAACCATTTCAACCCGAAGGGCCGAATACAAAACCTTTGCAATGAATGAACTATTCAATTGCACATTTTGAACCAAATGTGGGTGTGAGCTGTTGCCCATCGCAGCACCATACTCCTTTGAAATTGGTTTCAACATATTCAACACCTCTCCTGTATACTTACCTTCAAATTTTGATTCTGAGAATCCTGGGTTCAAAGGTACATTACGCAGTTCTTAGTTAAGCATTTAACTCGTCATGCCGCGCGCTTGTGCCGTCATCATATTTCGTCACACTGTGTTCATGTGTGGTGTTATTAATAGGTGCGTACGCGCATACGTGTGTGCATATGCGCGTGCTTGCGGTAGGGCGTGTTTAGTGTATGCGAGCGTGCGCGTAGACTTAATTTATCTCTACACGATGCAAGGTCGCCTATTATGAAACCAGTTAGCCTGTAAAGTATTGCCAACATCCTTCACAGAGTGAGTGGGAATAATTGCGTGCGCATACTGATTATATAAGTCCACTATGGTTAATTCACTCTCAAATGTCACTTGACTTTGCAACGATATACTAGCCTCTGAGGATCATCTGACTCGATTGCTTGTCAGTAATATAAATCTAACTCCTATCTGCCTTCATGAATATACACAATCTACGTAATTAGGCAGACTAAAATATCTTACAGCTGCATAGTAACGTGCCGAATTGCCATTAATAAAATTGTATCATTAACCCATTTCCAAAGCTTAATAGTAACAGGTCGGATACCTCCATTACTCATAGGTACATTGTTACAGGGGGGATAGGGCATGCAAAGGTAGTGTACCTTGAAAGATAAAGCAGCGATGTTCTCATAGAATAGCACGATAATGTTAGACTAGATTGAAATGTATTCTACGTTTACTTTTGGCGTGATCGTCCGCGGACTATTCGATCTTTCTAAGAAGCAATCCAATAGACACATACAGGTACTCTGATGCATTTAGTTACTTTTTCAATAAAAATAATGTCATAAATAAAAGCAAATCTGTGTATGAACATATTTCAAAGATAAGTAAAGCTATTCTTGAATGGTGCCATCTGTAAACCAATACGTTATTGTAGTGTCCTCTTTACTGACATGTGCGTATTGTTAGGAGGGAACCTTTGGTACATGTGGTTATCAAGCTTCCACAAATAGCGAGTTCATTTCAGATCCTGTCGCTCACATGCATAACTAGTCCAATACATTTTCTTCAAGGGCATATATTCAGAATGTCTCAGATTAGGGGAAATGCATATTACTCTGCAGCAGGCTTGGGTCCGAGTGCAGGGTATTGCATTTAAATGCAAATGCAAATGTGTGTACATGATTCAAATGCAAATGCAAGTGCAAATGCAACCTAGCGTCATTGCATTTAAATGCAAATGCAAATGTTTGCACCGTATTCCAATGCAAGTGCAAATGCAAATGCAAATGCAATTGGAAATGCATTTGAATATTTGGGTATACGTCTGGTACTGAAATTATGAGTATGCATCTGCCATCTATGTATCTGCTGATAGGGACTAATGTGTGTAACACTCTTTGCAGACCAAGAAGACTATTTTTGAAATGTTACCACTGGAATGAGTGTCTCGCGTATTGAACCAGTCATTTCAGTGTACACTTTTCAAAAATAGTCTTCTCTTTATCTGCACATGGAACATTACTATGAGAAAATAATTCTTATTTCACCATTACCACTTTAACCCTCGAATTAGTTTTAAAAGTTAAAGTTTCCCAAAAATAATGTCTATTTGCAGACCAAGTGACGACCAATTTTGAAAATGTACCACTGGAATGACTGGCCCGGTTATCGAGCCAGTCATCCCAGTGGTAAATGTTCACAAATATTCTTACCTTGGTCTGCAAATGGACATTTCTCGAGACCACTGCAGAAGCCGTTTTTTGCTGATATGAGGGTTTACGGGGTAAGGGGTAATCATTAAAGCATTGAATTTTCAGATTCCTAAATAGTATGTTGACTATTTTGAAGGGTAATTTCATTGATAACAATTGCACCTTATGGAAGCAACATGTGTCAGACAAATTGCTTTCAAAATAATTATCAAATTATCAAATATTATGTTCAATATTTTGAAATGAATTGTATTGCTGCTACCGTGCCTATGGCAGCAATAGGTTCCAATCAAGATACATTCAAAATAGTTACCAGCGTATGCAATATCTGTATGAATTACCAAATATTATGTTGAATATTTTGAAGATAATTTGACTGGCAGCTATGGGTCAAAGTTTCCAGTCAAATTTGTTTCAAAATGTTCATGCGTGTATTCAAGACCTGGAGTAAGATTCTGGCACATCTAGATTTACATGTTTAAATGTTAACTTTGTCTGAGGGCATCTTAGTCACACATGGCTAAGTATGTGCTTATAGTCAGACTGAATGATAGGCGCTTCTAATCACAATGGCCGAACAGTAAATGAACCCATGTCAACAGACTTATCAGCATCTATTATGTATTGATCTTGGTAAATGTATATCATAAATGTTACCACTGGAATGACTGACTCGATTACCAAGCCAGTTATTTCAATCATGGATTTAAAAAATTGTGTTCTCCTATAATGCAAATGGATACTCAAAAAGCCAATCTTGAAAACTAATGGATTAAGAGATTTCTGAATTAATGGACTTAACAACACGCTACCCTATTTATAGATTGGGCAACCATAGATATATGTCTAAGCTCACGCTAATTACGTTGACAGGATCTTGACAAAGAATATAGAGACTACTGGTTAAGTAGATTGTACTGTATAGTAGTCAAAAGTGCTCGAGTGACCACCTGTGTTTTGGGCTAAACGAGTGCGATTCTTTAACACAGATGACTATATGAATATTATTAATTTTCCTGAAAATCAATGTATTGACTAAAGCGGCAACAACGTTTAGTCCAATTGTTTCATTAACTTGTTGGTTCCCAAAACGGTCAAACGCCACCTTTGCCGTGGTCTTTACAAATGCCCATTTGCAGGCGAAGAGAAGACAACCACTGAGCCAATTATTTCACTGGTCTTGTATGTATGTGTGACAGGGTCAACATATTGGGCGAGAGAATGGAGGCACCCATTCCTTTCCATTTATTAGGTGATCATATTTAGTATGCACTAGAGATACATTGATGTAGCTTATCTCAGAAAGAAATTAACTAAAACTGGTTGGCGTGTTAAGATCTCAACTGACTTAAGCCAAACTAATTTCAAAATATACATGATTTTGTATATTTAGGTATTTTGATAACTGAGAGCTACTTGCTAAACATTCATAGTGAAATGAGTTAATGAATCATAGAGAGTTACATTTCTAAATTCTAGCAAAGAAATTGCCATTTTTATGATTTAACAAATAATGTCGTTGAATGTTTTAAAATTAATTTAGCTGGGTGTTGTGTTTGCTATTTACAACAACAGCAAGTTCCAATCAATTTTGAAAGAAATGCAAAATGAGAAATGTAGTGCTTTTGAACAAAATCAAATGCAAATGCGACTACATGAGATTCAAATGCAAGTGCAAATACAAGTACAATACGGAAATTTCATAATTGCATTTAAATGCAAATGCAAGTGCAAATACATTCACATGCAAACGCATTTCTGAAATGACAAGCTGGCTATATATTGGCATGCATTGTTAATACTGTTGCGTTTTGGTATTTATTATGCAGAGACATTTCCCTATGGTCTAACGTCGCTGAGAGCGTCAGAAAATAATGAAACCTAACAAGATAGAAAGGATCACCTCTCTTGTGTGAAGTGCAGAGACGAGAGGAATACGACCATAGAGCTGAAGTTGGCATTATTGAGTTCTAGGCCAGCTCCTCGGGTTCCTTGAAAGAGGCTCTTATCACTGGTACCAACGTGATCGCTCCAAACACTGTATTTGTCCAGGATCGTGCCGGCATGTCCACAGCCCTGTCATTTACCGTTCGTTTCTGGTATATTATTTACCTGCCGAGGATGCATACTACGATACCGCGAACTCGATTTACATGTAGGTTCGTTGGATAGTGATCGATGGCTGCTCCATATTCTCGCTATCTCATGTTACTTAGTGAGATTTGTCATTATTAGTACTTATCTTCGACCAATATGGTATGACAGCTGCTGAATGCACGGGAACAAAGTGAAGTTTCCAGATTATCTATCCGTCATATGACGTCAAGGTTCAACAACGTGACATGTAGGCTGACCTCATAATCAATTACAGCATGAATGACTTGATTTAGTCCGTCTTAAACGCTTAATAGTCCGATGCGGTGTACACATTGTATGTCTTTACTCTTTAAGAAACATGATTTTGAATATTTTAAAACTAATCTTACTGGGCGCTGTAGCACGGTGTATCAATAGTGTGGCACAGAGAGATCTGGAATGCCTTCCACATCTACAACTGCACGGAGTGACTCTGTAATCAGGGCCTGTTCTAGTGTAACGGGGTCTCAGGCTGTGGTGTACGTTGGTCAGCGGTGGGAGTTGTTGATGGAGGGTGATTGGGATATCGCTCTTCCCAGTCGCCCAGCTGACCGTATCCAAAACATGTGTTCAGAGGCTGTGTAGAAGTCATGATATTGGTTGCTGGGTGTGCTGTCGACTGTGTGGCGGCCATGGTGCTAAGTGTGGTGACTAAGTTGGTGAGTGTGGCGATTTGTTTCGTAATCTCTTCTAACCTATCATGCATGTTCTGTCGATTGTTATTGTTGTGCTGGTGCCTGCATCGCTGGGCATTGTTGTGGGCCCGCGAAGGGATTGGCCATGCCCTCTTCCTTTACACACGTGATTTTGACCTGTTGGTTGCTCTGATTGTGATTGCGGGTCGGATGCTGATGTAGTGGTACTGGCGGTGGACGACTACCATGTTCTATACGAAATAACATTTCCTTGAGGGCGGCTTCTCCACTCAACATGTCGATGACAGTTTCCAGATGTAGGTGTGTTACTCCCTCGTGATTCATGCTACTGTAGGCGCGGGTAGCTAGTCACCGTACTGTAGAATATTTAGTCCTCACTCAAAATTATGCCGGTTTAGCTGAATGTAATTCATTGTTTGGTTTAAACATATCCATGTCTTGCGGGTGACAAGTCTACTGACCCCGCCAAGCAGGACTGTATTTACTGGGTGTGCAACCTGCCAAGCATCCTCCTCTATGGGTAGGACTAGTCCCACCGCACCTAGATACACACTTAATTATTATAGTACTGCTCGGAAAATGTGTGCCACAGTTGTACATTTTATGATACCGTCGTATGGAGATTGTGAAACCGTCATCCTGCGTGTCCGTGTTTCTGTCGTGTTGGTGGGAGTGGTTGATATGCGTGGTTCGTTCTCTGTGGATGATTATTGCGGTGCTATGCGGCGTCAAAGTGTTATTGCAGTTGTTGGAGGGTTACTGCGGGGTATGCGGTGATAACTGTATCAGACATTGACTGTACTCTCCCTGTAATGGCTGAGCCTCAGAAAGGTGGCGCAGAGTTTCTTAAAGCGTGGATGACCAAAACGGGGCTGTCATAACTTGAATCATACCATTGTCAAATTTCACTTTCTGTACCTATCTCGTACTCACATACAGATGTCAGACTGAAGTCAATCCTGCTCTCTCAATACATACATCTGTTATTACGTGTAGCTGGTGTTGTTCCATTTTACTCTTATCCCAGGGGTGGGGTGCCGCTTTCGGCGTGGGTTGGTTTTCTTACTGCATATGTACTTTCTGCATGCTTGTGGAAAGAGTGCGCATAGGGCAGAACATGTTGTTCTGGTCCTTCTACGTAGTGATGTCTGATGTAGGGGAGTCCGCGGTGTGTGCGTGTTTGTGATGTTGTCATCCGGTGTGGTGGGCTATATCATGCCCATGATCTTTAACATGCATTCCATGCAGTGCAGTGGGCTATATCTAGTTATCCACGCTGAGTATGCAGAGGCTGATGATTGCGGATGTCTCCACTGGTGGGGACTGCTGCGGATTTAGTAGATTCAGATGCATGCTGGTTTAATATGTAGGTGGCGTACATAGGGTGGTGCCGACTGTGTTGTGTATGCGGTGGGGTGTAGATTGCTTCCGGTATACCTCCTATAACCGGATGTGTAGATTTCGTATTCACACAATTAAAATTGTCGCGTCCAGCCCTGAAGGCATGTGTGTTCCTGGTCATTCTGGCTTTTGGAGTCTCTGATGTGGTGTCCTGACTGCTCACGGTGGCCGTGGTGAGGTGGTTTTGGTCAAGGGTACCTGGTGGATGGGGATGGGCATCTCCCATTGCATGATGGTTGGTACGATGTCATAGTTTTAAGTACTGGAATCAATCGAGCTGAGCGTCTACTGATCAGAGTGCCTCTCCGCCCACCGTCAGCCAACAGGGTGACCGAGGTGTGGGATGCCCCTCCTACTGCAACAGCAGTCTCTCTCATAGCTGAAGATGAACAGTCAACAGACGATGAGTGGAGTGTACGAGGGATGGGACGTGTGATGTCCGACCAGAAATTAGGTGCATGAGATGAAGTCAGGGTGGTGGCATGACGCCTCTTCACGTCCATGCTATTCATGACCTTTCCAGCCCACAAGAGGCTTGGCTTGGTGTTACTCTATAATTGTGGTACTAGCATGAAGTGGGTGGGAATGGGAAGAGGTCAGAGGAACAACTTTTCCATCCTTCGCCTTGGACAGAATGTCTTCAGATACAACTTCCCATACCTAGTAGACCCACTCTGAGGAGGGAGAGGGCGAGTCTGTGCTAACGTCGGGAATGCTTGTTTCCATGGATACATCGGTCTGGGTACCAGTGTTACACGTATCTCCCACCCCGAGTTCTGGCACTGGGTCGTTGCTAACACAAGGTTTAAGACGATCGAAGTGGATGACTGAGGTCAAGTCATCCGAGGTGCGGATTTGGTAGCTCACAGCCGACTTCTTACCTACTACCACATAGGGGTCTTTCCACTTGTAACTGAGTTTACTTGGCTCGTTTGCAGAACATCGCGTATCATGAACCCAAACCATTTCCCCCCACCTCATATGGGTCTCCATGTACACGCTGGGCATGCCCTATTTTCCGACGCCAGTGCACAGTGGAGAATATTGCTCTCAGTAGCTCATGTGCCTGTTCTATCCATTGGGGCATGAGATCTTCATAGAGAGAGGAAGAATTTTTCTCCCCTGGAATTCTGGGCATGGCCAGATCCAAGGGTAAGCGTACCATTATCCAAGCAGTAGCATAGCCCATGCAGGAATGTATCGATGTGTGGTATGTCATGATTACATATGGGAGATGAAGATCCCAATCACGACAATCAAGGTGTGTTTCCTTAGGCAACATCACAGTGAGAGTTATGTTGAACCTCTCTCCAATCCCATCTCCATGCAGAGGATATGGTGTTGAAAGATTTTGCAGAGCTCGTAGAGCAGCTGGCTCTCAACATGTCTACCTTGGTCGGAATGTAACTCATAAGGCATTGTAAAGCCACAGAACACATTGCTGGGCAGAACCTCCACCACTGCGGATGCGGCTTGGTCCGGTAAAGCAAATGCGAAAAATAGTCTAACAAAACAAGGATGTACTTGTTTTCTTCATCCGCTGTATTCATGGGTCTGAACACATCAATAGCCACTCGCTCCCACAGTGCACCAACCATTTTAATTTGTAATGGTACTGTGTGGTGCTGACGAACAGCACATCTCTGACATGGTATTCATTTGGTGACCCATGCTTTGACACTGTCGCGTATCCCGATCTAGTGCAATCTCTGTTTGATTCGCCATGCTGTTCTCCCCATGGCGAAATGGCCAGTATTGTCAAGTAACTGTTGAAGTATTGTGCCTCTATAATGCTCAGGAATTATTATCCGGTTATATACAGATAGAATGCCATTGTCCACATGACACTCACAGAATCTCTGATAATAATATTTAGCGGTTGAGGATAAGGGGCTAACAGATTCATGTGGAGGACGTACCCCTCCTGGATTTACACATAAATGTCTCGTGTCTGCGCATCTGTTGCTTGTTCGTGAGGGAGTTTCTTCACATTACAGCCTTCGCACCACAGTTCTAGGAATATGGGACATGGATGTGTTGTATGCGTCACAATGTTGGCCACTTCTTGTTCATCCTCAAGCCCGATCCTGCTGAAGTCATCAGCATATCCATGCAGCTTGAACAACATAGAAGGTGAAGGCCTGCACGGAGTCCTGCCACCGTGCTACCTCGCCCTCCACATTTTTAGGTTTCTGAGTCAGCGTAGTGAGGCATGGTCTGCACGTTGGGTAAACAGGCATCCGTACAGAAAGTGTTTATAGTACTTAATAAAGTACACCACAGCTAATAACACTCGCTTGGTGCTTGCGTAACATGTCTCTGTTTTATTTAGAGTATACGAACCATGACCAAGTACCTGCTCAGGTCCATCTTGTGTGACCTGTGATAGAACAGCACCTATTGCATTAGCAGATGCATCAGCGTCGAGGATGAACTCGAGGTTAAAGTTAGAATGAGCAAGAATAGGTGCGGTTGTTAATTGTTACTTCAACGCCCTGAATGAAACCTCACACTCACTTGTCCACTTGAATGGCTGATCCTCCTCAGTGATCTGGAACAGAAGGGATACAATTGCGTTGAAATGGTGGATGTATCAGCGATAATACTGTCAGAGCCCACGGTAACTTCGAGCATTTGTTACGGAAGCTGGCATCTGCCAGTCTGCCACTGCTTGTGTTTTTAGGGTTGCATGGCCACTCCATCTGCGGCTATTACATGTTCCAGGAACTCTACACTTTGTGTGAAGAAATGACACTTCTTGGGTTTGAGCTTCAGGTTAGCAATACGCACCCCATCAGCACGTTGTCCAAGTTGGACACAGTCTGCTCAAATGAAGATTTAAAAACGATATCATCACTGATGTAGCAGAGGCAGATCTCCCATTTCAGAGTAGTTAATACTTGCTCAATGAGACACTCAAATGTTCCAGGAACGTTGTACACACCATAAGGCATCTTAGGGATTTGGAAAAGACTGTCTCTGAAAACGAATGCAGTCTTCTCCCGATCAGCCTCATCCATGGCTACCTGCGCATATCTGCTAGCCAGGTCAAGTGTACAGAACCATTTGACTCCGGCTAACTAATCTAAGGCCTGCTCTATCCGAGGTAACGGACACGCATCGTTGATGCTTAGACCATTAAGGCGGCGGTAGTCAATGCACAACTGCACAGATCCATCTTCTTTCCCTCAAGTACTATGGGACTGACCTAGTGGGTTGCTGAAGGCTCTATTATTCCCGGAGCAATAATAAACTAAAGTTTTGTTTCCCGTTTCCGAACACATATAAGTGGAACTGTGTGGGATGGCCCCGGCCCTTACGGCCCAATATGTACAGTCTGCATGATGTAGAGCAGTGATGTTTCTTGGTGGATGACTCGCCGGATCTGCTAACCACGCGAAAGCAAACTTCAACCACCGCAGTGCATGTCGTGTGAGATACCTTTATAACCATTTGACCAGTCGAGTAGACTTTGCCCAGTGCGCTGCAAGCGATATAGGACCCACGCCGCACCATGTGCATCAATATGTACATGCATTAATTACATTTTTATAAGTAACCCTCTTTGTTAATGGGTTATTCTTAACATTTATATTTCCGTCGTCAGATGGAGAACTTTCCCACCACCGTATACATTATGATTCAATTATAGAGATGATCTAATAGATATTACTTCCTTGCTCTGGTTTACTGTTCGGAGTGTGTACTCACAGCATACGCAGTTACCGCACCGGTCTTCGGACCGCAATTTATGATTTGTTATTACTGTCTATATTATCCTTGTTTACTGGGGTGCTTTGCCTAATCGCACCGTTTAGGTTATTGACCTATTATATACTTCCTACCTCACTTAATCATTATGTTAATTGTGTCATTGTCTTGGTTAGTTATGTATATGGCAGTTAGCCTTCCAGTTGATATGTGTTGTTTATTTGTAAAAACTCTGGATCGTAGCACGCTAGGAAATACTAAGCAGCAACAATATATGCATCAATTATTCCCGCCATCAACAATTTTTCACTGCCGTCATTGACCGTGCTCCAAATGTTTGAGCCTGACATGCTACTGAGTAACCTTACTATTCAGCTCAATAGGATTGGTTAAAGTGGTTAGGGACAATTTCTTCATTAGGATACATATAGGGTATGCCTCTTTTCCGGTTGTTACGGTAATCTATCCCCGCACTCCGGCAAGGTTGCGTAAGATTGAACCAATATCTAGAGGGCCTAATATGTATCAAGTCGTTGTCTCTTTCCACGATCCACCAAGCAATAAGGCTTCTCCATTGTTTGGATACCCCACCCGCACATTGGACTGATCCGAATCTGGGAAACTATTGGAGGTTTTCGAGCAGTGATGGCCAAAGTGCGGGTTCACATACATCTCCTCCGTATCCTTGGATACTTGATAGTTAGATACTTTGCCAAAGACGGAAAGCACTGTGAAAACATAGTTATTATTGCAGGATGATATTGTATTCCCGTCCCGCAGGGCATATTGGGCATATTCGAATATAACCCTAACGACAGGCCAACAATTAGGTCCATAGGACTGGTAGCGGACGAGACGTGCACCTCCACCCAACTCAGTGTAGCGTCTGGGCAGGATCTTGGAATCCGCCACGCCCTCACGGGAAGGACACTTGCGGTTCCCATTCATCTCTGCACTCCACTGTAACGATATGTTAGTCATTAAATTTGCTTGTGTAAAATGTAACCATCGTCCAGTGATGTTGTATGTGGTTACAGAGCAGGGTATCCGGATTCTCAGCCAGTTCGAATAGGTTGCGAAGTAACATGTACGCTTGCTATCCATGGAGGTAGATGCTTTCCAAAGCAACCCATATGAAGCGGGCATCTGCGCCCGGTGGATGGCCATATCAAATGATATATAGGAATCTCTGCCACTTGCGGCCAAAGCTTGTTCCTGTTTCTAACAACTAAATGGTAGGTTAGGGTTAGCAGAATTCCCGCAAAAAACATAAAAGCAGCACCCACCAATACAGCAGTATCTTAGAATAACTTAAGATGGGGACTAATGAATCCATCGGGAGTTGCTCGCCCCTTCTTCACGTAAACCAGTATGCATCACGTTAATTATATGTTCACTGGGATGGTCTTTTCCCCTAGGATTTTTGTTGAACAAAAGAGTGGCACTTTTTGCCAGCTCTTTTTCTCTGCTTCAGCGTCGAAGGTTTTTTTCTGTGATGTAGGCCCACGCGAGGCACTTGCCTCTTACATAAGCAAGATGTCCTGGACGGAGGCCAACACGAGGCTACTACCTTTCACACCATCATGAACACGTGTAGGTGATGGAGGCCTGCACAGGCCGCTGCCCTCTCGCAACATCTGGAATCTCTTTACTTGTATATTGAAGGTATAATAGCTTATATTAAGTTAAACAGTGACTTCGTTGTGTGGATAATTCCTTTGCAGGGATACCTCTGCGGATTTACGAATCCGCGTGGTACTTCCCGCGACCGCACATGCAAAGTACATCAGCTAGCTCTACTGTATGTATTACCAGTGTATGTTCTATTACTGTTAAACGATTTCCTTTGTTTGACTAAATGGTTACATCTTTTTATAATTTATTCTCCATAATCCTAACTTGATATGGAAAGACATACTGGTGACACCAATAGCTGGGATGATACCGTGCAGTTCAATCTTAGCGGCAATGGTCGCATGGCCCCAACAGAATGATTGAGGTCCACTGGCCTTAGGAGCCGGTCTATGTATTTCGCGGAGCGACGCCACACAGGATCCATAACCCTGATACTCGGAGCTAGCCGGTCGAGCATTTCGTGCCGGAATGACCCATCGGACCCCCGTGAGTTACAAGTGGCACCCGATGTGGGGCTCGAAGAATAGGAATCGAACTCACGCCAACACCCTTCAGCGAGCTCAATTCACCATCCACAGACAGTCAGAAATCCCGCGATCTCGAGGTAGCTTCCTACGATGGATGTGGTTCTCGCGTGCTCACTGATAATGTACACAATTCACCTGATGCGGGTGCTCATAAGTGAGGGGACCATCTGGGATGTCCTGCAAACAGGAACTGACTTCTTAACCTTATCAGACATCCGCGATAGACCAATATCAAGAGGGCCGGACCACGGATGTTCACGACAAAGACCCCTATGGGGACACTTCCATCAGCCTTTACAATCATATCATCCACCCGCATCATCAGTAGGTGACTTATGGCCGTATGATCATGTTCCATATCCTTTGTCTCCCCCTGTAAATGTATCACCTTATTTTCAGAATGCGGGACGACGAGAAGCCGAGGGGTCATTACCCCCATTCCAATGCTACATTGGTCAATCCAGACATCAAACACATCTCGCCTGTCAGCCATCTTCACCACCCAGCACCACAGCCCGAAGAACGTCAACGTCATCTTCATAGTATGCCTCCGCCAGTCCATCGACATATACTTGTCTATAGACTCGCATCAGGGCAGGACTCAGTGTACTCAACACGAAACGTGCGGTTGTATCACTGCGACTCACATTCTCGTGCACGGCAACCTCAGCACCGTCAGTTTCGCCAATGAGAAACAGCACCACCACCACCACAAGCACGTCGCCCAGTTTCTATATTCTCATCAGTCTCCCGCATACCGCCACCACCTGGATTCACACCCATCATCTCGCCACGTGTACCTGGCCAGGTCATTCCCTCTGCAAGAATTTTGCGGGGAAGATGACTGGGCGAGTCGTCTTCCTTACTGGAATTTGCTAGTTGCATATGGTGACTTGTCACCCACGCATATCCCAGTGCAAACCTCGAGGGCGTCACCCATTTACCTCTGGATACGTTCATCGACACGTTGAGTGGTGAGCCCGCTCTTAAGGAGAAATTATTCCCCGCAGATCATGGTAGCTTACAACAGCTCACAGCTACCGCAGTGCGGATCGAGAACTTCTTTGAGTTGGAAAAGAACACTAGCTGCAAGCTTCATCCCATAAATGAAATGAGTGCCACCAATTTAGCCAACACAACCGACACTAGCACCGCATCAACAACAGCATCCCATAACAACACTGCATCACAACAACAACATCAAGACAACCACCAGAATCACGCGCCTAGAGGAAGGGGACGTGGCCCCTGGGGAGGCCACAATGGTGCCCCAGGACGCTGCAACCAGCAGAACAACAGCAACCATCCCAACGTTCATGAAAGAATAGATGAGATCAACAAGCAAATCTCCGCACTCACTAGTTACAACACTGAGCACCACAATCGCAACGTCAAATGCTAGGAATGCACCTACTACCACCACTGCACCACCACTGACCATGTTTCAGATATGGTCAGCCAGGCCACTGGAGGGAGCGGTGTCCTAACCGACCTCCATCAACAACACCGACTGCTGACCGCCAAACCCCGCAGCCGGACAAACCATTAAACCTATAAAGACACCGATTGAATAGTCACCTCGGTGCCCATTCTCACAACCCGGCTCAACTGCGCCCTCCGTCCAGTAACGTCCGATGGCCTTCACTAATCACCAACCATCTACATTCCCGAATGCATGTATGCATGTTCGCGTGTGTGAGCACGTGACGGTGTTCTAAAAATGTGACTATGTATTCAATATACATATGAGGTTAGCGTCATTAAAATAGAAGTGTAGGCAGGCAATTAAGTAGCTATAATGCTGAGGCTTCAAACTACCGTTCTAGCAATCGTGACATGATATGGATGCATCCACTTTGAGCCATGCCTGCCAATTGCTAGCTCAGCCACGCCTACGCGATACGCGATGTACATGGTTGTAGCGATCGATACATGAACTCCGCCAAGCTTAATTTCCAGAAAGCTATGCAGGTAAACTGCTGAATATTTAACAATAGCGACCAATCACATTAGTTTCAAAATATTAACCAGAATATGTATTAAGAAGTAAAAACATACAATGTGCACAACTCAATGGGCTGATAAGCCTTTTTTGACGCTGTTAATTACGCCATTCATAAAGGCATTGTTTTTTACATCTGATTGATGTTGCTGATTATGACACCATGGAATTGGTCGCGATACGATATTTGTAAAGTGCATTGTGCACGAGGTGTGTCCTTTCTAGTGATGTTTGATTGGGACGTTGACAATACATGGATTGCTAAGAAACTAGAGCATGCGGTATAGGCTCCTTGGATGTATATGTCTAGTGGCTGATTACACGAAGAATATAATTGCGTTTATAGGTGAGAACCTATGCTCTATACATGGACTCACATTTAATAGTGTACCCATGGCAGCGGCAGTTATTGTAGCAGATGGCTGACCATTGTATCCGATTCGTCATGGCACTGACGTGCAAAAGGACGACGTCATTCTTGCGCATGCAGGCTTACTACAAATGTTCGTCCCAAGGTTAGCAGCAGGCTAGCTGTTCAATACGGTGCAAAGATTTTTGGCAATGGAATGGAATACCAATGCTTAACTATGTAGACAATGCGGCAATATGCAACTTTAAAGTGGACAGTGTTGTTTCTATAATGTTATCAATAAATACATGTCGTCGAGGTCATATGATAGTCACATGTAAGCCAGTTAATTTCCATTCGGACAATAGTATGTAAAGTAAATGTGATTTTAGAATTGCGTTAAACGGATCCGAACTTGGAGAAAAATAATTAGCAAATCCGATGCTGTTAATGATCATGCGGCGGCTCCTGCACTGGTGGTGGCTGCGGTGGTAATGGCAGCGGTGGTGGCGGTGGCGGCGGCGGCGGTGGTGGTAGTGGTGGTGGTAGTGGTGGTGGTGGTGGTGCTGGTGGTAGTGGTGGTGGTGGTGGTGGTGGTGGCGGTGGTGGTGGTGGTGGTTGTAGAGGCGGTGGTGGTGGTGGCAGTGGCAGTGGCGGTGGCGGTGGCGGTGGCGGTGGCGGTGGCGGTGGCGGTGGCGGTGGCGGTGGCGGTAGCGGTGGCGGTGGTGGTGTATAGAGAGATGTCTACAGTAAGGGATTTTGAAAGGATCAGAGAGCTGAACAGCGAACTGCACTTATTGAAAACACGCAACATACTGTCATCCTGCTAATTATCGTATAGCTACAGAATGGAGCAATCTCGCAGCAAGGATCCTGGCGTGTGTCTTGAGCAGTGCATAGCCGAATGTTGTTGCTGTTATCAAGTGCCACATCTTTCGCCTTTGATCCTCTCAAAATAATAGCTGCTTATCATAATAAGATGTACCAAAAGATGACCATTCAGCAGAAACTGGTTTATATTAACTACAGTAATTGCGCTGTGGGTGTGTATGGAAGTGAATACCATATTAACATGGGCTGGTGTGTTCTCTTGTGTAAGGCCTGCTACGTACTGTGCACATTTGCTGGGCAGTGAGGTTCCGCGTAGCAACTTCGCAGTTATTTCTAGACAGTTTTTCGAATCTATATTGAAACACGCAAGCCATTCTAGCATCAAAGCTTGGATCACGAGAGAGTAGCGCGCTCTACAGAAGGCTCAGATCCTTATCAAAGAAGTTGTGTTATATCTATATATCCAGCTAATTGTATACGGTTTACATTGGAAAGAATCTAGCTGAACATTTTTTCTTTCTATGATGCCTTTTAAATTTCTGATATCATAACTAAAATGACGAAAGAACACTACAACTCTTTTTATTCCACCATGGCTAAGATGTTAGCGCTTAATGATTCCAACTAGTGCATGTCTCTATCACGATACATTTATAATTGTAAGTTATGAGGGATGCCATGCCACATCACATTGTAGAGACAACTCTGCTTACGTAAGTAGGTATGACATGTACACATCGGGGATGATGTTACTGTCATCATGCAAGTTTCAACAAATTGCTGTTCGCTTTCACAAATCACCGACGTCTCTAATGGTAGTCATCATACAGCAAATGCAATGGGTGAATCCGACTTTAACTATGCCCCACCCGCCGCTATCTAAGCTCAGCCCATGGTTTGTGTTTGTGTTTCTATTAATCGAACTCTGAACTCCATGAATCTTAATTTCCAGAAAGCTATATAGGTAAGCTGTTAAATATTTTAAAACTAATTTTACTGGCTGTTGTTGCTGCCATAAGCAGCAGCAAGAAATACTTAAATTAGTTTCAAAATAATCAACATAATATTTCTTGAATAGTAAAGGCGTATAATTCGTACACTCTAACGGACTATTACGGGTTTATGGGGTGGGGGTGTGGTGGTAGATATGGCATTCATTGCGCAAACGATTGTGACGCGAGCTTAGAAAGTGCTCTATACAAACAGGTGGTCGATTAAAACAATTGCTATAATGTGGTATATAGTTATTGTAACAAATGTCGGTGGGGGGGGGGCTTAACACAGCTTGTCAAATGATTACGACCGCTTTGAAGAATACTAGTGTTGTTCAGCATCCCTGATTTATATGCTAAAATTGCGCTGGCGTGTGCAGGAAAACGCCTTCTTTGGCATTTATTCATCTTTTATCTTTCCTGAACTACATCAAAAGGGCTTTACTTGGAAAGGATACGGGGAATTTCTTTGTCTTGAGAGCTACCTACTGGCTCCTTGATACTAACTCAGACGGGAACTCAGAGTGCACAATGACAGTCACACGGATGTCTTTCATAAACAAAATGAATGCGTGTGTGTAATACTTTCGTCTTGTGTATCGGCACGTGCCATTGCAATAGATATATCCATTTCTAGCAATGGCGCAACAACTGTATACGTATGTTGGAATCGAATTATATACTTTCAACGCTGAATGACCAGAATAGAAAATGCAACATACTTATGGAGACAAGTGCTTACATAATCTGAAATTAATTCGACTGAGAGCTGCTGCCGTATATGGCAACAACAGCCCCAAGTCAAATTAGCTTCAAAATAGTCAAATAGAATGTGTATGGAATTGTGTCGTCAGCAAAGAAATACATTTCGTACATATACATAAGAGACCTTTCATTTTCATACTGGAGCTTGCTATGTGTATTGTGACGTATTTGAGCGTGATGCCAGATCCTGGGGTGATAGACACGGTCCATCAATCGCGTGACTATAGGGTCTCTACGATGAAATAGTGTTTTTAAGGACATTAGCCTGTTTTACCATGATTTCCATAACATTGTTGAAAGATTGCTAACCTAGGTGTTTTGTGACCACCCAACCGCACTACACACACCCCGGTCCTCGATCGACAAAGAAGGCCACTGCATACTCATTATCTTAACGCAACTTACTCCGCCCAACCAAACATAGCATGTGCTTTATTTAATTAATCATTCTGTAGCAGGTAAGTTTCAACATAATTATCACAACCCATTCAAGGAAACATCATAAATAGTTAATCAAGATGCAAGCACTGTCTTACTGTTCCTGGCATCAACTCTACATTAAATAACGTTTACATTAACAAATCATAACACGTATTAGAGTACCTGGTTACACAATTTCATTAGCTCGCTGTTTGTGACACGCCATTTCTACATCAGTCTAAATATGGCGCATTGATGTAGAGGGAATTGTTTGTTGTTGAATATTACGACATTGATTTGACGGCAAGTAGAAGCAACTGTGTGCTATCGGATGTGTTCAGCAATTTTCAACAGGTTACATGTGCGTGCTGCTTTTGGAATACAGTTCCTACTGAGCTTTCAGAATGAACGTGTCCAGTTGTATCTATGCCCCGCCCATCTCTAGCTAGGCTCCATTCATGATTCACCCGTGTTGATACAGCTGTGCAGATACACTTTTTAATATTTTGTAACTAATTTCACTGGGTGCTGTTGCTGCCATAGCGCACTGTCAAATTAGCTTCAACATATTCAACACCCTGTTTATTAAATAGCAAAGATACACACTTCGTACAGCGTGTCGGACTATTACAGATTTAAGACGAAATAAATCGAGCCATGCATTTTGTATGTGAATGTGGCGTCATCATACACGGCACGTAGTTGTGTAATGATTATGAAGTAATATGATGGATGGATAGCCTGGAAAGATTCATTGGCAGGGCTTAGTAAGTGATATATATTCACTATATATATATATATATATATATATATATATATATATATATATATATATATATATATATATATATATATATATATATATATATATATATATATATATATATATATATATATATATATATATATATATATATATATATATATATATATATTTAGCA
Source organism: Chaetoderma sp. LZ-2023a (assembly GCA_034401795.1). Classification (NCBI taxonomy): domain Eukaryota; kingdom Metazoa; phylum Mollusca; class Caudofoveata; order Chaetodermatida; family Chaetodermatidae; genus Chaetoderma; species Chaetoderma sp. LZ-2023a. The sequence goes on from CM067367.1 coordinate 73,965,159, forward strand.
TGCCATTATTTGGTTTTAACACTTAGCATAATGACTTCAATGAATGTATAGGCTAGTAGGATGAACCAGTTTTTGGTCGACCTGGGGAAAAATGTATAATGGTATCAAAACTTGCGGAATTATATTCCCACCTATCCCTAGTATTACAGAAAACAAGTTGCAGGTGCTACCTTTTGGGGAAAGTTTTTGACAGCACTTTTAATTTGATCTACTTTTGTATTCTTACAAACTAATTATATGACAGATGAACGTACAATCAGTTTTTCGCCACTTCTTTTATAATTACAGAGCTGAAAATTGGCACAGTTCTTAAAGAGATAATATTATAGCTCAGCATTACACAACGGTTGAGTTATTCTGAAGACAGCGTGCCACATTTTGGTATAACCATACAAACATGCACTAAATCAACATATAGTTCCCAATGCCAGTCCCTCCAATTACAATATGTCTAATTTCTCTATCATATCAATGAATTTGCAAATAAAATTTATCAGAGTATGCCATGGTGTGTCAGTGATTAATATTGGTTCAATCCTGACGTCAGAACATGGTGATTTTTGATAATAACTTGATAATAGTACATTGTAAAACTACCTTTGCTTTTACATTGTATTTCTCGACACAGAATTATTTAATATAGTCTTTTAAACAGAAACACGTGCATTTAGCACATACTATTACTGAAATTATTCAGAGGCTATTAAGAAACACAACAATGAATGAGCCAAATGAAAATGTGACCCCTCCATTTCCGCATACTTTATCTGAGGGAAATTGCGGTATCAGTCCCAACCCTTTGTATGGAGATAAGCAAAAAGTGTACAAAAAAGGACTTGAGACTCTTTTGCGAATAAGTCGTCTTCGAGGTGATGATGAATTGCATAACTACCTTTTGGAAAGGTCTCCCCAATTGGAAATGTTTATGTACATAAAATAAAAAGGTGTAGGGCTGAAAATACGGACCTGCGAAGAACTATAACCGATGATGATAATGGGGGTGGATCAACATCCACAAGATTACGTTCAAGTGTTGAGCCATTTGACTGGGCAGCTGATTGTTTTCTATGTGGAAAAGCCGCGACCATTGGCCTGACACATCCAACAAGTGACCCTGTGTCACAGGTCACGCTACGTGGATTCAGAGAATCAGTTTTACAGCAATGTAACACTCGTGAAGACCTATGGGCATATGATGTTATGACAAGAGTAAATGATTGCATAGACTTAGTAGCAGCAGAAGCACAATATCATAGCAAATGTTATAGAGAGTTCTTTTGCTTTGCATATGCTAAGAATGTGGCAGTCAGTTGACCAGCTGATTTAGGGAAGGAGGGATGTTTTGAGACTGTTTACGACTGGCTGGATGAGGAGGGTGAGACTGAATCACTGACTGTTACTGATATCCATGAGAAAATGAAAGAATTGGCTAATGGGGCAGAGGTCTATGGTAATAAAAGCTTCCGAGATAAACTTCATGAGCAGTATGGTGACCACATATTTTGGTCACGAATGAAAGGAGGGCGGGAGGATGTGCTGTGTTTCCAGAATATGGCAAGTTACATAGCATACAAAACATGGCACTCTGAGAAATTAGATGATGATGCACAAGACGCTGACAGAATAGTCATTACTTGTGCGAAACTATTAAAGGAGGAAATATGTGAGGGGAAATATTCAAAGGAAAACTACCTAGGTAGCAATGATATTAAGGATATTGATACGGGAAGGGAGTTCCTTACACCACTGACGCGTATTTTTAATCGAGACAATGATAAGTAATGGCGTAAGACGCAATAGCATTGGCCAAGCACTTACACACGCTGTAAGACCATCTAGAATAATGTCACCTATTTTGTTTGGGACGGCCGTGGAGATGGATCATGTATTTGGATCAAAGTGGCTAGTAGATGAGCTATTTAGATTAGGGTTTTCGGTCTCATATGATGAGGGCACTTTGTTTAAGCAATCGATTTTACAAGCGGAAAATCTTGGTACATTACTACCAAATGCAGATGCAGAAATCACGCAATGGGCATCTGATAGTGCAGACCATGATGCCAGGACGATAGATGGCCATACTTAGTTTCATGGTATGGGTACGATAGCAATGTCGGCTGTGAAAGAAGATCGAGCAAACTGTGACCAACATGTAAGACGTAAGGCAAGATTGGCTGTTTCGGAACTTATGACGGACAAAGGTATACCCATTGTTCAATACATAGGGTCAGCTGTATCAGGCCTTTCCTCTCTAAAGTTCAAATCCATTGAGGAAAATCAGCGACCGTATATAACACCATCAGTAGCATATTATGCTATCGTATGTGGCAATAAGCTCTCCTCTTCAGCAAAGCAAATACACAAATACCTAACTTCTCTGGATTCATGAAACACTTCTTCAGATCACTCGCTGATGTCATCGACAAATGGCAAGTGCTTATTCTTCCTTTCATAGACCGTAATCCAAATGATGAGACATGTCTGTAGTCTACACTTTTGTACATGCAAGAACAATCTTGTCGATTGATGCAACCCAGTGCGGTCATTACATTTGGCCAGCCGCTCTGGTAGAAAACAGTAGACATTACTGAGTCCAAAGGTCTAAACAGGAGAGTTTGTCGACTTGGTGGGTTTCATCTTCTTATGAGTGCTTGTAGCAGTGTCGGTAATGTGATGAAAGGGTCTGGTCTTGAGGAAGCCATGGGACAAGGCTATGGGCCAAATACCATTTCCCATATTCTGACAGGTAAATCAATTGCCAGAGCTTTACGTGCACATTTTCTGGTCAAAAAGGCACTTATGACTACGCTGGTCTCTGGTATATTACCTGCAGAGTCCGAACGTTCCAATTTAGAATCGTTCCAAAACACTAATAGATTAACCATGGATCAAGTAAGCAAACTAAAGGAATTGTTTGATCAAGTTACCGAAGATGGTGGTGTACCACTCAATGATATTCTTGATTCTGAAGAACTGTCAGGTTTAGATCAATGTGTTGCCAAGCACACAGGAAACATGGAAAATGAGTCACGCACTGCGAAGTATTGGATTTTGTATCTATATTATATTAACATTGTCAAGACCTTTATGCAGTGTGAGAGAGTGTGCGATTGGGAAGGTCACCTCACAGCTGTTGGAAAGCTGCTGAATCTGTTCGCTGCATCTGGTCGTATTAATTATGCCAAAAGTGCTAGACTGTACCTCCAAATAATGAGGGACCTCCCAATTCAACATCCGTGGTTGTACTAGAAATGTTCGGAGGGCTACCATGCAGTGCGCCGAAGTACTGGGCTGGTGTGTGGACTGATCTATGCATAGAGCACATTCTAATGTGGTCCATGAAAGCCCGCGGAGGTTTGCCACATGGTCGTGGCATAACAGATAGTGTTAGACACCAATAGGTATATATCATGCATCATTATGCAGCTATTCATGACGCGATGACAAGTCTAACAAACTGCCACCATGCTACAAGTGATCAGCACACAGAACTAGGAAAATCTAGGTGCAGGCGAGATTCGACAGACATGGAGAAAATACTGGATCGAATTGAACAGCACAACCCTTTCAATGAAGACGTTTCTGCATTAAGATCACTGGCAACTGGACTAACAGCAACCGATGAGGATGGACTCACCTGTGTCCAAGCTGAACAAATTGGTAGGGAGATTCAACGATCACTTGATGGTGTAGCATTTAGTAATGCACATAGTAATCGATCGGAGCAAGTTCCGACATTGGACTATCTTCTGCCAGGTATCAACTGGGTAAACAATCAATTCAAATTGAGACCAGTGTTTTATTCATGCAGTGTACGGCATTGGCTAACCGGGAGTCTGAGGACCTTAAATCTTACTTCAAGTATGAGCTGTCAGCGTCACCTACATCACTCTTCAAAGATTATTTCATGCGAAAACCAGATAAGGCAGACTTAGCTAGAGAGATTTAAAAAGGTCTTACCAACCTAAGTAACCAAGCTAATGCTATTACCAAAGACAGTATGCCAGTTATAGATGGCGGATGGCTCCTGCATCGTATTAGATGGCAAAAGAATGCCACATATCGAGAAGTGGTAGAACAGTATGAAACATATCTTAGAAATAAGTTTGGGATGTGTTGTGTTCTTTTTGATGGGTACGAAGGGCCATCTACCAAGGATCATTTGAGCATTTGAGTAGGTCTGGAACACGATCTGCAGATATCACTCTCAATGAAAACGCCAAATGTCACAAGAATCAGCAGGCATTTCTCTCAAACGTGAGAAACAAGACACAGTTCTTAGAACTCCGTGCTTGCCTGCTTCAATCTAAAGGACACATGCTTAAGTGCAATGATGGCGATGCAGACACTTTGATTGTATCAACTGCTCTAAATTTTCGTGGAATGGCCAGCCAGTAATCCTTGTTGCTGAAGATACGGATATCTTCATTATGTTGATTCATCACTGGCAAACACAAATGACTGACATATTCTTGATGAAAGAGAAAAAGGTTAGTGCGTCGAATAAAAGTGTTGAAGTGTACAGCTTTCGAGAAACACACCAGGTAATGGATCCGGTTTTACGTAATAATATCCTGTTTATACACGCGTGGAGTGGTTGTGATACAACTTCATCTACATTTGGACAAGGAAAACACATCTAATGAAGACATTAGTTAAATGTAATAGGTTGCAGCATCTATCCCGTGCACTGATTGACGAGACAACCACTGATGATGTTGGCGCTGTATGCGTGTCTATCTTCTGCAGACTTTACGGTTGTAAAGACCATGACACACTAACCTCCTTAAGACATACACGGTACCAAGGAATGGTTGCATGCTGTAATACAATTGAGCCTGAAAGATTACCTCCAACTGAGAGAGCAGCGTATTAGCACAGCATTCGAGTCCACATGCAAATGAAGCAATGGCTGGACTAAAACACAACTGTCTCAATCCTTGCAAATGGGGCTGGAAGCTGGAGAAAGATGGTATGCGACCGGTGATGACTGGTTTAGGTGCTGCACCAGACAGTGTCTTAAAATTCATTCGTTGCAAATGTAAAGTCAGTAATAAAACACAATGTGCAACAAATCAATGCTCGTGCCACAAACCTGGGTTAAAATGTGTCGCAGCATGTGAAGGTTGTCATGGCGAGACCTGCTACAACAGGCCAGACACTGCCAGCTATGAAGCTGAAGATCGCGATGTTGAAGAATGGGTTACAAATAAAAGCATAGAGATAATAGACAGCTCTTTAATGATTGGTACGAGAGATACATGTTAGTTTAGTATGTTATATTCATGTGTGTTCATTTATTAATTTGCCTGGAGCATGTCTTGTATTATGGGGACTTCTGATTTACTCAACGTGCCAGCAGCCATATTGGATCTTGCTATGTGGTTTACTTGGTTGAAAGTTTCCAACATCCAGAGCAAATTCCAGCAATGTAACCATACAATATCCTGAGAAACCTTAATTTGGTTTCGTTTAGTGTGTGATTACAATATGTGAAAGGGCAAATATTTGGAAAAAATTCAATTTGGCATAACAAATGTTCTCCAAAGGTTATCAGCTGCGACTGTTTGTCTGTAATACTATGGTAATATGTGAACAAAAATTCGAAGGATTCAATAACATTGGAATTTTTTCCCGAGGTTTGACCAAATCCGCTAGCCTATTAATTTTCCATGTAGTCATAGAGACAAGGTAGCGACATCCTCAATTAAATTGAACGTTAGATGTTTGGGAATGGAGAAATCTAGTTGTATCCAACCCCGCCCGTCTCTAGCTAAGTTCCAACCACACTTTGCCGGGCTGGTTTTGATCGATCAATTTCCAGAAAACTAAACAGGTACGCTGGTCAATGTTTTGAACGTAATTTGACTGGGTGCTGCAACGCCTAGTAAACTTAGTTTCAAAATATTCAACAACATATTTATGAAATAGTAAAGACACAATTTGTACAGTTTACCTGTATAGCTTTTAGGAAATTGAGATTCAGAGAGTATTGTGATCGATTGATTCCAAAACAAGCAAAGCGTTTGTGGAGATTAGCTAGAGATGGGCGGGACATAGCTAGAACTGTATTCCTCCATTGCCAGTCATATCAAATCACCGTCCGGGCCGAAGATAGGATTCAAGCAAAGCGGCAATGAAAGGGTACTAAACCTATTCCAGGGGACCTCAAAGGGCTTTAAGATTGTAACGTTTTACTATTCTGCTAATCCTTGGTATGACAATAAACTACAGCTGGCAGTGGAGGTATCAACACGATGGGGGCAATGTAGTGTTGCCGTATGCCTGTAACTACACGTAGGCATAACTCGATAGGCATGGTCGACAATGAGAAGGAAAACTCTAAAGGAAAATTTCATACCGAACCCATAACACATTCACAATTTTCCTCTGATATATATTGGCAAAACGCACGTGTGGACAAATATGTACTCTATATGCGGTCAATGACCATTCATATATTCTCTCTACGGCGTGGGGCTATTCTAGTGAAAGATAGAGCTGGTGGACCTGCTTTTACGTGTGGGTGATCTCAACGCCATAAGGAACTGCGGGGGATGTTCTATATCATTCTTATCCGCAGGTATTCTGGTCCACTCATCTAGTCGACACATCCAGTGAGCTCTCGACTCTTTGGCCTCCACACCGACGATGTTCCTGATCTTCGAATTTCTACCCATTTTATACTTGCTGGGACGTCAGAACTGTCTGCCTGGACCAATCAGCAGCCGCTGTACCAGGCAATCAGCGTACTAGAATATTGTGACGTATACACAAATAACTATCTATTTAGATATTTATAGATATATGAAGTGACGTAGCACGTCACGTGTACACACATCACTGTGTATCTAGTTAATCTAGCCCCGCACCCCGGCAAGGTTATGTAAGATTGGCCAAATACCTATAGGGCCTCATATTTATCAAGTCATTGTCTCTTTCCACGATCCACCCAGCCATAAGACTTCTCAATTGTTTGGATACCCCACCCGCTGTTGGACTGATCTGACTCTGGGAAACTATCGGGGGGTTTCTAGAAGTGATGGCCAAAATGCAGGTTCACATACATCTCCTCCATATCCTTGGGTACTTGATAGTTAGATACTTTGCCAAAGAAGGAAAGCACTGCGGAAACATATAGTTATTATTGCAGCATGATATTTTATTCCTGGCCCGCAGTGCATATTGGGCATATTGGAATATACACCTAACGACAGGCCAAATATTGCGTCCATAGAACTGGTAATGGACGAGACGCGCATCTCCACCCAACTCACTGTAGTGTTTGGGCAGGATCTTGGAATCCGCCACGCCCACACGGGAAGGACACTCGCCGTGGATATTCGTCTCTCTACCTCCACCGTAACGATATGTCAGTCATTAAATTTGCTTGTGTAAAATGTAGCCATCGTCCAGTGATGTTTTATGTGGTTACGGAGCAGGGTATCCCGATTCTCACCCAGTTCGAATAGGTTGCGAAGTAACATGTATGCTTGCTATCCATGGAGGTAGATGCTTTCCATAGCAACCCACGGGAAGCGGGGCATCTGCGCCCATTGGATGGCTTTATCTAATGATAGGTAGGAATCTCTGCCACTTGCGGCCAAAACTAGTTCCGGTTTCTAACACCTAAATGGTAGGTCAAGATTAGCAGAAAGTGCGCATAAATAAAAGCAGCACCCACCAATACACCAGTATCTTAGAAAAGCATAAGACCGGGACTAACGAATCCGTCGGGAGTCGCTCGCCCCGTCTTCACGTAAACCAGTGTGCATCACGTTAATTATATTTTCACTAGGATGGTCTTTTTCCATAGATTTCTTTAAACAAATGAGTGGCCCTTTTTGCCAGCTCTTTTCCTCTGCTTCGGCGTCGAAGGCATTTTTCTGTAAAAGAGGCCCGTGTACGGCACTTGCCTTTTGCATAAGCGAGATGTTCTGGACGGAGGCCCGCGCGAGGCTACTACCTCTCGTACCATCATGAACACATCTAGGTGATGGAGGCCCGCATGAGGTACTTCCCTCTCGCAACATCGGGAATCTCTTTACTTGCATAATGTAGGTATAATAGCTGATATTAAGTTAAACAGTGACCTCTTTGTGCGGATGCTTCCCTTGCAGGGATACCTCTGCGGATTTACGAATCCGTGTGGTACTTCCGGCGACTCCACGTGTAAAGTACCCCAGCTAGCTCTACTTTATGTATTATCATTATATGCTCAATTAATGTTAAACGATTTCCTGTGTTTGGCTAAATGGTTACATCTGTTTATAATTTGTTCTCCATAATCCTAAATTGATATGGAAAGACATACCGGTGACACCAATAGATGGGATGATACCATGCAGTTAAATCCCCAGCGGCAATGGTCTCACGACCCCGCCGGAACAATTGAGTTCCACCAGCCTTAGGAGCCAGTCTATGTATTTCGCGGAGCGACATCACATGGGATCCGGAACCCGAGACTCGGAGCTTGCCAGGCCCTCATTTGTCATGCAGGTGGGGCGCAACGGCCGAGCATTTCGTGCCAGAACAACCCGACGGATCACCGTGAGCTGCACTGTCCGTCACAGGGGAGGGAGCGTGATTGGAACGCACCTGGTCCAGCCGTTCCACGCCCAGTCAGGCTGGAATAGTTCGTACCTGACCGGTCGATCCATGCTACAAAGCTAACATGATGGACTGCGTCCACTAGCTCTATCTTTACCTAGAATAGCCCCACACCACAGCGAGAATATATGAATGGGCATTGACCGCATATAGAGTACATATTTGTCCACACGTGGGTTTTGCCAATATATATAAGAGGACAATTGTGAATCTGTTATGGGTTTGGGTTCGGTATCAGATTTTGCTTTGGAGATTTCCTTCTCATTGCTGACCACGGCTATTGAGTTATGTCTACGTAGAGTAACATGTATACAGCAACACTACATTGCCCCATCTTGTTAATACCTCCACTGCCAGCTGTAGTTTATTGTCATACCAAGGATTAGCAGAATAGTAAAACGTTACAATCTTAAAACGCTTTGAGGTCCCCTGGAAATAGGTTTAGTACCCTTTCATTGCCGCCTTGCTTGAATCATATCTTCGGCCCGGACGGTGATTTGATATCACTGACAATGGAGGAATACAGTTCCAGCTATGTCCCGCTCATCTCTAGCTAATCTCCACAAACGCTTTGCTTGTTTTGGGACCAATCGATCACAATACTCTCTGAATCTCAATTTCCTAAAAGCTATACAGGTAAACTGTAAAAATTATGTCTTTACTATTTAATAAATATGTTGTTGAATGTTTTGAAAATAAGTTTACTGGGCTTTGCAGCACCCAGTCAAATTAGGTTCAAAATATTGACCAGCGTATTTTGTTTTCTGGAAATTGATCGATCAAAACCAGCCCGGGCAAAGTGTGGTGGAACTTAGCTAGAGATGGGCGGGGTTAGATCCAACTGGATGTCTCCATTCCCAAACATCTAACGTTCACGGTAATTGAGGTTGTCGCTACCTATGGCAGCAATACTTTTCTACCAAATATGTTTCAGAATATTCACAGAGCTGCTGGTAATTTGCCTCTATGGCTTCTTGGAAAATTTACTTCATTGAAGTCATTATGCTAAGAGTTAAAACCAAATAATGGCATGCTAAATATATATATATCCAATATGTATCACTTCCTGAGCCCTGCCTATGCACCTTTCCAGGCTATCCATCAATCATATTACTTCATAATCATAAAACAACTACGTGCCGTGTATGATGACGTCACATTCACATACAAAATGCATGGCTCGATTTATTTCATCTTAAATGTGTAATAGTCCGACACGCGGTACGAAGTGTGCATCTTTGCTATTTAATAAACATGATGTTGAATATTTTGAAACTAATTTGACTGGGCGCTATGGCAGCAACAGCACCCAGTGCAATTAGTTACAAAATATTAAAAAGTTTACCTGCATAGCTTTATCAACACGGGTGCACCGTGAATGGAGCTTAGCTAGAGATGGGCGGGGCATAGAGAAAACTGGACACGGTCATTCTGAAAGCTCAGTAGGAACTGTATTCCAAAATCAGCACACACATGTAAGCTGTGAGAATTTCTGAACACATCCGATAGCACACCGTTGCTTCTACTTGCCGTCAAATCCATGTCGTAATATTCAACAACAAACAATTCCATCTGCATCAATGCGCCATATTTAGACTGATGTAGAAATGGCGTTTCACAAGCAGCGAGCTAACGAAATTGTGTAACCAGGTACTCTAATGCGTGTTATGAGGGTTAACGTAAACGTTCTTTAGTGTATAGTTGATGCCAGGAACAGTAAAAAAGTGATTGCATCTTGATTAACTATTTATGATGTTTCCTTGAATGGGTTATGATAAATATGTTAAAACATACCTGCTACAGAATGATTAATTAAATAAAACAAATGCTATGTTCGGTTGGATGGAGTAAGTTGGGTTAATATAATCAGTATGCGGTGGCGTTCTTTGTCGATCGAGGACCGGGGTGTGCGTGGCGCGGTGGGATGATCACAAAATCTCCGTGTGTGTAATGCGAGGCATTGTACACTATTGGTGTGATATAATAGTATACACGATGCATGGGGTACGTGCATTTTGAAAAACTTTGAAAAACATGGCATGCTCGATTATTATTAAGGCTTCTATTGTGAACAAACGCGCTTCTTATCGAACCATCTTAGTCCGTAATAATCCAATTTTAGCAGGGCGCCACCGATCACTAGCTAATCTTAGACCACATTATGCCAATGGTGTGATCGATCGAACCCCAAATTCCTAAAATACCAATAGTACGATAAGTATACATATAGGGTGTTGACTATTTTGAAAGAAATATAATTGGGTGATGTATCTGCATCTATTCAACAGCCATGTTATTAAGTAGTAAAGTCATACAGTTCGCACACATGGCAGAGTATTACGAGTTCAAGACATACTTAAATACACCATTCAGTGCATAGTTTGATTGCGACTTCCGCATACCCGTGACTTAATTGAGTATACCGTCATATATTCGACTGATAGAATCGAATCCTCTATTTACAGTCGACTCTTGACACGGCGCCTACAGCTAAATCTGTTTTGGCCTAATGGAGCAATGTCAACGAGATCACCCAGCCGAACATTTGTTTTCTGTCCTCATTAAGAACATTAGACCACGTTTCTAATTTCGTATACCAACTACACAAGTGTGTGCATTGTGCCTGCTCAAAAGTGCAGATATGTCTATCTATGCGTAGCCTATTTCAGGATAAGCTCCACCAAAAATGGTATATTTGTCGGATATTTTGAAGCTGAATTCTGTGAATCTAATAATTGATGATTCAATTCATTTATATTGTACCGTACTGTTATTATGCAACTGTGGCTGCTAACATTCTGTTGCCGTCTATTCTATTGGAATAGTATTCTTTATATAAAAAATATGAGTATTTCGTCGTCTTGCATATAGAGGCAAATGAGACGAAACGTGTCTGGGCCATTTACTGTAGGTGCTCAGTTACATTCACAACCCTATAAGTCATACGTTAGTATCTCATCGGCCCGCGTGTCTGGAATTTGGAGCAAAATACAGCTATATCATCATGTGAAATGTGTTGTCAGGTTAGGCATGCTTTTGTCCGTAATTCTAAAAATGTTTTGCAGTTCTTACCATTGGGCCACTGCCATGACACGCATATTGGACATATTACTCGGTCATTAAATTTCCAAACAGATGGTACATTATTTAGCTGATATCCAATGGCCTTTTCCAATTTATCAATCCATCCTATTACGTCATAGTCAACTGCGTGGCGTGTAGAATGATGTCATAATCATTACATCATTAATGACTCCATTTTGTCCGGTTCAAACGCGCAATAGCCCGACAGGTTGCACGAATTGTATGTCTTTAATATGTAATACACATTATGTCGACTAATTTGAAACTAATTAATCAAATTAGTTTCAAAATATTCAACAGCTTACCGATTTTCCAATTTTACATTTTCCAATGTAAACCGTATACAATTAGCTGAATATATATATATATATATATATATATATATATATATATATATATATATATATATATATATATATATATGACACAATGTATGTGCTATGGTTCTGAGCTTTCTATAGAGTGCGCTACTGTCTCGTGATCCCAGCTGTGATGCTGGAATGGGTTGCGTGTTTCAATATAGATTAGAAAAGCTCTCTAAAAATAATTGCGAATTCTGCTACTCGGAACCTCACTACTCAGCAAATGTGCATAGTACGTAGCTGGCCTTACACAAGAGAACACACCAGCCCATTTTAATATGGTATTCAATTCCACACACCCCCACACAGCGCAATTTGTGGTTAATATGAACCAGTTTCTGCTGAATGGTCATCATTTGGTACATCTTATTATGATAAGCAGTGATTATTTTGAGACGATCATAGGCGAATGATGTGGCAGTTGATAACAGCAACAACATTCGACTATGCACTGCTCAAGACTCACTTCAGGATCATTGCTGCGAGATTGCCCCGTTCTGTAGCTATACGATAATTAGCAGGATGACAGTATGTTGCGTGTTTTCAATAAGTGCAATTCGCTGTTCAGCTCTCTGATCCTTTCAAAATCCCTTACTGTAGACATCTCTCTGTATACTAACACCACCACCGCCACCACCACCACCACCACCACCACCACCACCACCACCACCACCACCACCACCACCACCACCACCACCACCACCACCGCCGCCGCCGCCACCACCACCTCTGCCATCGCGACCACAGCCACCAACCGTGCAGCAGCAACCGCATGCTCATTAACAGCATCTACTTATCTTTCTCCAGGTTCGTATCCGTTTAACGCCAATCCTAAAATCACATTTACTATACATACTATTGTCCGAATAGAAATTAACTGGATTACACGTGACTATCATATGACCTCGACGACGTGTATTTATTGATACCATTATAGAAACAACACTGTCCACTTTAAAGTTGCATATTGCCGCATTGTCTACCCAGTTAGGCATTGCTATTCCATTCCATTGCCAAAAAATCGTTGCACCGTATTAAACATCTAGCCTGCTGCTAACCTTCGGACGAACATTTATAGTGAGCCTGCCATGACGAATCGGATACAATGGTCATCAGCCATCTGCTACAATAACTGCCGCTGCCATGAGTACACTATTAAATGTGAGTCCATGTATAGTGTCCATTACCAAACATCTCTGAACCGTATTGAACAGCTAGCCGGCTTCTAACCGTGAGATGAACATTTGTAGTGAGCCTGCACGCGCAAGAATGACGTCGTCCTTTGCACGTCAGTGCCGTGACGAATCGGATACAATGAGCAGTCATCTGCTACAATAACTGCCGCTGCCATCAGTACACTATTAAATGTGAGTCTATGCCTAGAGTATACGTTCTCAAGTATAAAAGCAATACTATTCTTCATGTAATCAGCCAATGGTATTCCATTCCATTGCCAAAAATCTCTGCACCGTATTGAACAGCTAGCCTGCTGCTAACCTTGGGATGCACATTTGTAGTACGCCTGCATGCTCAAGTATGACGTCGTCCTGTGCACGTCAGTACCATGACGAATCGGAGACAATGGTCAGCCATCTGTTACAATAACTGCCGCTGCCATGAGTACACCATTATATGTGAGTCCATCTATAGAGTATATGTTCTCACCTATAAAAGCAGTTATATTCGTCATGTAATCGCCCACTAAACATATACATTCAAGGAGCCTATCCCGCATGATCTAACTTCTTAGCAATCCAAGTATTGTCAACGTCCCAATCAAACATCGTCACCGATACCATACACTAGACAGGACACACCTCGAGCACAATGCACTTTACAAATATCGTATCTCGGTCAATTCCATGGTGTCATAATCAACAACCTCAAATCAGGTGTCATAAATAATGACTTTATGAATGGCATAATTAACTGCGTCGAGTTGGGCACATTGTATGTTTTTACTATTTAATATATATTTTGGTTAATATTTTGAAACTAATGTGACTGGTCGCTGTTGTCAAATATTCAGCAGCTTACCTGTAAACCGTTCTGGAAATCAAGCTTGGCGGAGTTCCGGTATCGATCGATATAACCATGTGCATCGCGTGGGCGTGCATGGGATAGTAAATGGCGGGTCATGGCTCAAAGCGGGTGCATCCATATTATGTCACGATTGCTAGAACGGTAGTTTGAAGCCTCAGCATGACAGCTACTTAATTGCCTGCCCACACTTCTATTTTAATGACGCTTGGAGTAGTAACCTCAAATGTCTATTGGGTACGTAGTCACATTTTTAGAAAACCGTCATTGCTTACACATGCAGGCACACACTCACGCACGCACACATGTATGCACGCAATCACGCACACGGGTAGGCACACATGGATGTAGACCGGCAGGAAGGCATGCACGCACGTTCGTTCACGCACATGCACATACGCACGCACTCACACAACACGCCCACACGCCCGTTTACACGGACGCACAAACAGATGGTGAATCTGTAAGAAGGTTGATCATGTGACCATATGTGTGATCGTTCATGCCGTGCACAGGCAGGCATTATTGCATCATATTGGATTTCAGTTTGTCCGATCGTCACTATAATAGAATTATTTCTCAATCGCCGATGTTGCGGAATTAGCGAAAATTGCATAGATTTAAGATCTATACATCCACACACGAATGCTTCCAGTCTAACTTAATATTCCGATCTCAATGGAATAATTTAACTCACCGACGCCGCATTTGCCCATGTCTCATATGCGTCAAGCCCTTAGATGTTGTCGAATGAAAGTATGGATTGCTTAGACCGTTTTATAAGTGTAGATAATGTTGTATTCAGAGACACGAGTTTCAATGAAACACTGATGGACAGGAATAACTTCTGACGTCAGAGTACAATAGGCTTAACAATCAAAGGATTGAATCGTGGCAGGTCTATTCACACATAGACCCATATGAATCGTCAGTGTGTCAGTATATCAGACATGTGAAAGCTGGTCGGCTAAACCTAGACTTTTAGTCTTGGCGCTTCAATGAATGTAGTATCCAGTGGAAAGATGTCTAGTTGCTGATGCTATGCGGAGTTGCAGTATGGCGGTTCGATCCCCCGACCAGGAGATGGTGATCAACAAATTAAACTAATGGGTACATGCCTCTCGGCTGGTTAGCACATACAAATTGAAGCCGCACGTTGCCAGTGCGTCAATACAATACAAATACACACGCACGCACACACGCACGCACGCACGCACGCATAAACACACACATATATATATATATATATATATATATATATATATATATATATATATATATATATATATATATATATATATATATATATATATATATATATATATATACCTCCATGGCTGCCGTTCATAAATGTGATTAGAAAGCCAATTTCCGGAGTGTGCCATAGTTTTTCTAATATTGAATGGCGATTAGTGATAATTACTTAGCAATTTAGCCATATATCCATCATATCATTTGTGGACCAATTTGAATCCATTCCATTGCTGCAATTAGTACATAATTAACCGCCGTGCTCACATATAATCGTTAGACAAATCGTCGACTAGTGTCACTTATATGCGAATCCAGGATGACCACCTGTTGACCTAGAATAGTCGGCGACAAATACACACATTTGTACATATTGCAGCTCTCCCAATATATCGCAAGTAGCCTGTAGCAGAGGGATCATTGCCTAGCTATTTGTTGACTATTTATAGCTAAGTTCTGCCAACTTTGCAGGCTTCTTGGTATCGATTGTATTGACGTCGACATTGAATTCGCGTAATCTAAATCCCAAGGTAGCTATACGAGTAATAGGTTGACTAATTTTAAACTAATCTGACTGCGGGCTGCTTGCATCATCGTCTCCCGATCAAATTACTTTCAAAGTAGTTACTGGAATGTGTATTATACTGTAAATAGACACGGATATACGATGCATACACATTCGAGATCTACTTTGGGAAGAGGCTACAGTTGTATCGTGACTTCGGCTAACACCTGCCGTGTTTGCGAATGGTGTCAGCTACTTGGAGGCCATATCAAATCATTTTATTAGTGTCTACCTTTCGATTCTAAGTGAACCAGGATGTATGTCTACGACCAGTTGTTGAGGCAGTCCCTGTATTTACAAGTGGATGGGTCCATATCACATTCAATGGCAATGCCACATGAGTTTCGTCGGCCGGTCATGATTGGCCGGGGATCTAACTATGCTGCATGCGAAGACAACATCGTTCACACATGTCTCTCAATGGCGAGTGTTACAATTGTAGCCTCAAGGGGTAGGAGTCGACCCGAGGTATCATTCTCTAGTTCTGAATCGTACACGTGTATTAAATCAGCCCGATGCTGCTGGTTAGCTGGCCTTGGGGAGTGTAGGGCAACTCCGCGCAGCTCTGGTGTCCACAAAGACCTACCTCTAGAGTCAGTGGGCCGATCATATTCAAGTCGGGCCATGCTACCATTGCCGCAGAAGTTGAACATCACCGCAGAAGTTGAACATCACCATATCATCCCGGGATGTTCGAATTACCAGTGTGACGATTCGTTCCATGAGTTAAATGGAGAGTGGAGACAAATCCGGAAAGAAATATCAAAGTGCGAAACAATTGTACTCGATTGCTGCTTTATTATAAGTATGTGTACATAGAATCAAAAGTGTGTTATTTGTTCTTTATCTCACCAGTGGTTCCTAACTGATCTGTAATTGATATATTCTGAAAGGTATCCCTATGAGTGAGCATTCTAGTGCCGCTACTTAGCTGATTTAATATAAACTATAACAGCATCAGGCCTGCCAATATGTATTGGTTGCATGAGGAAAGTGCCTCGCGCAGGCCTCCGTCACAGGAACATGCATACAGCGCTGAAACTGAGGAGGAGAAATGGCAAAAAGGGCCACTCCAATTCAAACAATGCTAAAGATGAGTAATTATTTGGTTTAGCGATGCACGCTGTTTTACGTGAAGGTGGGGTGGAAGATTTTCGAGGAATTCAATGCCGTCACCTGTGAGTTAATGATTCTGGATTAGTAGTTGCCGCTTTATTTCTGCACGCCTTCTTAATGGTCTAACTTATCATTTAGTGTTTTGGTCTTAATGCAGATTGTAGGCTGCAAGTGGCTTAGTGCTTACTTAACCTGAACGTTAACTTTCCTGGCGAGGATACTCGACGCCCATCTCGGATACCGCCATATAGCATCTCCCCTCAGACCGACAGCGTGCACATGTTGTCTGGTAGTAGGTTTAGAACCGATGAGCGACCCCTCCACATACCGCAGCACAACGACAAATAACAAGACAAGGACACGTCACATTACACACGCATTTAAAAGCACCTATTTATTTACAGTATGTAGAAAGAAACATATGTCCAACTATGGTGCCCTTGCTGTGAAGGCGTGGAGGGTTCGAAGGCTGATCCCAGTCATCTTTGAGTTAGGAGGCGATCTGTGTCCTTATCCGTCACCTAGCATCTCGAGAGCGGACCATGTGAGATCCGCTCCCTCGAGCTAACGTTTACCTAGTTTAGGATTAAGGAACGTTGCCCACAATAATTCACTGCTGGGTCTGGCTACACTAATTATATCTTCGCAGTGATGCCTATTTCGGCAAAAAGGCTTAGCTAACAACTATGCGAGGATACAGAGGGGAGTGAGTGGTCATCGACGCATTGATACTGACCGCCACGAAACCCCACTAGTTTTTTTAAGTCAGCCCTACTTAATGCAGCAGAGGGAGGTCCGGAAAAGTAATAGGCCAGATGGCCGGACAAGCGTAGGAAGAGACAGCTACTCGTATATAAGATTTAGGAGGCCTTAAGTAGGTGACCAGTTATTGAAATTGCTGGTGCGCATGGATGACGGGGCCGCAGCACTCGGGAAACAGGTTTTACATAAAACAGTCTCCTTCATGTGAGTAGTTGTCCCTAGCTACCTTTAACCTATCTTATCAAGCTATCATAGTTATGTTTAGCAGCCGCCTACCGTGCTAACGGTGTAAGAAAAAGTGAAAAAGTGCTGTTCTGGGGAGAGACACGGCGGTGTGTGTGTTGATTCAGTATAGTGTAACCTAAGCGAAGAGCGGTCCAAGTATTTTTTTTCAAGAATAATAATAACTAACTACTAACTAGTACACTAAGACGGCTACTGCCGCATTACGAGTGTATACGGGGCAATGGACAACAAGGCTGTGTCCGACCCTGAGGTGCCTGTTAGTCATCGACACGTATTAAATTAAAATAAGTATATACAGTACAAATAGTAATGGTAATGCATCCGACCTTATGGTACATTTTAGTCATCGGTAAGTGAGAAAATGAAAGTAATTGCATGTAATGTATGTGATGCACTTATTAGACATCAGTGTAGAGTTCAATAAGCGTCAGCTGTTGTTGATGCGTCACAAACGTGTGGCGCAAGCTGGCGCGATTATGTAGTAGCTTCTTGGCGGTTGGCCGCAGGCTTCTAACTGATGCGGCTCATACTCAGGAATAGTGAAGAATAAAGGCATTTCTGATGGCTCATAGACATCCGCACCATGTGTATTTCACCGTACTTGGTGCAGCTTTGGATGATGCCTTCCTTATAAGGGCTTGTAGATATATAATGCAGGATTCATGACGGGCGGCACAAGACGGTCCGTGTCACTTAGCTCGTGCGGCGCATAAAGCAATGTCCTTATCTGGACTGCGGTCAAAACAGTCAAAACAGTAAACTGGATCACTATACTCATTTCTCGTCACCACTATTTCGACGTCGTACAGCAGATCTGGCGAGATGTCAACAAACACCAACCGTCTTATATAAATGGATTACTTACGCACACTCCCACCCCCCTCTCCCCACCGCACCCCTCCCCACACCTGTGATATCTTTTTCGGGAGTATACAAAAATGTAACTTGCGGTGCGGGGTGTGATTGTCCTTAGGGGAAGCTGCCTGATCTGTGTGTGGGTGTAAATTGCAGGACGTGAGCTCTACGCAGTTAGCACTTGGTTCGTTCCCACTTGTACCGGACCCACCCCCGACTGTATGTCGATCGAAGTTTGAGAGCTCCTTTTATACTATGCACCAGCGAGACCTGCCCAATCAACGCATGCGTTATATACGAGGTACGGCCGCTGAACACGTAATTCCTGGCCTTCACCCCACCAACACCTGCTCTATCACGATGTCGCTTTTAGTTGGAGCTACCAAGAAAAGCGAGGATGGGCCTATTTAACCGATTTAGGGTAACAGGCAAAGTATATACATAAGTTGCCATTCGCCACATGATAACACGCGTATGTAGACGATCTCTCATGGCCGTGCATGCGCAACGAGCAATCTCACGGACTCCGTTATTCTGAGCCTCTATTATGTGGCTATACGCGCTTATTTTAGGCTACCCAGGTGGGGCGGGGAGAACCTTGGTGCATCCCAGATCGGGCCGTTCCATACCCAGATAGACTGGACCGCTCTGTACCCGACAGGGTGATCCGCGCTACAACATATTAAGGATATCTAGGTTATAATTAGTTAGATGCGTAGCTTAATGTATTTCTGTAATTCACCATCATGCATTGCGTTTCATATTCACACAGTATGACACATAATCAGCGATTTCAATGTCCATCAGTTATCATTAACAGTAACGGATTATAATGGAGACAGCAGGTCTGTTTGCCCCAACCACAGATCTAGACAAGCACCCCCACCACCCTCCCACCCCCGTGTTCTATCAATAATATTATTGAGTGAACAAAATATGTATTTTAAAGTGTCTGATTTCACAGACGTAGCATGGAATGGAAATTCATTACAGCCTGTGTTTGGTTGTGTTAGTGTCTGTTATAATTATTTCATAATTATTCTTTAGCAATGGGTTCCATTTTCTTGTTTGAGTTTTCTGATGAGGAATGATGCTATTTTATCTATGCCAATCTGTAGTGGCGAGCAAAAATCCAGCCATGTGCGGCTATGCGTTGTATTAAATGTGTCCAGTCGGATCGTATGACGTTATGATTTTAGGCGTATAAGCATGTGTATCCATGCAGTATTGTTTCAGTAGTATTCTTTGTAATGAATTCTATTTTTTGTTCGAGACTTTCTGATATTCTAGGGGTCAAAAGGTTCATGGTTGTATTGCAGTTTAATACTATTTATCATCTTCTAAATATTCTCAGATGACATCTACTGCTTTACCAGATTGACATATGGTCCGTTAGTTGGGTGTTAAAGTACTCATTTTAGCCCTGTGATATCATGTTTGTTCACTCACATTTCCGAGTCTGTCCCGTTTTAACCATATAATGACTAAATTTGGTCAGGAATATACAAATATTTGCTTATGAACTGTAAATGTATATGTCAGTGCAATACGATTTTCTTAAACTGTCACTGCAAACCAGTCATTTCAGTCGTACATTTTCAAAGATAGTCTTCTATTTGCCTGGAGATGGGCATCCCTCAAGGGCAGTGCCGAAGGCCGGTTTCAACCGACTTCGTCATGAAATGGCTAATAATTGACGATTCTTAAATAGTAAAGCCATACTATTCGTACAATGTGTCGGACTGGTAAGCGTTCAAGACGGAGGAAATAGAGGAATTTATGCCGTAATTCATTATAACGTAATCCTACATGCCACGTAGTTGATTATGACGTCATATGATGGAAAGATAAATAGAGAATATCAATTACGACTGGCTTCGCGTACAGGAAAGGGGTGCATGTTTGGGGGAGTTATATGTTGATCTACCTGTCGCCCTGTCTGTTAGCCTTACCAACAACTGTTTTGAGATTCCTGACAAACCCTACGTTGCAACTATGGCGTATCACTCTGTCTTTATGTAGTTGATTACTATTGTAATTAACTAATTTGTATTATTGGTTTTTTTTGCATAGACCTACTTGTACACAAACACCATTGGGAACTCCACAATCTATGTCTCGGAAGCCATGCTCGCATAGCAGCCAGAAAACACGGCCTCGAGCTAGACAACTGTCGCAATTTGATAGATGTTGTTCTTATTTTAGTGTGCTTCTCAACGGGATTGATGGCTAATAATAGAATCCTGTTTCAGGCAAACAGTGAGTGTATGCTGGAAATGGATGGCTATTGAAGAGCACGGCATAGTATGTTTGAGAGAAAATCAATTAAATTA
Organism: Chaetoderma sp. LZ-2023a; assembly: GCA_034401795.1. Lineage (NCBI taxonomy): Eukaryota > Metazoa > Mollusca > Caudofoveata > Chaetodermatida > Chaetodermatidae > Chaetoderma > Chaetoderma sp. LZ-2023a. The sequence goes on from CM067367.1 coordinate 73,986,383, forward strand.
CGAGATTTAACAAATGGTCCACACTTGTTACACACGTATCCATCTCTTGACGTAGTCAACAGCACCATTTCGGTAGGTCTAAGCATTGCCGAGAAGTGCACACATAGAAGTACATATACATCCCATCTCATACATTTGCGTACAGTGATGCACTAAGAGGTACAACCGCACACGCACATGCAACCCCAAACACACTCATACAAGCAGACATGCATGTGCGCGCGCGCACGCACGCACAGACACACACGCACGCACGCTCGCACGCACGCACACGCACACGCACGCACCCAGTTTCAGAATATAATCACATGTGCGGCAATTGATTTCTAATATCGTAATTTATACATGATCAACATAACTGCATACAGAAATAGTACACAATTAGACAGTTCAGTATTTTATCAATAGCGTAGTTTCTTGTTAATCATCAGTTAACAATTCGCAGCACCAGACTGCACGTCATATGTGTGCATACGATGCCTCTAAAGGGACAACCTGTGAAAAGTTCAAAGAGCTGAACAGCGAACGGCACTTACAGGTAACACATACCATGCGGGCATGCAGGTAATCATCGTGCTACTGCAAAAGGTTGTCTGTTGTTGAACATAGTGGTAACGAAAGCCGTCGCTGCCATACACAACACCATCCAGTGCCTGTAACATTCTCAATTAAGCCCCCTTTAGTATGACAACATGCATATGGGCATGACCATTCAGCAGGAAGGTGTTCATATTAACGACGGTAATTGCGTATGTGGCGATTTGCAAGTTAAATTATATTGTGTCAGCTGGGTATTGACGATATTGACGGAAATGAAATTAGAGACATGGAAAAACACTGCGAAATGTGTAATCAATATTTCACTACTGTTGCCGTTAATCTAGCAAATTCCATAACTACACACTCCCGCGCAATATCAAGTGACCTTAAAACGTACGTTAGAAATAAAGTCCCAAGCGAAATTAAATTCAAAATCTCGAGAATAACAGTAAATTACGTCTACGATAAACTTAGCCGCCTAAAAAACCAAATAAGTATGCCGGGTTTGACGGGCTGAATGCACATTTCCTCAAATTAGCAGCACCAGTCACGGCGCCATCAATAACATGTATTATTAATATAAGCATCGATACGGGCGTGTTTCCGACAGTGTGGAAGTGCGCAAAGGTAAACCCGTTATTCAAATCAGACAACAAAGGAGATATTAGTAATTATAGACCCATATCTATTTTACCGATTCTGTCCAAAATTATTGAACGACATGTTCACAATCATTTGTACACATTTCTAGGTAATTATGATTTACTGAATGACGCGCAGTCAGGATTCAGGCCAAAACATTCATGCGAGACTGCATTACTAAAATTAGTAGAAAAACGGCGATTTGCAATAGATAATGGAGATTTTAAGAAAGAATTCGACACAGTTAATCATAGTATATTGTTAGAAAAGTTAGGCATTTATAAATTTGATTCGTTAACGCTAAAGTGGTTTTCATCTTATTTATAAAATAGATATCAATATGTGGCCATTTCTGATAAGGTGTCTGATCATTTACCGGTAAGTGTACGTGTACCGCAAGGTTCGTTGTTGGGACCACTCTTGTTTATATTATATGCAAACGATCTTCATATGGGTGTAAATAGTAAGATTAACATGTATTGTGATGATACGACTATGCACTGTAATTTTGCCAGCTTGCCAAAGATAAAAGAACAACTAACTTCTGATATGGCTTTGATACAGAATTGGTGTCAAAATAATAAAATGGTTGTAAATACGGAGAAAACTAAACTATTAATCATAAGCATTGCAAACAAACGAAGGCAGATTAACCATGAAGAAATGAAGATACCGATGTATAATGGCGGGTTAGAAATAGTAAATGAAGCAAAACTTGTAGGCTTATATATTAATGACAACCTTTCATGGCAACAGCACATTAGCACACTTTGTAACAAGATCGCTTCACTTATTTATATGCTAAAGAAAAATAAGAAATATATGAATGTTGGAGAACGAAACCTGTTTTATAAGGCATATATCCTTTCCCATATAGATTACTGTTGTCTTGTGTATTATGCCGGTACTCCCACATTGCTAAATAAGCTTGAAAAATTACAAAAACGTGCAGCTAGAATATTATTAGAAATATCCTATAGGACCCCATCACAAGAAATATACAAAACATTGAACTGGACAACATTAACTCGGAGAATGTCAATCAAGGCCAATATCATGACATATAAATCATTAAACGGCCTTGCACCTATCTACATGAAAGACATGTGTACATTGGTAGAAGACACGCATTCTCGACAGTTTACGGTCGAAGACGAACAGTCTATTAAAGCCTCCAAAAATAAGAACATATTACGGGAGATACAGTTTCACATACATGGCAACGCAAATGTGGAATTCTGTACCAATTAATACTAAGCATTCGTCAACACTTAGGGCATTCACATCAAACATACAAGATAGATGAACATCAAATAATAATAATACAAATAATAATAATAATAATAATAATACAAATAATAATAATAATAATAAAAAATAATAATAATATGTTCTTCTTCGTTTCATTGCCACATCTGCCTTGGAGATACAGTTTTGGTCCTCTGAAGAGACGAAAACGCTTTGGGATTCACAATGGTCTTAGACACGTGCCAGGTTTTCCTTTGGGACAATTATAATACGATAATTAAGGGCTAGGATGAAAAATTACTTTTACTATTACAATCGCTACTACTACTACTACTACTACTACTACTACTACTACTACTACTACTACTACTACTACTACTACTACTACTACTACTACTACCACTACTACTACTACTACTACCGCTACCGCTACCGCTACCGCTACCGCTACCGCTACCGCTTCTAGTGCTACTGCTACTGCTACTGCTAATACTGCTACTGCTACTACTGCTACTGCTACTGCTACTGCTGCTACTACTGCTACTACAACCACCGCCGCCGGCGCCGCCGCCGCTGCCGCCGCAGCCGCCAAACGCCGCCGCCGCCGCTGTTGCTGCCACTACTACTACTGCTGCATCTACTGCTACTACTGCTACTACTACTGCTGCTGCTGCTACTACTACTACTACTACTACTCCTACTACTACTACTACTACTACTACTACTACTACTACTGCTGCTACTACTACTACTACTGCTACTACCTCTGCCACTACTACTACTACTACTACTACTACTACTACTACTACTACGACTACTACTTCTACCGAATCAGAGAATTATGAATATTACACACATGTAATTATTACTGTACTGCAAATACTCTACCACCACAGTCGTTATGTACATGTATATAAAGTGAACTTGAACATGTATGATTTAATAAATATTCTGTTTAATATTTTGGGGCTAATATGACTGGACGCTGGACGCTGCATTAGGTAACTACAGCGTCCGGTCAAATTAGTTTCCCAAAAAAGTTCAATAGCTTACCTTTACCTTGAAGAGACTCGCAACTAGTATAAGTCTGCGTCTGCCTCCCTACATGTCTGCCTGCCTGCCTTCCTGTCTGCCTGCCTGCCCGCCCGCCCGTCTGCGTATCTCAGTGAGTGCGAGCGTGTAAATGCAAGTATTGTACATATTGTGGATATCGGATTGTCGTACGGGGAGTCATGACCCCGGGGACATCTTATATTTGCAGGGATGGCCCAGTGAAATTATTGTATTTGTGAATACCAGATGAGTTAATGAACGGATAACTGGATGCATCAATAGGGAGTCGATGCGAAACTGACGCGAAACTATAGCCGAAATATTGAGTGAAATTGGATAGAATGGAGAAGGACCTAGGGTTGTGAGTTGATGGTATCTGGCGGTAATTAAAAGATGAAAGTTGTTGCTGTAGCAGCGGCACAACCGTTTATAGTATTCAGCAGAAGTTATGACCAATAGTTTCCAAATAGTCAAGCAGGAGCGTCGGTAGGGTACTACGGACAGAGTACAGGTAGCATAAGCTGGATGACTCATAGAAATGACGTAGCGACCGACTTACCGTGGGACCGTGATAACGGTAACCGAGTTTCTGTAAAAGCGACCAACAGCACCAGATGTTGGTGAGTCAGGCGGGCCATATGGTCACTACGTCACAGCACCCTTGTAGAATGCAGGCGCAAGCCTAATGAGCAAGGGGCCGGACATGGACGTGGTAACGTCCGGCGCCAGGTAGAGTAGAAAACGAGACGAAAAACTGACAGAGGACGTCCGTCAAGTAAGCCATTAAGCTTGAGATTAGGAATGGTTGCCAAAGCAAAATCCATTATTGAGACCGAAATCCGACAGATCCCATCACTCAAGTACTGCTTTGCCAATGTTCAGGTATATCTTCGGAGTACGCGAATGGCCGGAATGGATTGGTCAAAAGTTTTATAAGAGTAGTAAGCAAAACGAGGCAAAGCGGGGGCTCCAAGGGTGGGGTGTAACAACCCGAACACGACCGTGACATGGCGAAGCAGTACATAAGGGGAACTTTCAAATTTGGTCAGGAGTCCGAAAATGATTGCGCTTGGGTAAACCTAGCCTCGAATTCGTATAGTTCTGTGGAACTGAATTTGTCGAAATTCACACAAGTTCTTGGTGAATGACTTTAAGTAGCCAAGAACAGTTTTTGATAAAAGTGATTTAGCGAATCGTGAAAAGCAACTTTTAGATGGTAGAGTAACCAGTATTCGTATTGAACAAAAGTCAGTACTTCTTTGCTCAAAGTATTTTGGTGGTAGTATAAGCCACTCATAGTTGATAGGGAGATATATCGGTGGTAGTATAAGCCACCTATAATTGATAGTGAAGTATATATAGTAAGATTAGTAAAATAAAATCATCACTTCGATATCCTCGAAGCAAGAGTTTGAGTTATTGCATAATTCTGGAAGCGACGGAAGACCACCGTCACGAACCACCGACTTCTATACCAGTCAGATCAGGCCCAGATACGAACATAAATATCGTGATTCTCATCTACACACGAGGCGAGCTCGTATCGACCACTTTCCTTGTCGGTAAGACCGGTTGTCGCAGCAACCACACATACAGGCCTTACCGCCGTGGGAAGCGAAGCGTTAAGAAACTTCAGTTAGATAATAGAAAACTTCAGTGGCTCCGTCTGTCAGGATTTATGTTTCCAGGATTGGACAAACTGTGAAAACCGTGAGTAAAAAGTTGTATGGCCCAAGCACTGAGAGAGCGACCCGCCAACGTGGTATTGAGAGGCCTCGCGGACCGGGTGAAGGTTTTTATAGAGAGGGCCCAGTCAACAGAGACAACGAGGGTCATCCAACATAGAGAGTATAGCGACAGCACCATAATTAAAATAACGACTGAAATAGACTGTCCTGAGCAACCAAGACTAGCAAAGGTTGTTATTACATTAGAATATCGCTAGCGAAATGGCAAACCCGCAAGAACCCCCAAGCGTGACCCTGCCTGGCATCGATCGACGTGTCGAGCTACGTCCTGAGACCGTGGCGGCCATGCAGGCAATGGGGACGGCGATGGCCGGGGCGATCGTCGAAAGCAGCGACCGCCGAGAAAATGAGCGGGTGTACCGGAAGGAGATCCGGGACACGATTTACCGCATATAACCCTGCGACGGAGTAGTGCCGGAGGAGGTGAGAACCTTCCTCGACGAAACCAGGCGAGCATGGGTCGCTAATGAAGGACGGCTAGAGGGCGTACCAGCCTACATCATCACGCGAGCGGCACGAGGGCAACTGTCCAGAGCCATAGATGGATTTCTCGTGGGAAAAGTAAGGGAGAATATCACTTACGAAGAATTCCACGAGTATATAACACTGAACTTCATCTCAGCAAACGAAGGAGAACGGATCAAGTATGATCTGGAGGGTGTACGACAAAGGCGGAATGAAACCATCATAACGTTTAACAGACGTTATAGGGAGCTGAGCGCCCGGGCTTACCCTGTCGAGAACATCGACAACAGGAGGACCATCTTGGGGATTTACCTCAAGGGACTATCTGATCATCGTCTCAGCAAAAGGATTGTCCGCAAGAAGGCCACCACCCTGGCCCGTGCTATTGAGATTGCAGAGGAAGAGGCCACCTGTGACGACCTGCTCCAGGCCATGCAAATCAACGAACGACGAGAACAGGGCATGGAGGTAAACGTAGTGGGTCCCGGGGAGGAAAAGGAGATCTGGAGCGTGGTTAGCACGCTAAAGAAACAGATTGCTCAACAGAATAGAATGGTTGAGCAATTGTGTGGGTTGGTGAGCGACTTACAGCTAGAGCGGCAGACAGCGACTGGGGCCGCCAAGCCCGAGAAGAGAACCCCACCGCTAGCAAAACCACGTACACCACCGTCGCCCCGACCAGTTAGGGCGGGAAAAGACTTACGAAACATCACCTGCTATAACTGTGGCCGGGTCGGCCATTATAAGAGTGACTGCCGTCAGACAGTGCAACCGTCCGCACGACGACTACAACCGCGACCACAGCCCCGACCACAACGGCCACCCATGACATGTTTTACATGTGGCCGAGAAGGACATACGGCCCAGAATTGTTTTGGGACGTATATGAGTCAATATCAAAATCTGCAGGTATTTTGGGTCAGTAAAACAAAGAAATTTATTTACTTAAAGAACAAATTTTATTAAGTATCTCAATTGAATGATCAAAGTAGATGCCAGAAAACATAAAATGGCAGCTTAACATAATCCCTTTTAAATAATTACTGGTGCCTTACTATTGTGAGCATGTGGATTTTGTCCATCCTGTAACACAAATGTATTTTGAAGCTTAATATGAAAATATAATTAGAATCATTTCGTTCTTAATGCCTAAAAGTCCAAACAACTACAATTTTGTGATTTATGTAGACAAAATTGGTATGAGTGAACATAATTTTAGTTAATTCAAGTATTATGCAACACATTTATGTAAAGTGCATTTGACTTGGATTGGGTTTTCTGATTTCTAAGTGACTTGCTGTCATAGTGGTAAACACTTGTTTGTTAAAATAATGATTTGTTATTGCAATGCGATCTCCGTTCCAGATTAGCCCAGAGGAATATTATATTTGTGTATTTTGGAGGAGGAAGCTTTATAACAGGAAGGACAATTGTGTTACAGGAAGGACATGTTTTTGCAACAGGACAGACTTTCGCCCATAGGTCGTTGAATTTGCTCTTGGGATTTGTAGTACTGCTGTAGGATTACTGCATTTAGGAATGTAGAACACTGAAGTTGTCATTTCACACAGAATATATTGTAAAACACATTTGTAAACATAATTCCTACTATATCATTTCCCACATGCGTAACAGGAAAGACAGTCACACGTAACAGGAAAGAAACAGAAAACATGAAATTCATCTAATATATCATATATCAATTATCTTTGGTAATCTGGTATTGTAATGAATTAATTTTACACAACATAGACAGATTCACTGCATGACATATTTCAACCTTTTTGGCCTCATAATGTGCAGGCAGTCGCTGAACCTATAACCAATGGCTTACAAGACAGACTCGTTTCATTTAGGCACAGCTACCCATGATGGACTAATGGCAAAGCAGTGACAATTATGCGAATATATTGCAAAAAATTACTCCTAGCCTGAATGCATTTTATAGCTAGCCCATGTGATACGTGTAGCATAGATATAATGAGTCTGATAATAATAATAATAATAATAATCCTAGGTCCTGTGTTGAATTCTGCCTGCGCCTGATAAACCCCAAAAGGCAGAAACCGGTCTTGCAGTAGATGAGACAATGGTGTGTAAATTAATGCATCTCACACATTATCTTCTTCCAAACAATTAACTTGCATGTTCAATATAGAGGATTGAGCAAATCAGAACCTGAATTATTAATTACGTTTTGTTACAGCTTCCCAAACCTTAACTTGTACCTGAAATTGTGAATCTGAACCAGGCATTTTGTAAGGAAGGATAATTGCTACCACACTGTCTTTGTCATACCAGCACATGTCCCTGTTATTTTTAGACCAATAGAAACAGTTTTTGTTACCTCTGCCTACTGTGCGCATGCACTCAACATACAAATCGGTTTCATCCGCTTCCTCAACAAAGCCAGGATAAAGCTTTCCTTCATACTTTACAACAACATACTTCCCAACACATTTTGCAAATTCTGCACCGTCTTTCAATATTGTTTTCACACACTGACCGACGTCATCAATGACAGGTATTCCATTCTGATCCACACCTTGAGTAGTTTTCACATCATCAGGGCACTTGCTACCACTTGCAGCCATGTCTCTCATGTTATCCTGCTTCATCAAATCATTCACAAACACATCATATTGCCCCCGTGCATCACAACCATTCACTCCAACCTGATCTACTTCTTCTTCAATGGTCATGATGCTCACATCGTTAGCTTTCAAACTATCTTGTTCAATCATTTTAATTGCATGTCTAGTAATAACATCTTGATCTATGACATTATCTGTAACCAAGGAACACTCCTCTCTAATACCGCTAGCATGCATCCCATCTTTCTCCATCATACCATCAGTGGCCACACCATCGTCACTTTGCTCAATCACCACATCAGCCTGAATACTATCACTCTCTATTACATCATTAACAATCACACCACCATGCTCAGCCAGGTCATTACTTGCCTCAACCCGACACCCTTGCTCTAACATTTCATTTGCAATCACGACATCTTTCTCAATGACGCCCCTAACAACTACGTCATCTTGCGCAATCATATCACTAACAACTACATCATCTTTCTCAATCATATCACTAGCAACTACGTCATCTTTCTCAATCACATCACTAATAACTACGTTATCTTTCTCAATCACATCACCAGCGAGCATTTCGAGTATACACTCCATCGCATCATCAACACTCATGTCTTGCTCACTCATTGCATTTGCATCTGCACCCATACCATGATGCTCTATCAGGTCATTCATAACCAAGTGGTCCGTCTTCACTATAGCGTTAACAACCATGCCACCGTTTTCTATCATATCACCAACAGCACTACAATCATTCTGAATCTCGTCACTAACAATCGACGTTTCTTGCTCACTCATGACATTAAGACTTGCACCATTAACAGATTCCCAAATACTGTGATCAATTTCAAACTGCGCTCCAGGGCCTTGTATCGTCATAGGAGGGGGAATGATTGCGACAATATTCTCTTTGCCATACCAACATTTATCTTTCTTTTTCTTTGGCCAGTAGAAACAGTTTTTGCTCCCTTTGCCTATTATATGCATGCATTCAACATACACATCATCTTCATCCGCATCCTCAACATACCCAGGGTAAAACTTATGCTCATATGTTACAATAACATGCTTTCCAATACAACTGTGTGGTTCTGGGATATTATTATAGTTAGCAGTGTACTGTGAGGCAGGAATAGGTTGATATGAACTAATTTCAATATGGGTGTTTACAATCTCTCTTTGAATACCATCACCACAAGAACCAACTATTTCATTTCTAGAGCCATTGTCATCTTCACCATGATCAGTATTATGTTCAGATGTTTCTGCATGTGTTACCTCTGTGAATTGGGTACGCTTTAATGCATGTTCTGTACACTCATTTGGTTGGATACAATAACAACTTACATCTCTATAAGACATTTTGCCCTTGGAGCATGTAATTACCTGGTGTATTCTCATGGTTCCAGGAACTGGGTGTAATTTTTGTTTTTCCAAATTTTGTTGAACCAAGATAATTTCATTCTCACTAATCACTTTTGTATCAGTTTGGCTATTTTTCATCATTTGACTAAATGCATTTGCAGAAAGAATGTTATTGCCATATTTTACCCTCTGGTCTGCATTCCTTTTCACTGCCCCACCCACAGCATCTGGGACACCCTTCCCGTGACCTGCTTCGAAAAAGTTCCAGATGGCGGAATTAAACCCCATTTTATGAATCTTGGTAGTGAGTAAAAAGAAATTAGCCTTTTGTCGATATTGGCTTGTAGGCACATCACTGAAAAATTCGATTCTACGGACAGCTGGCTTATGTTTTCTTATATCAGTCAAAATTGGTTTCAAATGTGCCCAGATAGCTGCGGGACCATGGTATATACTATCGGATACAGTGCAAAAGGTTTGTTGTATGGTTTTGCCAATATAATATATTCCAGTATGCAAGGATAATTGTTTCTTGGAAGCCCCAAAGTGCATGGCGTGGACCTCTGAGGCCATTTTGCAGACATAATTTTCCGAAAAGTCCACATGAATTAAACACTCGTTTTCTTCCAATGACTCTTTCCTCTCCTTATAATACGTAAACTGGTTTGTTCGCATGAACATGTGCCGCTTATAATTCGAAATCTGTGTTTGCAATTCACTGACCAACTGTGAAATGTCCCCTGTCTTTAATTCTCTTAGAGTAACAGTAACCTCCTTTTCTTCTGTCTTTGATCCAATGTTGCCCATAACTCGGGTTTCTTTCTTAGTCTTCCACTGTTGCCAGGTTAATATCAAAGCTGGGTCAATTTCCTTAATTATCACGGCTTTATCTTTACATTTCTTACAAATTCCGTACATGCAATCTTTAGAAGTTGTGTCACAAACAACGGTTTTAACGACATCATCCACGTGATTTGTGGCTATTGCCCCTGCCTTCTTTAATGATATGATCAGGTAATTGATGTTTTCACATATTTTACACAGACATGTGTTCCTGTCGCTCGCATTAGGATAAACCACCCAAAATGGACGAAGCCTACAGAACGTGGTGTAGCTAAGTTTTGAAGATGTTTCATTTGTATATTTCAAATGTAGGTTTCGTAGAGTGTCATTTAATAGTCTGCGCTGTTTTTTCAGTTGTTTTAGAGTGATTGTGTTTTTAATTCCAGTGGTAATCCTGGAAATGTCATCTCTTAAATAGAACTCTCTCACTTGCTGGTATACTCTAGCCGACAGACATGTTTTCACACCCGTTTTGTCCCTGATTTTCACTCCGCATAGTTTGTATGCATGCGATTTGAGTATATTTACGCAGAATAGACGCAGCCAGAAGTTTGGAAATACTCTGTCCGTTAGCTCACTTGTTTTTGTACGACTCTCTTATCTGATCAACAAGTGCATTATGGAAAATAAGTGTTCTATTAACCACTTTCTTGGAAAAATTTCTTAAAAGACGCCGAGCTTTGGTCCTTGGCATGTCATTGCAAGATACTTTCTGTTTGTGCTTTTCTCGAGTCCACCTTTTCTTATACAATTCCACTTTCCATTTCTGGAAAGCAAGTTGTTGCATTAGCGTTTTGTTATCGCGGTAACATTTAGCATCCTCTCGGGCTTTCCGTTTCAAACTTTGAGCTTTCTGTCGAGATGGTCCCACTCGCTCAACATGCTCGGGTTCTTGATTCATTGCATCTGGTGAACAGGGCGGTGTTTGAAGAAGTAGCTGTTTCACATCCTATTGCCATTTGCGAATTTTCTGTTTCTGTTTTCGCCATTGTTTTCTCACTTTCAAACACTCTCTATCCGTCATGTCTTTCACCAGTTTCTTCCTTCCAAGCTCTTTATCGGCCTTATATTTTTGCTGTTCCTTTTCTAAGTATGCTCATCGACGTGCAGCGTCAGCATCACGTTTTTCTCGGTATTTCCGCTGTCTTTCCGCATTTGAGATCGCCATTTACCTGCCAAAATATTTTAATGTTATTAAAAATATTAGCAACGACAAGAATCATGAGAATGACGACTTGTGTCTCTCCTGTAACGGTGATATGTGCCCATTGATTATTACCCATACAATCTTAGTCTAATGTGTGTGTGGTTGTGTGCGTAAGAATGTGTGTGCATGCGTGTGTATCCATGCATCAAATCAATAGGATTTCCTTGAATCTTTGTATGATCAGGGAGAATCTGTCCCTCCTGTTACAAATCGTGTCTTTCCTGTGACGGTGATAATGTCCATTGAACATTACATTATGATCATAGTGTAATATGACATCGACGACATCACATGTTATGTTTATACATACTTATCTAATATCTTGTTAGGATTTGTTGCAAAATATTGCATACTTCGAATAATATTGCGATGTTGGTCATATTTAGTATATCCTGTTACAAAAACAGTCAATCCTGTAACATAATATTGCGCAACAGGAGGGATTGTTACAGGAAGGACCAATCAAGAATTATGTTGAAATAAATTAATGAGTGCTCCCTAAAAAAGAAATGAACACGTGCATGTGGTATTGTATCAACTTCATCTTCCAAGAATTCTATTATTGCTAAATGTAACTTTTGAGTTTAATAAAATACACCCGTAACAGCAAAGACATGCAAAAAGTATACTAGATCAAGTTAACTTACCAATCCTTTGCTGCAGCCTCCTTGTTCTTGTTAAACTTGATAAAAATGGTTTTATTACCAAACCTGATATTACGCGGTTGTATAGACAAAATTTGCATAAATAACAACAGAGGGAGTAATTAGTATTTTACATATTTGTGTATGTGTAACAGGATGGACCTAAATATGTGGGACGGTGGCATAAAATGAGATTTTCTAAATTCCACCACGGTATTGTATTTCCTAAAGACTCTGTGCTAGAGTTAGGCTTATATACCGTAGATATAGGACAGAAATTAGCTGTCAAAACCACCAGACATATTAATTTCTCACTACTATATTGTAGCAGACTGTACTGGGGACATTGAAAATATGCAACAGTGCAAGCGTTTGGGCAGTTCTTAGATGCAAACCTGATGGAGCTATCACCTTTTTTCCTTCTATTTATGTGCATGGCGTAGCATACTAGTATTAAGTGAAAGAAAATATAGCAATTTATATATATTTTTGACGTTTGTGCCCAGGGACAGGAATACCTGCAAATTTTGATATTGCCTCATATGAGCCGGCAGGCGACTCCTGCCGTAACAATAAAATGTTTTGGGTGTGGCAAAGACGGCCACTACATAAGAGACTGTCCGCTGCAGAATGGTCCTGCCGGGACCCAACAAAAGGGTCCGGCTAACCGCGGGGCAATCAAGCGTCCCCGCATCGACGACATGGAAATCGACGCGGTGAACGACCGACAGACGGACATACGAACGACGCCACGAGAATGTTCAAGAAACAATCGAATGGACATGAACAATGCTCGACGTAACCAGTACGAATATGAAGACCGTGATGGGTTCGTATTGACCGGAGAAGGGACGGATGCACAGGGCCGTTATTCATACGGTGCCGCACAGGACGCATCCTCCCGGGAAAATAGCTACGCCGAAGTTGTTAGTGGCCGAAGGAGCCCGGGAAACGACGACGGAGAGAGCCGTTGGTGAAAGCACCGACCGAGCGGTTCTTAATCCGTCTAAAAATGGATAAAGACGGTCCATCGGATCAGGGTAAGTACCTGCATGCCTTAGTGGATACTGGTGCTAGCACATCCTTGATTCGTAAGGATATATGGCGTAGCATGTTGAATGCTAGGCCATTGAAAAGAGCAAGAACGCTCTTGGCTGTAAATGGTTCCCCGATAAAGTTGTTGGGGGAGACACAAGTAAAATTCAAGAACGCCCGACCCATCCCTAGTACGATTGTGGCCAGAATGAGGCATGAATGTTTACTTGGAGCGGATGCTTTGCACCTGGGAAATGCAAAGATTGACTATCGGGCCAAAATTGTAGTATGGTTTGGCCAGATATATCCCTTTGAATATCCGCATAGAGAACAGACAAATTATGTCTATGCAAGCTGTAAGGAAACGACCGGATATAAAAATATCGACAAAGTCATGGCGGACTTTGCAGATATTTTTGATACGGCTCGTCCAAACACTTTAGGATTGGTTCCCAAAGTCAAGTGTACGGTACCGACAGGGGATGCCTATCCTATTAGGCAGAAAGCGTACCGTCTACCGCTGGCCAAGCAGTATATAGTCAAGAATCAAGTGGCTGAAATGCTGGCAGCGGGCGTCATAAGACCATCGTCATCGCCATGGGCGTCGCCCATTACGTTGGTCCCTAAAAAGGACGGGGGGACTAGATTTTGTGTCGACTACAGAAAGTTGAATTCTGTGTGCAAGAAGGATAGTTATCCACTGCCAAACATAGCCGATATTTTTGATTCGATGTGCGGCGCAACGATATTTTCGACTATGGACTTGAAGTCTGGCTATTGGCAGATACCAATGGACAGCCAAGACATAGAGAAAACAGCGTTCGTTTGTAGTGAAGGCTTGTTCGACTTTGTTCGGATGCCGTTCGGTTTTGCGAACTCAGGTGCCGTATTTCAGAGGGCAATGAACGATATTTTCCGAGAATTCGTGGGAAAATATCTGCATGTTTTCGTCGACGATATAGTCATATATTCGAGAAATCCGGCTGAGCATGCACAGCATTTGCGTAAGGTTATGCGTAGAATTCAAGAATATAATTTGCAAGTTAAAAAATCGAAATGCGATTTCGCCCGACCATCAGTTGATTTGTTAGGATATCGTGTTTCAGCACAGGGAGTGGCTCCTCAGGTCCAGAAGGTCAAGGTCATAAGAGAAATGTCACCGCCACGCGACGTGGGTGAGGTGAGAAGTTTCCTGGGCGCTACAGGGTATTACCGCTCTTGTGTGCAAGGCTATGCCGAAATTGCTAAGCCTTTGATAGAATTGACTAAGAAATATAAACGTTTTGAGTGGGGTCAGGAGGAACAGCAAGCGTTTAAGAAATTGCAAAACTTGCTGTGTAGTGAGACGGTTCTCACATATCCGAATTTGAATGCTCCGTATAGGTTGTATACTGATGCGTCTAGCTATGCGATAGGTGCGATACTGGTACAGGTAGATGACAAGGGTATTGAGCGGGTGATTCAGTATGTTAGCTCTACTCTTAAAGACAGTCAGTTGAATTGGCCTGTGATAGAAAAGGAAGCTTATGCGGTAATATATGCGCTAAAGAAGCTTAGGCCTTATCTATTTGGCGCGCAGTTCACCGTGTATACCGACCACAAACCCCTAAAGAGTTTGTTTGTGGGCGAAGTTAAAAACACGAAGGTGCAGCGCTGGGCAGTACTGATTGCCGAGTACGGATGTAAGATTGAATACATCCAAGGCTCTAAGAATATTCGAGCGGACATGTTGTCCAGGTTACGTCGTCCGGTGGAAGTCGCGACGTTAGATACGGGCGACTTTGTAATACCCGATGTCGACGAGGGAGTGTTACCTCACGTCCCTCTAGAAGCGTTCGACGTACCGTGTGACGGATTGTGTGCCGAGCAGACCAAAGAATACCCGGAGTTGTTCAAAAACACACCGGAGGAGTATATGGTCAAGAATGGCATTTTGTATTCTTTAGTTACACCTTCAGCGTTGGACGCTGAGTACCCCAGACTTGTCTTACCTACCCTGTTCCGTGAGAAGGTACTCCGGATGGCTCATGAACGAGCCGGTCACCAAGGTCTGCAGAAGACCATCGGTATAGTAAGAGATTCTTTTGTGTGGACGTCTTTGAGAAAAGACGTGGTTCGTATGATTGAGACATGTACGAAGTGCCAGGTCAACCGACCTGTCACCACCCGACCCAGGTATAGTGAGATGCCCATGGCCAATTATCCGAGTCAGATAATTGGAATGGATTTGATCGGTCCACTGTTAGAATCAAATAAGGGTAACGTGTATATCATGACGGTGATCGATCACTGTTCTGCTTGGGCAGAAGCATATCCGATTGCAGCGAAGACATCTCAAAATGTTGAAGAGAAGTTCTTCAACGAATATGTCGCGCGTCATGGCGTCCCTGAGATTGTAATAACGGATCAAGGTAAAGAATTTTGTTCCAATTCTCTGGAGGAGCGGTTTAAAGAACACGGTATCGACCATAGACGGTCTAGCCCATACCATCCGCAAACCAATGGGCGTACCGAGAGATTCAACCGCACTCTTAAGGAGTTGATACAGAAAGGGGTGAACAACGCCTCGCGGGCGTGGGAAGATGAGTTGGGTGCGGCTTTAACAGCATACCGCAGTACTCGTCATTCGACGACCGGGTATACACCATTTTATTTGACTTATGGGCGACGGGCGAGATTGCCAAAAGCCGTTCCAATCGATGCGTCGCAGGACCTTGGTGAGAGACTGACGTATCTCAACAACGCCTTGCTGCGTGCTCGTGAGGGGACAGCTAGATCTCGAGAGGTTCACCGGGAACAAATTAATAAGCGTGCGAACGCGGGTGAGTTTAAGGTGGGGGATTCGGTGGTCGTCAAAGCTGAAGAGAGGATGAAATTGACCTCTCGCAGCGACCCCGAGTATGAGATCTTCAAAATTAACGGACCTGTGGCCCATGTCCGCCATCAAAGGTCCGGGAGAATGCGTGTGCTTAATATATGTAAGCTGCGCGTAGTCGACTCGGAAATGTGCTGGGACGGGGTGCGACCACGCCCCATTCGTAACCCTACCAAGGGGACGAAAGCTAGCCATCACCCCAGGGCGATGTTGCCCGAGCCAGAACCTATGGTCACCGACGCTGAGACGACACCCCAGGCTCGTAAGAAGCGGCCAGCTTCGGATATGGGGCCAGAGGTGCGTACAGGGGGTAAGAGGGTTGACCGGAAAAGGGTGCAACCCAGTAGGAATCGCAGTCGAAACCATGAGTCACCAAGTGACGTCATCGGAACTCCCAGGCCCATGGTGATTGACGCTCCAGAGGCGGCACCAGAGCTGCTCTCTGAACCAATGGAGATGCTTCCATCGCATCCTTATATGCTGCGCAAGCGCAGACATATACCAGATGACGATTCTGACAGCAAGCAACTCAGGTTAGACTTGAAGCGAAAGCAAGGGTATGGGCGGGAGAACGAATCCGGCAACAAGCGACTCCGGATTGGCGTGATAAACTCCGCCTCTTACGATGACGTGCTATACGCTGATTTCGTCAGTCGTATAAATGCCGTTATTCAGCGGCACAACCGCCGATAGTGTGTATTGTATCGCTATACTGTAACATCGCAAATAGCCAGTACGTAGAATATCATAACAATTGAGACTAAATTTGTTCGCAGATACTAAAATGTATTCGTTTAAATTGTGTATGATGGCGTTGTGGTTTAGCATGGTATCAAGTATATGCAAGGACTCGAGTATACATCGCCTGCCGAACGGCGTCATGATAACTAAGCCGGAGACTGTGTCAGTAATACGGGCCGAATGGACCGTGATAGTATCCATCGACCATCCTTACCTACCCGCGGAGTTCCTGGGACGGTTGGCCCAAATGGCCAGTCTCGCCGCTAGCATGGGTACCAAAACAGCGTTTTTGAGTGGGAACGATATATACGGATTACAGCATCGAATACGGGGGGTAAGAAAAATGGCAAGCCAAACACAGCAAACGATGAGTAGTCGAAACGGCGCTAGGCAGAAGCGAGGGTTATTTAACTTTGTGGGCGACATCGCATCATCGCTGTTCGGTACCGCTACATCTGGGGATATAAACGCCATACGAGATGTAGTGAGGAGGGCGATGACGAAGATGAACAAAGTGGTGCATTTTACCAACCAGTTGACGTCGCACGTCAAATTAGCTTTCCGAGATATTGGTATGAACACGGACCGTATTAACGAGTTAGGCGACAACTTGGCCACTGTTACGGGCAACATGAGCCGAGCGCTCAGGCAGCAGGGGATTCGATTGTTGGAACTCTATGCGCTAGTACGGTTAGGACATGTTATAGACTCGGCTGAACGTGTGGTCTACGACTACCAGAAGGCAGCCGAACGGTTCCATAGGCAAACGGCATCCTTAGAGTTGGGTCGTCTAACGGAGGAACTTTTTAGTCCCGACGATCTGACGTCCGTATCGAAACAGGTTAGTGCGGAATTTAGGCTGATAAGACCGTATCAGTGGTATTACAGAAATGTAGTGGTATATCCATTGTGGCAGGACGAATCGAAACTTCATTATGTGGCGACACTACCGTTGATTGACGGAGGGCAATATATCGAATATGGACTACACTCATGGCCTGAACCACTGGCCAAGACAGGGTACTACATGCAAGTGAGGCTGGCCCGTACCAGCATTGGTCTAGATACCAAGACTGGGTGGTACTTTACCGCATCGGAGTGTCGTGGCGCCAACCCTAGGGTGTGCCAGGGACAACTACGGGTCGACAAGACCCACGTGCCCTGTATTGTGAGCGTACTGACAAATGCGACTGATAGCAACTGTAATATTCAACTAACGAAGTCAAACGTAACCATTAGTAAATTATTTGCCAACGAGAAAATCGGAGTAGTGTTGCAAACGTTCGGCGAGACGGTGGAAATTCATTGCGACGGACGACTGACGGACCGATGTATGGTGAGTAATGGTGTGTATGCGTTGATGTCTGGAAAATGCGGGTATAGTGGGAGGGGCTGGCGATTCGAGCCTGTGGCGTCTTATAGTCGGACGTACACTCGAATAGGCCTAGCCATTGAAATGCCCCATTTGGATGTGTCTGGCGTTCTAAATCAATCCATGATAGTTGACCATTTAAAGCTACAACCGTGGAACCATTTACAAAAGTCTAAGTACGTGCCGCTAGCACCGTTATCCATGATCGACCCGGTGATGGTCGATGGCATTGGGGTACATTCTTTCGTATCATATTCAACGGGTTCCTTCGTAGTTGTGTTAGTAATTGTGCTTATATTATATAGATGTGGCGTGTTATCACGCATGTGGAATGCGCTTAAATGCAAGCCACGTGCGGCCCATAAATGCAAGCCACGTGCGGCCCATAGTAGTGAACCGCATATCATTGCACCAACTATTCAGACCCAGCAGCCCCGGAGACCTGCAGCTCTACCGGAGCCGCTGCGGATGGCAGCCGGGTCGTCGCCTAATGCTAACGCCAGGACTGAGATCGACCCGACGGCTGCCGAATGGATAGAGATGGAGACGTACGTTGACGTGGTGGATCCTAACGTGAGCATAAACCGCTTGGAGGTATCACCATGACATTTTGGCACTAACTTTATATGTTTCTACTGGAACAATAATTGGTGAATATTAATGATTGTGGCGCGAACTGTATCATACTGTGTACTGTTTTAGTAATAGGAAAAATTCACATGATCTGTAATGGTATTTGCACTGTAGGATTAAGATTTTGAACTATAATGCTGTGTCGTGTGACGACGAATCATTACGACACGCGAAAAGTGTGTCGCTGCTGACCATGTTGTCGCTGCAGGCAGTAGCGGCAGTTTATATTAATACATTATGTGATATATATTCACTTGTTTTAAACTGTACCGATTGCTCGCCTTTATTGTTAAGTTACGCGTGAGACGGGTTACGTCCACGGTTTAATGATGCTATTACTGTGTTTCCGGGGGCGGTCAAGTGCGCACCACTACCCGGACATGTATGTTTGTATAATTATTGGCTATATACTAATGACTGCTACTAACGTATTTCCGAGTATTCCGCTACTCGGACAAGTATGTATGTATAGCATATCGAGCTGTAACGTGGGCTAGGGGATTGTTGGTAGTTTCGGAGATTTCAGGTGGTATCCGTTCGGAGCTGCTGGTATAGGTTTGGGTTGTTGATAGGGCACAACGAGTTAGTTGACACTCTCTTAGGGCCTTAAGAGAGATGGTCAATTAACTTTGGTTGCGGGGCGTATGTGGATATCGGATTGTCGTACGAGGAGTCATGACCCCGGGGACATCTTATATTTGCAGGGATGGCCCAGTGAAATTATTGTATTTGTGAATACCAGATGAGTTAATGAACGGATAACTGGATGCATCAATAGGGAGTCGATGCGAAACTGACGCGAAACTATAGCCGAAATATTGAGTGAAATTGGATAGAATGGAGAAGGACCTAGGGTTGTGAGTTGATGGTATCTGGCGGTAATTAAAAGATGAAAGTTGTTGCTGTAGCAGCGGCACAACCGTTTATAGTATTCAGCAGAAGTTATGACCAATAGTTTCCAAATATTCAAGCAGGAGCGTCGGTAGGGTACTACGGACAGAGTACAGGTAGCATAAGCTGGATGACTCATAGAAATGACGTAGCGACCGACTTACCGTGGGACCGTGATAACGGTAACCGAGTTTCTGTAAAAGCGACCAACAGCACCAGATGTTGGTGAGTCAGGCGGGCCATATGGTCACTACGTCACAGCACCCTTGTAGAATGCAGGCGCAAGCCTAATGAGCAAGGGGCCGGACATGGACGTGGTAACGTCCGGCGCCAGGTAGAGTAGAAAACGAGACGAAAAACTGACAGAGGACGTCCGTCAAGTAAGCCATTAAGCTTGAGATTAGGAATGGTTGCCAAAGCAAAATCCATTATTGAGACCGAAATCCGACAGATCCCATCACTCAAGTACTGCTTTGCCAATGTTCAGGTATATCTTCGGAGTACGCGAATGGCCGGAATGGATTGGTCAAAAGTTTTATAAGAGTAGTAAGCAAAACGAGGCAAAGCGGGGGCTCCAAGGGTGGGGTGTAACAACCCGAACACGACCGTGACATGGCGAAGCAGTACATAAGGGGAACTTTCAAATTTGGTCAGGAGTCCGAAAATGATTGCGCTTGGGTAAACCTAGCCTCGAATTCGTATAGTTCTGTGGAACTGAATTTGTCGAAATTCACACAAGTTCTTGGTGAATGACTTTAAGTAGCCAAGAACAGTTTTTGATAAAAGTGATTTAGCGAATCGTGAAAAGCAACTTTTAGATGGTAGAGTAACCAGTATTCGTATTGAACAAAAGTCAGTACTTCTTTGCTCAAAGTATTTTGGTGGTAGTATAAGCCACTCATAGTTGATAGGGAGATATATCGGTGGTAGTATAAGCCACCTATAATTGATAGTGAAGTATATATAGTAAGATTAGTAAAATAAAATCATCACTTCGATATCCTCGAAGCAAGAGTTTGAGTTATTGCATAATTCTGGAAGCGACGGAAGACCACCGTCACGAACCACCGACTTCTATACCAGTCAGATCAGGCCCAGATACGAACATAAATATCGTGATTCTCATCTACACACGAGGCGAGCTCGTATCGACCACTTTCCTTGTCGGTAAGACCGGTTGTCGCAGCAACCACACATACAGGCCTTACCGCCGTGGGAAGCGAAGCGTTAAGAAACTTCAGTTAGATAATAGAAAACTTCAATATGTCTATTTGTACATACTGGGCGTGCATATAATTATATAGTATTGTACATAATCTATATACGTTTTGAGGGTCTCGGGAACATCAGGCCACTGACGATGTACACTCTTGAAATAAAGATTATTATTATTATTATTATTATTATTATTATTATTATTATTATGTTCCGCTGCGTAATACCAGCTAGTGCACGTTGTTCGACATACAGCTTCAGAGTCGCAGACTTTTGCTTTATTTATAGACAATTTATTGAATCAGTTTTGAACCGCATAGCACCTTCGAGAATCAATGTCGACATCGGGAGGTCATGGTTAGAGAATTGATATCGAAAATATATACAGTTAAATCGCTTTAAACACCCATACCAAAATGAGAATAACCAATTGCCTTTGCGAATTAAAGTATATTGTAGCGCGGGCCCCCTGTTTAAGACTATATGCGCGGCCTCAACGTGGCGCAGGGGTGTAACCCACTGGGTATCAATCCAACCATTTGGAGGGGATAACCAGAGCATTATGCACAACGCTAATGAATGACACTTGGAGATCGAATCAACCGAAATGGTGCTCGCCCTCAGCTACTGGAGGTCCCATCAACTCGTCTTGTGGAGCCAGGGGACGAGGATGGAGAGCTACTGGCCAACCGAAAGAGAAGACAAAACCCAAAGAGAACACCAGTATCAACATCATGCACTGGCACGCAGAAGGGGTTACCAACAAGAAATCAGAGCTCGAACAGTTCCTGTACGAAAACAACATTGATATCTGCTGCATCCAAGAGACACACCTGCATGAAGGAAACCCATTTAAGATCCGAGGTTACCAGATTTTCCGGTGTGATCGAAGAGGAAGAAAGAAAGGCGGGGTGATCACCTTGGTCCGAAACAGCGTGAACGCCAGCCAGATCAAAATCTTTATGGAAGAGGCAGAATATATCAAGATCAAGGTAACAACCAGCAACTCTGTGATTGACATTGTCAATTATTACTGCCCTAATGACAAGAATCTCTCACTTGACACAATCCAGGTCCCGGACTGCCACTTCCTCATTGCGGGAGACTGTAATAGCCAGTCTCAGAGCTGGTGATACAGAACACTTGATAAACAAGGAGAAGATATTGAGGCATGGCAAGATGAAAAGCACCTTTTACTTGTCAACTATCCCACAGATCAGCCTACCTTCCACTCGCGCCGGTGGAACTCGACCACAACGCCCGACTTGGAATTGTGTACAGAAGACATTCACAGAAACCTCAGTAGAGTTGTCGGATCGCAGTTAGGAGGAAGCGACCACCGCCCAGTCCTCCTCTCTCTTTCTGGAAGTATTTCGACAAGTTCACCTCAACATCCAAGGTGGAACTACAAAAAGGCAAATTGGAGTCTGTTCGGCATTCGTTCCAATGAGCGTACCCAAAATATAGCAGTAGAAGGGAGAAACATCAACAATGCGGTCAAAGAATTTAATTCAAGTATCCTCAAGGCTGCCAACTAAGCGATTCCTCGAGGGTTCAAGACAATTTACCGCCCCTACTGGACAACAGAACTGCAAGCAGCACATGATAAACTAGACAAGGCCAGAGAAGATGCAGAGGGTAATCCCTGTCATGAAAACCACTTCACGCTACAACAAACTAAAGCCAGGTATCTAAAGACTAAGCTGGAGGCCAAAAGAAGAAGCTGGAGGGAAAAGACGGCAGGGTTTAATTTAGAGGGAGACACCACAAAGCTATGGAGACTGACTAAAGCACTGAATGATGATGGTGTCGAGGGAGAGAAGATTACTCTTGAAGAAGATGGACAAACACTGTAAGGAAAGATGGCTGCAGATGCCTTTGCGAAGGCATATGCAAAAGAAAGCAACATTTCTATACCACGAATGCGTCAAAAAGAGGTTAGAACAGAGCAAAAGGAAAGAACAGACTCCAACACTCACGATGCAATGAAAGTTGAAATTAGTTTAGCAGAACTGAAGAAGGCTATCCGCCAATTGAAGAAGAAGAAATCTCCCGGGCCAGATGGCATTACGAATGAAATGATCCAACACCTTGGTAATGCATCTCTCCGCAAGTTGCTAGACATCTGTAATCTCAGTTGGACCAATGGAGAGGTTCCTCAGTGCTGGAACGAAGCCAGAATGACTCCTATTCTGGAAAAAGGGAAGAACAAGACGAAAGTGCTGAGCTACCGGCCTATCAGTCTTACAGGCTGCATATGCAAGACCATGGAGCGCATCATCAACCAGCGGTTACAGTGGTACCTGGAGTCGGAGAACATTATAGGTTCAGAGCAGGCTGGCTTCAGAAGATACAGGAGCACAGAAGATCAAACACATCTTGCACAGGTCATAGAGGACACTTTTCAAGCCAAGAAGGTGATTCTAGCTGCCTTTATCGATCTGCAGAAGGCAGTTGACAAGGTGTGGAAGGATGGCCTCCTCGTGAAGCTCCGGCGCACATGCATCGGTGGCAACATGTTCCGATGGACCAAGTCATACCTACACAATCGCAGAGTTAGGGTACTGGTGGATGGACAATCTGGACAGAATGTATTGCTCAGACAAGGTGTACCACAAGGCGGAGTATTATCACCAACTCTGTCCATACTCTCCATTAATGACATTGTAATAGGGCTGCCCAATGGGATCCAAGCAGCCCTCTATGCAGATGACCTCGTACTCTGGTGCACCGAGGAGTACACAACGACTGCCACATACAGAATGCAGCTCGCCTTGGACAGAATTCCAGCTTGGGCTAATCGCTGGTGTATTACCATCAACAAAGAAAAATCATCAGCCATGCTATTCACACTGTCCACCAAAACCAAGGTTGGCAATCTGACACTGGGCGGTACTCCACTCGAGTACGAGGACCAGCAGACACACCTGGGAGCCACCTATAACAGAAGATTAACATGGAAGGAGCACATCCAGAACGCAATGGCAAAGGCCAGAAGAAAGCTAAACATCATGAGGAAGCTGGCAGGAACAAAGTTGGGGGCCAATGAAAGGATCCTCAAGCCCATCTACCTAGGTGCCGTACGACCACAACTTGAGTATGGATCCAGCTCATGGATGACAGCAGCTAAATCTCATCAACAGAACCTCGACAGAGTACAAAACCAGGCACTGCGCATCATCATTGGTGGAATGAGATCAACACCAATAGAAAAAATGGAGCAGACAGCAGGCATCCCCCCACTTAGTAAAGGAAGGGAATGCAAAGCACTGATCCAAGCTGCACAGTTTAAATCATTCAACAACCACCCGATGAAGATCAGACAAGCACAGCTGTCATCAGGAAGACTTCAAAGATCAAGTGTTGTGAAAGAGACAAAAGCACTTCAAAGGAAACACCAAGAACTGTTGCCAGCACAAATAGAAGACCCAAACCACACCCTTGATCCTCCACCCTGGGAAAACAAACTAGAGAGCATAGCTATTCGCACCACAGTACCTCATCTCACAACCAAAGATGAACACAGTGATGTGAGCAAGAAGGCCCTGACCCTAGCTATGCTGGAAGAAATGTACCATCAGGAGACATGGATAAGGATCTACACAGATGGATCAGCCAAAGATGCAATTAGGAGCGGATATGCCGGACTGCACATACAGTATCCAAACGGACAACATGCGTCAGCTGCAATACCGACAGGCAAACACTGCACAAACTGCAGAGTTGAAGTCGAAGCACTGGTCCATGCAGCTAATACCATCAGCAGAACTTAGACCCTACTGCACAGATTGTCTTGTTATCTGATGCCCGCTCCGTCCATGAGGCTATCACCAAAGGTAAGCTGCCACAACTCGAAGAAGCATACCAAACCTTCAAATGCTTTCGGATAGCATTGCAGTGGATCCCCTCACACTGTGGAGTCCAAGAAAATGAGGAAGCAGACAAGATGGCAAAGGTGGGTGCAGAAGAGAATCAGACAGAAAACATGGTTACCTATACAGAGATGAAGACTATCATCAAGTCACTCTATAGAACACCTCAATCAGAAGATGCCTACCATTATCTCTCGAGGCCAGAGCAAGTGACCATTTTTCGTCTCAGAACTGGACATAACAGACTAAACCAACACATGTACATGCGGTTCCACCTTACGACATCGCCCTTTGTCCTCGTGGAGAAGCAGAACAGACCACAGAGCACATACTTCAATGTTGCAGTACGTATCAGCTGCTGAGAGAAGAGATCTGGCCTTTGTCAACCTCTTTTCTTGAAAAGCTGTATGGGCCAGTGGAAGAACTGCAGAAACCATAGATTTCATCTTGAGAACGGCTCTCCAAGAGTGATACCAGCGATCGAAAAGAAGAAGAAGTAGCGCGGGCTGCACTATCGGGTACGTACCGGTCCAGCTCGGCTGGGTACGAAACGGCCAGGTAGGGGATATTCCACGCTCACCCCTCCACCGGCCACATACGGCCCGCGCATATATATATATATATATATATATTTATATATATATAAGCCATTCAGAAAGAGAACAGAATGAGTGTCCGTGACATCGCCCGATGCGCGCGCGCCACCTTGAGATGCAAATACACATTGACAAGCTAGCCTATGGAGACTGGCGGCTTATGTATCTAGTTGCTCATATTATGGCGATTCCATAATATGGGACCGTTCTCCATGATTTTGGTATATATTTACACCAGAATTGAATGGAGAATTTAAACCTCCAAACAGAAACTAAATCGGTTCATATCTGGCAAAGAAACGGTAAAGTTAAAACAGACCATTGAGAGTTCCAACTGAAGCATAGACATCTCCGGAGTGCGTACATGCTCGGGTGAGAGCCAGGCACGATTTCTCTAGCTACCCCGCCTCATACACAGCCCACGCTCTGATTGGCTGAGGCCGCTGGCGCAGCCTCTCACCAAATTATAAAAGGCACTCTCAAAGGTAGACTCGAGAGGTGACGATTGTCCGTGGTGTTAGCATAATCGATTTGTAATCAGCCGGGTGGGGTTCACATACCGCTCGTGCGCCAGGCGATCAGCTATAGCTGACTAGCAATCGGTGGAAACATGGGCAATCTCCTTCACTCCTCGTCGCCTCTCTCTACCCATGTGTATAAATGAGTACCAGTGCAAGTAAGTGGGGACGTTGCCAATAATAGACTGAAATAAAACCAGCCTAGATATGGCGTGAACGGGACATGGAATCAGGGACTCGATAGACGCCAATCACACCAATAACCTCTTTAGGCTCAGTTAGAAGGGGCGACTTCGGAATGATTGGGAACACATTACTTATCTGCCTACTGTGTAGCGCTCGCATTTTGCAATCTAAACCAACGCTCCTGGTAGATCAACAAGGACACAATTCTAAATTAAAAGAAGGTTAATTATTTTCACCGTCACCAGCGGTACCTTCATTATGGTGTAAGACTTTTTTACTATTACCAGCCAAATTAGCATGTAAGAACGGTGGTGTTTTTAATGTCTCGTCAGCATCACTAAATTCATGTGTTGACCATAGTCCAGACAAGGGCATTGCTTTACACGCTGCAAGATCTAAGCGGCGTGGGTCTTCTTGTGCCGATAAAATTATCGAATGTAATATGTACTTACCGTCTCTCCACAACAGAGGCATCCATCACATGGCGTGCGTCCGTTAAACTTAGAACTATGATAGCTCGATAGGATAGGTTTTTGAGCTAGCCAATGGTGATTACTCTACACAACAGAGGATCGCCATTAAAAACTCTTCTCCATGGTCAATAAGACCGTTGTATCATACTAATGTTCAGTACTACTGATTTTCATAGTTGGCCATTCATGTTAAGGCCTCCTAAATTGAAGTAAAGAGTAACTGCCTTTGACTACGCTTCTCTGGGGGTCTGGACGAAATAATTTGTTGAGTTCCCACAGTCAGAATGGTTAGAACCGTCTCAAGAAACTACAGTGCCAGAAAAAGAAAATGAAAGAGAAAGAAAAGAGGTGGGCTTATCGTTGAGCCGCAATCAAACCACCCTGGAGAGATGCCGTTGGTCAAGTGGAGTTGTGACGCTACTAGCTTGCTGGTTCTATCTGCTGTGTACCTGATGACGATTCTTCCGGTGATGCAATGATGCAGACGTTGGTGTGTGGTGGTAGAACACGAAAACTGGACATGGAGGACGTCATTGATGTCGCTTTGCTTTTGATGTAGATGGTGTCGCTCTGCTTTGCTCTTCTTTCGCCCAGGGCTGGATCAACATTTTATCATGACTATGAAAGGATTTTTAGTGACTAGACGACGTGACTAGTAGGCCCCTTTTAACTCCCACATAGCGCAACCTGCATTCAACTTATTATTTCTAATAGCAACAGCTTATAATGTTAAGTTAAATTTGGATATTTAGTTTACAAACACTGGATTTTAAGTTAAATTTTCCCCGTTTCTTGTTTATTTAATCACAGGCCACTATTTTAATTTGTTTATTCTTAGTTGATAGTATTATCATTCAGATTCGTCATAATAGTTTTTATTTAAAATTCACCTGATTCTATTGTTGCGCTTTTATTTTACAGAATGCCCTCCACCTCATCCCACCTCCATGAGAAATAAAGTAATTCCACCTCCCACCCCCTCCTCTACACGGAATACAACATCGACACCTGCCAACAACAGTTCATTAGGCAACATCAGGCAACACACGCCCAGCAACAACTTAATTCTTTTGACTTTTTTCAGTTTTGACGTTTGTTTATAGCACACTTTCGGGGAAGCACCTCTCAGAGTGAGTCATGGCCGAACTACATCTAGGTGCGGGCGGCCAATAAACCAATTAACCTACCTACATACCTTGTCGGCCATAATCAATTTGTCAATCACGCACATCTCCTGTATATCTTCGGATACCTATTAAGCTAGCATTTTTATGCCAAACTAGGAACTACCGCGAACATATACATAATGCAATTTATTGCAGTCCCCAGCAGTGTTCTTTGGGAAATTTTCTCCCAATCTAAATCAGCTAAATGTTAACACCAGGGTATGGATCTCATACGGTCCGTACTCAAAACATCAGGTGACAGATAGAGACACGGATCGCTATCTGGCTCCTAATGGGGACTGGGTGAAGCCGTAGAGCTCACCACGTCCTATGGGAGCGCCACCATAGAAGTAAATAGGTTTCTCCCACCCCGCCATAAGTAAGCTAAAGACCGCTTTCTAAATATGCGTCTGTTAATGTGACATGTCCATGTGTTGTTATGTGTAGTTGTGATGCGGTATGTGGAGGGGTCGCTCTGTGGCTCTGAAGTTACCAGCAGCTAACATGCTGTATGCTGTCGGTCTGAGGAGATATGCTCCGCGAGATATCGGCAATGGTACCGAGCATCCTTGTCAGGGGACGTATTCGTTAAAGACAATTGGTGCTACGCTAAACATATGTGTTTGGACTCAAAACTTAAATGTTAGTCTAGGCCCTCATAATGTCAAAGACAGGAATGGTACCAACTAAAATAGATATTTAACTCACACAAGATGACGGTGTTGAATTAAAAAAGAATCAGCCAACCCAGCTGTGCGTACACACCGTACACACCAGCATTAACATTAATAACTACAATAGGATAAAAACACATGATAATCTTTTTGTGAGACAGGAGGGTGGCAATTTTTACTACTCTCCTCCTCTGGTTCGGCGTTGAAGGCATTTTTCTTTTGCTGGAGGCCCGAGCGATGCACTTTCCTCTCCCAAGATCATATATTCCTATCCATGTAGGTGTTAGAGGAAACACATTGTCCACCTCATTGTGATAGTGGGACGTCTTTCAAGCCATCTGCTCACACACGGTGAGGGTACCTCCATTCTTCACTTGCATTTCTATAGTCGACTGGTTTAGGGCGGATCGGCCGGATGGGTACGGACCATCCCAGCTAGGCTGTGCATGGGACAACTGCTCCAGGTACATTCCAAGCATACCCCCACTGGGTAGGATAGTATGCGTGCATAAAGCCCTATGAGAGAGATTTCGTTAAAAAGTCCATAAGAATGTGTAGCACTGATCGACCGGTCGGGTACAAGCCGTACCAACTAAGCTGGGTATGCGCCATCCGTCCTGTATTCGTTCCATAAGCACGTCCCCGCCCCCTCGCGTAGAGCTATACGCGTGTATAAGCATATACGGGAGGAATTTCGTCGTAGACACGACTGAGTTAATTAAAACGCTTACTGTGCATGCGCGCTAGTCGCTGTATTAACAGAGCACGTGTAGCGCGTCCACGAGCGAGTGGCGCTTTTGGTGTGCTGAGTAGGCACATCTTAATTCTTAATACTTATTTCTTTCCGTTGGATATGGTATCAATCAACACCAGAATTCGATGGGCTTCTCAAATCTACTGACCGTTTTAAAATCGGTTCAGAAATGGCTGAGTTATGGCCGTCTTCTCCGTTAAATTATTCTCAAAACGTCCCTGTAACGTCGTAATCGCATATATATATATATATATATATATATGTATAGCTAGATAATCAGTGATTTGCGTACACGTGACGAACTACGCCATCTACACATCTATATCTATCGTAATATTTAGATAGATGTGCACATGCCACGGATTTCCAGCACGCTGATTGGCTGGTTCAGCTACATTTTCATTGGTTGAAGCAGCCAGGTTCTGACGTTGCAGAAAGTATAAAAGGGGATGCTTTCATCAAATCGAGGAAGTCGTCGGCCTGTGGCCGACCAGTCAGGAGCTGCCCAAGCATGGGATCCTGACTGAATAACTGGAGCACCGAAGACGGAATTCAGCATCATCTCGGTACGCCTCAACTTCCAGTTCAGCTTGGACCACCACAGTGTTCGGGCCACCGCACTGTGCATTACATAATTATGGTGCAAAATGTTCCGGTTGAATTACTAACTGTATATGAACTATTTAACGGTGGACCTGTAGGTCCAGTTATGTAATTCTACATGACGTAGAGCCAGCGATGTTCCTGGGTGGATAACTCACCGGATCTGCCAGCCACGCCAAAAAGTGGAAGGTCAACCACCACACTGCATGTCGTGTGTGTTAGTTTAACGTTTCGACGCCAACCAAGTAAACTTTGCTCGGTGCGCCACCAGAGCTATCTGACGCACCCGGGTGCACCGTTAAGCATAAATACGTATATCTTAATTACAACTGTATCAATAACCCTCTCTGTTAATGGGCTATTTTAACATTATAACTCGCCGTTGTTATAACGGGAACTTTCATATCTACCGCATTATGTAGAACTTACTAGTTAGTCAGTAGACAATTCATATACTGTGTTTCACTGTCCTGACATCGTACCGCTTCTGTTCTGGAGCAGCATGCGGGAACCATGTTTTGCGGAGACCTACACGCGGACTCTTATCCAGCTGTCAGTGAACGTGTCGACTGACGTCATGGTTCTAGTGACGTCTCAATTTCTGTAACATAGTAGCCCGCAACTAAGAATGTCTACTGGGTATTCAAGTAACTATACATAATATCTTTAATTATGCATTAGTTACTCATTTAAGTATTCTTTAATTACAGTATTTTCCTCTGTAAAAGGTACCGACGACTAACAGGCACCTTCCCGGTCTTAGGACCGCAATTTATACATTCTTTGTTATTACTGTTCATATTTATCCTTGTTTACTGTAATGTGTTTTACTAACCACACCGT
Organism: Chaetoderma sp. LZ-2023a; assembly: GCA_034401795.1. Classification (NCBI taxonomy): domain Eukaryota; kingdom Metazoa; phylum Mollusca; class Caudofoveata; order Chaetodermatida; family Chaetodermatidae; genus Chaetoderma; species Chaetoderma sp. LZ-2023a. Next base: position 74,017,182 of record CM067367.1, read on the forward strand.
ATTAGGTCTATCAACCTATATTATTACTTTTCTAATCAATTCACATACTGTCACCGTTCTGTATTTGGTTAGTTGGGTATATGGTGAGTAGCCATTTGTTGATATGTTTTGTTTATTTATAGAAAACTTCGGACCGCAGTGCATTTAAGAAAGTACTATACAGCAACATTTACATATGCCTCACTTTCTCCCGCCATCTTCATGTTTCATTAAGGTCGCTGTCAATGCTATTAACTCTGGTTAGCCCGGCATGCTACCGACTAAACCTTTCTATTCAGCTCGATAGGATAGGTTTAATATGATTAGAGACAATTTCTTCATTAGGAGACATATAGTGTACGCCTCTTTTCGGGTCGTTACGGCAATCTAACCCCGTACACCGGCAAGGTTGTGTTACATTGGCCAATTTACTTATAGGGCCTCATATTTATACAGTTATTGTAACTCTTCATGTTCCACTAAGCCTCATGGCGTCTTAATTGTTTGGATGCCCATATCCGCGCCGTGGACTTATCCGACCCTGGGGAACTATTGGAGGTTTCTGAGCGGTGATGGCCAAGTCGCGGTGTTACATACACTTCATCTGTATCTTCAGATACTTGTTAGTTAGTGTCATTGCCAATGTAGGTAGCACTGCGAAAACATTATTATTGTTATTATTTTTTCTTTTTATGTATTTTAGGATATATCTCCCACACCGCAGTGCATATTTGGGCTACTTGGATACACACCTAATGTTAGGTCAATATCTTAGCTCCATAAGAAGTGGTGACAGACGAGATGTGCATCTCCACCGAATTCTGTACAAATGTCTGGGCAAGAGATTGAAATCTGCCACGCCCTTGCAGGAGGGACATTTACCGTGGATATTCGTCTCTCTAATCCCCACCGCAACGACAGCTCAGTTGGAATAATCTGCTTGTGTAAAAAGGTAGCCAGCGTCCTGTGATGTGTTATGTGGTTACGGAGCAAGTTATTCGGATCCTCACCGCGTTCGGAGGTCTTGCGACATAACATGTACGCATGCTGTTCTTGAGGGCTGATGCCTTGGGGTGGCTGCGCACACTAGCAGCTGTATCCAACGATAGGTAGGGCTCCCCCAATTTGCGGCCTAAAATAGTTCATGTCTTTAAAACCTAAATGGTAGGTTAAGCATAGTAGAAGGCTTGTATAAATAAAAGCGGCACCTTCTAATTAAGCATCTTGGAACAACATAAGATGGTGACTTGGGATTCCTTCGGGACTCGCTTGTCTCGTCTTCATGTAAAAAAGCACGCAACACTTTTAGTTATAGTTTCACTAGGATGGTCTTTTCGTTACAGCACTTTTGGTTGACTACAGAGTGGCCCGTTCTGGCCCGTCTGTCCCTCCGCTTCTGCGATGGCAGCATTTGTACTGTGATGGAGGCCCACGTGAGGCTACTACTTCTCACCCAAGGACAAAGCAACAGAAGTAATGCCCTCGTGAGGCACAAAGCCTCTCGCCACCACTAGGAGTTTCTTTTTCCTATTTAGCATATAGGTATAGTAGCCTATATTAAGTTAATTAGTGATCACATATGCGGGAGCCTCCCTTACAGGGGTACCGCTGCAGACCTGCGAGTCTGTGTGGTACCTCCGGTGACTCCACGTTTAAAGGTTCATCAGGCTCTCTCTATGTTATATATTATTTGAATACCACTGTATCACTCAAACTTGTCCGGTTTGTTTAGATATATTTAATTACTTTTAGTTACTTTAGGTCACCCTTCAAATCTCGTAAGTCCATAGATCACGGCATTGCTATGGACAGGCATACTGGTGATAACAATTCATGGGCTGATACTGTACAATTTAATGTTAGCGGCGATGGTCGCACGTCTCCACCGGAACGATTGAGTTCCACCGGCCTTAGGAGCCGGTCTTTGTTTCACGCTGGCCAGCGTCATTCAGAATCCGTAACCCCTAGAGCGGGAGCTAGACAACATCATCGTTCGTCGTGCACAAGTGGTGCTGCGTACGCCGCAGAACGACCCGGGGAGCTACACATGCATAGCGTGCATGCGCGCACGTCAGAGCTTCCCTAACAACATGTGTTAGTACTGGGAGAGAGTGTATGCTTATAGTGTACCGAATTGGTACTGGTGATTTCTTTAAATCACTCCATTCTCGTCGTTCTCGGTACGGATCAGGACCAGAATGAAACGAAGATTTCAAAACGGTTTACCTTTTTTAAATCGTATCAGAAATGGCCGAGTCATCCACAAATTGCTCACTTAAATTATTATCAAAATATTGCTTTGACGTTGTAATCGCGTGTATGCATTACATGAACAGGAACTGCGCTGATCACGTGCTCGCCACGTCACGCTTTCCAGTTGCACGCTGATTGGCTACTGCTCGCCCGCTAATTGAATGGGTCGTCCTACCTCTGACGTCCCGAGCAGTATAAAAGGAGCCAAAATCAAGAATCGAAAGCACTTCGGAGAGGAGGCCGACACGACAGCAGGGTTGCTGGACCAGTGCAGTGCTAGACGTGGGCTAACTGCTTACTAACTGTGGTACCTACACCATAGCAGTGCCCTTCGGAATTCAGATCTCCTGCGCCAGTGAGCAGCCTTGAACATCTGCGTCAAGGATTTGTACGCTCTCGGACGGCCATCCGACGGAAAAATAACTAAATAAGAACTCTCTTTCCGGAACACTCACAGAGGAGCTTCTCTGCGGATGTACCTTGTTGGCCCGATGTAATCCCACAGGATGTAGAGCCGAGCTGATTCTTGGTGGATAACTCGCTGGATCTTCCGGACCAGTCTGAAAATTGGTATCAAACTTCTGCGCAGCATGTCGTGTGTTAACATTTTCTCTTAGACCACAGCCTGGTGGGACTTTTCCCGGCGTGTCGCAACAGCTATGCGACGTATCCCACACGATGTAGCCAGTTATGTACATGCATAGTTAATTACTACTGTAGCCATCAATGTTATGGTCAACTTTCAAACTACTATCGCCGGACGCTTTACAATTTACTGTCTAAATTAATTATTTATTATTGGTTATTCCAACTATTTAATGGACATCTTTCTACAAACGTTCTCCTTCTCCGTCTTGAGAGTGAGCCACACCAACAGTCTGCTTGCGGAGATCTTGCCAGCAACTACGGAATTGTGCCACCTCACGCTACCCAGCTGTAGCACATCAATTTCCGTGATTTATGAACTCTTACTGTACCGATGACCAATAGGTACTCAAGTAACTATACTGTTTTGCTATTTATTATTTTGATAATAGGCACTGGTGACTAATATGTGCCTTCCCGGTTTTTTTAAGACCGCATTTTTATATTTTCTGTTTCATACTGTATATATTATCTTTATTTCAGTGTGCTTAGAATTAACGATCACCGTAAGGTCCTCTGACCTGATATACTGTTAGCACAGTATCAGTTAGTTATGAATATGGCAAGTGGCCATCCTAGTTATTCTGTTTTGTTTATATATAAAAACTTTAGGACTCACTAAACTAGGCAATAATATACAGCAACACTATATCCGCATCACTATATTCCCCCAGCATCAAGTTTACACTGAGGTCACTGCTCATGCTCGTATTGCTCAAAACTGGCATGCGCCCGATTAAAAACTGACTAGTCTAGTTCGATAGGATAGGTTTAAAGTAGTTAAGGACAATCTCTCCATAAGAGACACATTGTGTACGCCTCTTTTCTGGCTGTCACGGATATGTAACCCCGCACACTGGCTAGATTGTATAAATTGGCCAAGTACCGTAGGGCCTCTTATTAATATCGAGTTGTTGTCTCTGTCTACGCTCCTCCAGCCGCAAGGCGAAATACTTGTCTGGACTCCCAATCGACACATTGGCAGGATCCAACTCAGGGAATCTATTTGGGTTTCTGAGCGGTCATAACTAAGGTGTCGATTTCACATTCATTCCCCCTGCATTTTCAGATACCAGGTAGTTTAGATACCCCCGCCGATGTAGGAAGCACCGCGACCACACATATTGTATGTAACACCGGCCTGCAGTGCATCTCTGGCCATTCTGGAACATAATCCTAATGACAGGTGAAATCTTATTTCCGTAAGACACGGGTGACGGACGAGACGCAGATCTCCATCCAACTCGGAATGATGAGGGGGTGCTGTCTTCGAACCCACCATGCCCTTACGGGAAGGTCCCTAGCGATGGATATCTGCCACTTACTCCCCGCCATAAATACTATTGCGCTTTCTAAATTGCGTATGTGAACTGTAAATTGTCCTAGTGATGTTATATTTGGTTATGGTGCAGTGGTGACCAGATCGTTATATGGTTCTGGAGCTCTCGCTCCATAACGTGTACGCACGCTGTCTTTCTGAGGAAAATGCTAGGTGGGGCGACCTTCGGGAAGCTGGGCATCTTCGCCAGTTGGACGGGTGTGCCAATAGATGGGTAGGACTCCCTACAACTTGTGGTCAAAGCTTGTAAACGTATGTAACAACTAAAGGGTAGGTTAGACTTTAGAAGAAGGCCTGTATAAATAAAGCGGCAACTACCAATGCAGTATCTTTGGATCTGCATAAGACAGCACAACCTGTGAATTCTTCGGAAATCATCCATCCCGCCTTCACGTAAACCAGCGTGTATCACATTAATTATAGTTTCACTAGGATTGGCCACTGCACATAACATTTTGTTTGAACTAAGGAGTGGCCATTTTTGCCAACTCATTTCCTCTGCTTTGACGTTGAAGGCAGTTTCCTGTGACGGAGGCCGAAACGAGGCTCTTTCCTCTTGCAACAATACAATTGTGTCTGTGTTAGCGGTATAAATGGTTTATATTAAACTACCAAGTTGCCTCATAGCGATGCCCCCTTGCGGGGATACCTCTGCGGATTTACGAAAGTGAGGTAACTTCGGCGAGCCCACGTAGAATGAAAACCAGTTGGTTCTATGCACTGTATTATGTGTGCTCATTTACTAACAAACGAGTACCATTGTTTGTATAGTGTTATTCTTTTAATTATCATCATGCCCACACTTTTAAACTAGTTAATGGGCCGACATACTGGTGACACGAACAGTTGGGACGAGACCATGAGGTGCAATCTTGGCGGCAATGGTTGCACGGCCCCACTGGAACGTTGTCGTTCAACCGGCTCTAGAAGCTGATCTTTGTACCTCCTGGAGAGCCACGATACAGGACCCGTAACCCCGAGAACCGTAGCTAACCAGCCTTCCCGCGCATCATGTACATGCGATGCAACAGAGCAGAGCAATACGACGGACCAGCGCGTACCCCAGCGAGCTACAGTTCCCACCTGGCACCTTCTCACAAGGCACCACGGTGTTGGTACAATCATATATTTCCTCCCAAGCAAGCGGTAAGGGTTTTGATTCAACCCCATGCATCGTATTCGTTGGGTTCTCCATTTTTGCCCTGGATGTTCACCGTTGGGCGCTTCCCTCTCCCCTATTTTTCTCTATCCCTCCACTATGGTGTTGTAGGCACTTTCCTGTGACGGAGGCCCGCGCGAGGCACTTTTCTCTCGCAAACCAATACTTTGATGGCCAGCCTGAGGCAGATATAGTTTATATTAAATCAAGTAACGTGCCCTGCCCAGACTGACACACAGGGGACACGAACATCCGGGACGATATGGTAGTGTTAAATTTTCGCAGTAATGGCTGCACGATCTCACTGGAACGTGATCGTTCGACCGGCCCTGGAGGTAGGATTTTGTGGACACTGGAGATGTGCGACGATATCTCCCCAACCCCGAGGCTGCAGAGCAGCCCAGCAGCAGTAGGGGCGGAGCCACGCGCGCCTCCGGCAACTACAAAATCCCATGATGTTTTTGTCAAAATGCATTTATATTAAATAAGTTGCTATCCAAAACACATACTTTTCTCCTGTCCACGATAGTTAAGTTGTGTTCGCACATAATAGAATATATGCGTTTTAGATTACATTCTTATATAATTGTATCATCTTGAAATCATCAGGAACTACGTCTAGGACAATAGGTCATGGTTTGTCTTTTCGAGTGCTAATTTAGGATTCCCCGAATTCAGGTCCCAGCGTTTCAAAACCGATTCCAACACGTGCAAGACGTGTCCGTAATTCACCTTCCCAGAGTATCCATCCATCATCTGACCTCTATGACATCATAATCAGCTCAACACGAGTATGATGACGTCACAAGCATTACGTCACACAGGGTTTCATATAATAAACATGTTGTTGAATATGTTGAAACTAATTTGACAGCTTTCCTGTGTAGTTTTTTGGAAATTGATCGTCAGTGCGTTCACAAATCGATCGATCGATCCCAACACGAGTGAGATGTGGGTGGGGCTTAGGTAGAGATGGGCGGAGCTTAGCTAAAACAGGAAAGGTCCATTGACTTGCCGTGGACAGAACATAGATAGACATGTGCCCCTCTGTTGAACATGCTAATGGACTTTTCCAGTGTATCCATTTAAAATATGCAACAGCTAACATGTATAGTTTTCTTGAAATCAGGGATCGATCGATCCCAACACGAGCGAGGTGTGGATAGAGAGTATATAGAGATGGGCGGAGAATACATATAATTGGAAAGGTCCAGTGATCAGGGTCTCTATGAAATAATGTTAATTTGTGTTACATTATAAGGCTAAAATCGGCTTTAACTCGGCGAAAACGGGGTCATTTGCGGACATCTTTATCTTCATATGTTCAATACTCACCAACCCGTCCTGTGTAGGAAAAAGATTGGGTGGGTGTCCATTTGGGAACCGAATTGGTTGTAAGCGATAATGGCAAGGGCGACAATTTACAATACTTCGGCGGTGGACACATCGCTGAGATCCATCGAGACATGATATGAACGTGGTAAGTGATCAGAGAGTGATCGAGGAATAAATAATTTTGAAGATCGGGTCCTCGTCATTCTGTCCTTTGCGACACACAGTAGGGGGTATGGTGTATGTATCCACCGAGGCAATTTTTACTAATGTCTGGAACAAGGTAGAATCGTGTCTGTCTCTGTCTGTCCATCTATCTGTCTGTCTGTCTTGACGTCCGTCTGTCCATACGTCCGTACGTCAGTCCATCTTGCCGGCCGTCCATCCTTCCGGTCGACTGTCAGAGTGTCAGTCCCTCCGACCTCCCAGCCTGCCAGCCGGCTTATTGTCTGTCTGTCTGTGTGTCTGGCTGGCTGGCTGGATGGCACGCTGACATCCCACCAGCCAACCAAGGAACCAACTAAGCAACAAACAAACCAACCAACAAATCAAATCACCAACCAACCAACAACCAGCCAGCCAGCAAACCGACTGACCGACCGACCGACCGACCGACCGACCGACCGACCGACCGACCGACCGACCGACCGACCGACCGACCGACCGACCGACCGACCGACTGACTAACAACTAACGGTCCGACCGATCAACCAGCGAGTCAGCAAACAAACCAGCACACCAGCCATCCAACCAGCCATCCAACCAACCAACCACATACACACGTGCCAACCAGATCATCCACGCACGCACGCAAGCACACAAGCAGGCACGCGCGCGCGCGCGCACGCACGTATGCACACATATACGTTTGCTCGCTATATTCTCTTCCGCTAATGTGATCAAGGTAATTCTGCAAACTTGAAGGCTTGGCTAATATAAATATCACACGCTTTCCATGGGTTGACACCTTATCAACACCAGGGTGTTATTTTCCCGCTTGGACCCATAACAGCTGCCTCGGAATTAAACCGGAAATGGCTAATTAGATTAATATCACTATTACTCGATATAGTAGTCCAATAATCCGCAGGATAATGTGTCGATGCGTGGATCATGTCCATTGTGGCTGGCGTTGGAGGGCGTTCCAGAAAGTGTGAACAGTGGAGTCAATGTCTTATATGAGTAGTTTCGATCCCTGTATGAATATTCTTACTTTCTGAACCAACATGAACTAACATGATGCATAGAATTGTGGTATACATGCATCCTGTAATGTGACTCGTCGAATGTAACTCAAATATAAACGATACAGATACTAAAAGCAATGTACCGTGTTTCCCAGGCGATGCCATCCACATAGGTCGTTTGAGATTTAATGCGAAAATGCTAACTCGTCAGAGAAATCTAGATAATTTAGAAGCTGGTTTCTACACGATTCCATCCTTTTGGGCATTGATAAAGCAGTGCAATAATATATCTACTTTGGAACGCATGCCGTACTGAGTTAGAACACACTGGTCATCACATTACTGCTATCTAAACGCTTAACATTCAGCAAAATGTGAACACGTATGGGGTTATATGTGGCACGACAAAGTGCCCATAGATAAACTACTGGACACCAGTTGGTAAAACTTAGTGAACCACCTTTTACGAGGACATTTTCATTTTGGAGACAAACTCTAATTGCGTTGGTAAATAACAGCAGTTCTAAACGAGATGACTGATGTTGCTTCTGAAAAGAATACGTTATCTCAAGTCGTGTCGATATATAGATAGAATATTTATTGTCACAAATTATGTACGCTTGCTCGCCCAAGGTTAGCTATGATAAAAGGTGCTGTATTTTGGAAATAAATCTAACATTATGTGAAAAACTGTGTTGCATGTGTTGGATTGAATACATCCTCTTGAGTAAAACTCGAACCACTATCTCCAGTATCACAGTGGTGCTGTGATGTTACACATCTGCAACTGGCATTAGAGAAGATTGAGTGACGCTACCATTCACTATTCGGGCTTGTTTAGCATAGTTTCACAGATAGCTCAGCCAAACCGCATCAACCAACGTAAGCATCTGAATCAGCAGCAGATGGAAACCTGTGTAGGGATCCTAATCGAAGCTGGAGAGATTGTAACCTATAAGTGAGTACACTCTCTAGAGTAATTTTCCTCTCGAACTCCAAGTGTGCATGTCAAGAGTTGAACGGCAGACTTAACACACTTCCACATATGATAACGAGTGTACTACAATGGATTATCACACTCATTGTCATCTTTGAAAACGAGAATGCACCCAGTTTAGCTATGGAAGGATTTGAGAAAGAGCAACAACCTATATTTATCTCGCTCATACAGATACGAAATAAATCTTATCAAAATGTGAACACACAGAAAACGAATTTCTAAAAGGTAAACGAGAATGATACACATACTTGGACTCAATCTAGCATTTGTTCTGGGACGACTATGGAACAGTCTTCGCCTAGGAACATACCGCTATTGAGAAAATGCCGACATAAATGGGATAGTCATCAAACCAGTAATTTTCAGTTGCTGCGAAGAAGCAGGCCGATTAGCAGATCGTATTATATGGCCATACATGCTCTTTATACGGAACTAGTAACACACCATATCTATCATTGGTGATTTGCCTTCAGGATACACATTACACTTTTTGGGGACAATACCATGCCAATGGATGTAATGCAACATGCACCAAACGCGGAAGAAAATGATAAAGAAGAAGAGGAATAAGATCAAAAAGAGGAAGACGAAGAAGAAGAAGAAGAAGAAGAAGAAGAAGAAGAAGATGATGATGATGATGGGTGTACACCATTGTATTGCACTGTACTGATGAACCATTCAACGTCAAATATAAGGCGCTGATGTCAGACACTCCATTACAATAGGAATTTCACTGTCATATAAATCCACCCATTTATCTGCATTTTGGACAATGAAATAGGCATCACAATCAATGGCAGAACGTTGAGGAAAATAGACTGTGCTCCAAATCCCAAATGTAAATGTGCATCGTGCAGAATCCAGACATATGTCCTCCAAAATAATGTATATTCAATTCGCATGGCAGTGACCGGGGCATAATATTGTAAGTGCAGGGCCAACGCCCATTCTGATAAATTGGGCATGCGCCCATTGACATATCCTTTTATTTTGGTCCTGTATTTCCAGAGGCAAGTCATATTTTATAAACAAATTGTTATTGATATAAAATATTAATAATGTTGCTGACCTGGTATTTCTCTGACTGTTTAGTGGACATGTGTGTTGCGGGCAGAGGTCACCACCCACACCCACGCACGCATTCATACATGCGTATGGATAACGTGAATAACAGCAGCAAGAACAACAACAACAGCAGCAACAAAAACAACAGCAACAAGAGAAACAAAAACAACAACAACATCAACAGCAGCAAGAACAGTAAGATAAGCTAAGTTATGGCATACCATACCTCACTGTTCTTGCTGCTGCAATGTAGGAATAGCCGTTCCTATACCGGAGAATATGTTCATAGACAGAAACCTTTCCAATTTTGTCTGAATAAGTAAGCTCGCAGAATCTGCCCATTTATGGGTGGTGTCAATTTACACAATATACACTACACAGTTTAAGCAGTATATATTTGAAACACAATTTGTACTTCCCTCCGAAAACTGCCAACAGTTCCCATACTATCTACTAAACACCCGTTTCCCACCGAGTCGTGGTCTGAATGCTTTGAACATGGAATGGATTGATGATAATAAATTTACAAATACTTTTATTAAATTAATGTACACAACTAGGTGTCAGTTAAGCAATACATGCAAATATGGCATATGCACAAAGGAGACGTCTTAGAGGAAATCTTATTTATGAATACACATATTAAATTAATGAAAATAAAACTGTGAATATGTATTCCTTTATCAAGATAAAATAGTAAATATAAAAGCTATTTTTTTGCTCAATAAGAACGATGTTTCTACTAATTGAAGAATTGTATATACACACGAATAATGTGCCATATTAAATCTGCAAGCAAGATTATGCTACACTATTTAGATATATTCCAGACATAACGCGTCAATAGAGTTATTAAGTGTCCATGCCTTTATCGTACTAGTTTTATATTACTAACAAAGAAGATAGTGATCATCAGATACGTGGTTTGAAAATAAGCAGTGGCCATTGTTTTGATGAGACTATAATGGTACAGCTCACAACAATGAATATGTTTCCCGGTGATCAACATATTTACGGATGTTGAAATAAGTTTCAAGAATGCCTCTTAAAATCCCTTTTCTTGTACATCTAGACATTGAATTTGTGTTCAGCATTGCTTCTAACAAGATACTTTGGAACATGAAACCAATAAATAACATATGTTGTTATTTCTGGCATACTGAGGATAATTTAGAACAGTGTTTATTAAATTATGATAGACTGAAAAGCTATTCTTAACGGGTATCAGAAACAGAAAATGGCAAAGCACGCCAAATGATGCATATGCATAATTATGCTAACATAACTATAATTATTTGCGTATTCGAATTACTAAATAGTTAAGTTCATAAAAGAATGCACTTTCCTTCAATTTCCCATGATACTTGTGGGGTAATGGCATCTTGCGAATGAGTGTTGTGAAATGGCCTCATGGTGTCAGTAATAAGTGCTGTTGATAATTAGACATCTCACAACAGCAAATGCGTACACCATTATACTAATGAGATGCAAGACAAATACTAGAGTTTGAAATAATGTCTAGACCGAATGTAAGAACGAAAATGTGACACTTGAATTATGATATAAAAAACTATTTCTGACGAGTATACTAAAATCTAATTCTCGTTTGCAATCTCCGTTAATGATATACTAACACACATACATGGTGTGCCTGTTTTGAATAAATATGTGCATCCATCTGGTGATCGGATCATTCTACATTAGTTCCAACAAATAAATTAGATAGCTATCTAATATCTCTAGCTATGCTTACAACAATCAACACGAGACCTCGCATCTGAGGTTTACAATATGTAGATGTATTAAGACTGCATAAATTGCCGTATCAAACCAGACTGGGCACGTTATCCATCAATTGCAAAAGGATTCGATTGTCGGTGAAAGTGGCTCAGAAAAGAGTGTCTATGTGTAATCATATTCTGCACAGAACGCCTTTTGTAATCGAACCAACCCCCAAATGATGATACGGTTTGGACCTGTCAAATGCACCTTGCACCACTCTGAAAGAAGTCGGATTGGTAAAAAGAGAATCAAGAAACATGACCATAGCTTAGGATAATGAATAGAGGCCAAAATAAGAGGGACAGCTTGCAGCTGCGGGATACGTTCAAAGCATAATAGTCGCAGAACAGAGTACATCATCAGATCCTACCAATGTGAACACACGTGATATCATTCTAAAGTCCCTAGACAAGTCCCAATGGGATAGTTTGTCTCATGGAAAACCATGCCAGACCACGTTGGTCTTGCATGTCATGTTGGCAGATGTTGTAATGTGAAAGTGTGGCATGCCTAAACAGTTAGCTACACGTATGCAATATTGTCTTCAGCGGCTCCAGCCCTGCTGTTTGACAATACTAAATCATACCACTTGAACCACAACTAGGTAGCGATATATACATCGACTAATTACTCAGCTTTCTGTTACCGAATTGAGCATTTTATTTTGCATTACAAATTTGTTAATTTACATTTCATTTGTAACTCCCAAATTGTGGAAGTCCATCGTTCAGAACCCAGACCTATTTCCTCCAAATAATGTATAGTCAATTCACACGACAATGACCTGGGCATGATATTCAGCCAGTCGAAGTTTTGTCTCAAAGCAACCAATGTCGCCAGAGTGTGTTAAATGATATGTTATCATGTATACTCTTAATTGGTTTGTCCAAGCGCCCCGGCTATCTCTACTTAAATTCCACACATGCTTCGCCAGTGTTGGGATCGCTGGATGCCAAAATGGCATGACTATCAATGTCCAGAAAACAATACAGGTAATCCTATGACAGCAACAGCGCCTAGTCCAATTACTTTAAAAATAGCCAACACAATGTGTATTTAATAGTAAAGCCATACAATTCGTGCACTATGTCAGACTATTACGCGGTTAAGACAAACTAAACCGAGGCATTCATGCTATAATGGATTATGACGTAATCATACACGCCGCGTAGTTGATTATTCCGGCATATGATGGATGGATAAACTATAGATTTACCACATGATCAATGCGCGCACGCTAAGTATTTCTCGCATTAACATACATTTGAGTACGGTTTAGCTGGTTCAACTGACTGAAACTGAATGAAGACTATGCATCGTCCTAGCAATACCTCAGCTGAATGGAATAAGATATTATAAAGGGGGTGTAGTGATTATGCCAGAAAGTGCTGCATGTTTCAACATTGATTCATTAGAATGCATAAGAATAAGGTGGACGACTGAGACGCTCTTTGCGGATCAAACTTACACAGTAACTTGTATTACATACCCGAACACGGCCATCTACGTCAATTTAGCATTTAATTACACATCTCCCCCAATGTAATCACCACAGTCAATACGAACCTGGTTATGCCGAATGATATTTGCCTCTTCATCTGTATATTGTCATGATAACTGGTGCTTATTTTGGCAATGTTCCAGACACAAAATGCTGCTGCATAAACAGCAACGCCATTTGTCGGCACCATACTTCGCATACACAATTGCATTCTTGCTGCAAATCATCTGCATTCTTGAATGTGTATGACAATAACTCGAATGTAAGTATGTTTCTTTTTACCTTTAAATATAATTTGCTGTTCTCTTTGATAATTTTTAAAAGGCAGCACTATGGACGTAGCCCTAAGCATAAGTATAACACATATCGCGGTGTCACAAATGGTTGACCAGTCATCTGCTTGACACATTGCTATTGGCATACAGTGAAATAAATGTCTTTTCCCATGATTGGTTGTGGCTAATATTTATATTATTGTAAGTTTTTTTATACATTTTGGAGTGACTACACATGACTAACAAATCGTCATTTGTAGTTCATGAACCGTGGTTAAGTGGATATATTGATCAACCATTGTGTACAAAGTATTTACTGTGATTTTTCATTACATAAGCCAGTTTCATATGGAAAAATAATTAACCTGATTTATTATGAACCTAACTGGCATACTACATCATATTGGGCCATCCATAAATAATAGAAGATGCACCAGACTTGGACGAGTATGTTGTATTTTTTGTATTATGAGGAACCTCTCCTCACGAGTATGCAAGCACCCTGTCCAATGCCGGTGTCACCTTAATGCTGAGACCACGATAACTGCTCGTTGCCTCTAACAACCAGAAACTCGCTATGTCTGATCCAATCCTACATGGCAGGTGGATTAAGCATTAAACCAACACTGATCATACTACAGGCAGACCCATCCCGCGACAAAATATGTCGATTCTTCAAGAGTGGTGACCATAAACTATCAAATATCTTTTTACAGTTAGTTTTCATGTAGAAAATATGTTGTTTTAGGCGACCACCTGTCTTTTTTTTTTACCACTTTTGATGAGGCACGTAGTGTTTAATATAGACAGAGTTGACAGATATGTTTCATCATTAACGGGCTATAACAGTCCCGTGTCCAATGCGTGTCTGCGCGCATGTACGGGTCGCAATACATATCGATCGTATGGTGTCGAATACGTCAAGATAAATTGCGTAATGTTTGTGAAAAAGTGTTAAATCGTGTAATGCAATCCATTTTCGATTATTCTATGCTGTGTTCTTCTATGTTCATTTATTTCCATCTTGCAATCACTTCTTGCCCAAAGCAGAATTATGTAATTAGCTGTCAAGAGCTTTGTAAAGCACACAAGAAATAAGAGCAGATCTGCCAAATGGTCTCATATCATTTATGCGCTATAATTAGCTAGCTTGGGGCAGGATTTCGTTGCACGCATGGCGCACGAGATATAAATTGAGCAATGCGATTGGCGTACATATATGTAGAAATCAATATTAACAGAAACTAAGATTAAAATATTAATCAATTAAATAAAGAAGACGCGCACCACGCTATTATTGCGACTTAGCACCTGTGCTAGAACTCTCAACAAAGTGCCAGTCATACCGATTGGTAGATCGACAAACAGACCAACAGAGTCGCAAACTAAACATTGCACCCGTTGAGCTATGCATTAGTGTGTTAAAGGGGTCAAACTCCACTAATTTATCTGACGATGTGTTAATAAACACACTGTTTTATTTGCTTTGTCTGCATTGCAGTTTTCCGTTTGGGAAGCCTTTGACGCACACATATTATCCAGTCGTGTCTATATAGTGTGAAATAGACATGCCGTTGTTGACGGTTACGATGATAGGGGTGGATAGGACTGCATTTTACCGGATTGCCTCGCTTTGCCAATGGCACTGGCTTGGTGTATTAATCTGCGATGCAATCACAGATTATTAAACTCACGCATGATCTTTCTTTTTCTTCTTTCTTCTACATCGCCTTACCCTTAGTTAACACGTTTGGTAAGCATCTCCTACAGTTTGCATTCGACCAACTCCAAACTTGGTCAACTGCTAATACGCATGGAGGAATTGTGTGTCTGTGCTGTTATCCTGGATCTGCTCAGTATTTTTAGCTATACACATTTGAGTGGGCAGAAAAGTCCATTAGGAAATGCACGAGGAGTTTCAGTATTGATTTTTGCAGTGTGACTGTACCTAGGGCTTTTCTCGGCTCACTACCATACTTTTGTCGGATACTGCCAATGGGATCCTGAAGATAGCTGCCCAGCTGGAAGGTGGCCATACCATATGGCCTGTGACCCATAACACATGGCCCATAGGGAATGAATGGGGGAAATGCAGCATTGATCGCAGAACTGCGACTACACCTAGCATGCTGAGCAGATCATTACCATACTTGGTTAGGATGTTACTCTTGCCGATGGTCTTTAGACATTTTTTTTTCAAAATGGCCGCCAGGTCGCACATTTTGGTCCAAAATTATAAGTTTTCGTTTGTGGCAGAAATGAACTCGGAATAACAAACAGTGAAGAACTATTTTTGGAAATTTCACCAGAATGTGTTTTGCTCGAATCAACTTGAAACTTGAAGAACTGGTATGACCCATATGGCCTTGATGTCATATTAATTTTGAAGAGGCGCAATCCAATAGTTTTCGAGAAATTGACTTTTCTGTACCTATGGGAGCAATGATTAAACTCTTCTAGCGTTTTATGCCGATTCTCCTCAAAACGGATCAGATTCTAGACCATTGGGAGACCGACGTGATTCCTAAAGAAAACGTTAATATATATATATATATATATATATATATATATATATATATATATATATATATATATATATATATATATATATATATATATATATATATATATATATATATATGCCTTTGGATCAAGGTGAATTATATGTCACATTTTCTTCGTGCTTGGCATATGTTTGCTCTATTTCAGAATACAACATCAGCAAGCATGTTAGAAGACACCGTATGGCGTCCTTTAAGGTCAGTCTGACCCGTTAGCGTTCAACACTACCTGATCTCGTTATTAGGCAGAAATCACCCCACTTGCCAAGACATGGTAAATGGTTATATAGGAAGATACTTTAAAAGCTTTTTAATGGCTCAGACTTCGCAGATTTACAGTTACTTCAGTAACGGGGTTCTAGCTTAATTAGTATTAGGTGTACATACACCCTTAACGATGTGAACTCAGAATACCGAATTCGAAACGACAGAAAATAAATAGTATGTTGAACATTTTCAAACATATCTCACTGGAAGCTGTTTCTGCTTATGGCAGCAACAGTTGCCTCTCAAATTAGTGTATAATTATTAAACAGGTTATCTGCATCGTTACTTTGATATTGAGATTCCCTGTTTTCAGGTTTTAGGTTGGCTCAAGCAAATATATAAGCATGTGCACCCAGTTTGTGTCGACCGTCTCGACTCTGTCCATGTGTTCCGCATCATCAAAGTGGGAAGATTGAAGACATAGCTTAATTTAAGGAATGGATGTTTCTCCTAATATAAATGTGGCTATAATATCTTCTGTGAGGGCTAAATTTGTCTAAAAGTGCATCATTTTTGGCAAACATGACTTGCGAATGAAGCATGATCAATTTTAAGTTCGCAGGTGTGTTCAAGGCTTGACCGCTTGTCAACACCTGTCAGGTATATTCAAGGATGAAACACGAGCACCTACGCAGTAATTGAAGCAGGAATGGCACAGCCAATTATAGATTAATACCGACATTGAGCATTGCTGTAGTACAATGATGCACCCATCTGCCATATGTGAAAAGACTGTGTTGATTCAATGCAAGGGCGACGTTCGTATGTGTGGGGGTCGGCTAGGTTGTCTAGGTGTGTGGAAGTGGAGGTGTGCATACGCATTGATGATGTGGGTCGTTGTCCGCGAAAATGTAATAAATCAGATCGACCGCCCTATATGAATATTTTACGAACTATAGTTTGTGCAGCCAGCTCACTCCATGAATACCAGCGGTGGTGATTATTGCAATTTAAGGCACTGCTTTGCTGACTAATGCTCTTGAAATCACTCTCACCATGTATACACGATGCCCCTTACACAGTAGGTGCTGCTTATCATCTGGACGAATATTATCTTAGTAAACATTAGATAATCAACACAGTCCATTGCCAGTTAACTATAACAGGGGTGGGGGGCGTTTTCAACTACCGATATTCGCGTATGTATTTTAATACATCTTCCAAGGTCGTTGCCTTTTGTGCTAATTTGGTAAATCTTGTACACACCATGTTGGGTGAAAGGTTTCTTTCATGGTTACTGTTGCAACCACCCTAATGCATACACCCTGAAACATGCATCGTTTTGTGTGCAACTCGTCACACGCAATTGTTTGTATGGAACAGGTTTGCCCTGGCCTATGCTGTTAAAGGATGCTCAATACCAAGCAACCTGTACAGAGATTTCGTGGTATGTTCATGTGCTGGCTGAAATGCTAGCAAGGGATACTGATACTGAACACGATTTGTGGTGCTTCATCGTAGAGGCGATTGGCCGCGGTCATGTGCGACCTTAAACGGATACGTTAACTGGTCAGCAAATTCTCGAGGGGCATATAATTTAGAAGCGTGTTCTTACACCTTTCCGTCATGTAACGCGTTGACATAGTACTGAAATTAGATATATGCATTGACGCAAATGCTACTAATGAGCTGAGATACACTGGACATCAATTTTCTACTATCTGGTTGTCTAGCACGTGCAAAGGTTTGCACTCTTTTGGGGGGTTTCTATAACCTGACAAAGTGTATATAGATATACTAATTGAAGCTATTAAGACACCGACGAGTACTCATTCTCAAGAGGACAATTCCATGTTGGAGGCAAACAGGAGTCGCGTGTGTTAATGGTAACCTGTCTAAAAGCGGCAACAGCTTTTGGCTCTAAAAAACAGTATCTTTTCTCAAATCATGTCTATAAATAGACAATATATTTATTATCATACACTGTTTACGCTCGTCTATACAAAGCTCGTCTAAGTGGTTGCGTAAGGCATGAGTTGTCGTATGCTAGCAACAAATCTAGTATTATGCGAAGAAATGTATCACAATTGTTGGATTGCAGAACATGCATCAGTTGAATTTCGAACTAGTATCCCCAGTATCGCGTGAATGCGTGGTCTAACACCGGGACCACTTATATTGGAGAAGACAGACTGATGCCGTCATCCAGCAATATGGAGGCAACTGTTCAGACACATCGTAGCACACAATTGAGGATGTGCAGTATGTGTTACGAGTATGTATCAACAGCAGATAGAAATCAGTTAGTAAGCTTCAAAGCGGATGTCCTAACGTAAACTGTGGTGCAAATACTCTTAGGTATAATTGGTAATTAATGGTAATTAAACTCCGGAAAGCCATCTTCCTCGATCCTTATGCACTCAACCGGTGCATTGCAACAGCTGAACGAAAAACTTAACGCACTTTCGCAGACAACAACTTGTGTGTTACATTGGGTTCCCACTTACAAAGCCATCTTAGGAAACGGGCATATAGATAATTTAGTAAAAGAAGGAAGTGAGTGTGAAAGAGCAATCAGCTGTATTTGGCTCGTTCATGCTTGTACACGACGTGTATTAAAATGTGGCCTGATATGAGCAGACACCGATCTTCAACCTAAACTACATATATCTCTGTTGACACCACTTTAACCTGTACTAGGGATGTATCATAGGACGGCAAACTGGGAAGGTCTACCTCAACCTACACATGACGATCAGGACAAGTCCATCGAGTGTACGCAACCCGTATCCAATGCAGTGTTATCTTTTTTAAATGTAGAAGAAGTAGTAACGGAACATTCGTTCCTTGACATTTCATTTTCTTTGTTCTCCCGTGTGTTCTGAGGTAAATGACTGTTTAGAGACAACCAATTATTGGCATTAAATATCGTTAGTTATACGGATAATGTATTTATTTGACTGGTCAGTGAAATGCGTGCTGTGGGCTATGTAAACAAATCCACACACCACCCGCCCCATCCACACTCTTTTTCGCTCATGCATGACAAATAGAAAAAAATACCCTTTCATCGTGATCCGTGTGCAGTATGTGTTACGAGTATGTATCAGCAGCAGATAGAAATCAGTTAGTAAGCTTCAAAGCGGATGTCCTCACGTAAACTGTGGTGCAAATACTCTTAGGTATAATTGGTAATTAATGGTAATTAAACTCCGGCCCCATCCACACTCTTTTTTCGCTCATGGATGAGTATAAGTACACGTGTATTGAATTAATTAATT
Source organism: Chaetoderma sp. LZ-2023a (assembly GCA_034401795.1). Taxonomy (NCBI): domain Eukaryota; kingdom Metazoa; phylum Mollusca; class Caudofoveata; order Chaetodermatida; family Chaetodermatidae; genus Chaetoderma; species Chaetoderma sp. LZ-2023a. The sequence goes on from CM067367.1 coordinate 74,036,748, forward strand.
TTACTTTCACTTTCCATGATTCCAAAATACAATGATGTACATTTGTTACATATGGTGAGGCTGCTTAAAGTAGCAACAACAACACGTCCACCCGTATTCAAAATAGGTAGCATGCATACTTTTAATTCGAAACACGCGCGCTTAGCATTAAAGGAATTAAATAGATCTAAGAAAAGTAGATCGCTATGGAAATTTACAACCAGAATGGTTTTGCCGACTTTCTGTGGCGTGTCTAGAAGCAACAGAAGATACGGTGTGTTATTAACTCCTTGAATCCTGAATTCCACGGCCTCTATGTCATGGTATCTGTACAAATACGTAGTTGTAGTACAGCGTGAACTCAATTTGACATAGCACTGTTGCTGGCATAGGCAGCGACTGCTTTCACTCAAGTTACCTTCAAAACACCCAACCATAATCTTTCCGGCATTGTTGACAATATTTCGCATTTGGCACTATCCAATGTGTGATCAGCGTGCAATCATACTAGAATGTCACGAACCTCTTGCGATATTAACCAATCAAATCAGAAGTGGCATATGCGAACAAAATTTAATACATTTTATGTTGAATAATTCGCATCGAATCTGCCCGGAAAATGTTGCCACCTATGATTACCTTGGCAGATGTGGCATATGCGAAAACAATTTAATACATTTAATGTTGAATATTTCGCAGCGAATCTGCCCGGAGAATGTTGCCACCTATGATTGCCTTGTTGCAAAATATGCCAGAGCGTTCCTGGAGAAATTTCTGCATATCCTGAAATTGAGTTTGTGGAAATTCAGTGTTCAAAGTGTTAAAATGTGATTGCAGATAAATGTCGACGCGACAATGCACTTATGCAATAGGCATGATGCATGATGTAATTGCCACTTCGTCCTAGTATCACGTGTAAATATAGAAATATTCAATGCGGCCATTTTCCGAAGTATAATATTGCAAAGAACGTTAAACTACATATAGCCTTCTTTCTGTGTATACACGCTGATGAGTTGCGTTTATTGTCGCTGCATTGATAAAGTTCAACAGCAAGTTGGCGAAACCATGTGGTAAAAACACATCTATTTTGAAACATAAATGTTTTGTTTTGCTACAGAAATGAACTATTGTGGTATGATACATCATGAGCAATTGACACCTAGCAGAAACGTGGCTCAAATTAGATAGTCTCATTATCGACTGTGCTAGTATTCCATCTTGTGAACATAATGGTATGATCTAGCTATGCCAGAACCATTTCTATTCAAGCTCCACCCGCGTGTTGGAATATATCTGAAGCTTTGAACCTGAATTCCCGAGACGCTACTAGTCCAGATAACTATTCAGGTAAGCTGGTGAAAGTAGTGTGACCAGGAGTTGACACAGCATATGGCAGAAACAGATCCCACCACAATTAGTTTCAAGATATTCAACAGATTTTGTTTTAAATACTAATTCGATCAAATGCACACCATTCATACACTTTAGTGATGGAATTTTAGATTTGCAAACGGAGCTGTGCCATTTTGATTGTGACGCCAGCTAACATATTGGATATGCAAGCGTGACGTCAACTACATCTCTGAATGTCGTCTACTATATACCAATCCATCCTTAATCTGAAACCACAATACCTGTGTTGATTTTAGGTTCCCAATCTCTAATTACAGAGGTTGACTCCTGGCTAAATTTCTTGAATGCACCGATGTAATTATATGGATGTTCTCCTAAGCACACACATGGAAGTTCTCCTAAGCACGCACACTTATTCACACGCCGTGGCACTGTTACTCCACTTCTGGCCTAACATTAACATCTAAGGTGGAAACATGATTCCAACCCATGACATTCGATTACGAGTCGATATCGTTGCCTTAGCACCATGGATATTGTTATGTCATAAATCGGCAACTGGTGAACTAGCATGAGTTATCCGTACCGGATTTGCCAAGGCACGGTCGCGTAGCCTGACCGATATCGCGTTGTGGCCACACTAGTATCCAGCCAAGTTACACAAACATCGTGGGTTCCAATTATGCCTCTACCTGTTAAGAAACGAAAGTGTGAACACGGCGGTGGGGTTGGCGAGTCTCAGTGTTTGTGAATAATTCATTGACCAAGATTGAGTGATACTACACAACTGCATATATTATACTACCAGCGAAGGTATCTGGTTTCTTTGAAAGTTCAAGTCCATGTGTGGTATTGAAAGATAGGCAAATGCTTCTTTCTAGGAATGGCAAGGCTACAGAGGGTTAGAGGAAAACAATTGATATTCACATAATGTACCCTTCCAGTGCACACGAATAGTGGCATACGACGAATGCACGTGTGTCTGCAAAATCAATGGGTACGTACGATCTGCATTCAGGACACAGGTATGATGCCCATCGCAATGATGGCAAAGTCTAGCAGTAATGTGTCTTAAATTACACGTGCCCTTTACCAGAGATGCTAGTGCGCGCATACCCATCTCCTGTACATAATGTGAGACCAAGCAAGTGATACTGCTATGGAGCATGCGATCTGAGAAGTTTCCTCTAGAATAAATACATGTTGGCATAATCAAGAATGTCTGTTTGTCTAGACAGATGAACCCCTGAGGTGAGTTACGTTATTGTATTTCTTGTATAAGCATGTTTATGAGACTGGTAGGGGTAGCGACAGCGATAGTGATTACAATTGTTCTAGTATAAGTGGGGCCGATACGAAAAATAGACACACATTGCTGCCTGATATTGACAGCTTGTGATATAGTTTATTTCACGATTCCATAACCAGTTACAAGGGGGAAATGATATCAAATAGTAAATTGCTCATTAAAAGCGCCCCTCATTAGGATGGCGGAGATGCTGATATCGGACGTCTAGCACCAATTTGTCTCAAATTGCATTATCCGCTTAGCAGATGTCGTAAAGCGCGCATACCAATGTCCTCTACATTATGAAAAACACAGCGAATGATACTGCTAAGGACCATGCGATGTAGAGGATTTCCTTTAGAATCCATAAATCTTAGCATAATGGAGTATATATGCTTGTTTAGACAAATGAAAGCACGGGACGAATATCCTTTTGGCATTAAATGATGTCGTCATTGGACCAATCCATTGCCGTTTTACCTTCATTTGCGGCCTTTCGTAATATGGTGTGAGAGAATCCACATATGTTATGTTCTTGTGAAACCAGCTATTTTGTGTAATTCGGTCTGTCTCGCCATGTGGCGCATTATTTGACTGTAATTACATCTACAGACATATTATTAGAACATCTATTGTAAAAGAAATTGAGAATGTTACTACTGTATACCTTGTTTGATGCGCAAATAGTATTGTTCATGTTTGACAGCTTATGTACACGTGGTGATGGAATCATAGTAATTATATGGCTTGAGCTCGATTATTGCAGCTCAAGCTCGGATTCATCTGGCACAATGCCAGAACAGATAAATATATTAATACAGGTGGTTAGTATCACGCTTTACACCAAGTTGCCTCTCTAATCAGATCACACATGTAGGACAAATAGCAACTACGCAGCATTGTGAGCAAAGAACAATACAACGATGTTATGATTGCGATACTGATAGTAGGATGTCAATAACACAAGAGTAAACACTTTAGTGCATCAACTATAGTTCATTGCTATAACATGTGCACGCTCTCATTCGCACTCATTCGTCGCACCCACAATCTTAACCAAAATTACTTCTCATTCGTAGCCTAACTTAGGATATTATCAGCGTGCATTACAATACTAGTAATATATGCATAGCACTGTAATCATGTTATTAACTTGCTGCCATTATTTGCACTGCTATCTAAAGTTCATGTCGCTGTGGATAATGTCCAGACTGTGTACTGAGGAGGAAATGAAATCTGATACTGTCGAAAGTAAGGAAACGAATGTCAAATACAATGGCCGTGTTTGATTCACATCAAGAAATACGAACGTGACTATTTGGAGAATGTCTGATCCATCAGCTGAAATAATTAGCAGCAACATTAACGATTGACTCCACCACGCCATCAAGTAAATAGTGTTCTAAGATCACAGTCAGCAATGTGCACTCGAGTAGTCTAGCCGGGAGTGGAAAAATACCACCTCCCTCCACAGGCAACTGTTATGTGATCTGCGGCTCCCACCACCCTCTCAATTCATGAGGCATAGGGTCATGGGCCACACAAATACATACAAGATACCCAGGCCCTACTGAACCACACCCATCAGCCCATGGTTTAAGATATTGATATATCCTTTATCAAACATGCACTATAATATATACAAATGGCTTATGCGAGGTAAAACATTTTCGATGCTTAAGGAGAATATTGTGCGACACACAATGCTCAGTTTCAGAAGGCTGCTGTTGAGCCGAAGCCGTGCATAGGATGCGGGGCAGGTATTTATACAGACTGTGGATTATGTAAAGCATGCGGGGGTCGTAAACATTCCAAAAGAATAAACTACAAGAAGGTCTGTGCCAGGAGAAAGTTCAGCTTAGTTATGGAAGAACGTAAACGCATCATGCCACGCATTTAGAGACAGGCATCCACAGAGATATACACAACCCACAGGTACTGATCGCCAGCACCACACATATTAGGGTCTGAACGCCCATTTAGGGACAGGCATCCACAGGGATATGCACCACCTACAGGTACGGATCGGCACTTAGTGTAACACCCTCGAAGATGGTCAGAAATGTTTAAGATCTAATATATAGACCTTGCATCATGGTTACTGTAACACAGCTTCGAATGATAGCAAAGCAATTCGGTCTTAGAGGCTATTCTAAGGCCCGCAAAGCTGACCTGCTCCAGATGATTGCACACGCCAATGTCGAGGAGTGGCGAAAGCGACTTCCTGCCCTGCCGAGGATTGGCTAAAGCGACTCTCCCGAGCAAAAACAGACAGAGAGGTTTCTGGCGCTCACCTCTGAGGATCCATGGAACCCTCACAAGAAAGTAGAGCTGCTAGATGAGAGTCGTCCAGTTGTATGAGGAGACAAATGTCAGCTTACGGGCCAAAGCTGTAGCAACTCGGATGGCAAGCCATCCACAAGAACGTCTACCTCTTCTACACCGAATCAGAAGACGATTAATAAGGGGACCGATATCTGAAACCCTGCGAGAAGGTCAGCAGATTCTCAACGAGCGTCTCGGTGAGAGGGAGACAGAGGAGAGAGGATGGCGAACAGTATGCTGAACATTCTTCAGAGGGATAGAAGGAGACATTACAGGTCGGATCACGGAGAAGGTGCAGCCTTTTCAGAACGCCTTCTACCTTTGGTATACCCACACCTATCGAATCCGCCATATCGAGGATGGTAGGGTAATGCTCTTCCACAAGAATGCTCCAGCAAGTCCCTGGATGAATACACTAGGAGAGACCCAGACTTGGGTGGAGGGCAGAGAGCAAGCCCGCATCGACCCAGACACTATCGATCGGCCCAATAGCGCGAGGGCCTTCATCAGATCAATCAACGCTGAGGTAAAGGTTGTCATCGACCGCCAGCCACTGCTAGGGGCATGCCCCCTCCCAGTCTGGCTCGCATGGAGGAAGGGAATGGTGGCACTCGATACCTACAAAGATTCCATGAGTGCCTCTGGAGATGTCTAGCAGTCCAGCAGGGTGCAAGAGCTGATAGAAGTACAGCACCTGCACGAGAGCTTGTTAAACAGTTCTATGGCCTGAACAGGCCTGCGGCTGACGTACCAATGACGTCCTTAGACCAGCTGGACAAGGTAGAGTTATCTGCGAAGGCAGGGATTCATGTTTATGAGCCCACTGAAGAGTGCATCTGGCATCTGACCAAGAAACCTGCTCGCTATCCGAGCGTCATGACCATTGGTGTATATGACCACCACGCCTTCTTCATTAAGGACATCTCCAAGCTGGCCCAGACTTTCAGCTGTGGGCACTGCCAACAGCAGTTCACCCACGCATGTAGTCTCCATTGCCATGCTGGCCGCTGTACAGGGGTAAAACGACAATCAATTGCCCTGGGGAGACGGTAGTGGCACCGCAGTCACCATACGTAAAGACCTTCTATCCATACCGACCGGCCAGTTCTGCGGCTACTCGTTGGATTGAATATGAGTCAAGAAACCATGGAATTCATATATACCAGGCAAAGTGTGGTCACGGTGGTGAGCGTTGGATTGAGGGGGCTCCTGTAGATGGTTATGATCCGACAACCGACACAGTATACCAGTTTCATGGCTGTCACTGGCTTGGATGTTCGCAACACCAGCGAGGTGAGGATGCTGATCAAAGATACCGCAAGATGGTTGCGAGAGACGAGAATCTGAGAGCCTCTGGATGCATGCTTGTGGTACAGTGGGAGTGCTGTATAAAACGCTGTACAAGCGTCTACATCCCTGTGCGGACAGTACCATACCCACACTTAAACGCCCTGTGAAGCCCTTCTAGATGGGATAAAAACCCACCCTACAGAGTCTCACGATCGAGAGTGCCCACATACCAATCTCGGTGTCAGTCGGCTGCTCCTTAGATGGTAGCACGAGCTCGCCAACTCACCTCTGCAATGCTAACACCAAAGTGCTGATCTCAGAGTTCATGCAGGAGAGCCAACTACGAGCCTCCGCGATCTGTGCAAGGGTTCGATCACAGTAACTACCCGCAGACGTGAACAAGTTACCAACACGACAGCATCGACTTATCAATGAGTGGTGTGACCATGTGCCTGTGCTAGGGTTCAACTCTGGGCAGTACGACCTGAAGCTCAGCAAAAAGTACTTCATGGATGAACTTACTACTTCGTCCAAAGGAACCGTGAAAGTCGCCAGGAAGGCTAGCCAGACAATGTTCCTCATTATGCCTGAGTTGCCTATGGTTGCACGCAACAGAAGAGCTGGTTACCTTATGAATGGTTCGACTCACCTGAGAAGCTTGACTATCCTGGACTACCTGGTTATCCTGCGTGGTGGTCCAAGCTCAAAGGTGGTTACCTTCTTGAGTTGTCAGAGTGGAAAGTTTGTAAGCAGACCTTCAGAGATCAGGGGATGAAGACGTTTGCTGACTGGTTGCGATATTACAACAACTTGGATGTTAGCCCATTCATTGAAGGCTTAGAGAAGATGCGAGAATTATACACAGTACGAGGTTTTGACATTCTGAGGGATGCGGTGTCACTTCCTGGTGTGTCACTTCAGTACTTACTTCGTGGTACTGCTGAACATGAGCCGGATATTAGCCTTTACTCTCCAGGCAAGGAATATTACGAGATGTTAAAGAGTGCTGTTGTTGGGGGTCCGTGCATTGTGTTCATGAGATATCACGAGTCTGGGGTTACCTGAATTCGCAAAGGTAAGCGAGTATGTCGACGTCCACTTGGTTATGATGCACATGCTCTATATTTATCAAACATGGTCCAAGCAATGCCTAGTGGTAAAGAAACTGTACGATGGTGGGGTGGGCATGTAAGCAGTGATATTGAACGCTTTAAGCAGGATCTGCTAGCGGATCATTGGTTCGGGTTTGCTGAGGTCGACATTGAGGCACCTAAGGTGTTATGGCCAAAGTTCAAGGAGATGTCACCCATCTTCTATAATCGTGAGATCCCAGAAGAGGCTATGCCTTCGGAGATGCGTGCATACCTTGATAAAACAGGTCGACAAAAGTCTACAACTAGCAAGCTCGTTAGTGCACTCTCTGGTAAGAAGAGGGTATTGAATGCACCAACTCTCAAGTGGTACCTTGTCCACGGGATAGAGATTACTGTTATCTATCACACTATAGACTACACCTCACAGAAACCTTTTGACCGGTTTGTAGACTATGTTACTGAGGCACGTCGTACCGGGGATGTTGACAAAAGTAAAGCCTTGTTAGCTGATCTCTTCAAACTCCTCGGCAACAGTGCATATGGGAAGCTGATCGAGGCATTAAACCGTCATACCAAAACGAGCTTCACTAAGGATGAAGGAGCAGTAGACAGAAACTTGCCTAGTGCATGGTTCGAGGATCTAGAGGAGATCGGTGGTTCCTATGAATTGCAGAACCGTAAGGTTAAAATCACCATTCGTCGCCCCATCCAGGTGGGTATAGCAGTATACGAGCCGGCGAAGCTGCAAATGCTGGAGTTCTACTATGACTTACTCGACCGCTACGTAGCTCGTGACAGCTTCGAGTACCTGCAGATGGACACCGAGTCTGCCTATATCGCCATAGTAGGCTCCAACCTCGATGAGGTGATGCACCCAGAGATGCGAACGGAGTATGAGGCCTGCATACGGGATTGGTTGGCATGGGACAAATGGTCTAACGACACTCCGGGATTGTTCAAGCTCGAGTTTGAAGGCACTCGTGATATTGCTCTCTGCTCCAAGTGCTACTACGTGGAGAATACAGACCACTGGAACAGCAGAAACTTGCAAGTGAAATGCTCGACCAAGGGAATGTCTAGAGGGCATAATGGTATCTCCTGGCAGAGGTTATACAGTGCCCTCCATGGTGTAGTGGAGAGAGCCACCATGCGAGGCCTACGCATGCACAACCAGGCCATGGTGCAGTATGTGCAGGAAAAACTCAGACTCTCCGCTTACTATGATAAGCGCCATGTGCTGCCAGATGGGGTCCATACTGAGCCGATCGAGTATCATGTTAGCACACTAGGGCGTGGTAGCTGTGTGTCTTCAGGGACTAGCTGAAGCTCTTCGACGACAAATTGTCTACTAGGCACTCTGTGCTGGCGTGCCAGGTAGTACACTGCAGGCTGCCCCTCGGCCTCCACATACCTGTCAAGCCTGTGAACATCTATCGACCAGGTAGGATCTCTTGCACGCCGTCGACCACCTCCCAGCTCACCATGCTCATACAGGTACCGAACCAGAGCTGCAGGGTGTAGGTACTCCTCTTCCTTGTTCACTGTGACCAGCAGAGTGTCTGATAGCCTCTACGAGTTTCATCCCGATTAGCCAATAACCTCGGCATTGGATCTCTCCAGCACAGCAGGCAGCCCTCTCAGCAATACTCTAGAACGTTCACTCGGCATGCCCATTTCCTGGGCGTATTGGTGTGGGAACAGTCTCTCTGCCAGTGTCCGATTCCACTGCTCACCGATAGCCTGGGCACGTTGATGCCCTACCTCACCTCGCCTAACTGCCACACCATGTTTCCGCATGAGTGCTGCAGTCTCCCCTCTGAACTCCTTACCCTCATCCACCTGCAACAACTCCGGCCACTGGAAGGAATTTTGCGAAGCCTCGTAGACACCCTGGAATGCCTGGGAAACCTGGCCAGCTTACGACCAACTGAGTCATGTGGAAGGAATAGAACATCTGCCTGGTGAACTCTGTTTGAGACAATTTCCTCGAAATGGGCATGCATGATGTGCCGTGGACGAGGTCTATATCAGCCACATCGCCTGGCAGCTGAGCCACTGGTTAACTGTCTCCAATGTGAAGTTGTGGCCCTTGCGACGTGCAGCCTCAAGTAGTTGAGGGGGCTCACGGTAATATCCACCAGGCTGATAGTAGAGTTCCTCAAGAAAGACGGTTCATCTCTGACGCCCACTCCTGTCCTGTTACGCACGGCCTGGGTGAACTCTAAACAGACGAACAGACGGCCGTCATTCATTCAACCATCACTGAAGACTTCCTCAAACACCTCCATACCCTGGCGTCTAATCTCTGCTGGATCCTCACCGAACAGTAGTTTATCGACCAAACCTCCGGAAGTTAAGGGACTTGATCAGGTCGTACATAGACGCCATCCTTATATAGTATGGCTTGACTGTTCGGCGGCTCAGATGGCCGTGGGTGCTATGGCAACCTGTGGTAGCCAAGGGCCTGCGACTCCGAGGAACGTACCTACCCCTGAGGCGATGGCTCGTATGGCTTCAGAAATATTCTCCTCCCAATGGAGAGCATTGTTGGCGATCGTGCAGACCATCTTGCCAGCCTTCGTTGTGAACTGAGCGATCAGAGCCCCAACTGCTGCCAGCAGACCGACAGACACTTTTACGTAAGTGCGATAGATTCCTTTCGCTCTGTGTACTAGCGTGCCGAATTCAGGCTCTACATCATCATACTCACCCGCGGTCTCCGCAACATCGTAGTCGTCTGCATCCTCCTCCTCATCATAGTTCTCCTCATAGTCCTCGTCATCTATATCCTCGACTGGATCTTCATAAGCCTCTGGTTCATACATCGCTCTGGAGAGCCATCGCTGGGGGACATCTATATAGTAGCTGTAAATAGTAGTCTATAACATGGCATCCGCAATCTTGAAATGTGTGTGTGTTTGCCATAGTGAACTAGGGAGTCAGCTTCGCTGACAAGAAGGTGTCAGAGGTCGAGCCTGAGCATCACAACCAGGCGATGGAGATGCTGTCCAAGGAGAAGTTTGAGTAAGCAAAGCACGCGAGCATATGGCGCCATAGGGAGGCACGCCGACGACAACTCCGAGATCAGGCCAACCAGAGCATCAAAGATGCAGATGAGAGTCTCGATGAGTACTACGAGGCTGTATCTGAGCCGATGCTTGACTATGAAGCATCGACAGGTCAGAAGACAGCAGAGCTTATAGTATTGGTGGCAGCTGCAGCGGTGACGACAGGGGCCGTGCTCTACGCACGCTCAAGCTGAATACCTGATGTGTTCGCCATGCATAGCTTAGCATAGCCAAAGTAAAGTACTATCACACCTAATGAGCGAGTCCCAACAATGAGGGTTCCGATGCTGAAGCTGAGCCGATTGCCCTGATTAGCTGGGATGTCCCTGCTCCCGAGGTGGTGACGGCCCTCGCGTGCCGACTCGAGGTCGTTGCTTCCACTGGTTAGGCGCAGAAGTGCATATGACTTAGTTTTCTGTCTGTAGAGTTGGCAATCAGCCAGCTCACGTACCTCACCAAGAACATAGGTCCCAGCAACGACAAGCTTGAAGTCGTCTAGCTTGTCCACCTGCTGGATGGCTCCTCCATTCTGAACCAGGACCGCATCTGCGACACAGTCCGATGCACCACAATACAATGTCAGCTCTACCCTTGGTTAGTTGTGGCTTGGACCTGCTGGTGTTCTCGCTTCACATGCACGATCCGCTGTTTGGAACCTGTTTGGAACCTGTTTGCTTCAGCTCCTGGTCATTCACGTCATGCTAGACATGAAGTCTTGGAGCATTCATCATCTGCGGGCTGTTCAGTGTACACCCGGATGAACAGCCTAGCCTGCATGGCAGCCAGATTCACGTGCGTGTTCTCGAGGAGTGTTAAGAGTGGAACTGCCATTGGCTTCTCGACACCTGCTCGTAGTTCGAATTCCGTGAACTCCTCATTGCACCCCGCAGCGTAGTACCCCTTTCCCTTCGCATAGCAGGTTGGGCCACGAGCCAGCGGACCTAGGACTCAGTAATCATCGTTCACATAGGTGGTGTCCACGGTGCTATTGCTCTGCAGGATCTCCCACCTGTTCAGAACCTGTGGGAGCTCTATCATCTGTTCTATTGTGCTCTGAAGCTTGAACTCGAGTTGCATGCTCTTCATCTCATGGATCTGTGCCGAGATTGCAAAGTCAAAGTACTTCCCAGCAGCGGACAATGGGTTATCATCATGTATACTGGGTCGAATGACCATCGGGCAGTCCTTCCGAGAATCAGTGCAGTGCGATGTCATAGGTGCAATGGCCCCATCTGGATGTTGCACATGCTGCAGCATTGGTAAGGTCTGGGTATATAGAGGGGTTAAACGGCTGCCATGTTTGGTAAAGTTCTCCAGCAGAGTGTCTATATGCAGAACGACAAGTCGGCACGACAGTCAGCACGACAGCCACGCCGTGCACTGCCCCACTGTGATAAGGTCCGAGGACTACTTCGTGACATCAACATTATCCACGAGTGAGCCAAGGTCACACCTCCGTCTGATGCGGAGATAGTGGCCGCCATAGAGGAAGGAGCGCCAGCTCGTAGCACAAAAGAACTCCTGACTCGGATACTCTACCGGAAGGTTGGCAGCCCCCAGGGCAGGACACTCGACCTACCTACTGTGGCCCAAACCAACAATCCTGTTATTCTAGCTCTCCAAAGGGCGAGGGTCGACACCAAACATCTACTAACGGTCGGGAAGTGGGCTGCTGTATGTAGCCTCCCTAGCCAGGAAGAGCTAGATATGCTGGATAGCCTCCAGTCTGGAGCAAATACCTACTTCAGGGAGGAGATCAGTGCTGCTGTAGCAGAGAGCAATGGCACCGGTCATGCAAATGGTACTCAGGAGTGGTTCACTGTTGGCCGGATGGAGGCTGTTGAGCCCATCTTCAACGAAGAATGGCGCAGGAGATTGGCCAGTGATCTGGCAGCATTTCTGAAATTCCCAGATAACTGCCAGGACTACCCCATCAAATCTGCTCGCAAATCAGATGCTCGTCGCGCATGGACAAAATGGATCTTCCGTGAGAAGTTCCAGAAGAAGAGAGCCATAGACTCTGACACTCAGTGGGTAGAGTTTAAGCGACAGGCTTCTGACGAAACTGACGAAGATCCTCAAGCTACTGACGAAGTAGCAGAGACCGCGGGTGAAGTAGCGGAGACTGCACAGCCTTCTGATGAATGAAAGAAGTTGCGGCAGCTGCGACAGTCTGTCAGCGATGACGCGCAGAGCAGGCGATTTCCTGGCTGGATTCAGCTTGTAGGTGAAGGTCTGCGCCTTTTCCATAGATGGCTTGAAGTGTGACAGCTCACCTGTCTCCTTGTTGCTGAATATGAAGCGGTACAGATCAGCTGCCCTGTGTACACCTGTGATAAAGTCCCCTTTGGTCTCCTTTAGGGTTAGGCTGTCGTATATGGTCTCGATCATGGCACGTCCACACGTGGAGCTGAAGTACAGCAACCGGCCATTGTGGTGGATGTCTGGTGAGATCTCGCGGGTGTACTGCTGAAAGAGGATGAAGACACCAGAAGGATGTATTGAGAGTGTAGATGTGCGGCCAGGAGATCCCGCAGCAAGATGTTTTTCCAGTGTCCTGATCGGGCAATGCTCAGCACCACCTGGCCAGCATCAGCCGGCCTACTGTCGAATGGTGCAGACACGTGTGCGGATGATGGTTAGCATTTGGTCGCTGGTAGGCGCGTCTATATCTGGGAGACTAGACGGCAGTACGTCCAGCACCAGCTCTTTTGCCTGCAGAGCGGGGAATCCTGCACCTCCGGCGGATACGAAGGATGCGATGGAGGCAGCAAGCATGAAATCCCAGCAGCAGCTGAGAAGATAGCATAGAGGGCCTGTGTCAGCACCCACAGTGTCTAGTACATCCAGCATCTGTATGATACATGCACAGCCATGACTACCTGTGGGCTTGCTTAGGCAGCAAATTGAAGAGCCCTGACCCCTTCACCTCTGGTAGACGGAGGCTGTCGACAGCACCTGCACCTGTGTGGCCATCGACAGTGATACTGTTCTAGCTGAGGGTGCTTATCTTGAGAATCCCTCCATCCTGGATGAATGTGCTCCGTGGTCTCAGGAGATCCTTAACCAGGTCCTGTACATAGGACTCAGCCATCACCTTGATGGATCAAGCCACATCGACTCCGAGCATACCAAGCATTGTCGCCCTCTCCTCGATGCCCATCCCATTGTATACAGTCTTGGCCTTGTTAATGGCCAATTGTTCTACCATATCAGTGATCCCGATGAGATCGTTAGCTAGGATGGTACCTCGGATCTCCCGCTGGTCTCCCTTCTCATCGAAGTCTAGGAAGGCGATAGGGGCAACAGTGTCCTTTGGACCGAGGCGTGCCTCGCCCAAGTGAGCAAGATCGCATAGCTTTTTGCTTTCTAGGTCTGTGAGTGACAGAGTCGTAGTGCTATATACAGACGGCTTAACCCTATTAGTCATACCCCAGTGAAATAGTTGGGCATAGGAGGACCACGCAGTCGGCCAAGGGAATAGGTAGCAGTGTACGGGCGGTCCACCATTCCAGTGCATTGGCAATCCTCGATCCGTATGCTGGAGTATGGGCTACAGACCGCCCTCCGACACGCCATGCCTCATATGCTGAAGGGGTCTCGTGATCCATCTCTCACTATTCAGATGTGTTAAACGTAGGCGACGATGATCTCAGCCATTGCACTCGTTGCTGGGCCTAGAACCGCAGCTTCTATTAGTGCAACACTTTCACCCATGAGTTTGGCAGCAGCAGTGTAGGCGGCACCACTGAGGGCGATCTTTGGGATGGGGTGAGTTATTCCGAGACAGTGCCAGACAACACCACTCACCACTGTAGCGAGGACAGCCGCAGTGGCGGCAGGAAGAACCTCACTCACCCCTGTCCTCTTCACCATGGCCACATTCGCCGCCACGTTACTGGCAACATGGACTGCCAGAGGTTTTGCTTGGGTCAGTAACTTCTCTGTTCCCAGCAGGTTTTCCACTTTCTGAAGACTCGCCTGGCTCTCGGTCAGTTGCTTCACGATTTGTACCATTGACGTCATTGTTTAAGCACTGAGTATACAATGCGGTTAAATGTCTGCATCCCCTGTCGAGAGAGCTAAAAAGATCTTCCCAGTCTCCGTCTGCCAGGTGGCTGGGATGGTACTCAGGAATATTCATCTCACTATTGAGACAGCTTAAACATGTCGAGGCTCACGCTATGCGAGAAGTACTATGATGTCTTCCGGAGGGAGTTGAAGGAATACAAGAAGAAGACACCAGATGAGTCGCTCAGCTCTCCGGTGTTGACCTGATAGAGGAGATGACAGCTGTGAAGCACTATCTAGGATTTGCCAAGGGACAGATCCTGCGAGCTAAAGGTTTCTACAAGGATCGGGAATGTCTGTCCAGCAGTTGCAGACCACCATGGCCTCACCGGACTCAGAGCTGAACAAGGCTCTGCGATACTACAAGCTGGAAAAAGGATGTGCTGCGGAACCATCCAGCCCTTGGATGTACATGCAGGCAGCGGGTATAGGGGCTGTAGGGCATGCCAAGCTGGTTCAGTGTCTCACCGTGGTCCCCACTGCTACTGTAGAGAGTCAGGATAGTCTTATAGCTGATTTGCTAGCTGCGGAGTAGGCTGATCCCAAGCGCCACGATAGCTAGGCCTGACACCACACGTAGAGCTAACACGGGAAGCGGTGTCGTGTCGACTGGCTGCAGTGTCAGGGCGCCTGGAGCTGCTATGTCGACTGGCAACAGTGTCAGGGTTGGAACGCCTGTATGGCTCAAACTACGCGTAGGTGCGTAGATGGCAGTGTTGAAGCCGAAGTGGACACCGGGGTAACTCCTCTCAACTATCATGTTGTTATAGCCCCTGACTTGGAGCTCCTCGATGTTCACGATCATGTTGCTTGGAATCAACCATAGGTGTGGTGAAATAGCAAAGTCAAGTTTGCGACGGGCCTTCTGCATCCCCTGCTGGAACTTAGCAATACGTATGCCATGCGGATCATTATCCTCAACGAGACTGATGAACATGGCCTGGACCTCTGTGCCACTGACACCATCTATGGAATGACACAGCTCTGTCTATGCTGTAAGGAGGCAGTAGCACAGTGCTTCCAGGGACTGGTTGACCCGAACGATCCCTACCGGTGTGAGCACTGAGGTGGTGTGTGGGACAAAGTACTTCCACACATCTGGATAGTCCTGCCGCAAGCCAGTGATGTGCATATTTTGCACCAGTGCTCCAGGGTCGGAGTCTGGATCGAACGAGAATGTCACTGTCTTCTGACGGCCTACTCTTCGGGGTGTTCGATAGGGGAATCCTGAGTAGACACGTCTCGGGTCACCGTACATAACCACTAGACCGCTCTTGTCACCACCATGTCACCGATAGTGTGGGTGAGCGCTGAACTCTCTCTGTAGTCTTCTGGCCACTGAGACGCTATGCAGGTTGAGCTGTGGGTCGAAGTCGTTTGTATCAGGGAGGCATGCAACCAGCTCATGGAGGATTCGTCACACTGTGAAGTACACGTGGAATCTGAGAAAGCTGGCGATGAGCACAGCTTCAGGAGTACCAGAATAGGAGAGGGACAGGGTGGAACGTACTCCACATCCTTCCGTGGAACACCACACGGCAAGCTTCAGCTGCTGATTCCAGTATTAGAGGCTCGGAGCAGCCATCCAAGTATGAGCTTGCTTAGCATCCTTGATGGTGATGGGGTGGTTGGTCAGCGGTCGTGGGTTGACGGAGAAACTGGTTCGGGACCGTCCATCCACTGTGATGGAGAAAGGTGTTAACTCTGGTATATCATCCAGTAGGCCTCTCAGGCCAGTCCAGAGTGTGCCCAGGAGGGGCGGTTGGCTCCGAATGGCTGTCATGAGATTCCGTGGGAAGGCCATTTACATTGGTGTTCTTAAAGCTACCGCAGCACACTATTTGCAGTCGTCTTGAATCCAGAGACCAGCGAGGCGACCTCACTGTAACATCTTGTTTTTAACTCCTCCATATCAACCCGCCCGCTGGAGCCTTTGAGGTATTGCTGTCACACTTTAGGTTTCTCCGTGCAGTACAGGGCTTGGACCTTCAATATATGGTGGTGCGCTTCATCGGTGACCTGGCCACCCTCGAAAGCTTTGCTGACAGACTCGTCGATAGTATGTAGCATACTCTGTGCCAGTGCCACGTAATTAGCATGCTTCTCCAGCCTCCTTGTGATCTGCTGCTGCCCCACCCACCAAGCCTGTGGCCAAGACAGTGGCGGCTAGATCCACGGCACCCGGCTGGATGGCGACGATGGCCCACACCCCTGTAGCGAGAGTGGCCACAGCTGCCACCCCAGCACTGGCTCCAATCACACCCACGGCAGTGGTTGTACGCATGATGACATTGTAGGCTGTCTTATATCGCCTGCGCATTCGGCTGTACTTTTCTACCTCATGGACGAGATTATGTCTGATAGTATCCATCTGCTGGAGTCGCCAGACGTGTGCAGTACTGTACCACCCTCGTCAGCAGTCATGGAGGGGTATATTTCTGATTGCTTCCGCCATTCTGATTTTGCCATGGTATACCTGGAGATTAAACCTGCATCGCCTGCAGAATCTGCTCATAGTCATGGAAGGGTTAATTTTGGAGAGCCTGGCGAACCGTGCCAGTTTGCTGGTTTCGAGACAGACGTCTCTTCGACAGAGGTCAGCCAGCACTATGACGGGTACCAGTAGCTTTCTGAGACGTGACATCTGGAACTTCACCGTATCACCAAGATAGTAGGTCCGCCACTGGATGGTTTTCTTGGTCTTACACTTCTGCGCCATCTCCTCTTTCCACTGTATGCCGTCTGGTTCATCCTCATCTGAGAAGCCACCTGGCTCATCCTCGACTGTGAAGACATTTAGCTCATCATCATCTGTCAAGACTCCTGCGGCTCGCTTACTCTCATCCAGGAGGGCCTGCCAGTATCGAAAATGTTCACTGTCCCTTCGCCTCCTTGCAAGGCTTGCATTCTGTTGATACCAGTTCTCCAGCTGTAGTCGCTCTCCTACTTGTTGCAGTGCGAGCCTCTGTTCGTTTAAGGCCTTTATCTGTGCAGGGGTCATGAAAGGGCGAACCTCTGTCTGCATCATCTCGGCCAAGGTCAGATAATGCTGGTATGATATCATGTCAGGTCAATTAGTAATAAGAGTGTACACTCTAAATGGGCGTCCAATATCCCATCCGTGCTGGCATATATGTTAATGGAGGGGCTCTCAAACAGGTGATTTACAGGTGTGAACAGGCCATGACTGTAGCGTTCCATAGGTTGCTGTTGGCACCTGGGAGATACAATATCACGTCCCGGCCGACTTCTACCAGTGAGATGCTGTGCTTACTGCCCGGAGGTTGATGTACCACATCGGCATGTATGTATGTTGTGCCCCACTGGAGCACCTCAAAGATGACCCATTCTACATGGTACTGTACCGTTCTCACCACCGGAGAGCAGCAGTCGGACAATCGGCATGGTTATATGTCGCATTTAAACCCCTCCTATAGCGTGCTATGTAACCCATATTTGCTCACTCGACTGGTCTTGCTGACCTGGCAGATGTGTACGCAGTTGATGCTGCCAAGGTAGAAGAGAGCGATGGCAAGTCATTCGCCCTATAGTACGAAGCAAGCTCAAAGGCATTCTCCCTCCACCCTATTGGTGGTGATGGGGTGGAGCTGCTCACAGACCTCAAGTATGCGATGAAGGATCGCATGGGTCGCAACATAGATGGCCACAAGAACGTGTTTCAGTACGATAACCCGAAAAGGAACATCCCCGATCCGTTGCTTGAGCTCTCGGATACAGAGGTGGCAGACATCAACAGCCTAAATAACGACCTTAGCGTTCATCTGGTCAAACCCTATTCGAGCGGTGCCCCGCCGATGGCCCATGATGGCCTGTTATTGACCCTGGCAAAACACCTGCAGTTCATATTTTAGAAGAATGAAGTGTGGTACCGCGCTGGACCTGGGGGAGACTGGCAAACATGGTTGTCCCTATATAGGCCTCCCGCAGTCATTGACATAGAGGTTACTCCCGTCTTCACTGTTGTGAAAAAGGATGGGACAGTTCGAAAGCTCTACAATCGGGGATCATCCTTCCTCACCTACATAGGTGAAGGTGTCTGCCTGATGAGGGTGGGTCAGTTGATTGGGGTTACAGGTGGAAAGCGCCTGCTGCGTCGTCCATTCGATGGACCAGAAGAAGCTGTTAACCTACAGGAGGGCACCCTACGGGTAGATGGTGTATAACATGTCTCCAAAGTCAAGGCTGCTGTGAAATTGCCTCAGCGAGTCGGACTCAATAGCCAGCAAACGACCCATATAGTCCTAGAGCTACGTTTCTTAGCCGGCGGTAGAGTGAAGCAGCTAGCCCCTGCCCCTGAGGGGATGAAGATCACTATCGATTCGGATTGAACAGGGCTCGATCTGGCACAGATATTTCTCGAGAGTTTCACTCTGTTCAGTTTAACTCTTCATATATAGTCATGATTCTCATCATACTGCTCGTGCTGGCGTCTACAGCTGTGGCATAGGGCGCTGAGACTGACATGATATGTAATGCCAAGTGCGCCCACTTCCGCGATGCCTCCCAGTACAATCCTTGGATTGACCTCTTGTGGAGAAACATTTACGATCGCTTTCACCCACATGAAAAGATCTATGGGATGAAGAGGGTAGGCCGTGATTGTCTGCTGGAGACCCCTGGTGAGCACCCGATTCTCTGCGTAACATGTGAACATGCCAGAGTCTGCCATGGTTCACATGCTAATCACTTTAGCCTCCTCCCCGGTTAGCGTTGTCAAGGTAGATGGAAGCCCCTATGGGTGGTTCCATCATGCCGATGCGACTCTGGCAGAGACCGTGTTTGTCTGAGCCTACACAGAATAACGAGTGAGGCCGGCCCTGTGGTTGATGGCGATCAGTGGTGTATATCACTGTGTAGGCTTGTCTCTAAATGGGCGTTCAGCCCCTGGTAGTAGTAGTGTCGGAATGATCCTACCTCCCTTGCAGCCGATCCGTGGTGGCCCCCGCAACCTATGCCTCAGGAATTGAGAGCGCGGTGGGAGCGACGGATCATGGAACGGTTGCCTGTGGAGGGAGGTGGTATTTTTCTACTACCGGCTATACTACTACTCATCATCATTTGCGACGTTTCAGATAGATTGTGTTGGTTCAGATATTTCATTTGAACGGACTAGTCAGCCATTCTGTTGTGCTCTACCAGTATGTGCATTTGAGTAATGGACTATTCTGACTGTACACGTGCCATTGACTAATCGGAGAAATAGGCCTGTACTTAGGTTACATTGCAATCAAGGCATCTGCAGTGAAGGGATAATGGCCGATAATGAGGAAAAGTGAGATGTAAGATATGATTAAGGTGTGTATCTGCATTGTAATGCTTGCCTGATCCGCGTTGTGTTCGCTAGAAACTGCAACATAGGTAAAGTTAGGTGCATTACCAAGGAAATAGCACGGTGTTGTAAGTGATAAGAATGCCTATCACGTATGTGTACCAAACGTTCTCTTGTGGTTGTAATATAACATGTTTTACGGAGGGTTCTGGTCTGTCAATCAGGTAGTTGATGTCATTTTTTAAATACGGCAATACAATGTTAGCTGATGTCATGATAAACGTTTCGTCACGAAGCTGAAAATGTGTGCCACAAAAGCTTTTAAATTCTGTTTTCGTGAATTTCGAATGTAATCAACATCGTGTTGAATAGATTGAAACTAATTTGACCGGGAGTGGTTGCTGCAACATTCATTCAATGTACTGCCAAATTGATTTCAGAATCATCAACAGCTTACATTGAAATTGAGATTCTGGGTATATCTTTTTCAATTCATAATTTTAGACTGCTATTCTTGTGGTAACTGTCGACATGATAGTGGATCCTGATACTGCAAATTACCAACCTGGTGAGTTTTCAAAGAACACCCCCCGCACATACATTTTAAAATCACCACTTCTCTTCTTTTGATGACCAGATCTGGATTTTCGATATAAATAGAAGGCAATATTGTAAGCGTAATAATGGCATCAATTCAGAACTCAATTTTCGAGTCAGGACATATGAGATTTAAACGGGCCCTTTAAAATTAAAATTCCTGATATATTATTGATGATGATATCATGATAGAACTTGATATTCTAGCGTCATTTTCGATTCACCATGCTACCTTCTTGATTGGCACCCCGTTCTTGAATTTCAGCCCCGTAGTTATAGATGAATGAGATTTGATAACACTTGAGGGGACTATATTCGTGGTAATTATCGAGATTTTTACACAGCCAAATTCTTATCACCACATCGTGGGTTTTAGGATTATGTCTCGCTCGTTAACTCAAAACGGCTACTCGACTTTTATCAATGAATTGATCCTGCTAATACATATGGGCGTTTGGTAGAGTTGGCTGCCGATACGAAAAGAGAGCCTGCTTTTCGATTCACACACTCCACACCAGGCTCTAGAAGGTTATCCTACCCATACATTTTAAATCGGTATCCTAGATTATTGGCAAACAACTCTCGATACAACTCGCGGACGGAATTCTGGAGATCACAATTTACCTCACAACGTGACAACTCACCCATCTGCTGGTGCTTAGAAGGGCAACCGCATTTACATTTTAAAATGGTACACATGTTTCACATCTTAGCTTGCAAGAGTTGTTCTAGCTGTAGTTAGTTTATGATCATTATACCATGGCCTACACATCTGATTTGATGTGTGGGATTTTACATTAAATCACATTTGTAAACCGTCGCTAATTGGTCTCTGTCACTTTAAAATCTCATAAAGGCTTGTATCTAGACCTCGCAGCATAAGGTGAGGAATATCACTGCTTTGTTCGCTAACGACATTGAAAGTGCTATGGTGCGTGCGTGCGTGCGTGCGTGCGTGCGTGCGTGCGTGCGTGCGTGCGTGCGTGCGTGCGTGCGTGCGTGCGTGGCTGGGTGTGCGTGCGTGCGTGCGTGCGTGCGTGCGTGCGTGCGTGCGTGCGTGCGTGTGTGCGCGCGCGGGCGTACGAGTGTGTGTGTGTGTGTGTGTGTGCGTGATGCATGATACATTTAACATTCGTCAATAGGTAATGCGCCTTTCCATGTTTAGCTATGTCCCACCCCTCTCTAGCTAATCTTCACCCACAGCTCCCACATGCTGTGATCGATCGATCTCTGAACTCCCTGACTATCAATTTCCAGAACAATATAAGGTAAGCTGTTGAATAATGTGAAACTAATTTGCCGGCAACAGCGCCCAGTCAAATTAGTTTCAAACTATTCAACAACAATTGTATTAAATAGTAGAGACATACAATTCTTACAATGTGTCAGACTTTTTAAGAGTTAAAGACGGCAAGTATAGTCATTTATGACGTAATGGGTATGACGTCATCATACACACTGTTTAGTTGATTATGACGTCATTACTCCGGAAATGTTCATTATGATCATTCTACCCACTATAAGATAAGATAAGATAAGATAAGAATCTTTATTTATCGAGGGTAAATCTTCAGAGCAATGCCCTGATCTCCCAGAGGCCCTCGCCAAATAACTATATGAACTAATTAGAATTATATTTACAAAATTTACAAATCATGCACAAAATATATACAAAACTATACATAATTGTTGCAATGAAAACATATTTTCAACCATTTCAATATCAAATATCAAATGGCGGAAAGACGACAATAATAAGTATGTATTTGTAATTCTATGCTAATGTAATAAACATGCTGTTGAGTATTTTGAAACTAATTTGACTGGGTGTCGTTTCTGCCTTAGGCAGATACAGCACTCAGACAAACTAGCTTCAAAATATTCAATAGTTTATTTAGTTTTCTATAAAATGATATCCAAAATCTTCGGAGATCGACCGATTCCAACACGAATGATGAGTAGGTGGAGCTTCGATAGAGATGGGCGGGGCATAGATACACCCGGAGAAGTCCGTTAGTTTCGGGAGATTAATGAACACTGGGGCCCAGACAGTTATTAGCCCTGGGCCCCGAGCAGGTTAAATTCGGCTCTTATGGTTAGATACTATTATATTTTGCAATCGATAAATTATTATTATTATTATTATTATTATTATTATTATTATTATTAATTATTATTATTATTATTATTATTATTATTATTATTATTATTAATGCAGGTACGTTGAAACAAAGCATACAATCATTGAAAGTGTGTATGTATGTGCATGTTGTGCTTAAAAGATGATGCACAATGATAACTCTAAGCTGACCTTTAGTTGGACACAACTAAAAGGTACTTACGAATAATAGATATTGCTGACCTCTTTGATCTCTTTATTCCCAGAATCTCAATTTCTAGCTACCTATACACGCACGCTCTTGTCTATTTTGAAACGAATTTGAGTGGCCTATGTTACGGCCAGTGGCGGCGTTCAGCAAAATTGGTTTCAAAATATCCAACATACTATTATCGTTTTAAAATATTAGTGAGTGAATCGAGTTTGGGATTTCAACGGATATCATGGAGATTAGTTGTATAATTATAGTGATTGATTTTTTTATGACTGGACAACGCAAAGCAAACCGCGTGGCGTGTGTAGTAGACCTTTTCATCACCCGCGCTCGTGAGTTGACAAAGTAATATCCATGCATAGGCTTCACATTAGCAAGAGATCAATATCGCTATGTTACCTACTGGTGAATCGAAACTATTGCTGCTGCGGTTTGACTAATCAATGTCAATAACTGTAGTCATTGATTGCCTACTCACGACAGTATATCTTATTCCATTTATGTTTTCACAATCAATTCCATGGCTTAGACACGTAACCGACACTTATTATAGCATACTAGTTGCCAGCTCCATAGGGAAACCTGCAGCTAACATGCTGTTGTCGAAAATTGATATATTCCCATATTGTATGACTTCCTTCAGATATGTAGTTTGAATATAATGCGCAGATTATGGATTAGGTTGTGGTTTCAGCAGATAGAGAGTTGTTCACGTATAGCTGTACCCATTTGCCCATTAAGCAACATATCCAACTACCATGCTAACAACTACATACACCAATCGAAAGATAAGATGGACAGAAGAAAAATGAATGACATCTTCGGCGATGATGACGACGACACACACACACACACACACGCACGCACGCACGCACGCACGCACGCACACACGCACGCACGCACGCACGCACGCACGCACGCACGCACGCACGCACGCACGCACGCACGCACGCACGCACGCAAGCACGCACGCACATACACACACACACACACACACACACACACACACACAAGACACGGGATACATCGTCCTCTACGCATTGCATCCAGTGTGCTTTGTTTATTTTGCTATGGCTTACCATCGGCATATGATCGATAAAAGACGATGTCGTGTGTAAGGGTGTAACACATATCCTCTGAATCGGCAATAGGGGTATGGCCGCAGCTGGAGTAGAGATTTTGAGCAAATGACGTACTTTTGATTTTCTTTGATATGATAAACTATTTAGAAAAGAGTGTTTGCTAACTCTATTAAAGGGCCAACTCCAATATGGGGCATGTTTAATTGTCCATTGCATATATTTTCTGGCAAGGGATGAGTCAAATAGTACAAGAAGTTCAGCGATATCAGTAGATCAGGGACTTTCTCGATTTTCTTCAAGGTAATAACATTTTCTGTGATAAAATGTAAACGAAAACAGATGAGTAGTTTTTTGTATGCACGTGTACGCAGATGCACACGTATACACCCGCGCGCGGACGTGAGCATACTCAATCATAGTTGACTGTTTTCATACTTGGCTCCCGTTGCTCGTCCCCACAATCTACGATTACTGAGGAAATACTGAGGGGAATTTTCCATCTTGCGTTGCCCAACGTAGGACATAATCACCGTGTAGTATGCATTGCTAGCAAAGTGATGTGTGTAGGGACCTGTGTCTAATCTGGGTAATAGCGCCATGACCGACAATGCCGGTATTTCCTATGTTATTTCGTGTGCCTGTCTCTTCATAAAACGTCTAGAAATTGTCCTGACGTAGAGACGAAATCTGATATTGACGAACGTAAGGAAACGAATGTCAAATACATGGAGCGTGTGTGATGCACATCGAGAAATACGAACGTGACTATGTGGAAAATGACTAATTCGTCAACTGAAATAAATTAGCAGCACGAATAACGATTGACTCCACCAGCCAGGAAGTCTATCAGACAACGCAGTGTAGCTGTATTTTGGGAATAGTAAATTAGCCTTCTGAGATTGCAGTTATCACCTTACAATCATCAAGATGTGCGCTGTTCCTGTTTGAGATCAGATGTTTCATATATATGATCATATTCTGGCATTCAGTAGTGTTCTACCCGTCTGGCTAGCCATAGACTAATGCAGGTATTAGCCTACAATGAAAACAGGACATCGGATTGGAAAGCATAATATGCTATAATGAGCGGCAGAGAGACGTGGGAAATGATGACATGTTGTATCGGAATTGTAACTGCGCCTGCTGTTAGCGTAGTCTTCGACACCTGTAAGATTTGTACAGACAGGTACGCACACAGTGGAGAAATGAGCACGGTGTCGTAAGCGATATGAACGCTCGTCACAGATGTGTATCAAATGTGTGATCATCATCCTAGTATGAACTACTGCTATGGAGGGATCCGATTTAACACTTAAGTATCCTACCTTATAAGCAAATGTGTTACATGTTGCTGGCGTCCCATTAAAGGGTTGTCACGAATGTGTTTTATTTCTCTGTGTTGGTGTATTTCCAATTACTCTGTATTATGCGTTATTCTGTGAATCTAATTTGCCTAGGAGAAATTGCGTTTACATGAATCAACAGCGTACACGCAAATTAGTTTTAAAATATGCAACGGTAAATGTACAGCTTACCTGTATGCTTGGTTTGAAGTTGGCATAGTGGTTATTTGGCTTTCTGCTTCGAAGCTACTCTCACAGGAGTAAAATTTCGACTGGGCTTATTTACAAATGGGCTGGTCCTAGTCACAATTGGATCACCCAATTGCTGGTGTCGCAGCGTTCTCAACTACAACGCCGTCGCCACTGTCGACGCCGATACGGATGCAATAACGACATGCCATTAATATCCGCATTCCTTCTCGCCCTCATCCATGTACCCATTCGCGTTGTTCCCGACATTAATATATTTATCCCCACAAGTTCTGAAAAAATAATACCGGGGAATGAAGGAAATTTCAATTTCCCTTTCTCCGAGATCTAACACTACTCACCATTGTATTACTTCTGATACGGCTAGCCCTGATAGCTGGGACCTAGGACTATCGAGTTAGAAAGCGTTACCGACTCCTGGAACTGGGTACTCGACTCCCAACTGCCGAGTACCCGTTTGCCATGAAACGCATATTGTTTGCATAGCCACCAAACATGAGAAACCCTTGGCTTGCCTCCGTGGGGCTGGGAGGCTGGGTCCGTAATAGAATGGTGAATATTGTTAGATCTCGGAAAAAGGAAAATTGAAATTTCCTTCATTCTCCTTCGATCAACACTCACCATTCTATTACTTCTGATATACACCAGATTTAGTCAGTAACCTGGTGGGAAGGGGCAAGCCATCAATTGCTACATTTGCCCCTTGGAGAAAGAGCTAGACTTAAACTTGATTAATGGAGACTATCAAGTTAACGGAACCGAATCACATTCGCATCACTGCCCCCACCCCCCTTTTTCTCCTAAGAAAAGGGAGAGAACTCACGAACATGCATCTCGCCGGAAACACAAATATGCCAAGAGGGTTAACTGCTCTTTGCATATATTAGCCTGGGAATGAGCATGAATATATAAGATGAATAAACATGATATGTAGACATAATACAAAAAACTCTCAATCTTGAACTACCTCATGATATTTGGATTCCAGACGTGGCGCCTCCATCCATTCACTTGTCCGGCCATCAGTGACACAATCTGGTTGACATCCTCTCGCTCGACCATGTCTGCTCTTTTCTTTCTTAATAATGCCAAACAGGGAGAAGAGCAGTGTGATCGTATCACTATCGTTTCAAAACAGCTAAAGCGAGTGGATTGGCGGAGTCTGACACATCCCTCATACAGTAATCCGTGAAAGAGGACTCACAGTGCCATTGTGCAACAGCCATGATGTCCTCTAACGGAACACCACTGTAAAGGGTTGTCGAGGCAGCTATTCCTCGAACATCATGTGCCCTTGCACATTGCACCTGGGGCCCAGTCAAAATCTCATGGCTAGTCTGAATGCATTCGACTACCCAACGAGAGATAGAATCCATGGATGCGGCGCCATATGGCTTCTTATGGCAGATCCACAGATGTCTATCATTCGACCATAACGAGTCTGTCCTTGTCTTGTTCTTAGTCAAAGCACGGACTGAGCACCAGCCACTGTCATCACGATCAAACCTAGTTAGTTTCGGTATAATGATCGGTTTGCCAGGATATTTCAAAGATTGATTCTTTGACATAAACTCTGCTCTTGGCAGTAGACACAGACCCTCTCCGGAGACAATAAATCGATCCCTCTCTGCTGAAAGTGCATGGATCTCACTGTGCCTTCTAGCTGAGGAAGCTGCCAATAGAAAGACCGCCTTAAAAGTCAAATGCTGTAGACTAGCCGAACGCAACGGTTCGAAAGGGTGCTTGGCCAGTACATTAAGCACTAAAGATAGACTCCAGGCTGGAATGACTGCCGGTTGTCTCGGTCGGAGATTGCTCATTCCCTTCACCGTCACACTCAACTGGGCCACCTCTGGACTATCCCTGTTGGCTAGACACGGGATAATTGATGCCAAAGCTGACCTGTATCCAGCAATTGTGACAGGAGCTAGTCCTGAAAAGAACAGCTCACAGAGAAAGTCTGCTATTTGCTGAATAGTGGATTGAAAGGTATCAATACCCTTTTCTTCACACCTGTCTGCAAATCTGTTAACCTTGTTGTTATATGACTTGAAGGTTGATCTCCTTCTCGCTCGTAGAACTGGTTTAGAGACCATTCTGTTGGCAGAATTCTCTATCTGTGAGACAAAGCATCCGCCAGAATGTTCAATCGCCGAGGAATGTGAGCTGCTTTCAAAACAACCGAGTAATTCCTGCACCATTGAATCAAGTGCCACACTTTGATACACAGTGTGGGTGACTTGGTCCCGCCTTGGAAATTTATGTATGATACTACTGTCGAGTTGTCCGATCGTTTCAATATCGCCTTGCCCCTGACTTTTGGAAGAAACTTGTCCAATGCCAGTTCCACTGCCATCATTTCCATCAGATTGATATGCAGCTGGCTCTCCTGGAGAGTCCATGTGCCCGAGACCTGGTGTTCTCCCAGGCAGCCCCCCCCCCATCCCTCCAGCGATGCATCCGTGTACACGGATAGCTGAGGGTGGGGTAGGTGCAGGGAAACCCATACTAGGAGATTCTGACGCTTTTTTCCACAATACAAGGTGCGACAGTTGGCTCCAAAACTGGCACCAGCTTTGACAGTGGTTCTGTTCTCTGTTTCCACAGAGACATCAGATACAACTGAATAGGTCTTCGCATCAGAGCAGCGTACGAGATTACCTGCTCCATGGAGACCATCATGCCCAGCATCTGAAGAAACTGCCTCGCCTAAATGTGGTTTCCAAATCGAAAACTCTTAAGGACGGCTAACAGAGACACCACTTTGGGCTCTGACGGGTAAACCCTGCCCCCCTCGAGATCGAATCGCATCCATAAATAAACGAAATGTTTTGCCCTGTAGGTGGGGCTTAGAATACACCTTCCGAGGCGACTAAAGGAGGTAAGGGTGAGGTAACCCTGACAGAAACCTCGAGTGCTGAAGACGGAGGTTTTTCTTTGCGTGTCGTAAGAGGCGACTAAAGGAGGTAAGGGTGAGGTAACCCTGACAGAAACCTCCAGTGCTGAAGACGGAGGTTCCAGGCCGCACGGCGCACTCTAATAAACCATGGATCCACGCACTTAACGCTTATGATCATGTCGATAGTCACTTACAGGATTGGCGGTATGATCAGCGAACGAAAAGAAGAAGAAAGAACGAAATGTTGAGTGGGGGTCAACTCGGATTTCTCCTTGTTGACTATCCAGCCTAGATCTGAAAGTAACTTCAGAGTCAGAGCAGTATCCACCTCTAAGCTGGCTGATGTGTCTGCTGTGATCAGTCAATCGTCTATGTAGGTGTGAAGCGCCACATTCTCTTTTCTGAGAAATGCTGTTACCGCAAGGACCACTCTGGTGAAAACCCGTGGAGCTGTCGACAGGCCGAATGGGAGGACTATAAAATCACATACTTGATTCTGAAACGCAAATCTCAGAAACCTGTTACAACTCCTGTTCATTGGAATGTGGAAATATGCATCTTTCAGATCGATCGATACACACCACATTCCCTTCCTCAATCCTGCCATTACCGATCTTGGAGTTTCCATCTGAAACCGAGGCGTATGGATAAACCAATGTAATGGCCTGAGAATGAGTACGCGTCTCCATCCTCCTGTGCTATTGGGGACAAGGAACATGTTTGAATAGAAGCCTGGAGTGTTCCGGTTTGCTGGTATTATTGCTCCCTTCAGAAGCGATCCTGCCACTTCGTTTTTAATGGCTTCTAACTTGTCTGGTTCCCTTGGTACGGGTGTCCAGACAGGTGCAAAAGACAGATTCTGTGGTGGAAAGTCCCGCCACTCTGGCATGTATCCCTGGGATAACCACCCCAGGACCAGACTGTCTGACGTCACACCTCGCCAAGCCTCAACGAAACGCATGAGCCTTCCACCCACTATAGATGGCTAATGGAGGTGTCTCCCCCACCCCCTCCCCCTCTCTTGACGAGAGAGAGAACCATTTTGGTCTTGGCTTTGCCGGTCCAACTGTCACTGCTGTTCCTGTCGCACAGGTGTGGTCCAGACAGATGCGAAGGGAGCTCTCATACCCTCAGGTACGATCCTTTCCCTTCTGTCCGCCCTTTGAGGACCTACCCTTCCCCTTCCCCTTGCCCTTCCCGCCTCTCAGGCGATCAGGAGCAACATTGGGGAGGGTAGGAGCCTCCCCAACCTTCTTGGCTTTCTTCGCCGGAGGCGGCTGAGAAAACCCGGATGAAGCAGAAGCAGCACCAGACTTAGCTTTCACCTCGCCTTTGTGCGTTTTCTGCTTCTTAGACGGTTGCATGGTCAGCGGCTTAGCTACAGTTCCTAGTGCGTGCACCTGGCGCACTAGCTCTAGCTGCAGATTAACTGCCAACCAATTATGTGCAATGCTGGCCGTGTCTTCTAAGATGGCCCGCGCCTGGCCACCAAAGATGCTAGGGCATGTCAGGGGCGTCCCAAGAAGACGCTCCCTGACGGCCGTAGCTGGACGCATATGGTTAAGAACCATCTGCCTCCTGGACTTGGTTACATGCACCTGCACCCTACACGAAAGCGCCACAGGTGGCACATATTGGCCTGCCCCCACTTCAGCTTACACCGGCTGAAGAAGGCGATAAGAATTATTGACAGCATTCATAGCCCTCACACACTCATCACATAGGGACAGGACTACATCGTGGTGTCCCTGAGATTTGTCCATCAGTGCCGGGGCGGGGCCACCCGCTCCAGCACTCTGGACACCCAGTACGCATCGGTCATCCTCGGTGACCGACGGGACAACACCATACCTGTCGTATCCCCCCCCCCCGTGAAATACGACACCTCACCCGCAACTCCCTGGGGGCCGCAGGAAGCTGGCCCTTGGTCATGAGTTGCTCGCTATAAATAGCATCAAGTAACTCAATAAACCTTGGATCCAGTCCAATAGACTGGATCCGGGCTGCGGGCAAGATCCCAATCCTAATTGATGCCACCGATGGACGGGGTGCACCCTCCTCACCCGTGGTCCAAACCACAGGCGGTCTACCCTGGCTAGCCAAGCCAGCGCCTCAGACCAGTCCGTCTCCGAGGAGGACACTCCCATGAACATGCCACCCGTTGACATATTCATGGCCCTACCAGCAACGGCCTCCCGGCTAGGAGCCATTACTGATACGCCAGGAACTCCGGTACCGTACGGTTCGGCCGCCACCCCATGGAACACACAAGCCCATGGAGTAGGCCCGTACCGGTCGCGGAACCGTGGCCAAACACGGGCGTCAACGGCACCCCATGTCTTACCGCCGGACCAGGCGAGATAGGTGAGTACCATGCCTGGCCCGGCAAACCCGTCACCTTGTCAGTTGGCGGCAAACCAACCATCACGGGACCGGTGCCCGGTACCAGATTGGCCTAAACCACGGGCGGAGTCGCTGCCCTGGTTTGCGCCAAGCCAGACAGATGGAGGACGGCTCCCATGCCTGACGGACCGGCCACCAGTACTGGACCACCCGGAGGTGGCCGCAGAGAGACATAACCCGTCAGGCCGGAGCCCAATGGGACTGCCAGGGGGCCGTATGAGACGGCTCCCTCGGTGGCCAGTCCAGAACCCTGTCCAAGGACAGGGTCCGAATCAAACATGGGAAGAGACTGCCCTACAACGTTTGGCAGCAGGGACGACACCAGAGTGGGCATAACGATATGCAAGAAGCCTTGCATAGCCGGACCAAACCACGCCGGCGGTGACATCTCCGCCACCTCCGGTTGTAGACGTGGAGCGCCCCCAAGGGCCGAAACGGAGGCTCCATGAATTTACTTTCGAGCCGCCTGACCCCGCCTCAGACCCTGCCAAGTCCTTCTGGGCAAGGAACTTCAGCATCATGTCGACCGACCGCACTGCGCACATATTACACCTATTGTCAAGGTTACATTTCGTACAGCGAAAACAGACATGGTCCTGGAACAGAACCCGAACGAATTTGTGGCACTCGTCACATGATGGCGGGGCTGGCTTGGCCTATAAATACGCACAGACCTACACTAAGCAAGCGGAACGAAACAGAGATGGAAGGCAGACAATTAATTTTCAAATATTTGACCATAAATTAACTGTGAACCCTCCCGCACCCCACCCCGCATCGTTACAGCAACGATCGCATTGATTATTACGACGAGAACGAAGCGAGCAATAATACACCCCTACACTGATCCTCAAGGATGTATAACGGAACCAGGAATCATATCGCATAGCATTCGGGGTATATTTACTAATAAATATAAATTATACTCGTAACGAAGGCCGAAACGATATGTGAAGAAACAACAAAATGTAAACAAACTGCTGTAGCACACGGTAAAACCGCAGACCACACATCTAAATCAGGAATTTTGAAACCACTGATCATTGCAAACAGATCGTGATAACACGCAAAACTTGAAAATTCCAAAGTCTTCTGGTACCAATTAAAGTACGCAGCACCTAGAATCAGGGGCCTGTTGCACCGTTGAGACGTTAAATCACGATGGACGTTAGTCAACGTCAGACGCAAATCCGACAGACCTAGGCACTACCGTCTCACAGTTGGAGAGCGTAGCTCCGACCAGCAGCCGCCGGACACGAGCTTCAAGTCCGGCGTCAAATTGAAATTAACCGGTTCTCAAAGCGGACTCGTGAATTTGTCGCGTACATCTATGTGCATTTCACATAGTCCTACCTAGATTTGTATAGAGCGGGCAAGTTATATTCTGCTCAGTTGCAAGTTATTCAATGGACAAAATGAGCAAGAAGGCACCATATTCAGAAAGTGAGAGAGCCTCCTTGAGCTGTATAGGGAGAATAAGACACTGCTTCTCTCCAGCTTCAAATCTACAGTAACAAATAAAAAAACACAGGATGTGTGGCAACACATTGTTGATGAGATTAACAAAATCGGTCTCAAAGACCGCACAGGAAGTTGTTCACAAATGGAAGGATCTAAAATCTTATGCCAAAAAGGACATTTCGGCACGCAAGTATCCAAAGACAGGGGGTGGAAAACAGCCAAAGGAAGGCAGTTACACACACATCATTATCGATATCATTGGCGAGGATGCCCCTTCCGTGGCTGGTGTACCGGATGGCGGTGCTGAAAGTGGTGTTTGTAGGATTGATGGTGTGAAACCAGCTCTTGACGCTTCAGCAACAACCAGTCAGCATGAAGAATCCATGGCCATGGATGAATCACTACCGTGTATGCATACAATAATAACAACAACAACAACAACAACAACAACAGTAACAACAACAACAACAACAACAAAAAATCATAATCATCATCATCAATACCAGCAGCAGCAACAAGACCACCACGACCACGACCACGACCACCACCACGACAACCACAACCACCACCACCACGACCACCATCACCACCACCACCAACAACAACAGCCGCCGCGGCGGTGGCGGCGGCGGCGGTAGTAGTAGTAGTATTAGTAGTAATACAAGTAGCAAACGCAACAGCAACAAATCCGACAATTACATCAGTTGTATTCCTATTACAAAATGTAGATAGTGCTGTTAATTCTTGGGGATCGTGCGGGCTGATGAGACTGGGACTTAACCTTTCAACTGTAGGCCTACAAGCCTTTTTCTTACGTTTAATATGTTATCATTTACCCCTACAGCAATAATCACAGCTGTCAGATCATCATAAATTCGGATTGATGAAGATGATCCGTCTAGCACAGAGCCAATGAAAAAGAAAAAGAAAACTCAAGACAAGAAAGACGAAAGTGATCTAACGCGGGAGGAGCTCCATAGAGTTCTTCTGCAAGAAGAAATGTCTAAAGTACGCTTACAAAAGACAAACATTGAATTGGAAAAGACTAAGCTGGAATTGGAAATTCGGAAACTCCAAGCCGAGGAAAGAGCGAGACTAGAATTGGAATCTGCACAAATAGCAGGACCAGCTACACATCAATGACAAGATTTGGTTAATAAAATTTGAATTTTCCAAGATAATATGTCAATTTGTTAATTTGTAGACCAAGAGAACATTATTTCTTAAAAGTTACCACTGAAACGACTTAAGCGCAATGTATAAATAAATGTATTAAAGCATAACTAATGTTATTTGCACATTATAGTCAGCATGAACTACACACGTGCTATAATGCTGTTGAAGTTTTTCAATGACGCACAAATAGAAGGTTATAATTTTGCTAGTTTAACTTTTATTAACGAGAGTCGGCCAATAACATTTTATTTATATGGAGCATCCATCGGTAGGCCAAAAGAAGACTAATTAGTAATTTTACAATTGGAATAACAGGCTATGTTATCGAGCCAGTCATATCCAGTGGCAACACTTCAAAAATAGCCTTCTCTTGTCCCACATATGGAAGTTGTCCAAGACAACAGCATTGATCGCTTTGGGCCAGCTTAACCATTAAAGAGATAACCATTCTTCTGGGGATGACTGGACCTCATCATCATCATCGTCATCGTATGGAGTCACACTGGATTGGCTTTTCAAATTGGTAAACAGGTTACCATTTAAACATTTCTTTTCAGATTTGTACAAACATAATACAGTCCGATATTAACCGTTTAATTACAAAATTGGAAATATAAAAGAACATTATTTTTGGAATTTTTGCCATTGAAATGCTTGCCTCGTTTAACCCATAGCACACTGATGTCAGAAAGTCGAATGGTTACACAGTCAGAAGAAGACAGACTGGTGTACATTTTGGAAATAATTGTTGCTGAAACCTGTTGCTGTCATAGACAGCAACAGATTTCACCAACATTGCTTCCAAAATGAACACCAGACATAAGCCGAAATGAAATTTAATTAAAGATTTTGAAATTTCATAGTTCTAAGGGTTAAAGAACCGGTTTTTTCAAATACATGTAGTAAATGTCCAAAAATAATCGTCTTTTACACCACGCCGCAAATTGGTATTTCACAAGACAGTTTCAGAGGCCGGTTATAGCAGAATAGAACGTGTGATTAAGATGTATTCACTCTCGGTGGAAGAAATTCTGAACAATCTGTATCCTTCGTACTGTCCCACGTACAACATCTCGTTGCGGCAACGCAATGGCTATGGCAGCATCATCTATCGCAGGAGGAATTTGAAAATTGTTTGGTAGCGGTAGGTTCTTATTGATGCATATATTGTGCAAGACAATGGTGGCACCTATAACAGAGCAAGCTCTCCCTGGTGACATCTTCAATTTCTGAAGTATGCATGCAAATCGGGCCTTTAAAACCCCATTACACCTTTCAATCACACTGCGTGTCACTCTATGCGCATTGTTGTAGGCTTCCTTCGAACGATTAGCAGTACGGAGGAATGGTGTCATTAGCCATTGTTTCTGTGAATATCCACTGTCTCCCAACAATAAACACTGCATATCAGACTGCTCGAAATGGTTGTATATGATACTCTCAGTCAGAATCCGCGCATCATGAGTGCTGCCTGGCCACCTCACGACACAATTCAGTATTCTCAGATCCGCATCACATATCAATTGCACGTTTATTGAATGATAGCCCTTACTGTTGACATACTCCCATTCATGTTGAGGTGGCCTCATTATCCTTATGTGTGTCCCGTCGATGCATCCTATTATGCTGGGAAATCCGGCGATTGCCTGTAGAATAACAATAACAACAACACTAATAATAATAATAATAATAATAATAATTAATAATAATAATAATAATAATAATAATAGTATTAGTAGTAGTAGTAGTAGTAGTAGTAGCAGCAGCAGCAGCAGCAGCAGCAGCAGCAGCAGCAGCAGCAGCAGCAGTAGTAGTGGTGGTAGAGGTAGTGGTGGTGGTGGTTCTGGTAGTGGTAGTGGTAGTGGTAGTGGTAGTGGTGGTGGTGGTGGTGGTGGTGGTGGTGGTGGTGGTGGTGGTGGTGGTGGTGGTGGTGGTGGTGGTGGTGGTGTGGTGGTGGTGGTGGTGGTGGTGGTGTGGTGGTGGTGGTGTTGGTGTTGGTGGTGGTAGTGGTAGTGGTAGTGGTGGTGGTGGTGGTTGCGCTGTTGTCGGGATGATGATGATGATGATGATGATGATGATGATGATGATGATGATGATGATGATGATAGCACATTCATGTTGCCAGACATACAGATGGACATACCGACAGACAAACACACACATTCACGCACGCAGTAGTAGCACATTTGGCAATGGAGCTTACTTCAAACTTGGTTTTTGTGTTTGCCCCATAATCCTCATCCTGCGGTATGTACACATGTTGCCGCAGCCGTCTCTCCAATGCCAAGGACACACTTCGGATGGCTCGACAAGCTGTCGATTTATGGACATTCAACGTATCCCCAGTCAATGTCTGGTAGCTTCCGGTTGCATAGAATCTTAGTGCGATGAGGACTTGCTGTAGAGGTTAAAGTGCCGCATTCCAGTTCGTTCTATGCTCTATGTCAGCGTGGATTTCATCAACTATTTCAAGAATGGCAATACGAGCAAATCGATACCGTTCGTACAAGTCAAAGTCATCATATATATCTATCGGATTAGTCCTGTCACGAATAACCCGTTCTCTTCGGAAATGTCTTCGATATTGTAGATCTAAATCTAGGTTATATACTATACCAGCCATTGTCAGCCTTTAAATGTACGTTTTCCTTGCGCTAATTGTTATAAAATATGACCATGTTCGCGCTAAAGTCGGACTCACGCCTCCTCGAACAGAACCTTGATCAGTTTATCCAACTGTTCGTGGACGTCCCACGACAGCGCAGCCTGGGATGGCTGCAGAACAAGGCAACACCGGTAGGTGGCTCCGAACTGGCCGCCATAATGGGGTGGAACCCCTACTCGAGCTTCGAGGAGGTTCTGGGCCAGAAGTGCGGGTGCGGGGTCAAGACCTGGAGCGGCGGCAGCGTGCCATGCTGGTGGGGGACTCTCTTTGAGGCCATGAATGCGTGCCTGCTCGGGATCGACTGCGAGGTGCGTGCACGGGGCAGTGACATCCACGTCGACAGTGGGTGGCTGGGCTACCGGGGACATGCCAACAGCCCCGATGGCTACTGTCTACTCAACCTGGTGCAGAAACACAACTCTGATGAGGGGTGGCAATTCCTGTACACCAACCTGGAGGTCGACGACAAGGAGTACGAAGTCCAAACAGTGGATGTACCTTTGGAGTTCAAGGCCCCCTGCAGCAGGCGCCCCTAGGGAGACATACCCCGCTACTACCTGCCGCAGGTCTGGTCGGTGGCCAAGTTCCGACTCTACATCGACGTGGTCTGCTACATCTGTGCGCTTGAAGACATCAACGACATCCCGGAGTACAATGAGGAGTACCACTACCATGACAAAAAGGACTGGGGGCGACCGGTGGCCTGGGACATGACCGCCGTCTATGCCCCACGGCTTGGCTGGCGCTCAGCTAGCAGCGACGGCTCACAGTCCATCAACCATGACTGCGAGCCAGACTACGAGGCCTGGCTGATGCAGTTCAGCTACTTCGTGGTCGTGCCTGACACCAAGATAGTCGACCCGGTGGACTTCGCCAGCTGCCCCTCCACGACGTTCGACAAGATGGTGGGCTTCGTGGACCGACGCAAGTACCTGACACAGCATGTTGACTCGCACTTCGCAGACGGCCGAAGCAACCTCTTGGACCACAGCAGTATAGATGCCCTGGTGGCACTCGCGAACATCTGCCACTACCTGCTGGGCATCATCCCTGGAAGATCTTTGAGATCAACTACGTTCCCGTGGAATGCAATCCCGGGTTCCTGGCCGAAAACCAGCCCCGCATCGGTGAGCTCACCACACATGCCGCGCAGATCCATGAGTCACACAACCCGCGCACCGCCTATGAGACCATTTGCCAGATGCACACCCTGGAGCAACGGAAACGACGCAGCAAGATCTCGCCGCCCAGCTCTGTGACCAAGGGCCAGATCCAGACTTCTTCGACCTGCTCTACCTGGGGCATAGGGGAGACATGTGGGGGGGGGAGCTGACGTTCTCCCGGACATGGAAGGCCGTGGCGAATATGAAACTCCTGTGCGGACCCCGTGTCCAGGAGAACCTCCTCAGAATACCAGCCAGTGGCTGGCCTCTCTCTCTCTCTCTCTATTCTGTGTAGGCTCAGACAAACACATAGTCTCTGCCAGAGTCGGATCGGCATGATGGGACCACCCATAGGGGCTTCCATCTACCTTGACAATGCTCACCTGGTAGGATGCTAAAGTGATTAGCATTTGCAACACGGCAGACTCTAGCAGGTTCCCATGTTACGCAGAGAATCTGTTGCTGAGCAAGTGTCTCCAGCAGACAACCACGTCCCACCCTCTCCACTTCATAGAAGTGGCAGACAGACTCGATCTCTTCACGTGGGTGAAAGTGGTCATAAATGTTTCTCCGCAAGGGGTCGACCCAAGGATTGTACTGGGGGTCATCCCGGAAGTGGACCCACTTGACATCCAATAGCATGGCAGTCTCAGCGCCCTGTGCCACTGCTGTAGACTCCAGCATGAGCAGTATGATGAGAATCATGGCTATATATGAAGAGTTAAACTGAACAGAGTGAACCCCTCGAGAAATATCTGTGCCAGATCGAGCCCTGTTCCATCTGCATCGATAGTGATATTCATCCCCGCAGGGGCAGGGGCTAGCTGCTTCACTCTGCCGCCGGCTAAGAAACGTAGCTCTAGGATTGTGTGGGTCGTTTGCGGGCTAATGTGTCCGACTCACATGCCCATGGATGCCCATTTAGAGTTTACACTCTTATTACTCATTAACCTGACGACAGCATGATATCACACCAGGAATATCTGACCTTTGCCGAGATGATGAAACCGATAGATGTTTGCCCAATGGCCGCACATATACTCGCACAGCAGCAGATCTGTCAACAAGAAGGAGAGCGACTACAGTGGGAGAGCTGGTATCAACAGGCTGCCAGCAAGGCAAGGAGGCGAAGGAACAGTAAAGGTCCCGATACTGGCAGGCCCTCTTGGAGGAGAGTCAGCGGGACGCAGGAGTCTTGACAGACAATGGTGAGCCAGATGCCTTCACATATGACGAGAGCCAGATGTCTACACCTACGACGATGAGCCAGGTGTCTTCGCAGACGAGGATGGGCCAGATGCCATACAGTGTGAAGAGGAGATGGTGCAGAAGTGTTAGACCAAGAAAGCCATCCAGCGGCGGAGCTACTATCTTGGTTATAAGGTGACATTCCGGATATCACGTCTGAGAATGCTACTGGCACCCGACATAGTGCTGGATGACCCCTTTCTAAGAGACGTCTGTCTCAACACTAAACCAGCTGGCACGGTTCGCCAGGCTCTCCAAAATTAACCCTTCAATGACTCTATGACTCAGAGTAGCGGAAGCAATCAGAACTATACCCCTCCCTGACTGACGAAGGTGGTACAGTACACGTCTGGCGACTCCAGCAGATAGATGCCATCAGGCATAATCTCGTCCATGAGGCAGAAAAGTACAGTAGAACGCGCAGGCAATATAAGACAGCCTACAACATTCTTGCACGTACAACCACCGCTGCTGGTGTGATTGGAGCCAGTGCTGGTATAGCAGCAGTGTCCACTCTCGCTACAGGGGTGGGTGCCATCATCGCCATCCCGCTGACACTAGCTACCACTGTCTTGACCACTGGCTTGGTGGTGGGGCAGCAGCAGATCACAAGGAGGCTGGATAAGCATGCTATGTACGTGACACTGGCACAGAGTATGCTACGGACTATCGACAAGTCTGTCAGCAAATCTGTCGAGGATGGACATGTCAGCGATGAAGAGTACCACCATATATTGAAGGTCTAAGCCTTGTACTGCACGGAGAAACATAAAGTGCTACAGCATTACCTCAAAGGCTCCAGCGGGCAGGTTGATATGGAGGAGGTAAAAAACGAGATGTTGCAGCGAGGTCGCCTCGTGGGTCTCTGGAGTCGAGACGACTACAAATAGTGTGCTGCCTGTACGGTAGTTTAAGAACACCAATATAGATGGCCTTCCCACTGAACCTCACGGCAATCATCTGGAGCCAACCACCCATCCTCAGTACGTGACACTGGCACAGAGTATGCTACAGACTATCGACAAGTCTGTCAGCAAAGCCCTCGAGGATGGACAGGTCACCAATGAAGAGTACCACCATATATTGAAGGTCCAATCTCTGTACCACACGGAAAAACCTAAAGTGCGACAGCAATACCTCAAAGGCTCCAGCGGGCGGGTTGATATGGAGGAGTTAAAAAAACGAGATGTTATGGCGAGGTCGCCTCGCGGGTCTTTGGAGTCGAGACGACTACAAATTGTATGCTGCGTGTACGGTAGCTTTAAGAACACCAATATAGATAGCCTTCCCACTGAACCTCACAGCAGTCATCCGGAGCCAACCATCCCTCCTCGGTACCCCCTTAAGTGGCCCGAGAGGTCTGTTGTCTGATATACCAGAGCTAACACCATTCTGCATCAAAGTGGATGGACGGTCCTGAACTAGCTTCTCCGTCAACCCACGACTGCTGGCCAACCGCCCCATCACCATCAAGGATGCGGAGCAAGCTCATACTTAAATGGCTGCTCCAAGCCTCTCATACTGGAATTAGCAGCCGAACTTTGCTGTGTAGTGTGCCATGGCAAGACATGGAGTAAGTTCCACCCTGCTGCACTCCTATTCTGGTACTTCTGAAGCTGTGCTCATCGCCAGATGTCTCAGATTCCACATGTACTTCACGGTGTGACGAATCCTCCATGAGCTGGGTGCAAGCCTCCCTGATACAAACGACTTCGACCCAAAGCTCAACAGTGATAGCTTCTCAGCGGCCAGCAGACTACAGAGAGAGAGAGAGAGAGAGAGAGAGAGAGAGAGAGAGAGAAAGAGAGAGAGAGAGAGAGTTCAGTGCTCACCCAGACTATCGGTAGCATGGTGGTGACAACAGCAGTCTATGGGGGTAATGTACGCTGACACGAGATGTGACTAAATATGCACATCACTGGCTTGCGGTAGGACTACCCAGATGTGTGGAAGTACTTTGTCACACACACCTCCTTAGGCCTCACACCAGCAGGGATTGTTCGGATCAACCAGTTCCTGGAAGCACTGTGCTACTGCCTCCTTACAGCCCAGACCAAGCTGCGTCATTCCATAGATGGTGGCAGAGGAGCAGAGGTCCAGGCCATGCACATCAGTCTCGTTGAGGATATGATCATCGTGGCAGATCCCAGTAGTCTTATTGCTCATTTCCAGCAGGGGTTGCAGAAGGCCCGTCGCAAACTTGACATTGCTATTTCACCACACCCACAGTTGATTCCGAGCAACATGATCGTGAACATCGAGGAGCTCCAAGTCAAGGACTATAACAACATGATAGTCGAGGGAAGTTCCCCCAGTGTCCACTTCGGATTCAACACTGATATCAACGCACCTACGCATAATATGGGCATGGCAGCACATACTGTCGTTCCGACACTGACACTGCAGTCAGTCGACCCGACGCTTCCCATGGCAGCTCCACATAAAGGCGTTCCAACACCGACACTGCAGCCAGTCGACATGACACCGCTTCCCGTGGCACCTCTATGTGTGGTGTCAGGCCTAGCTATCGTGGCGCTCGGGATCAGCCTACTCCGCCGATAGCAACTCAGCTATAAGTCTATCGTGACTCTCTACAGTAGCAGTGGGGACCACGGTGAGGCACTGAACCAGCTCGGCATGCCCTACAGCCCCAATACACCCTGCCAACATGTACATCCAAGGGCTGGATGGTTCCGCAGCGCATCCGTTGTAAAGCTTGTAGTATCACAGGGTCTTGTTCAGCTCTGAGTCACGTGAGGCCATGGTGGTCTGCAACTGCTGGAACACATCTGACAGATACTCCCGACCCTTGGAGAAACCTTTAGCTGGCAGGAGCCGCTCGACGATACTCCAGCCCATGATAAGGTATTCAAGGAAGGAGATCTGTCCCTTACAAAATCCTAGATAGAGCTTCACAGCTGTCAGCTCCTCGAGCTCATCCGGTGTCTTCTTCTTGTAGTCCTTCAACTCCATCCGGAAGACATCATAGTAATTCTCACATAGCTTGAGCCTGGACAGGTTTAAGATGTCGCAATAGATAGATGAATATTCCTGAGTACCAACCCGGACACCTGGCAGATGCAGAGTGGGAAGATCTTATTTGCTCTCTCGTCAGGGAACGGAGACGTTTAACCACGTTGTATACTCAGTGCTTAAACAATGACGTCAACGGTACAGATCATGAAGCAACTTCCAGAGAGTCAGGCGAGTATTCAGAAGGTGGAAAATCTGCTGTGAACCAAGGCACAGAAGTTACTGTCCAAAGCAACACCTCTGGCAGTCGATGTCGGCCGTAACGTGGCGGCGAATGTGGCAGTGGTGAAGATGACAGGTGGAAATGACGCCACTGTGGCTGTCCTCGCTACAGTGGTGAGTGAGGTGGCCGGGCACTGTCATGGAATAACTCACCCCATCCCAAATATCGCCCTCAGTGGTGCCATCTACACTGCTGCCGCCAAGATCATGGGTGAACGTGTTACACTGATGCAGGCCGTGGTTCTAGGGCTAGCAACGAGTGCTATGGCTGAGATTATCGTCGCCAACATGTAAAGCCTCTGATTAGTGGGAGATAGACCACGAGACCCATGCAGCATATGAGCGTCCATGGCGTGCCGGAGGGCGTTGTGTAGCCCATAGTCGAACACGTGGACTGAGGATTGCCAATGCCTAGGAATGGCGGAGCGCCCACAAAGCGTGCCCCTGCATGGAGGGCCAGTACCCTGAGCACTGCTACCTATACCGAGATCTCACCAGACATCCGCCACAATGCCCGGTTGCTGTACTTCAGCTCGAAGTGTGGACGTTCCCTGCTCGAGAGCATATACGACAGCCTAACCATCAAGGTGACCAAAGGGGACTTTATCGCAGGTGTACAGAGGGCAGCTGATCTGTACCGCTTCATCTTCAGCAACAAGGAGACAGGTGCGCTGTCACACTTCAAGCCATCTCTGGAAAAGGCGCAGACTTTCACTTACAAGCTGAATCCTACCAGGAAACTAGCCTGCTCTATGGGTAGATGGGAATCCTTCGGGAATCGCTCGCCCCACCTTCACGTAAACCAGCACGCAACACTTTAGTTATATTTTTCACTAGGATGGGGTTTTTTCACAGTACCGTTGGTTGAATAAAAGAGTGGCCCTTTTTGCCAACTCTTTTCCTCCACTTTGGCATTGAAGGCATGTTCCTGTGACGGAGGCCCGTGTAAGGCACTTGCCTCTCACAAGATATCCAGTGACGGCGGTCGGCGCGAGGCTACTACTTCTCACCATGACAAATAGCATCGAGGAGTAATGCCAGTGTGAGGCGCGATGCCTCTCGCCACTCTATGAGTTGCGTTCTCTTTTTCAGCATAAGGGTACAATAACTTATATTAAGTTAATTAGTGATCTCGTATGCAGTAGCCTCCCTTGCGGTGATACCTCATGGACTTACGAGTCTGTGTGGTACTTCCGGTGTCACCACGGTTAGAGTGCATCAGCTGTGCCTATGTCATGTATTATGTTATGCTCACTGTTATCTACCAAGCTCTGTGGTTTGTGTAGGTTATATTTGTATTACTTCAGCACTTTGTCACACATTCTTGTAAGTCCATAGTTTTTTTAATTACTATGGACAGGCATACCGGTGACACAATCTCACGGGTGGACATTGTTCACTTCAATGTTAGCGAGGATGGTCACATGGCCCCACCAGTACGATTGAGTTCCACCAGCCTTAGGAACCGGTATTTGCTAGCTGCAGGTCAGCGTCGCACGGGATCTGGAACCCCGAGACCGGTAGCTAGCCAGCCATCTCGTCCGCCATGCACATGTGGTGCGGCGACCCGACATTATGCACCGGAACGACCCGACGCAACCCCGTGAGCTACACTATTCAGGTATACGTTCATATTACTGATAGATCGACATCCCTATGCTACCTCATTGGAAACGAATAAATAGCTTCTACTGTGCGGGTTGACACACTGCAATGCCAATACCTTTGTATGTATATCAATGCTCAATGTTG
Source organism: Chaetoderma sp. LZ-2023a (assembly GCA_034401795.1). Taxonomy (NCBI): domain Eukaryota; kingdom Metazoa; phylum Mollusca; class Caudofoveata; order Chaetodermatida; family Chaetodermatidae; genus Chaetoderma; species Chaetoderma sp. LZ-2023a. Next base: position 74,080,096 of record CM067367.1, read on the forward strand.
TGTTGCAATCAATTTTTGCTGATTCGACACATATTATGACATCCATCTAGCTAGAGAAATATAATGCAGGTGTGCTATTGTCAAAATTTCCCCCACAGTATTTACCTACATACCGTGCTTCAGCGATATTGAGTCGGAAATGCGATATATTATATGTTCCTGAGTGAAATTGCTGTGTAATAAATATAAAGCATGGCATGCATCGTATTAGCATTGCTTATATTCACCATGTAGCAACGCAGCTGCCTACAAGACTACTAACAGAAACATACACCAATCGGTGGAGAAGATAAACATAGCAAAAATGATGATTTGGCGATGATGATGACGACGATGCAAATACTTCAGAAACTTGATGCCGTCTCCTAAATATCTTTCAAAGCAGGGGCGGATCCAGGAGGTCATTTGCCTAGTGGGGGTGAGAGAGTGGGGTGTTGGTGAAGGACAGCCACAATTTCAAGGGCGTTAACTCTTGAAAATGGGCTCACTCCGCCAACAGCAGGTAAGTAAAACAAAAGATGACAGCCCTGCCAGGGGTGGGGGGAGCACATTCCCCAACTGCCCCCCCCCGGATCCTCCACTGCAAAGTGTACTTTGTTCATCTTGTCATAGCGTACAGTGGGTATCTGTGTATAGAATGCATGGGCGTCTCAACTATTCTCAGAACTATTGGGTTAGCCATATTTTAGCAGGCGACCTATTTTTGGTGATACGGTAAGATATTTAGAAATGAACAAAATTACAATTCTGTCCGGTGAGATTTTGTCCAGTAACTTCTTGTGCGAGCACCATGAAGATGGTCGGGTGCCAGGTCTACACCCATCTTCTCTATCCCGTCACATCTCAATGTTGTCACTAAGACATACACGTTATGTATATACCTAGTTGGGTAACCTTAAGTCGGCATGCATTTATGAGTACCAAGGCCAATCTGTGTCCATTTGCATATGGATGTCTTTACCGAGTAAAACCAACGCATCTAATACGAACATCCAGCAAATGCCCGATGATTACGGAGACAAAGCATAGTATGTCAGGCAGTTTCAAATCACTACTTAAAACAATATTTTCTGTGAATTTTCGGATCACGTTATTTACACTGTCGGTTTTACGACTATAAACTACTATTTTGTAAACCAGTCTTATCCCCGCGTTATGTTTTAACAAAACACATGAATATGAAAATATCATTTTACACTCAAACATGTACTGAAATATTTTAGGCATGCACCGCTGTGAGAGATGAACATGTTTTCGTGTCAAGTGTAATGGATGGTTATTACAACAGATGACTTAAAACATAACACATTATTAAGTCAAAGCCTGGTTCCAGAGATGCTGATTGATGATTAAGATGGTGATCCGAAACTGCCGATGATTCAGAACTGCCATATCCACTGTAGGCGCATTGCGTCATATTCATATTCTTTCCTCACATAGCCAGGAAAACACCATCCTTTCATTGCAATAAATTAAGCATTTTATTTTAAAAATTGGTCATGTAACCAAAATATAACTATTGTTAACATACACATCCCGTGGGTATTGGAATACACACATTAAGTTCTATAATAACAAAACAGTTTGTACTGTGGCGGGATATTATCGGAATGTTCCAGTGCTTAGTTTTACCGGATCCATCAATATGGAACGATTACTGAAAGAACTTGACTTCCGATCCTCCTATACCCAAAAGGAGTGGACCTCTATCAGTCGTCGAACGTGTGTATTTCAAACTGGAGCAGAGGTGCTAAATGTCTTTAACATGTCTAATTTCTAGAAGTCACTGCATATATATATATATATATATATATATATATATATATATATATATATATATATATATATATATATATATATATATATATTTCTCTTGTGGGAGCCAGCTCGCCGCTACTGTGCTGCCGACATGGTTTATAGTACGTAATGAACTGATCCGATCTATGACCCAATTATATGACATTATAATTCAATGACGTCACAATTTAGCTGAAGTGGGGGCTGTTGATACGATAGGCATATGAGTAACTCAAAAGGAGTCTACGGCTGGTGATGTATGACAATGTTAAATATTGCAGATGGCTGCTGGTACTTGATTGAAGAATTATATCCAAATTGGATTTCCTCAGACTACCAATCTATAAGAAGAAATAGTATGTTGAGTCAATCAACATTTGAACCATCCTCCCATAATACTGGCTACGTATATCTGGATTGAGTCAACAACAGAGGACTTTCAAAATAGCTAACCGAGCCTTGTTTATATCATATCAAATGTGTCATTTCTTGTCTCTATGTTTTAACAACTTAAGATATGGTTAAATAAAAAAACTAAGTTTTGTGAGCAACAGGAAATGATGGCGATATAAACACAGAATTATGGCCCAATGCATGCAATATACAACACTTACTAACAACCATAAAGGTTGCACGTCTGCAATAGTAGTATAGTGACCTGCTATACGCTATTGTTCTTGTGTCAAAAAGTATTGATGGGGAGAACAATAGCGTCCAGCTGGTCCCCTCCAGTCAATAATGATCGATGTTTACAGGCCACGCGGTCAAATGCAATTCGCTTTCGTTCTAAATGAGCGGTTGGACGCTAGTGTTCATGCAGGTGTCGCTATTCATCTAAATGAGTGGGTGGCTGCTATTGTTCATGCAGGTGTCCACTCTAAATGGCTAGACGCTATTGTTTAAATAACATAGATTAATGTGTTTTTTAAATAGGTGATACGTGCATAATTGGGTGGGCGGTGGCGTCCCCACCCCCTTCGTGGTCAAAAAGAGTCAGTCATTTAATTTTCAAAAAGATCAGATGGCACTCATTTAATTATTACATTTTCAAAACTGTTATGGAAATGAGTAAAGAACAGTGTCCACCATCGTCATCGTTGCCGAATAATGACGTCCCTTGTAGCGTTTAACGTATTAATTATGTGCCCCCCCCCCACCGAGTCATTTCCTTTTCAAAACCAAATCAGATGGCAGTCATTTAATTATTAAATTTTCGAAAATATTATGGAAATGAGTAAAGAACAATGCCCACCATCGTCATCGCTGACGAATAATGACGTCCCTTTGTAGCCTTTAATGTATTAATTAGGTGCCTCCCCCATCGCGGAAAATGCATGCATACACGTGCGGTTGCATGCAGCAACATTTTGCGGATTTACTGCAGCATGTTGCGGAGTTGTGGCCGCATGTGACTTTCTACGTCAAATTAGTATTAACAAAGTATTCGCTTGCCTGAGATGGGGGTGGGGCAGCGTCTCCCAGTCATTTATTTTTCAAAAAAATCAGAGCGAAGTGCACGGGTAGTATATAGGTAAACTTAGCGGTGTTGTATATTATTATATAGATAATAATCATGTATCTATCGTATTTAAGGAGTGGTCTTTAACGTGGCAGTCATTTAAAAATTAAATTTTCAAAAAACGTTGCACCCGCAATTTTATACAGGCTGGTACACATTTATACACGCAACACCATGTGTATGTACATGCCCCGAGACACATGCCTGCCAAAATACATGCAGACATGTGCGGCCACTGCATGTTGCGGATTTGCGGCCGTAGTACACATACTCCTATAAAACGGTTCAAATTCACTCCCTTTTCTCACTCCAGTTTAAACATCCCAAAGTGGCTGGACGTGTAACTCCAGTATAGTTAGGTAGCCTTAGGCAGTCAGAAGATTTCTTTGAAGAACCATGTAACTGGAATACGTGCTACATGTATCCTATAATCAATATACCAAAGCATACATACTTTGAATGTGATTCAACTGTTGATAGGTCAAATGACCTGAAGTGGCATATGATCTGATTCCATCATGATGAAGAAAGTGAAAATCTAGACAGTGAAGATGAAGAGATGAAGGAGATGAAGGGTGAAGATGATGAGCCAATGGAATCGAAGAGTGAAGCCGGTGATGACTCATCAGAGTCAGAGAGTGAAGCTGAAGGTGAACATGAAAAATAAGTCATAGGCAATCAGGAACTATTCACCATATTCCAAAATATTAAGCAGGTCTTAGATGCTGAACAATCAGGTTTAGAAGATGAGGATGGTAAAGTGAACACAGACCCAAATGGTGTAGGCAATGTGTTTATTTCTGTGTATGCTGATGCTTTAGTTGCAAAGTGTATAGACATAATGCTCCAGTGGAGAAGATTACAGAACTGTATGCTCATTAAAATAATTCATCGCGAAACTAAAGATTGCATCACCGAGGGGTACGCAAAAACGAAAGTTTCTGATCAAGAAGTACATAAGGAACAATCTAGATGCTGACGATAACGATGATGATTCTGTCGGAGATGGATCTGATCCATAAGGACTCAGTCCACCCATCGATAAATGGATCTCCAGAACATTGACTATTTGTTTATGGTATAAAATCTATATGTTTTATATTTCCGAAAAAGTCGGTCCCGATCCCACGATGATTCATAATATGGAAAAATTAGTTACCTCTCCGGGATGTAGAAATTGTTTGAGTGTAGCTTTCGTGACCATCTCGGTCACTTCTTCAGCACTAACTGACAGTCGCTGGCAACGTCACTCTGGTCAGTTCTTGTGGAGTCACGTGACAGCATGGACTGGTAGACTGCTGGTATATGGTAGCCCTCGTCTCTGTTCAAGTTGGTCTCAATGTTGATGACCGAGGCACTGATGGCGGGGATGACGTGGCCGGTGGATACTGTAAGCTCTGCCACAGCTGAGTTGGAATTGGTTGTAAGATGTTCTTTGACACTGGTGCTGAGAGGCCTTTGGGTTTCGCCTATGTATGTCCCCTCAGATTGGGCACATTCGATCTTGTAGATGACTCCAGAGCATTCATCTGTGGTCAGTTTGTCTTTGGGTCTTACTAGTTGTGATCTTAAGGTGTGAACGGGATTTTTGGTAGGTTTTGAGGTGGTGTTCTCTGAAGAGTCTGTCAAGGTGTTCTGATAGGCCTTGGATGTACGGAAGTCCGACTAGTGGAAGTTTTTCGACATCTGGTGGTTTATTACGAGGTGGGGGAGGTGGTTTTCTCATCCACGAAGTGTAACCGTTAGTTAGAAGAGACTGTTGGATGTGATGATGTTCTTCTTTTTTTCTTCATTGAGACCAACTTATGCAAACGGAAGGTTAAAGAGGCCATAGAAATATACACGCATCAACCAACCATGAACAGAGACGAGGGCTACCGTATACCAGCAGTCCACCAGTCCATGCTGTCACGTGACTCTACAAGAACCGACCAGAGTGACATTGCCAGCGACTGTCAGTTAGTGCTCTTCAATTTAAAATGCGTTAATCTTCAGCGGTAAATAACACTAGCCAGTGAGCGGGTTCACGCGGTATTATCGATTTTTTAAAACCTCCCAGCGAGGACATTGTAATATATGGCCTCAATCTCACACGATTTGTTCACCTGAACATTATGTATGCGAGTGCATTCAAATAACCAGGTGCTAACACCCCATCTCGGCAAGCTGCAGGCTCTCATGCAGTATAATTAATGTATTTTATAGTCTGCGATATGAGACGCATTTTATGAAAACATTCAACAGCGATCAGGGGGGGGGGTGCGAGGGTTGGGGGGGGGGGGAGGGGGGGGGGGCCCGCCGCCAACCTAATCATGCACGCGTCACCTATTTAAATACGCATTAATCTATGTCATTTAAACAATAGCTCATTTAGAATGATAGCGAATTGCATTTGACTTCGTGACCTATACCCATCAATCATTATTGACTGGAAGGAACCGGCTGGATGCTATTGTTCTCCCCATCAATCATTGTTTGACAGGAAAGCAATAGCGTATAGCGGGTCACTATACTACTTACAATTGCGTCATCTGCCCGAGCTTGCAATTGTTGAAGTTACACGGAGTTGCATGCGCACTTTAGCAAGTATGACAATGGCAATAGAAATATGACATAATAACCATTCACTAAGGCACCAATCGAGTATTCATTGAGTATTTGGCCAATGTAATCCATATTACGCACATCGTTTGCTAATGATAAAGGTGCGCGTCTATCGCGTGTGATAGATTTCGCGAACTCAATGTCGTTGATTACTGTTTATGACGCAATATATTTCCCATGATAGAAGAAGTGATATCTATGATAGCT